>CM057458.1:927915000-928515000 GCA_016271365.2 Neoceratodus forsteri | reverse complement strand
TCATTGGCTCCTAACAGTATATACTTGCAGCAAGCACAAATTACAAGTACAAAGGGCAGTTGCCCTTGCTTGTTTAATGCCTTAATACACCTTTAAAAAAAGAACATCCTTTTCCTAAAAATAGACATTCTATTTTGAATCCTGCCGACTACGCCAAAATGTTCTGCCAACTCAAACCAGGCAGCTATTTACTCACTCACACTCACATACACACAATAACAATACAATAAGTACAGCAAGCCAAAGCTTTATTAAAACAAAATATAATACAAAGGTTATACATCACCGATTCAATAAAAGCATCATCCAAGCCCTCTTCCAATGGCTGGGAAGCCCTTGTCAGCCTGGCTAGGAAGTCTCTCAAACGGGAACTGGCCCCACAGCGATCGTCCACCCTGCAGGAGAGGCTTCAAGCTGGGCGTCTGGAAGTCCCATTTATATGTTTTATCTGGTATTTAGAAATGCTAAACCATCATGTCCTAAGCACTGGCCAGGTGCCCAGAACATCACGAGTTCAGCATGACAAACACCACTTATTCTATAATAAATAGTTGGCATTCGTTAGATCATCATGCCCTAAGCACTGGCCAGGTGTCCAGAACATCATGAGCCAAACAATGCCAGAGATTCTCACAACATCTTGTATGCGACCTTCAAGTCAGCAAAATACACTGTCTGAAGCAAAACATAATAATGAGGCTATCTAAAGAGCAAAACACCAATTAAATGAAGCAGCATGTAAAATGGAGTCACACAATACAAAATGGAGTATGAAATGACATACATCAATGAAATAGCATACAAAATGGAGTAACAATAATCAACATATTATACTATCACTACACAGTGCCTCTGCCTGCTCTGCCCCTTTCTCCACCCATCCCCCCATCCTTCTTAATCTTCACCAGCTGATCTTTGCTCCTTCTTCTCTCTGATGTAGCAGAAGTCTTTTTCTCCACTTTTGATTCCCTGTGCCAGTCCCAGCTCTCTGGATGCCTTGGCTGCCCTGACCAGTCTGGTAACTTCCCTGGACTTCTCCATGTACATATCCTTATCTTCACGTCTCCATGAATTCCTGTACTTTGAAATGCTGTCCTCTTGGCCCTCACCTCTTCCACAGCCTCCTGTATCAGCCAACTGGGTTTCTTTGCCCTTCCCTTCTTGCTTTTCTTCCTAGTGCAAGACTCCATAGCCTCCACCAGCCATTCCTTTATGGTGTCCCATTTCTGGTCTGCATCCATGTGTGGTTGCATACCTGCCAGATGTCTGCCCCAAATTTCCCCCCATCTCCTTAAAGTCCGCCCCCCTGAACTCAATGGTTCTGTGATAATGGTGATTGCGGAAAGGCAATTGCTGTTAGGGTGAGTGTACATTGGAGAAAATCAATTTTGCTGATGCACAGAACAAAAGGGCACCAGGAACATAGTCACCCCCCACATCCCCCTACTAAAGGATTCTCAACTCCAGGGGGGTGCATGTCAGGGGGGGGGTGAAAACAAAAACAAATAAAATTAATGGACCAGTGCAAAAATGCTGACGTGCCCAGCTTCGAACCCGGCATCCTCCCAACCCTAGCCTGCCATGAACCCACCACACCACATGGCCAGCTCAGCAACCCACAGCTGTGCTACATCTCACATACCCTCCCTCCCCTTCTGCCCATTCAACAGTCTGCTAGCTCCCCCCCATAAGCACATATACATATAGCAACAGGATGTCGCTATAGCCATATTTGCCACCCTGTCCGGTAGCCTTGTGAACAGATGCAGCAACTGAGTTGCCCTTTTTGTAAGCACTCGGTAGTGGTTGCCCTTTTCATGGGATAACAACTCAATCACCCTTATACCCTTGCCCCCTGATTTCCTCCCCATGTTGAGCATGAACCACACCAAATAGTGGTCACTCCCAGTTAGTGGTTCCTCCACTTCCAGATTCCTTACAGCTTCCCTGTTATCGAGTACAAGGTCCAGAGCCCTTTCTAACCAAGTCAATCCCTGGACCAGCTGTGTTACGAAACTGTCTTGAAATGCTTCTAAAAATACCTACTCCCTTGCACTCATGGTGGATGGTGTGCCCCACTCCACCCCCGGTAGTTTGAAGCCCCCACCACCATTCTGCTCCCCTTCCTACAGATGTTTCTAATTTGTTCAGCTTATTCCCTATCCCCAGTCACTCCCCTGAGCCAGTGGACTGTACACCACCCCCATCCACAGTGCTCTATTCTTTGCATTTTTGAAATGCATCCACAGTGATTCTGTCCTCCCCTCCAGCCCTTCCTCCCTTTCGCACCTTGTCCCCTCCCTTACATAGATTGCCACCCCCATTCCTCATAGCCCTATCCTTTCTGAATAACCTGAACTCTGGGATCATCATATCCCAATCCTGGTACTGGGTGGCACACGTTTCCATGATGGTTGCAATGTCCACCCCCTCCACTGCCATGAGAGCCTGTAACTCCGCTGTTCTATTCCTTAGGCTTCTTGCATTCAATGAGACCACCATCCAGCCTGTCTCCTCCCTTTCTCTACTCCTATTCTTCCCCCTCACCCCTTCCTGTGACGCTTATCCACTGCCTTTACCAATAACTAGGGGGATGAGCTCACTAGGCTTCCCTTTGCAGACCCTTTTCCCATCAGCAGTCCCCTCACAACCCCCCTCCTAGTTTATCTCTACCTTTGTTGATATATACCCCTCTATTCCTGGTTTTAGTACTCTCTTCCCCTTCCTGCTCAAATGTAACCTTTTCCTGGCATATAGGTCACTGTTGCCCTAGGTCCTGCTTCAGTCTGACTCTTATCCATACTCCCTGATATGGCACCAATCCCTCAGCCATTTATTGAACTCCTCTATCCTTTTTTTCCCTCACTGTACTCACACAAAATGCCACCGACCCCCCACCTTCTCACACTGCCTACCCAAATCCTCAAACCTCCCCTTTATCACCTCTACCATCTACCCCACCAAGTTGTTTGTACCTACATGCATAACTATGTGAGGTTTCTTTCTCCCCCTTCCATGTGCACTTGAGAAATGCCTGCTCTGCCCTGCTTGCGGTCAACCCCGGAATAGCCTTGACCCAGATACCACTGTGCCTTTCTCCCCTTCTTATTTATTTATTTTTATTTATTTATTCAGGATTCGGAAAGTACCTTTGAGTCAGAGACTCATTTACAAAGGTTCCACGTCACAAGTATTGGACAGTACAGTAATAGGGTAGACATACATTGCATGTAATAGAACAGCTAGATACATGGTAATAGTACAAAATAAACTGTATACATGTTAAAAGTACAATGTAAGGTTCGCAAATGGGACCAGAGAAACTTAAGGTGGCACAAAAAACTATATAGGAAGATAAGGGGGGTGGGGGGTTAAGCCAGCCAGAGGCCATTGTCATGGTGGGGGAGGATCGAGAGACAGGTTCAATAGCAGTCGCATTAGTTTGAGGACTGGAGAAAACTCTTAAGTAGGTTTCTGAAGAGGCCAATAGAGTTTTTGTTTGTGACGAAGCTGGGTAGGCCATTCATCCATGAGGGGGACCTTGAAGCTGAAGGACCTTTGAAATAGGGTGGTTTGACATTGGGGAACAGTGAACAGCTTCTTGACGGAGCTACGAGTTTTTTTAGGGGCTGTGGCTGGATAGATTAGGGAGGTGAGGCCGGGGGGGAGAGACCTAGGGTGATTCGTTTGACCATAAGACAGGTGTGGAACTGGATTCTATTGTCTAAGTTAAGCCAGTTAGTGGAGTTATAAAGTGAGCATTTATGAGTGAGGAGGTCGCAGTCCAGGACAAGGCCACAGGTTTTGTTGAGGGAGAGATGGAGCCTATTGAGGGCCGAGGTGGTGGCAGCACTATATATGAGTATGACATAGTCGAGGAGGGAGAGGATAGAGGATGAGACTACAAGTCTGAGGGCATCTTGGATAAGGCAATGTTTAAACTAGTAGAGCTGGCAAAGGCGGGCATTGAGGGCAGTGGACAGGTGGTGTATGTGTTGGTGGAAATTGAGAGCCAGGTCTGGGGTGATTCCTAGATATTTGAAGGAGTCCACTTGTTCGAGAGGGGTTAGGTCAGCAGTTAGGACCTGGGGGCAAAGCTTCTTCCTAGAGTTCTGGGGGTGGGCGAAAATCATGAACTTGGTCTTCTTGTAGTTCAGTATGAGGTGCTGTGCAATGAACCACTGTTCAGCTTTGCTAAAGGAGGACTGAAGGGTTTGGTGGAGTTGCAGCGGGTCGGGGCTAAAAGCATAAAGGACAGCATCATCCACATAGACAAGAAAGTTTCCTGAGCAGGAGCTAGGGAGGGAGTTAAGGTAAAGACTGAAAAGGTGTGGGCCAAGGATGGACCCCTGGGGAACCCCTGAGAAAACTGGTAGCTGACTGGATGGGGTATTGCCAATTTTGACCTGTTGTCGCCTACCCGATAAGTAGTTTGTAAACCAGCATAGGGCATCCTGTGAGAAGCCAATGTTGGAGAGAGTGGCTATCAAGAGGGAGTGATTCATGGTGTCAAATGCCTTAGTAAGGTCAACAAATACAACACCAGTGGTGTGGCCTTTGTCAACTGCGGAATGGATGTGTGCAGTGAATTCCAGGAGGGCTGTAGTCGTGCTGTGGCCTTTGCGGAAGCCATGTTGCTGTTTACAGAGAAGATCATGTTAGTTGAGGTGGTCAGTGATGACCACATTCAGTATAAAATCCTCCAGCACTAGTACCCACATCTTCTTGTCTCACACACCCCCTCCTCCTTTTTTCACTGTCCACATTTCCAGAGTCCACACTGCTCTGCTCCTTATTACCTCTATCTGCACAATTTGTGACTCCTACATCTTCCCCTCTGTTTCCGCCTCTCTCTCTGCCTGTACCCTGGTCTTCCCCTTTCTTTCTTTCGTTCTTTTACAGCCTGACTCCTGGGCCTTCACTACCCTTCTCCTCCTCTCCACTGATCACTGATACTTCTCCTACCACCTCCAAAGCCAACACTGTAAATCTGTTACCTGCTACCCCTTCAGTGGTGCCCATCTCCTCCTTCCCCCTGTCCTAAGCCTTCCTTCCTTCCACATACTGCCTCTCTGTTCTCCTTAACCCATCCCCCTCCTCCCTACATCCTCATAGGATTTAATCTTGCTGTTCTTTCTCAGCTTCTCCCAGCTACTCCACTTCAGGGTCCCTCCTGACCCAGCCCCCCTCACCCTCTCCAACTCCCTCCAGAGCCCCTGTACCTCCTCTTCCAGTCTGCTCAGCCTGTAACAAATTGGACAGCCCCCCAGTTTCCATGGTATATTCATCTAAATAGCTGACCCACAACCATTTTACCCCACTATCCTCCCTGTGACTGCTACCTTCACTTCATGGTGCCCCCCATTCCATCCACTATTCTGATGTCTCTAGTCACCCTTATTCATGCCCCTCCACCCCCCAGTGCAATCTCCTCATAATGCCTCATTTTCCTTTCCTCCATTATTCAGACTTAACTTAAATGTAATCTCAATCTCTTATCACACAGTCTGTACAGCAATAACTGGATACCATATGCGACCCTACTAGTTTGCTTCTGAGTCCTTCTTTACCCTGTTGGTCCCCAGCTTGCTAGCTCAGTAACTCTAGTTAACACATTTATACATAGCCTTGTCAGTTTCAACTTTCAACTTTAAATATGCAGTTACCCCTCCTTAACCCAAACTTGTTAGTTTGACTTTCAAACTTGCAACTTTAAAACATTTAAACTTTGGCCCAGCCCAGTGCTGCTGAGATTTGAGGTGCTGGATACCACACCTTACACCATGTCAGTGACCCGGGTTCGGGAACGGACTTGGGCCACCGGGGGCTGGCAGGGGAGGGGAAGGATCAAGTGTCCGATGACTGATCACCTTCCTCTGGGGTGGGTAGGAGGTATCGCATCACTCTGCAGTGGTGACTGGTGGAGGCCAGCCACACTACAGTGGCATGCTCACCAAGGGTGGAGCATGGCAGGCATCAGCACTACATGCTCTGATGCCACTGCACGTCTGGCTCCCCAAGGGGCGAAGAATAGAGTTTGTGGGAACAATCTCTATGGCTGATGGCCACACCCTGCACCACCAGGACCTGAGAGAGGTGCCTATCCAGGGGTACAGAGTAATGAAAGGCAGGCCCCTGTGGGTGTGGGTTCATGTGGCCCGCATGTAGAATCGGGTCCAGGGGTGCCAGCGTTGGTGGCCAGAGACGTGGCAGATAAACAGCAGTCATGATAAAAAAAAAACAACATATAAACCTTAAAATCCAATTAGTAAAAGCTTGTGTGACTGAACTTTTCACCACTTATTAGCATTAAGAATTAGCTCATACAGGAAGTTTGCAGCTCCCCATGCTCTTCCCTCACAGCCTTCAAGCCCAACCCACAAAGACTTTTCAGTATTTAAGAAGGGCTGGTGGAGGGGTGGGGTGGCTGGGGGCTTTTTCAATCCATCCAGCCAGAGTTCCCAGACAAGCCAGCAACTGCTAAAGATTTAATCTAAATTCAAAAATCGCCAGCAAAACTTACAAAAAACTCAGAGATAAATAAACTCTCACAGAGACAAACTCAGTTCATATTCAAACTCCCGTTTAACCTCTCTCCACAGCAAGTAGAATGCCCAGAGTACATTCTGTCCCAAGAACACCTCTCAGGCATCCTGTCAGGTTCTGCTACCTCCCACTCTTTGTCTATCATCTTGTTTACAGTCTCGCAGACTGGGAAGGTGTTGCTGCATTCAGATGTTGCTTACAATAAAGGTATTAGCTTAGATAGTGGGCATGGTAGCACTATGTCAAACCCAACTGTGGTCTTAATCATGTGAACAATGTCATTGAGACTGAGGGTCCTGTGGTATCTCAGTCCTGGTATCTGTATGTTGGACTCCTGCTCCAAATCTGGTAGTCACTGTCCAGGGATGGGGTGGCAGGTACTGCCTGGTTTTGAGGGGGTCTTATGGGTTTTGGCTCTGGGACTCTGTAGCTCTGTCCCTCTATCTATATCAGCTTTTTAAGCATTGTGGCCATGAACTGCTGTTGTGCCTGTATGATCTGTTGATTCTGGTATATGAGTATTTTAGTGTCCGGGGCCTACTTTCTTGGTTCCTTCCTTGGGGGCTCAGTGTCATCAGTGGTGCTATTATTATCATGGGCATTGGTTTCCTGGTATAGGCAGCTTGCACCCTTCAAGGAAAATGTTAATTCTGAGAGGTCTGTTGGGTCTTCTGTGCAGGCTGCACATAGTAGGGCAACATTGATTGTAGGCAGGGGTACACTGCCGGTCTTGCGCTTTATGATTCTAGGCATTGTACCTGAAAAACAGCAGTAAAAAGACATGCTCAGTGTGAAGCATGTGGGGGTGGTCCAATCAAGAGTGTTAGTAGCATGCAGGGTTTGTGCAATCCCATTATGGCATTCCTCATAATTTATACTGGCATCTCCCATTATCAGCTGGGTAGTGCACTACCCTGTTATGCCCCAATCTAATTGGGGTTCCACCATCAGAACACACCTGCGATCTGGCATCGGGCAATTAGGGCTCCAATCAGCAATGTTGTTGATCATGTTTTTTGCAGGAGCCTGTACCCTGCACCCCCTTATAGGAGGCTGTACCCACACACACCCTTATTTATAGATTCTTACTCCGAGGTTAGGTGAATCTTGGGGAGGCAGTGCATTCTGCATTTGCAATGATTGCCTGGCACCATAAAGCCGGTGCTCTGAGTACCAGAGGGTCTATTGGGATAGTATGCTCATAAATGGTGGGGTAAATGGCTGCTCTTTGGTTCAAACATACCATCAGTGGCTAATAGTATAGTATCTATTGCACAGAAAAGAAAATCCTGTTAACTGGAGTATGAATATGGCTGACCCTCTGTGGTTGGTGGTGACAGGATTACAAACACGGCTGCTGGAATTGACGTGGGATGTGTCGCTTCCGGGTAGTCTTGCTTCTCAGCTTCTGAAATAGTCTCACAGCCTGAATTAAAGGTTCAGCCATCATTAGCTGGCCCCTGCCTTTAAGCACTCTCTGTCTGCTATGGATGGTCAGTGCTGTGACTCACTTCATGATTCACTGCTGGGTCAGGGAAGTGTATCCATGCATATGCCATGGTGCAGAGTTGCCGAGCACAAGATCAAATCAAATCAAATCAATCTTTACTTATATGAGGCACCTTTCTTAAACCAAGGCCCCTGTACAATTAAAATAAAACAATAAATAGTTAAAACTACATTAAAATTAAACTAAACAACAATATTCAAAAATCATTATAAGCTTTACTAAAAAGATAGGTTTTTAAAGCTCCTTTAAAACTTTGGACAGTCGGGCAGTCTCGCACCTGATGAGGCAGAGAGTTCCACAGGGTTGGGGCCATGAAACTAAAAGATCTGGCTCCTGAAGTTTTTAAATGAACCTTGGGAATCTCTAGCAATCCCTCTTCAATGGATCAGAAAGAGCGGGGGGGGACAGTAGGGACGAAGGAGATCTTTCAGGTAAGCAGGTCCCTGATCATGTAGGGCCTTCTAGGTCAGCAAACCGACCTTGAAGGTGATTCACCAGAAAACTGGCAGCCAGTGCAGTCTGCGGAGCACAGGTGTTATATGACTGGACCTAGAAGAACCAGTCAACAGCCTGGCTGCCGCTTTCTGCACTAGCTGCAGGCGGCGAATCTCAACCCCCGGTAGCCCAAGGTAAAGGGCATTGCAGTAGTCAAGGCGGGAGGTAACGAAAGCATAGACCAAAGTAGGGAGATCATCTGGAGGAACCAGGTGCTTCACCCGGGTGATGTTCCTCAGATGGTAAAAAGAGGTTTTGACAACTGCTGACACCTGGGATTTAAATGTCAAACAGTCATCAAACACAACGCCCAGGTTCCACACCCGGTCTGAGGTAGTCAGCTGGATACCCCCAAGTCATAGAGGGTGATCCAGCCAACAAACCCATCTCCCAGCAATCCTGGTCCACAACCAACACCTCAGTTTTATCCAGGTTCAATCGCAGCCAATTCACATTCATCCAGTCCTGGATTTCGGCAAGACAGTTGTTAAAGACCGAAAAGGCAACATCTTGGCCAGGCACAAAGGACATGTACAGTTGAGTATCTTCTGCATAGCAGTGAAAACCCAGACTGTACCATCTAATAATCACTCCTAATGGCAGCATGTACACTGCAAACAACATGGGTGCCAAAATGGAACTCTGCGGTACCCCACAGGATAGGGAGAATGATGCTGAGGAAAAAATCCAGGACACCACCCTCTGAGTCCTACCCTCGAGGTAGGATCGAAAACCAACTGAGGACTGTACCAGACAGTCCACAGATAGATCGCAAATGTTCCAATATCACACCATGGTCCACAGTGTCAAATGCTGCAGAAAGATCAAGAAGGACTAAGATGGAACGAGTCCTTCGATCTCTCGCTATTAGGAGGTCATTTAGTACCTGGACCAGAGCTGTCTCGGTACTATGCCTTTTCCTAAATCCAGACTGGAGAGAATCATAGACATTGTGGCTGGTCAAATGTTCATCCAACTGAGATTCGACCACCTCCTCAATAACTTTACCCACAAAGGGTAAGTTAGAGACAGGCCTGTAGTTTGCCAGACAGTCCAGGTCCAAGGAGGACTTCTTAAGAAGGGGCTGAACCACAGCCTCCTTTACAGGATTTGGAAATGTCCCTCTCTTCAAGGACCTCCAGACTATCTCAGCAAGGACAGGACCAATTTTATCCACACAACTCACTAAGAGACGTGTGGGGCCCGGATCCAAACCACAGATGGTTGGATGCAGTGATTGGATGATCATCACAATGTCACTTATTGTGGGGAGGCTGAAGTCAGACCACACAAACTGGGTGTCCAGCATCTCCTGCCAACCATCACAACTCCCATTGGAGAGGGTCAAATGGATATCAGATCTGATTGTGGCAACCTTATCTAAAAAGAATAGGGCAAACTCCTCACACCGTTCTTGAGAAAAAGCTCTTCTGGGCTGAAGAGAGATTGGATTGTACAATCTGTCCACAGTCTGGAAGAGCTGAGCTGGTCTATTCTGTGCAGCAGCAATCTCTCTGGACAGAAATTCTGCCTTCTTATGAGAGATTGCGGATTGATAGACCACGTAGTGGTCCATCAAACTAAGTCTGTCACAATCCAGACCCGACTTCCGCCAGCACCTCTCCAACCTTCGTCCAACTCTCCTCAACTCCCTCAGAGTCTCATCAAACCAAGGAGATCTGGGGCTAAGAGTGATAGGATGAACACGAACAAGAGCAATGGAATCAAGGGCCCCTGTCATCACCTTATTATAGGCAAGTACCAGCTCTCCGGGATCCATGTAATCTGTCGGTAAGCCCAATAGGTCCAGCACCGCCATCAGGTCATCCGGGGAAACACCCCCTTAAAGGGTGGTACCGGACCATTTCCATAGTAGCTGACCTACTAGGGGTGGCTTCAAAACTGAACCCAATGGAGTGATGGTCTGACGACCTGACTGGTTCCACCACCAAGTCGGATATCTCCATCCCCAGAAGGAACACCAAATCCAATGAATGACCACCAATATGGGTTGAGGAGGAAGTAACCTGGGTGAAGCCCAGTGAAATCATTAACTGGAGGAAGTCTTGACCAAATTGCTAGAGTTAATCATTGACCCAGGCATGGAAGTCCCCAGAACCAACCATCTGGGGGACCCCAATGTCAGGTCGACAATGAAGTCTGTGACTTCCCGCAGGAAAACATTTCCATCACCTGGTGGACGGTATATGAGAAGTATCCTGCACCCCACACCCTCGCCCATGATACATTCAAAGGATTTGGTAATTCCCACTGGTACTTCCACTAGGCTCAGTTCTGATTTAAAACAGATAGCAACACCCCCGCCCCTACAATCCATCCTCAGGCGGTGTATCATTGAGTAACTGGCTGGAACTGTTGCCGCCAAAACTGGTCCAGCATTCTCATCCAGCCAGGTCTCAGTGATGCATGCCAGGTCAAATGTCCCAACAAAATCAGCTATAATAGCCATCTTGTTTTTAATAGACCTTTAATAGACCTGGCATTGGTCCACACATGCACACTGGGACAGACTCTTAGTGCAGACCTGGAGATGAGGGGAAGACCCAAGCTGTTTTGGCACCAGATCTAGTGAAAAGAAAGGCAATAAATGTATGTGTCAGTGAGAGGTTGCCATATTAAGCATTTGAGCAAGTTAAGTGTGGTCTTAATCACTGTCCAAAAAGGCATCAGTTTGCTAATGAGGTTCCTCTTGAAGAGTCCCACACCAGCATTTCTGGATAGCCCTTATTTAACCCCAGAAAAGCCAAAGGTGCAGTTATACCACACAGCCACCTGCACAGGCTACATGACTAAATGCCAGTACAGCTCTCACTACTGGTTCCTGCGAATCAGGGGGACACTGTGTGCTCCTGAGCAATGCACTTAAAGGGACCACTGTGTGAAATTGTCACAGTAATGCCTATGCACTGGGGAGGAGTGTAAATGAAGAATGATTATACTTAAAAGGAGTCCCTCCTTATGTGCATCAAGTGTGTGTATTCCATTGATGCTCAGACACTTTTTCTGTGGAAACTGCTGACAAACTCCCTCTGTTGGCTAACAGAGGCTTCCCTGGATAGATACCAACACATAAGGCAGTGCTAACCCTCCTAGACTGAGTAGTTAGCCAGAGGTTATAGAAAGATGTAGAAAAGGGAACAAACATTCCATGTTAGTAGGAAATATGCCTAATCTATGTTAAGAGGGTCAGAGATCCAACATAGAATGGTTTCCCTTCCTTACCTTATATTGTACATTATGGTTGAGGGTATTTAAAGGTGCTGTAGTAGCAGGAGCTGGTAGAGTGCTGCAGCCTGTTCAAATGCACAATTGAAACTTGGCTTGGTGGGGAGTATGCAGAGGGATGGAGCTCAGATTTCAAACTTGGAAGTCACATGTGCATTGACAGCTTATCAATTGGGCCCTAAATACCCTGTCTGTAAGAACTGGAGTGCCTCAGAGGATGCCCCCACAATAGTTACCATTCATTGCTGAACTCAAGGAGTATACCTGTCATTGTCTCTATTACCTCCATGCCAATAAATATTTTCTATCTTAGTGTCTGGCCTTGTTGATTCCTTAATTTCACAATAATATCCCCAAAGGGGGGGAAAAACATAATTCAGCAAAAAAAAAAAAAATGATTGAAAATGCATTACATGTAGGGGATTACATTGACTGTGAAGGGTCTTCTTTAACTGATTCCAACTCTGTTCATAGTGTCACTTCTGATTATATTGCATTTCTTGGTGATGAAAATATGAATGCTGTTGTAGGTCTCGGGAGGAACAGTTGTCCCACTACAGCTGTGAGTGGGGGGCCCGACTGTGGGGCCAGTGCCAGTAGAAAGAATCGTGGAGATGAAGGAGTGGGAATAGTAGTAGAAGTCATTTGTTGGATATGTAAATAACTAAATGAATAATTCAAGTTGATTCTTGGTGGGTTAGCGTATCCAGACATGGAACTGTATTATGTAACATAGATGGTAAAATTGACTGCTAAATGGCTAACATAGATTTGGATATAGATCCTGTGGTGTAAGAATCTATCAATGAGAAATAAAGTGAAATTCTATTAGTCAGGAAGCTTTGGTCTATATCAGAAAAATTTTGCAAAAGAAA
The DNA here is from genome assembly GCA_016271365.2 of Neoceratodus forsteri. Lineage (NCBI taxonomy): Eukaryota > Metazoa > Chordata > Ceratodontiformes > Ceratodontidae > Neoceratodus > Neoceratodus forsteri. The sequence continues at coordinate 928,502,328 of CM057458.1, read as the reverse complement.
GAATAAATAATACAAAATATAGTTAAAGTTGTAGAACAATAACAATAAAAAAAACCTAAGAGTAAAATACAATTCTGTCTGTATGATATATGGTATAATTCCCATTCAGAATTAATAATATAGAGAATATTGTATGGGTAGGGGTTATAATGAGAATTTTACACCCCTCCCCGAGCGGTGGGATGCCACATAAACCCCGAGAGTGAAGTTTGAGGGGTTTATTCAGGCATCCCACCCCAAGGGGGTTGTGTAAAATCTGAGTTTTAAACCTCTTACCCATCATTTATTTTGTATAATTGCTGGGAATCATTTTTTCACCACAACAATTATTCAAAATAAGTTTATTTATTTTGAGATGCAGACCGTTGGGATTTCAGCACAGTTTACGATGGCTCACATTTTATTTCACCCTATCTAGGTTTTCTGTGCCCAATGATCTTTTTTTCTTTAAAGAAAATAACTTACTGCCCACTGTGTGCTGGGGAACTGGAGTGGGTATGGCACTGAGGAGCGAGGAATGGTGCAGGGAACAGGAAGGACAAAGCAAGTGCATGTGCAGAACTAGAGAAACCGGGTGAGTGTCTGTCATTATAACCGGCTGGTTATAATGATAAAATTACAATCTGGTTTCCCAATGGGAAAAAATGGGCATCAGTTATTACAAATCAGTTATGTTTATGTTATGGGGGAAATGGAATAAGAAGTAGGTGGATCCAATGCAGAATAATGTTTCATTATCCTGGCAATGCTGCAAAAGCTGGTATGGATTAGCTAAGTTAGACTTTTTTTTTTAATTTATACAACTACAGCATATTTTTCAAATCAATTACAATAAATGGTACTCAAAAAAATCAGAGATGATAAACTTTCATCAGGAATTAATGACTACAACTACTAACAGGAAGGCCTTATTTGCATGGCTACTAAGGCAGCTGAATATTAATAATTAAGATCTATGCTTTAATATATATTAAAAAAATTGGAGGAGGATATTAATATTAACCTACAAGACAGCCGTTGGTTAAATATTCTGTCCTCTGTCAACTTTTAAAAAACTGCAAAAAATAAAACACTCCAGTTTAAACAGTTTGACTGACAATACAACATTATCAGTAAATTATACATACAATGAGTTTATTAAACAGTTCAAACTGCTGGCCCTGCAGCATAGAAACATAGAAACATAGAATTTGATGGCAGATAAGGACCGCTTGGCCCACCCAGTCTGCCCATTTCCCTAACTAATGGATAAGCTGCAGATCCTAGTTAACCAGCAGCCTACTTCTTCCTACCACCACCCCCTAGAATTGCCTTATGACTGTCCCATGCATGCTTGAACTCCACCACTGTTTTTGACTCCACAACCTCCTCTGGAAGGCCGTTCCATGCATTCACAGCCCTCTGTGAAAAAATACTTCTTAAATTACCTCTGAGCCGCCCCTCTATATTCACATTGTGCCCCTTGTTCTTGCACACCTCTTTTTGAAAGATGCTACCCTCTTGGACTTTGTTGATTCCCTTGAGGTACTTGAAAGTTTCTATCATGCCCCCCCTTTCCCTCCTTTCCTTGAGGCTATACATATTAAGCTCCTTAAGCCTCTCTTCATATGTCTTCCGGTGCAGACCCTGCACCATTTTAGTTGCCCTCCTCTGGACAGCTTCCGTTCTGTCTATGTCTTTGCGGAGATTGGGTCTCCAGAATTGCACGCAGTACTCCAGATGGGGTCTCACCAGCTGTCTGTACAGAGGGATAATAACTTCCTGTTTTCTACTGGTGATGCCTCTCCCTATGCATCCCCGTGTCCTCCCAGCCCTCCTTGCTGCCCTCTCACATTGCTTGCCCACCTTTAGGTCATCTGATATGACTACCCCCAGGTCCCTTTCCATTTTTGTTGTTGTTATATTCTCACCCCCCATTGTGTACTCTTCCCCTTGGTTTTTGTTTCCCAGGTGCATTACCTTGCACTTCTTAGCATTGAATCTAAGCTGCCATTCATTTGACCATTCCTCTAACCTTGCCAAGTCCCTTCCATCCTTTCCACCCCACCTTGTGCATCAACTCTGCTGCAGATCTTTGTGTCATCTGCAAAGAGACATACTTTTCCTTCCAGTCCTCTGCAATGTCGCTTATAAAGATTCTTTGAAGAGGACTGGTCCTAATACTGAACCTCAGTGTACCCCACTAGTAACCCCCTTTCTTCAGAGTGGACTCCATTTACTATTATCCTCTGTGTCCTATTCTTCAGCCAATTCTTTACCCAGGCTGTCATCTTGGGACCCACTCCCAGGCTGGCTAACTTGTATATTAATCTTTTGTGTGGGACTGTGTCAAATGCCTTGCTAAAGTCTAGGTAGGCCATGTCCACAGCCCCTCCCTGATCTACTACTTTGGTCACCCTGTCAAAGAAATTTATCAGATTTGTCTAGCATGACCTTCCCACTGTGAATCCATGCTGCCTTGGGTCCTGTGCCCCTCTGACCTCTAGATACTTGACAATTCTTTCCTTCAGAAGTGATTCCATCATTTTCTCTACCACTGAGGTTAAACTAACAGGTCTGTAGTTTCCTGCTTCTGCCTTGCTCCCACTTTTGTGAAGGGGAATCACATCTGCCCTCCTCCAGTCCTCGGATACCACACCATCCTCCCATGATTTGTTAAAGAGGGTAGTCAGTGGTGTCACTAGTTCTACCCTTAGTTCTTTTAGAATTCTGGGATGAATCCCATCAGGCCCCATTGCGTTGTCCACCTTCAGTTTTAAGAGTTCTTTTAGAACCCTTTCTTCTGTAAATGGTCTGGTATTAACTTCTGCATCCAGAGTGTTTCTACTGTTTGTTTTAGGTACCTCCCCCTCTTCCTTTGTAAATACTGAGCAAAAATATTTGTTTAGTATCTCTGCCTTTCCACAGTCACCCTCTGTCCACCCTCCCTCCCCTTTATTAAGCCTCACTATCCCTCCATTGGTCTTCCTTCACTCCCTGATGTACCTGTAAAAGGTTTTATCCCCCTTCTTAACTGAGCTGGCTATCTTTTCCTCGGTTTGGGCCTTTGCTGTTCTGACTGCCTTCCCAGCTTCCTTTTGCTCTAACTGATACAGTTCTCTGTCCTGCTCCTTCTGTGATTCCTTGTACTTCCTGAATGCTTTCATTTTCTCTTGAACCTTCACTACCACTTCCTTTGAGAACCATAGTGGTTTCTTACATCGTTTCATTTTGTTTATTTGCTTCACACAAAGACTTGTTACCTCTGTGATGGAAGTTTTTATTATTCCCCATTGTTCTTCCACCACTCCTTCAGCCCATTTGCTGGTGCATTCCTTAGGCACTCACCCATTTTGGCAAAGTCAGCCCTCCTAAAGTCCAGTACTTTTGCCTTTGTATGGCTTGACTCTATTGCTGTGTTTGTTGTGAACCATACTGTTCGATGGTCGCTGGTTCCCAGATGGCTACCCACTTCTACATCTGTGATCCTCTCTTCATCTCCATTTGAGAGAACCAGGTCTAAGATTTCTCCCTCTCGAGTGGGCTCCAATACTAGTTGTCTAAGGCATGCCCCCTGTAGGGTATCTAGAATAACCCCACTCTTCGAAGTGGCAGCTGCAACTGCACTTCAGTTAACATCTGGCATATTCAGATCACCCATCAGCAATATCTCCCCTTTTTCTGCCATTCTAAGTATACTTTCTATCATTTCCTTGTCCATTTCCTCCCCCTGAGAAGGGTGTCTGTATACAACCCCTGTGCGGATTGTGGTGCCATTGCCGGTCTCCAAATTTACCCACAGTGCTTCTTCTCCTCCCTGTTTTCCCTTTTGTTCTGTTGCTTTGATTCCTTCCCTTATGTAAAGAGCTACTCCTCCTATTTTAACCCTCCCTGTCCCTCCTGTAGATAGTGTATCCTGGTATGTTTACATCCCAGTCATGGTTTTGTGTGTACCATGTTTCTGTGACTGCCACAATATCCAGATGTTCCTCCTCCATCAAGGCCACTAATTCAGGAAGCTTGTTACTCAGACTACGGGCATTGGTACTCATTGCTCTCCATTTTTTGATGGCTTTACCTTCTGTTGCAGCATCCCCACTGACCTTTCTACCTTGGTCTTTTCTCATTTAGTACCCTGTTTTGTAGGGAGAGGCTGGGATTTTCCTGTTGCTTATCAGTGCCTCCCCCCTTGACTAGTTTAAAAGCTTGCTAATGAAGCATTTAAACTGATTGCTCAAAAGACTTGTTCCATTCCTGGACAGATGCAGACCATCCTGCCAGTATAGGCTGGTGTCCCTCCAGGTGGAACCCCAGTCCCCAGTGAAGCCAAACCCCTGTGCTCCACCCCATTTTTTTCAACCATTCATTAAACTGCATGAACAAAGTACTCTCACCTCACTCATGCCATTGACAGGCAGCACCTCTGAGAAGGATACTGTGTGTGCTACTTGTCTTAGGCCCCTCCTCAATTCTACAAAGTCCTTCTGCACTGCTCTAATCTCATGTTGAGCCAAGTCATTTGTCCCTAGGTGGACAATGATGTCCAGCTCAGACTCCTGTGCAGCTGTTCTCGTGATCCTGAGGATGCGCTTCCTGTCCCTCCAAGCCATGGCAACAGGCAGGCACCTTACTTCAGTTTTCCCTGCTCCCCCCAGTTCTATCCCCCTAATAATTGAGTCCTCCACCAGAATCTGCTTCCTTTCCTTGTGGTGTCCTCTGCCTCCTTCCTGTGGGCCTCCCTTGTGACACTTGTCCTCAGCCTCCTTAGTCTCCTCTGTGGATGCATCCATAGGGGAGCTATGCTCCCCCAGAATGGTGTATGGATTGTGGAGTGGAACAACTGACTGGGTGTGCCTCTGTTCCACCATCCTCACCCTACCTGAGCCCACTGTGGTCCATCTGCTGTGCTTTCTTCGCAACCTCTGAGGTAGTGGTGGTGGCTCTGGTGCTCCCTGGATGGGGGAGGTTCCCTTCCTACTGTCCAGTGTGGCCTGGGGGAAGGTTCCCTTACTACTGTCCAGTGTGGCCTGAAGATGGGCAACTTCCTCCCTCAGGGCAGAGAGTTGTCTGGTAAATAGGGCAGCATCTCAGCCTCCAGAAAGACTCCCAGAAGACTGCTGCCCCACAGCCATTACATTGCACTACTCCCACCTGTTTATCTACTTTTTTTTGTGTGTGTGTGTGTGTGTGTGTGTGTGTGTGTGATTGGTTTGTTACATATAAATATATATATATATATTATACAATGTGTATGCTTATATTGTCAGTGCAGTGTGCTAAAGAGGATATGACAGTGATATGCACCTTGCATTCTTGGGAAATGATGTCAGAACCCCAGGTATAAAGGAACTATTTCCAGGGGTGAGGTGAGGGGTGGGAAGGGGTTGGGCCTAAACTGTGCCCTCACAAAACAATCAGCTAAGAGCTCTGACCCACCGCTGCGATGAGTGCCTTCCTGTCAGCAAGATGCCCTACACAACAATTTGACAGAGAAAATACCCTGCTAATCATACAGAGAAAAATCCAGACAAAGAAAATGTAGGAATATTTCACTGTTTTTGGACATGCATATTAGCACAATCATGGTGGCAAGAAGCCAATGGATGTTTAAAGAGCTGCTGGTACATCAAAGACAGCTTTGAAAAAGATAATATTTAGGACCCATTCAGCTTCCATTCCATATGTATTCTATAGATTTCTCCTCCTCAGTATTTATTACTTAGGAAATTTGCTGGAATAAGTGAGCATTATCCATTAAAGTTCATCTGCCTCTATAGCTTACTCCCTACTTCAAATCATAATCCTCTGTTGTGACATCACAACCTGTTGACATTGGAGTAACTGTGATGTCTCAAACTGTGCATTATGATCTTAGGTAGGGAGAAAGCAACAAGAACAGATGAACTCTTCAGGAGAAAAGGTCATGTTTTCATGCAAATGACCTTAGTAATGAATAATGGGGAGGAGAAATATGGAATAATGTGAAATACAAGCTGCACAATGTCTAAAGATTATGTTTTATTAAAGCACTCCTGAATGTGTCAGCTGCTGTTTAAGTAGAATTATAAGTGAACAGACACAACTTAATTAGAAAGTCACTCTGTTTTTGAAAATTCTTCCCATAAAAAATTGGGAGACAACATATTGAAATTACCAAACTTATGCATGTGCATAGAATCAGTTCAATGAGCATGCATAACTCAATTATTTTTAGGAGGTTTTGCACCAGATTTTCAGCATGGCCTTTTTGGGACCCCACCTCATGAACACTGCCAGTGAAATTTCATTATTCAGTCCCAAAAGGTGAGTTCCACACTAACTGCAAAATCACCTTCTGGGCACAATTAACAAAATGACAGTTGCAGTGTTCATGAGGTGGTGTTCCAAAAAGAACATGTTGAAAATTTGGTGAAAGAATTCCTTAAAATGGTAATGTAATGAACATAAGTTCAAAACACCATTTAAATACATTATATGGCATTTACCTTCATTCCTCAGTTCATGGTTCAGCCTTGAAGAGTGCAGATGTGTCTCAGTCCACAGAAGATAACAACCTATGAGCACCAGTGGTAAGTATAGGGTGGGGGATGTGTGGTGTGGTGGGTGCTCAGTGGAAAGGTTAGGATGTGGGAGGGGGACAGCAGGGATGATGAGGGACCATTTGTTTTTCAGGTTTAACAAAAAAGTCAGGATTTTTTTTTCATTTCAGTGAAGCAATTAAAATATATTGGGACACTGGGGATGGGCTCCCCAGTATTCATACTGCTGGGGGAGTCTTTCTAAAATATTGAAAATAATGCTGCCCATTGTACAGCATAGGAAAACTATTTATTTAATATGTGTGTTACCATGCATATATGCTATTATATATGATTACCCATTACACTCAGTTGAATAATGCTATTTGCACTGCACATTATTTTACATTAAATAAGTCTGTTTGTATTTTAAAATAATTTTATATATTAGGACAAATCAGATATTTAAACTTATTAAACTGCTAACTATATATATATATATTAATTATGCATAAACCACTGCATAATTTAACAATTTACACACACTCACAATACTGAATTCCAGTACTTAAAATACTCATACTATAATAAATATCTTTCATTCTCATTTACAAAAGGAAAACAGCCAAATACTAGTGCATGCGTCACTAGAGTAAACTAGGAGTAAACATTACTGACATTTCATCTGCTCTGTATGATATCCAGCCACACAGTTCCAAGCACTGCTGGTTAGAAAACTCAGGTATACTCTTGGAAGAAAAGTATATTTGCGATACTACCCCGAATCCTATTAACTGATATTTTAAAAGGTCAGCTTTTGTCTTGCCAGTTTCATGGCCAGAAACAATGGCATCTGACGTGATGTGAACCCCACCAGACTGACCATGAAAAGTAAGCAATATGTCTTCATATATCTTCTGGAGCCCAGGAAATGTGCAAGTGCCAATCCAGAATCTACAACACGTGACAAAACTGACAATGCGGAAAACCTCTGGCTCACCCTCCTCCCTATCATTGACCTTCACAGTTGCCCCCAAAATCTGCCACATGTGCTGTGTCATTCTCTCACCCAGTTCAACTCACATTTGGGTTGTCAGTGAAATGCAACCCTGCATCCTCCTTCTGCAACAATCTGCAACCTCACTAAAATGACAGAAGCACAAAAACAAGCAATCTCATCCTTATGTCAGTCCAAAGGAAAGCAGCCAGGTTTTAATCGTAGATTGGGGGGTGCACCCTCCTGCAGTTTTTCTCTCTGTCAGTTATTTCAGAGGCAAAGAAGCAAGCCATTCTCTGATGTGGACGATGCATGCATCTTGACTTCTCATCTGAAGATGACCATGAGTAAAATCCATACTGGATGTGTAGAGTGATGTACAGTTGTAAGAATAAAGGATGAGATTAAACAAACAGTCCTAGGGACATATTGCTAAATTTCTTTTTCAAGTCGATTCTGTGATCCAGTTTTCTCACACAGATGCAACATAACTAGACCAGAGCACATCTGCGACTTTGGAGCCCACACAGCAGACATAAAACAATAATTAGATGAAAAGGTGAACAGTCCTGTCCTGCAGTGCCATTTCCCACTATTCTCATACAGAGAACACGGTGGAAGGATCCTTTCACTAAGCTGGGCACTGAGCATTTCCGGTGCTCAGAAAAAATATTCCTGGGGCTAATTGTGAAACATAAACATCAGCATCTAGCTAAATGGGGCCAATTTAGCTAAGTTTTGGTGCTTGTTTTGTCAAATGACAACATTGTTATGTGTTTTTCCACATTTTTTAGTTTGTGGAAAAAACAAGATGGAGGCTGGTGAAAAAGGATTTTTCCCTCATGTAAAAGGATTTTTTTCTCACGAAAAAGTAATGGCTCTCACAAGAGCAAATTCTTTTTTGCAAGGTCAATCCATGGTTGAACTATATCCCTATAAAATCGACAGGAGATTTCCCATTGAAAATAATGGGAAGCTTAAACATTTAATGACCTTGCAACAGATTAATATTTTTTTCACCAAACTAAGCATAGCAGTTCTGTTTCCCAAGGTGGTTGTACCATAAAAAATCACACCAAAATTCCACACCATGTGGACGCAAAGGCGATGAGGAAAATACTGCAAAAAAAAGTGATTATTAAGGTTTGAGCATTATCCAGATCTCAGAATCTGTACATCCAACTGGAAATAAACTTACCTCATCTAGAAATCTACCCCACGGGACAGAGCATACCAAATTTTGTGCAAATTCATTGAATAGTTGCAAAGGTATTAATAGAGAGTGAGAGAGTGAGAGAGAGAGACAGAGAAAGAAAGGTAAGCAAACCCTTCCCACACACAGCATGGGAATTCTGCATTTTAGATTATGAAGGTGGGTTTAAGGATATAATTCATTATTAGAAAGTATTGAATATTGGAATCAACCATTGGGATAATACACTCTTTGATTATTAATATATAAGGTGCAATTTGATAAACAACAATGTACAATATTACAATTAATGCTCTGGACTCTTCCAGTGGGCTCTACTTGATAATGTTATATATGTAGTTAATGAACTACTTATGTGTGACCATGGAAATGAATCAATGATTATTTAATTATTTGTATACATAAGCCTGCCAATGCATTACAAATCAATAAAATATTTAATACAAAAAAGGTTGATCCTCAGTAAGTTGAGTTTGAGAAAGTCTAAGAATCCAAGATCTTCAAGATCAAGCCTTGATGTGAAGTCAGCAGAAGAGGAGGAGGAGGAGTATTACTAAAAAGTTGTGTACAGCATATAAATTCTTGCTTGTTTCTTCACACTGTCTTTGCTGTTCCACCGTAAGCATATGCTAGTTTCTGTTTGATATACAGTATGCATCAGTACAGAATTCACAAATCTTTATGTCTGGGATCCAGTAGTGTTGCCATGTGAAACTGTGTGTCCAGTCAAATGCTGTTAAATGGGTTTGCAAGGTGTGTCCGAAAATATCTCTGCCACATCTTTAATGGGTACTGCTACTGTGGCTGCTGTTGCAATGACCCAGATGAACTTGTGTTATTACCACCTCCTGTAGTGAAGGATTCCAGTCCTACTGCACCATCGGCACCATCTGCTATGTAGTGTGCAGGGAAGAAGGTGGTGTCACCCATAGTGATAGGCAAAATTGCACAAATCCTTTTGAGCAGTTTTTTTAAAAATATGCCATTTTCATGAATGTTGGTGCAGTTTTGTGAAATTACTATATAATATTTAGAAGCTCAGTTTATACATATCAATACATTTATTTTATGAAATAATGTTTATTCTCATTGACTGTACAAATTGAATGGTGTTAAAGGTCACATGACCCACCTAGATGTTACATTTGACATCTGAGTAATTTTGTGTTAACCATGTGGGTTTTGGTACAGTTTGAATGAAACTGCACAATTTTCATAATAATGTTTCTAAAAAAACTACACACTTTCAAAAATGTGCAATATTTCTACATAAAACAAGTAAAATGAAAAGTACCTGGTGGGAGGCTGTCTCCCATGAATCCTTTGCATTTTATACACAGCATGCTGCAGTGTTGGTCAGCCATCTCCAGGGCCAATGGAAAATTGTGACTGCAAATTTTTTGCCAAATCCACAATTTTCACCATTCTCTGCAAACATAGAAACATAGACTTTGACGGCAGATAAGGACCGCTTGGCCCACCTAGTCTGCCCATTTCCCTACCTACAGGATAAGCTGGAAAAACTGATATGTTCCACAATTTCTTGCAATTTTTGAGTTTTTATATTGAACTGTGTAAAAAGTACTTACATTTTTAATAAAATACTCTCAAATAGTTTGACAATTTTGCATGCAGACTTGGGTTTGGCCAAAACAATGCAGTGCAAGGTATGGCAAGGGTTTTATGTGATACTGATTTCTTCTGAATCCTTTTCTTGTTCGGTTTCAAAATCCACTGGCCAAGCATAAGTACACTTAAACAATTAACATTTGTTTTGTGTTGAAGCAGTCTATCAGAAAACTTTGTGTTGCCACACAGACTGAAACAAAAGATTGGAGAAAAGATGCAAATTATCCCATTCACTTCAATGGGGTGCTAATTACGAAGCCTTTTTGTAAGTGGTAGGGCAAGTTTTTCCTTGTGAGAATACTTTCATTCAGACTAGTTTTGATTCAAACAGCTGAGAATTTTTGGATGGCCCTGCTGATTTTAAACTTGAATAAGCTAGTTGCTAACAGTGATCTCAGTCTTATCAATCTGCCCCCTAGATGCTCACATGCAAAGACTACAATAAAAAGCTGACTAAAGTCTAATAACAACCTTATAAAACATGAAATGTATCTGAACATTTATCTTTAACTAAACAAAATCATTGCAGCCAGAGTAAAACAAAAGTAAATTTCAGGGTACCCTGACTACTGTATGATGCAATAAAAATACATTGGTATTTTTTCACCTTTTTTGGTAACCGTATAAGGCCTACTAGGCACAAGTGCCTGCTTTCAGGTGCAACCCAGGAGCACTGAGAAAGTTAAGTGACTTGTTCAGAATTACATAGTATGCAAGTGGAGGTTATAGGAATCAAACCCAGGTCTGCTAGGTGTCCTAAGCTCATTAACAGTCTGATATGCTAACCTCTAGATTATACTGCCCACCCCAATAACCCTGAGCTTTAATGTTTAAATATGTGTTTTCAAAAACAGTGTACAGTACCTACAGTACAAATTATGACCATTAAACACTTTAACAACATTTTACTAAAACTCAGTTATTCACCACTCTATCTGCTTATTATTTCTTTTACCAAAGTGCGTGAATAGCTGGCAGAGCAATGTAAACAGCTGTTGATTAGGCTTCATTATTCTACAGCCAGAAACAAACAAAAGAATATTTCTTCTAGCTTTACATAGTATTGATTTGCTGTGGCTCACTTTAAAGAATCTATTTAGCACTGTATGAGGCAGATGCTTTTAAATTTTGAAAGATAGGCAGCGCTTATGATAGCTTATCAGTTTAGTATTCATTTAAGGAACATAAACTTTTCTTTATGTTTTAAACATATTCAAGTGTCAGTACATATGAACATATGAAATTTGCCAGCAGACAAAGGCCTAGAAGTCTATCAAGTCTGCTCGAATGTGCAGCTAGCACCCCTTATTCTGCAGCTGCCCCTCCCTTCCACCCTTCCCCTTCATTAACCCTCCCCCTTGTCCTGTCCCATCCTCCTTTGAAGCAGTCCACTGTTCTACTGCATACCACTTCAGCAGGTAATGTATTCCACCCAGCCACCACCCTCTCTGTAAAAAGTGTCTCCTCATCTCCCTCCTGAACCTTCCTCGCCTCCAGTCTCATATAATGGCCCTGGTGGCCCTCCCTCCCTTACTTTGAACAGCCCTCTGTACCTGTCTTGTTTATTCCTTTCATGTATTAAAGGTTTCAATCATGTCACCCCTGTCTCTTCTCTCCTCCAGTGAGTACATGTTCAGCTCCTTCAACCTCCTCTCTATGATAAGTCCCCAGCCCCTTGATCATCTTTGTCGCTCTGCGCTGCACCCCCTCCAGTAACTTAATGTCCCTCTTCAGATACAGATGCCAGTACTGCATGCAGTACTCCAGGTGTGGTCTAACTAATGACCTATACAGTGGCAGAATCACCTCCTCCCTCCTCGAGGATATACCCCTTGCAATACAACCCAGCATTTTGTTGGCCTTTGCAGCTGCCTTCCTACATTGTGCCGAGTTGTTCATTGACCCTGTAATGAGCATTCATTTAGCAATTTATACTGACTAATACATGCTGCAGAAAACATTAAAAGATTTATTGTGAAGCACTCAGGGTTTATAGCAGAACCCCCGTAATTTCCCACAATTTTTGCAAAACGCTCCGTAATTTGGGTAACTGTTTCCGCAATTTTCCAGTGGCCCTGGCCATCTCTATGCATTTGAGAGAGAGCTGTCAGAGCAGTCGGGCCTATAGAGCTGCAATCTTGCTCAATCCTCTATCAGGGAAAGCCTAAAATATATGTGTTTCCTTTTATAATCTGCAAGGAAAGTGTGGCAAGTATTGCTATGTTATTTGTCCAGTCTCTGTAGTTTATTTTGTTTATTTAGGAAGGATACATTTTTATATTTCAAAACACTTAAGGAAGGAATTATTTTCTTTTTTTGCAACTTCCTATAAATGCTGTATTGGTTAGTGTGTCCTGGATACTGCATTGTGAAGCTGTAAGCTTGCAGAGCTGTAATAATGTCTGCAGTACTGAAATTCTTTGAGTATTGGTTGCACCACCTTTAGCAGTCCTGGAGTCCTGGAATGCAGCATGTGCATCAAACAGGGTTAATTACTAATCACTCCCTTTGTTGCTTGCAGGGTGTCAGTATAATGTTTTAAAGTGAAGGTCTGAGTGGTGTTGATGGTGGTGGGCCGAGGTCATGGGTTACTGAGGTAAAGTAACAGTGTTCAAAGCTTAAAAATGAAAATAAAGGGCCATGCCTTCTGTGGGGGAGGGGCATCAAGGCAGTAGTCACTGGGAGATGAAGTCTGTCAGTGAGGGAGAGTTAATGCACATATTAAAAATTTGGTTGAAAAGAAAAAAGGTTTTTGGCTAAGCCCACTCAATGGGGGAAGGGGTTTATCCCTGACATTCTTGGGCTTACCACTTTTCAGACCTTCTCTTTAGTAATACTGGAAAAAAGCATACGGAGGGATTTTAAAGAAATTAAATAATATATGTTTTAAAAGAACAAAATTATGATATTTAAATAAAAAAAGAGGAAAAACACAAAAATAAAACAAACAAATAAAAAACCGCAACAAATGTTTTCCTTTTTAATTTTGTTGCATTTCTTATTAAGAGTTTGGGTAACAGAGTGTTTTAGGGATGTCGAACTGTAAACTTCACAGCCTTACACATGCTGCAAACATAACACCCACCCATGCCTTAGTGACTCAGCCTTTAATTTACTGTCCCTGAGCCTATGGCAACCAAGCAAGGATGGCCTCCAATGTACCCTCCATTTGACTCATTCCTTGCATCAGGTTGACTACTTCCTACTGCAATGGAGTGATAACTGTCTGAAGGGACCACTCATGAACCAGCTGTGGTGGCAGGGAATCCTCTGCTAGGAATGACTGATAGGGCTCACCAACTGCTTCCCCTGGCTGAATGTTGCCCTCCCACCCCATGCCCCCTATTGTTCTCTTGACACATGCTGCTGGCTGTTTGTGTTGGTGGGTGAGACCAGGACACCACTCTTCTCCTTTTTGGTTTCTGATGTATTTTGTTCTTGTCTGCCTTCCTTTTTTTCTTGCCCTTTGTTGCCTTCCTCCCCCTTCTTATTCCATTTTTGTCTCCTGCATGGCTCCTTCTCTCTGTGTAGTTTCAGCTCCTGTAACACTTTTGCCTCCCTCCACTTCATCTTTTGGTATCAACATTTTTATTGGCAGATGCAGGATGGCACTAGCTGCTCCCCATCTCCTATGTAAAGAGAGAAGCAGAAAAATATTTCTGTAATTACTTTAAAAACATATTGCTTCTTTCTTTCTCTCTCAGCCTCTCTTGTTACCAGATTATAAATAATTTTTTGTCTTGATTATCAGAAATAGTCTCAGAATGGCCAAATTCTGATTGTCTGTCACCATTCTGACAGCCAGACCATAAAGCTGGTTTGCTGAAAAAATATTAATCCTTTCCAAAGTTATTACATTTTGAAATTTCATTTTTGAGCACGCTCAGTGCAGTTTTTTTGATAGCTGCTTGAAATAAAAAATAAATGTGGTCCACACAAGAAAGGAACCTTTTTCATGTGGGGTGCTCCTTTTTCATGAGGATAAAAACCTTTTTGTATGGCAGCCATCTTGTTTCTCTTTTTTTCTAAAAAAAAAAGGTTTTAAAAACCCACAAAAATGACATCCTGAACACACACCAACACATGTATCTTGGTCATTGGAACCCCGTTAGATAGATTCAGCATTTATCTTCTGGAACAAATGATGCAGAAATGTATCTTTCTAAAATTTATAAATCTATTTTCATGAGCTGATTTTATTTTTTTATATGCTTTTTTTGTTCATATGACAAAAAGAATGTCCTCATACAAAAAATTATTTTTATTTATTTATTAAACATCAGTTTACAACCTTTGAGCCAGAGGCTCATTTACAAAGGTACCTTGTCACAGAGAAGACAATACAGTGGTAACAACTTAGTACAGAGAAACAGTGTACAGTTTTTTTTTTTTTTTGAGGATACAGGAGGACAAATGAGATCAACAGTTTACCACATACAGGGTTGGTGAAGTTAACATTGTTCAGGGAAATAACTAGAACATCAGAAAACATAGGATATCAATACAGTGTGTTTTAGCAGAGTCTACAGGGAGGTAACAGGAACCTAGGGTAGAGAAGGTAGAGGATTTGAGCAGCCAACAGGGGCTTTGTCAGAGAGTGAGCAAGATAGCTTAAAAACAGCTACAGCTGTGAGTGGTGAAAAGGTGGTTCTGGAGGGTAGTTTTTAAGCAAGAGATTGTGGGGGTGTCTGAGATACTGGCAGGGAGGGAATTGTACCAAGAAAATAGAATTTGGACTTAGTTTTTTCCCTTTCTTTTTGTATGAATGAATCCTTTTTCATATTAAATTTTTCTTCATACGAAAAAAGAATGCCTTCATAAAAAACAAGAATTTGGACTTCGTTTTTTCCTATTCTTTTTTCATAAGAAGGCATCCTTTCTTACATGGCTTTTTTTGTTCATATGAAAAAAGGTTTTGGATTTAGTTTGTTTTCTTACATTTGAACTTCAACAAGTCTTAACTCCCTCAATATTTGGACCAAAGGGACAGTTTATGTATGAAAACAAAGGTCCTCATGAGTACTACAAGAATAATACATAATATTCCTTAAATGAGTTAGGGCCGATATAAAAAAATAAACATTTAAAAATGAAAATGTTCATAGAATAACATTTACAGGCATAATAAAAATGAAAAATTAAAATTCCCAAAGGATAACATTGGAACTTCAACAAGCCACAACCTTGATATTTGGACTAATGGGGCATATATATATATATATATATATATATATATATATATATATATTTTTTTTTTTTTATTATTTAGTTGTTTAACCAGGTATAGCACACTAAGCTGGAAGCTTTTTTTACAGGAGTGACCTGGGAGCACAAGGAGGTTAAGTGACTTGCTCAGGGCCACACAGTATATAAGTGGAAGCTGTGGGATTCAAACCCAGGTCTGGTCTGCTGGATGTCATCAGATTTGCAGCTCAGAGCCTTAGACCACTGCGCTATACTGCCTCCCAAAGGTAGTAATGAGTACTTCAAGAATAACAGATATCAGGATGTTGGTTAACTAGAATCTGCAGCTTATCCAGTAGGTAGGGAAATGGGCAGACTGGGTGGGCCAAGTAGTCCTTATCTGCTGTCAAAGTCTATGTCTCTATGCCCTTAACAATATTAACAAAAATAACAAATTAACATTTCCAGACGATAACACTGAATTTCAACAAACCATAACTCCCTCAATGTTTCAACTTTAGTGACAATCTATATAAAAAAATAAAGGTCTTAATTAGTAGTACAAGACTAACACATACCCCACCCCAAACATTTATGGACATTATAAAATAAACAACAACAAATGAAAATTTTCATGGGATAACATTTGAAATTCAACAAGCCATCACTCCCTCAGTGTTTGGACTTAAGGAACAACCTACATATAAAAGTAAAGACCTTAATGAGTACTACAAGGATAATACATATTCCCCTTACACATTTAAGGGCAATGTAAAAAAAAGAAATACAAATCTCCATTGGATAACATTGGAACTTCAACAAGCCATAACTCCCTCAATATTTGGACTTAACAGACAATGTATATATCAAAACAAAGGTCTTAATTGGTACTACAGGAATAATAGATACACCCACTAAACATTTAGGAGCAATATAAAAAAAAACCAATAAAAAAGACAAATTCCCATAGGATAAAATTGGAACTTCAACATGCCATAACTCCCTTAATATGTGAACTTAAGGGACAATCTATATAACAACACAAAGGTATTAATGAGTACTACAAGAATAATACATATCCCCCTAAACAATTACAAGCAATATGAAAAGCATAACAAATTAAAAAAATACAAATTCTCATAGGATAACATTGGAACATTAATAACCCGTACAACAAAGGGAAGATATTGCTGTTTTGGCAACAATGAAAGTGCAAGACACAGAGGGCACTGTGCTCCCACAGGCAAATGAGGATACAATTACATTATATCAAAAAGTAAGTAAATTAATTGCAAATAATTTTATTAATGCATTAGTTAGAGTTAAACCAACAAAAGTAGGGAAATGAGATTTTAGAGTTGCCAACCCTAACACCCCACCCAATTCTGCAGGCAGTAGCAAGAAAAATCCTTGGGGTTGTCAACCCCAACACTCACCTCATTCTCATATACTGTACACCTCTCAGCTTATTTAATGATGGAATGGGGTGAGCACTAGGGTTGACAGCTCTAAGGCACATGCAAAACCTGATTTACAAAGACACAGGAGAGGTCAAACTGCAATGATTTTTCCTGTTCCTGTCTGCAAGGTGGGGGTGGGGTGTTACGGTTGGCAACCCTAACACACATGTCCCTACTTTTGTCAGTTTTACCCTAACTAGTGCATTAACATCGCTTTTTGCAATGAAAAATATATATTTATATATATATGTATATACACACACACACACACACACGCACACACACATATGGATAGATATAGATATAGATATGCAGATATGTTATAGGGGTGTGGTCGAGCCTATTTAGGGTTCAGTGGTCACTTTTATGTTACACTGAAATGTTTGCAATTTAATAACTTCAAAACTGTTCAACCAATTTGCATGAACATATGCATGCACCATCAGGGACCACAAATCTCTTGATGTGGCAAGTTTCATTTTATTTGGATGTATGGGTGCAGAGCTTCAGAGTGTCAAAACATGTGAAAAGTACCATGTTTTGTCAAATTCTTTGTCATGCCACTGCACAGAAATGGTGTGGAATTGTGGTCAGAAATGTTCAGGGCAAACAGGCCTTGGGTCACAGATGTGTTTTTTTGAACATTTGGTAAAAAAAATAATCTGTTCAAAACTTATTACATTTTAAAGTTTCCCATTATTGTCAGTGGGAGAAGTTAGATGTCCCATGCAAAAAAGCATCCTTTATTGCAAATGGGTTATCCTTTACCACAAATGGGTGATCTGTTGTCACAAATGGGAAATCCTTTTTCATGCAGCTGTCATTTTGTTTTTATAGTTAGCAAGGGAAACAAAATCAAATAACTCAAAAATATTATGTCTAATTTAGAAACCAAAAGATATAGGTTCCTTATTGGCACCCTTCAACTTAATTCTGCACTTATCTGTTGCAGAAATGCTCTTGAAGTTGTTTTTCATGTTATAGATCTTTTTTTGTGACTCATGATATGAAAAACTATTATTTTTTGTATGACGAGTCACTACAAAGGATCCTTTTTCGTGAAGGGAAAATCAAATTACAAGCTGAAATTGCCTTTTTTCCTAAAAATAGCCTAAGAAGTTTAAAGATCAGCTTCCTACTAATGGCATACATTGTACCGAGTGTTAGTGGTACTGTCTAATAGGATGAGTGAATATTCAGTTAAGTGCAGACTAGTTCCTTGAACTAAAATGCTGATTAGTATTGCAAGAATATCTATAGTATGTGGTGCTGCTACAGTGTCATTGCCTGGTTATCAGCAAATGAAGCAATGGAATGACTGGTATCATACACACAACAGACAATGATAATTTTAAATACAGTTACTAGCAAGTGAACACGCTCCATTTGATCTCTGGAATGCATTATAGTGAGATATTCAGGCCCCCCCCAGATTCCAAATGGAGATGCTGGGTCTCAAACGGTGCTGCAAATAGAGACTTAAAGTCAAGAGCATTACAATTTGAATTAAATTAACAGCTTTTTTCTCCTTCCGTGGTTATCTGTTCTAAAAGAAGTTTATGGGACATATAAAAATACAAAAAGGACTTGCTTTGGTAAATCCATCTTGCAGGACCTGCCCAGGATCAAAAACATTGCCTTCTGTGTCTTCATACTCACTGCTTTCCTCACCATATGCCTGGTGGTCAGAGTGGTCAGGTGATGTTTAACATTGTTTAATTATTTTAATCAAGGAATCTTGATGCGATGACAGTGATTAGTAGTACAGTACCATAAGGTAGTCCTCCATTCCTCCGTCTCTGATTGTTTCTGATTTTTGTCCATGAATGTTCTTGGTCCCTCCTGCATTTGATGTTTCTGTCACTGAAGCATATGGATTTTAATACTAAAATATTGTTGCTTTCTAGTAACTATATTTCAGATTGTCATTATCTGTTGTGTGTATAATACCAATCATTCCATTGTTCCATTTGCTGACAGCGAAGCAAGGACACTGTAGAAACACCACATAGATATTCTCACAATACTAACTGGCATTTTGGTTCAAGAATATAGCCTGTACTTATATGAAAATAGTCATTGTCTCCACTACTGTTTGAGCTAAGCACTGCCACAGCCACTACCTCTGCTTTCATGTATGAATTTGCAGTATTGGGATTTCTTTTTGGTCTTACTTCTCCATGGAGACAATGACTATTTTCAGATAAGTGCAGACTATATTCTTGAATTGAAATGCTGATTAGTATTGTGAGAATAGCTATGTGATGCTGCTACTGTCTCATTGCTTAGATCAGCAAATGCAGCAATGTAATGGCAGGTATCATGCCCATAACAGATAACACATAGATGATGGCTAGAAGAATGAAGTTTTATTTATGTTACCACAGGCATGCTGAGCTGAACTACCCACAGGATATCCTTCAAAAGGTAATCAAATGTCTATAAGAAGAAGGATATGGATTTCACACAATTTCTTTAGAGATATAAATGGAAAATAAAAAGTGGAGAGGCACCAGAATCAATAAGAAGTAATGCTAACTGACAGAGCAGGCAGTAGTTTTATTAGCCTGGAAGTAACTTTACTGCTAGTGTGGGGGAAGGGCAATGTTTTCGTCCCCAGGGGTCAATGCTGAGATCATGAATGTTCAATATTTTTTATTGGAAACCAGGAGTCAGAAGTCTCAAGTCAGATCAGGTAAATTTGGAAATGACACAAAGCTAATGAGGGTGGTAGATTCAAGGAAAGAGAAAGATAGGTTATTTAATTTGACAGGGGCAGGGAAGTCAGCAAACAAGTAGCTAATGAAATTAAATGCGGAAACTGTAGATGTTTTACTTAAACCCAAGTATTGAGATTGAGGGTATCATTTATATAGCAATAGTAAACAACTAGCAGTCAAGGAGCAATTAGTAGCAACTGACAGTGAAGAAGACCTGGCATAAGCATTGGTGAGAAGCTGAAGCAGTCATGAAAAATAGTTATGCAAATGTACAATATTGGTAGACAAAGAAAACTGAATGTTGGGCTGCATTAAAAGAAGTATAACACAGCATCAAAGGGATATAATGTAGCCAGGTTACAGGGAACTGGTAAGGCTATAGTTGGAGCAGGGATGAATAGGTTGCATGTCACCTGGCTTTGATTCCAACACTGATATTCTTCTAAAAGGTACTGATTTAATATAATTTTCTCTGACATACCAAAAATTAGGTAAATGTTCCTGACTGGGCCAAAACTGGGTCTGGGGCAGATCTGGTTGTGGTCAAAGAACAGAACCAGGAACACCCTGTGTCCTCTTAATAATGTTTTCCTTTATGTCCCACAGGCAAACAAGGATACGATTATTCTATCTCAAAAAGTAAGGAAATTCTTTGCAAAAAAAACTTTGTTAATGCACTCATTAGGGTTCCAGCAACAAAAGTTTGAAACTGTGCTGTAAGGGTTTCCAACCCTAACACCACACCCCCACCCTGCAGGCTAGAACAGGATTGAGGTGTGCCAGGGGGTTGTCAACCCTAACACTCACCTTACTCTCATGTACTGTACCCATCTCAGCTTACTTACATATGGAATGGGGTGAGTGTAAGGGTTGACAACACCATGGCACACCTCATGCTTGCTCCTGCCTCCAGGGTGGGGGTAGGATTTGAGAGTTAGGGTGGATTTGTGGTGTTAGGGTTGGAAACCCTAACAGCACATTTCCCAGCTTTTATCACTGGAGCACTAACTAGTGCATTAACAAAGTTTTTTTTTTTTTGCAGAGAAAAAATATATATATATATATATATATATATATATATATATATTATGGTGGAACGGTAGTGACACTGTAGTTAGGGTTGAGTACCCCATTTAAGGTTAAAGTGTGAGATTTGGTACATTAATAACATTGCCACCATATGACAGATTTGCCTGACATTTGGCAAGCATGGAGCATTAGCATAGATCTTGGCATCTGCCAAGTTTTGTACTGGTCATATATACAGTTGCGGAGTTATTAAGCGACATTCTATAGTGCATTTACACTTTTTTGCACATTCTTTGCTTGTGCCTACAGGTTGCACGGTTTACATGACCAGTCCAGAAACTTCAGAGAACATGTGGCCGGGGTCCCCGATGTACCTTTTGAAGATTTTGTGAAAAAATATTGAATGTTTCAAAAGTTATTCAAAAAACAAGTTTCCCATTATAGTCAGTGGGAAAAGTTAACAAAAAGTTTGACAGTGTCACAAATGAGGATTTTAGTGTCGCAAATTACCCCAGTAGTGTTGCAAATCCGCAATTTTGTTTTCAGTTACTGATCACAGAAATGCTTGGCATTTAAAATTGGGACCCTCTAGGGACACAATTGTTTTTCTGTTAACATAGTCGGACCCTGAGGATGCTATGCAAGTCTTTATTTTGGGGTTAAACATCCCAGAAATATGTTTTTGAAATTTTTGGGAAAACTAGTGTAGCAAAGTAGTGTCGAACCTGCGACACTTTTATGATTTTTTTACTAAAGTGTCATATTGTGCGACACTACTATTCGAAACTGTGGGAAAAATAAGAGGAATTCTTTGCCATCCTGCTGCAAAACACTTGTTTGGTCTTTTGGGCTGAAATTTGGAGGGATGAAAGCCAACATCCCACAGATGTGCCTTTCGGTGGTTTGGTGACAAAATATTGCACAGATGGAAAGTTACGCTGCTCCGAATTTGACACTTTTTCCCGTAGACTAACACTGCAGTGTCCAACACACCTTTTGGGACCCGTATCTTGGAAACGTTTCAAGATACAGACTTTTTGTCACAAAAATACTTAGTCCCCCACTAAGGGGTTAAGTGCAAAAATAGCCAGGAAAGTCATAAAT
The DNA here is from genome assembly GCA_016271365.2 of Neoceratodus forsteri. NCBI lineage: Eukaryota > Metazoa > Chordata > Ceratodontiformes > Ceratodontidae > Neoceratodus > Neoceratodus forsteri. The sequence goes on along the minus strand of CM057458.1, from coordinate 928,480,495 downwards.
AAAATGAGATTTTAATTTTTTTTTGATGTACGGTTGCTGAGATATAAGCAATTTAGTAATCCAGGTGCTCATTTTCTGCTCCAAGGCCCATTATTAAGCATACATTCTTTGTACTCACAGTGTTTCTCAATGCATTTTTGTTACTGTTTCACTTGTGTTTCTGTGAGTGTTTCTGTTACCATTTCCGTCTATGCCACCATGTGCATTACGGTTTGCATTTCCGTATGTGCTTATGTTTGCGTTTGTATTCAGCTTTACTTTGGCATCATTGTTGGTGTTACTGTTAGCAGTTCTGCATCCTGAGTAGTGAGGCACAGCAAATCTAAAGCCATGGATTTCAACAGTACACCTCCTTGATTGCAGCTGCACACAAGTTAGCACAGTTAGGAGTTGCATGGCCTTGGCCAGGTAATGGTCTACCCCCCCAAGTCCAGTTACTGCATCTTGAGTGGAGAGTGACAGCAAAAGTAAAGCTATGGACATAAACGGTACACCTCCCTGATTGCAGGTGCACATAAGTTAGCACAGTTAGGAGTTGTATAATCTCAGCCAGGCAATGCACCCCTCGAGTAGGTACTGCATCCTGAGTGGAGAGCCACAGCAAAACTACAGCCATGGGCATCAATGGTAGACCTCCCTGATTGCAGGTGCACAAAGTTAGGGCACTGAGGATTTGCACGGACTCAGCCAGGCAATGCCCCCCCACCCAGAGCAGGTACTGCATCCTGAGTGGAGAGCCACAGCAAAACTAAAGCCTTGGACATCAACAGTGCACCTCCCTGATTGCAGGTGCACACAAGTTTGCACAGTTAGGAATTGCACGATGTCAGCTAGGCAATACCCCCCCCAAAGACCAGTTACTGCATCCTGAGTGGAGAGCCACAGCAAAATAAAGCTATGGACATGAACGGTACACCTCCCTGATTGCAGGTGCACACAGGTTAGCACAGTTAGGAGTTGTATAGCATCAGCCAGGGAATGTCCCCCCGAAGCAGATACTGCATTCTGAGTGAGAGGCACAGCAAACTACAGCCATGGACATCAATGGTAAACCTCCCTGATTGCAGGTGCACACAAGTTAGGATACTGAGGAGTTGCATGAACTCAGCCAGGCAATGCCCCCCTCACTTCCAGCAAAACTAAAGCCATGGACATCAATGGTACACCTCCCTGATTGCAGGTGCACATAAGTTAGCACAGTTAGGAGTTGTATAGCCTTGGGCAGGCAATGCCCCCCCAGACCAGTTACTGCATCCTGAGTGGAGAGCCACAACAAAAGTAAAGGTATGGACATCAACAGTACACCTCCCTGATTGCAGGTGCACACAAGTTATCATAGTTAGGAGTTGTACGGCCTCAGACAGGAAATGCCCCACTGAGCTGGTAGTGCATCCTGAGTGGAGAGCCACAGCAAAACTACAGCCATGGACATCAGTGGTAGACCTCCCTGATTGCAGGTGCACAAGAGTTATGACACTGAGGAGTTGCACAGGCTCAGCCAGGCAATGCCCCCCCAAACCAGGTACGGCATCCTTAGTGGAGATCCACAGCAAAACTAAAGCCATTGACATCAAAGGTACACCTCCCTGACTTCAGGTGCACACAAGTTTACACAGTTAGGAGATGCATGGTGTCAGCCAGGCAATGCCCCCCCAAAGCAGGTAGTGCATCCTGAGTGGAGAGCCACAGCAAAGGTAAAGCCATTGACATAAACAGTACATCCCGATTGAAGCTGCACACAAGTTAGGGACACTGAGGAGTTGCACAGACTCAGCCAGGCATTGCCCCCGATCAGGTACTGCATACTAAGTGGAGAGGTACAGCAAAACTAATGCCATGTATATCAATGGTGCACATCCCTGATTGCAGCTGCACACTAGTTAGGACACTGAGGAGGTGTGTGGACTCAGCCAGGCAATGCCCTTCCCCTGAGCAGGTACTGCATCCTGAGTGGAGAGGCACAGCAAAACTACAGCCATGGACATCAACAGTAGACCTCCCTGATTGCAGGTGCACACAAGTTAGGATACTGAGGAGTTGCACAGACTCAGCCAGGCAATGCCCCCTCAGACAAGGTACTGCATCCTGAGTGGAGAGCCACAGCAAAATAAAGCTATGGACATGAACGGTACACCTCCCTGATTGCAGGAGCACACAAGTTAGCACAGTTAGGAGTTGTATAGCATCAGCCAGGGAATGTCCTCCCCAAGCAGGTACTGCATTCTGAGTGGAGAGGCACAGCAAAACTACAGCCATGGACATCAATGGTAAACCTCCCTGATTGCAGGTGCACACAAGTTAGGATACTTAGGAGTTGCACGAACTCAGCCAGGCAATGCCCCCCTCACTCCCAGCAAAACTAAAGCCATGGACATCAATGGTACACCTCCCTGATTGCAGGTGCACATAAGTTAGCACAATTAGGAGTTGTACAGCCTTGGGCAGGCAATGCCCCCCCAGACCAGTTACTGCATCCTGAGTGGAGAGCCACAACAAAAGTAAAGGTATGGACATCAACAGTACACCTGATTGCAGGTGCACACAAGTTATCATAGTTAGGAGTTGTACGGCCTCAGATAGGAAATGCCCCACTGAGCTGGTAGTGCATCCTGAGTGGAGAGCCACAGCAAAACTACAGCCATGGACATCAGTGGTAGACCTCCCTGATTGCAGGTGCACAAGAGTTATGACACTGAGGAGTTGCACAGGCTCAGCCAGGCAATGCCCCCCCAAACCAGGTACGGCATCCTTAGTGGAGATCCACAGCAAAACTAAAGCCATTGACATCAAAGGTACACCTCCCTGACTTCAGGTGCACACAAGTTTACACAGTTAGGAGATGCACGGTGTCAGCCAGGCAATGCCCCCCCAAAGCAGGTAGTGCATCCTGAGTGGAGAGCCACAGCAAAGGTAAAGCCATTGACATAAACAGTACACCTCCCTGATTGCAGCTGCACACAAGTTAGGACACTGAGGAGTTGCACAGACTCAGCCAGGCATTGCCCCCCTGAGCAGTTACTGCATACTAAGTGGAGAGGTACAGCAAAACTAATGCCATGTATATCAATGATGCACATCCCTGATTGCAGCTGCACACTAGTTAGGACACTGAGGAGGTGTGTGGACTCAGCCAGGCAATGCCCTTCCCCTGAGCAGGTACTGCATCCTGAGTGGAGAGGCACAGCAAAACTACAGCCATGGACATCAACAGTAGACCTCCCTGATTGCAGGTGCACACAAGTTAGGATACTGAGGAGTTGCACAGACTCAGCCAGGCAATGCCCCCTCAGACAAGGTACTGCATCCTGAGTGGAGAGCCACAGCAAAATAAAGCTATGGACATGAACGGTACACCTCCCTGATTGCAGGTGCACACAAGTTAGCACAGTTAGGAGTTGTATAGCATCAGCCAGGGAATGTCCCCCCCAAGCAGGTACTGCATTCTGAGTGGAGAGGCACAGCAAAACTACAGCCATGGACATCAATGGTAAACCTCCCTGATTGCAGGTGCACACAAGTTAGGATACTGAGGAGTTGCACAAACTCAGCCAGGCAATGCCCCCCTCACTCCCAGCAAAACTAAAGCCATGGACATCAATGGTACACCTCCCTGATTGCAGGTGCACATAAGTTAGCACAGTTAGGAGTTGTACAGCCTTGGGCAGGCAGTGTCCCCCCAGACCAGTTACTGCATCATGAGTGGAGAGCCACAACAAAAGTAAAGGTATGGACATCAACAGTACACCTCCCTGATTGCAGGTGCACACAAGTTATCATAGTTAGGAGTTGTACGGCCTCAGACAGGAAATGCCCCACTGAGCTGGTAGTGCATCCTGAGTGGAGAGCCACAGCAAAACTACAGCCATGGACATCAGTGGTAGACCTCCCTGATTGCAGGTGCACAAGAGTTATGACACTGAGGAGTTGCACAGGCTCAGCCAGGCAATGCCCCCCTAAACCAAGTATGGCATCCTTAGTGGAGATCCACAGCAAAACTAAAGCCATTGACATCAAAGGTACACCTCCCTGACTTCAGGTGCACACAAGTTTACACAGTTGAGATGCACGGTGTCAGCCAGGCAATGCCCCCCAAAGCAGGTAGTGCATCCTGAGTGGAGAGCCACAGCAAAGGTAAAGCCATTGACATAAACAGTACACCTCCTGATTGCAGCTGCACACAAGTTAGGACACTGAGGAGTTGCACAGACTCAGCCAGGCATTGCCCCTGAGCAGGTACTGCATACTAAGTGGAGAGGTACAGCAAAACTAATGCTCATGTATATCAATGGTGCACATCCCTGATTGCAGCTGCACACTAGTTAGGACACTGAGGAGGTGTGTGGACTCAGCCAGGCAATGCCCTTCCCCTGAGCAGGTACTGCATCCTGAGTGGAGAGGCACAGCAAAACTACAGCCATGGACATCAACAGTAGACCTCTCTGATTGCAGGTGCACACAAGTTAGGATACTGAGGAGTTGCACAGACTCAGCCAGGCAATGCCCCCTCAGACAAGGTACTGCATCCTGAGTGGAGAGCCACAGCAAAACTAAAGCCATGGACATCAATGGTACAACTCCCTAATTGCAGATGCACACAAGTTAGCACCTTTAGAAGTTGCACAGACTCAGCCAGGCAATACTCCTCCCCCAGATGAGGTACTGCATCCTGAGTGGAGAGCAACAGCAAAACTAAAGCTATGGACATCAATGGTATACCTCCCTGATTGCAGGTTCACAGAAGTTAGCACAGTTAGGAGTTGCATGGTGTCAGCTAGGCAATGCCCCCCAAGGCCAGGTACTGTATCCTGAGTGGAGAGCCACAGCCAAACTAAAGCCATGTACATCAATGGTACACCTCCTTGATTGCAGGTGCACTCAATTTAGCACAGTTAGGAGTTGCCTGTTGTCAGCCAGGGAATGCCCACCCCCGCAGAACAGGTACTGCATCCTGAGTGGAGAGCAACAGCAAAAGTAAAGCTATGGAGATCAATGGTACATCTCCCTGATTGTAGGTGTACACAAGTTAGGACTCTGAGGACTTGCGCGGACTCAGCCAGGCAATGCCCCCCAGACCAGGTACAGCATCCTGAGTGGAGAGCTACAGCAAATCTAAAGCTATGGACATCAATGGTACACCTCCCTGATTGCAGGTGCACACAAGTTAGCACAGTTCAGAGTTGCACAGACCCAGCCAGAGAATGACCCCCCCCAGACCAGGCACTTCATCCTGAGTAGAGAGCAACAGCAAAAATAAAGCCATGGAGATCAATGGTACACCTCTCTGATTGCAGCTGCACACTAGTTAGGACACCGAGAAGTTGCACAGACTCAGCCAGGCAATGCCCCTGCCTCCCCCTCCCAGACCAGGTACTACATCCTGAGTGGAGATCCACAGCAAAAGTAAAGCCATGGACATCAACAGTATACCTCTCTGATTTCAGGTGCACAAAAGTTAGCACAGTTAGGAGTTGCATGGTGTAAGTCACACAATGCCCCCCCCGACCAGGTACTGAATCCTCAGTGAAGAGCCAGAGCAAAATTAAAGCCATGGACATCAATGGTACACCTCCCTGATTGCAGGTGCACACAAGTTAGCAGTTAGGAGTTGCACGACATCAGCCAGGCAATGCCCCCCTAGACCAGGTACTACATCCTGAGTGGAAGGCCCTAGCAAAACTAAAACCATGGACATCAATGGTACACCTGCCTGATTGCAGGTGCACACGTTACCACAATTAGGAGTTGCATAGCACCAGCCAGGCAAAGCACCCACCTCCTCCAGACCAGATACCACATCCTGAGTGGAGAGCAACAGCAAAACTGAAGCCATGGACATCAATGGTACACCTCTCTGATTGCAGGTGTAGACAAGTTAGCATAGTTAGGAGTTGCATTTTATCAGCCAGACAAGGCCCCCCCAGACCAGGTACTGTATCCTGAGTGAAGAGCCAGAGCAAAACTAAAGCCATGGACATCAACAGTACACCTCCTTGATTGCAGGTGCACACAAGATAGCGCAGTTAGAAGTTGCACAGCATCAGCTAGGCAATGCCCCCCACCAGAGCAGGTACTGCATCCTGAGTGGAGAGCCACAGCAAAACTAAAGCCATGGACATCAACGATACACCTCCCTGAGAGTGACATGTAGAAGTGTTATTTCTACTCTATATTGCAAATGTGTGTACTATGTTGCAGTACTTATGCTCAGCACCGCCAGCTGGCTCTTTTTTCACCGCTTACGGCAGCTGGTGTGATTCAGTCTCTCTGGCAGCTAAAAAAAAAGACATTTTTGATAAGAGATCTTATTGCTATCTGTATGTTCATTAAGAGTGGGATTGTTTTCCATGCTCTCTTCCCTGACTATGTGCTACATGCTGAGTTGTGAGACATAAGTCAAATAAAGTACTGGACATTAACATCACTGTTTTGTGATAGTAGGTGAACACAAGTTACAACAGTTATTAGTTTGATGTGTTAAAATAGGAAATGCAGCTGTTTTCCCCCCAACCCTCAAAAAATACACAGATATTGTGACCTGAGTCCGAAGTGAATAAGTGTATTACATTTACATGAATATGTGCTGCTGTCTGCACAGAAGTTTGTGTACTGTACAACATTATCCCTTAGGAACCCAATGCCGTTGCCACTGCACTCCTGCACACACTCTGGACACATTAGGTATTTGATCTCAGGTGATGAGCCGCAGGAAGATAGTACTCACTCCCTCCATTGAAAGCAAAAGGTATAGGATGATGAGTGCTAACACACAGCTGAACTTAACATACGTATGTCAATTATATAGGTGCCTGACACCAGCTGCACACAATTTGCTGCAGTATAATGTTCTATGTTGTTAATGAACCAGTGGTCTCCCCCTTCTCACGTGAAGAACATCTATTGGATCCACAGTGGTTAGCAGCACATCTACTGAAGTTGTGGATAGCAATGACGGATCTAATTGAGAGTACTCATGTACAGGATGTTAGAGTGAGGACTTACGCAGGAAGAGCTTGACAATGGCACCCCTCGCCACCCGTGACTAGGCATTGTAAACTAAGAGATGACAGTTCACTTTAAGACATGTACAGTACCTTTTTATACAGTATTATATTTCATTGATAGCAGTCATGCAGAAGCTATTGTCCAGAGGTATTGCCTAGTTGTATTAACTCATTAAGGAAATATTCCCCCTGTTACAGCAATCTGGTTATCTGTCATTGGTGTAGTAGTAGTAATGGATTTCTCTTATGTTGTGACTCAATGGGAATTAGACTCTCGTCTGAGCCATGGCCCTCCATAGTTTCTGTTGCAGCTGGCACTACCTAGGCCTGCAGTGGGGAATGCCTACGACGTTCTGTCAATGAATAATAATACATATTTACACTGTTGCATACATCACCATGCAGTTCAATATATATTGATTTAATTGTTCCTAGTATATTCTATAAATTACTATTTTTTAATTTTTTCTTCTGTTACTTTATCGAGAGCTGTGTACTAGTCTTTCTTAACTACTTAACACTATTCTTAGGTTTCTTCACTCAGATTTTATGAAACATAATTGAGTACAAGCAGTCAGCCATGCAATGCCCCCCACCCTCCAGATTAGGTACTAGACCCTCAGTACAGAGTTACACCATAACTTAAACCATGGACATCAACAGTATACCTACGTGATTGCAGGTGTACACAACTTAGCACAGTTAGGAGTTGTACGGTGTCAGCCAAGCAATGCTCCGCTCCCCCAGAGCAGGTACTGCATCTTGAGGGGGAGAGCTCCAGCAAAACTAAAGCCATGGACGTCAATGGTACACCTCCCTGATTTCAGGTGTACACAAGTTACCACAGTTAGGAGTCGTGTGACGTCAGCCAGGCAATGACCCTCCCCCAGACGAGGTACTGGATCCTAAGTGGAGAGCCCCAGCAAAACTAATGCCATGGTCATCAACAGTACACCTCCTTGATTGCAGGTGCACAGAAGTTAGTACAGTTAGGAGTTGCCCAGCATCCGCCAGGCAATGCCTCTGCCTCCCCCCTCCCAGACCAGGTACTGCATCCTGAGTGGAGAGCCACAGCAAAACTAAAGCCATGGATATCATAAGTACACCTGCCTGATTGCAGGTGAACACAAGTTACCACAGTTAGGAGTTGTATGGCATCAGCCAGGCAATGCCCCCACCTCCCCCAGACCAGGTACTGCATCCTGGGTGGAGAGCCACAGCAAAACTAAATCCATGGATATCATAAGTACACCTGCCTGATTGCAGGTGCACACAAGTTAGCACAGTTAGGAGTTGCACGGCATCAACCAGGCAATGCCCACCCACTCACCTGACCAGGTACTGCATCCTGAGTGGAGACCAACAAAAAAACTGAAGCCATGGACATCAATGGTACACCTCCCTGATTGCAGGTGCACACAAGTTACCACAGTTAGGAGTTGCACGGCATCAGCCCGGCAATGCCCCCCCCAGACAGTTTGTAAGAATGAGCATGTCATGCTACGGCGTAATCTTGATGTTGAGTGTGGCATGGTAAATGGTGCCATGGGTCACATCATCGACTTTATACAATGTTCAGAAGACATTTATTGAGACACTTGTCATCCACTTTGACAATATGGAACAGCCTGTGCAGATTGATCTTACCTGTGTTAAGTTTCAGGTATTTAAGGATATCTGTGACTACAGGAAACAGTTCCCAATATGTGTTGTGTATGCTGTTTCCATTCACAAGTCACAGGGCTTCAGTTTGGATTCAGCAATGGTGGACTTAGGCACAGACATTTTCAAAGATGGCATGAGCTACGTCACACTTTCACAGGTCCGTAGTCTTTCTGGGTTGCACATCATAACACACGCACCACAGAAGATACGTGCTGACAAGTGATGTATTGTTGAGTACAACAGATTACATACTCTGTATCAGCCACAGATGTCTCTAATCCCACTACCTACGTATGTGGTTGTCTCACATCCCACAGTCACAGTTTCAGTTGGCAACAAGAGAAAATGAGCCACCACTAGTGAATCAACTGTGTAGAGCAATAAGAAGGTCAGAATGTCAAATGCAGATGCAGAACTAACTATTGCTCAGAAGTCACTTGGTATGGCTGTTGTTCCAGTGTTTGACAACAGTACTAGAGTAAACTGCTATGCTAATTCAGCTATGCAAGCTTTTCTCTACATGCCACACTTTGTGCAGGCAATATCAGCTTCACAAGACACTCCCTTATCAAAGGCGTTGAAGGAAGTTGTCAAAGTGACTTCTGATCAGTCAAACAATGTACAGTCACTGACACCTCTACAGCAGGTCTTAGGTACATATGATAGATGCAGTGCATTTTCTGCTACAGTAACATGCAGCAGGACGCCACTGAGTTTATGATGGCCATCATAAACAGTTTGGATGAAGAGGGGATTCCAATGTGTCAGTACTTCACTGTCTCATATGTTACCAGATATGTATGTCTGTCATGTGGTCATTCAGAGCAAGAAACCACTGAGAACATGCTTTGGGTTTCTCTGTTTGTGACTCAGCCTCAAAGTGTCAAGTTCCGGCAGCTGTTTACCAATGCTGAAAGTGGTCACTTATGTGTAAGGTGTGGAGGTACATGTACTCAGTCCATACATCTCAGGACTTCATCTCAATATCTTATGCTTGTATTGCATAGATTCAACTCTAACAAGCTCAGAGTTGACGCACCTATCACAGATTTCACAGTTGGTAGAATTGTATTTAACCAAGCAGTGTTTGACACTCAGGCTGTGATCTACCACTATGGCCAGTCAGTACATTCTGGACATTATGCTTGTTTGTTGAGGTAGAGAACTGGCTGAGTTGAATGCAACGACTCCACAAACATTTTAAATAGAAGAACTACTACAATCTTCATGCATCAGAGAAATAGTCACACACTTGATGTCCATTTTGTTACAGAGAGTTCTGGTAGATAAACATTATTTTTTTATGCAAATCTGTGGAAGAACAATGGGGAATAATAAAAACTGCCATCACAGAGGTAACAAGCCTTTGTGTGAAGCAAATAAACAAAATGAAATGATGTAAGAAACCACTGTGGTTCTCAAAGGAAGTGGCAGTGAAGGTTCAAGAGAAAAAGAAAGCATTCAGGAAGTACAAGGAATCACAGAAGGAGCAGGACAGAGAACTGTATCAGTTAAAGCAACAGGAAGCTGGGAAGGCAGTCAGAACAGCAAAGGCCCAAACCAAGGAAAAGATAGCCAACTCAGTTAAGAAGGGGGATAAAACCTTTTATAGGTACATCAGGGAGTGAAGGAAGACCAAGGGAGGGATAGTGAGGCTTAATAAAGGGGAGGAGGGTGGGCAGAGGGTGACTGAAAAGGCAGAGATACTAAACAAATATTTTTGCTCAGTATTTACAAAGGAAGAGGGGGAGGTACCTAAAACAAACAGTAGCAACTCTCTGGATACAGAAGTTGATACCAGCCCATCTACAGAAGAAAGGGTTCTGAAAGAACTCTTAAAACTGAAGGTGGACAAAGCAATGGGGCCTGATGGGATTCATCCCAGAATTCTAAAAGAACTAAGGGTAGAACTAGTGACACACTGACTACCCTCTTTAGCAAATCATGGGAGGATGGAGTGGTACCTGAGGACTGGAGGAGGGCAGATGTGATTCCCCTTCACAAAAGTGGGAGCAAGGCAGAAGCAGGAAACTACAGACCTGTTATTTTAACCTCAGTGGTAGGGAAAATGATGGAATCACTTCTGAAGGAAAGAATTGTCGAGTATCTAGAGGCCAGAGGGGCACAGGACCCAAGGAGCATGGATTCACAGCAGGAAGGTCATGCCAGACAAATCTGATAGATTTCTTTGACTGGGTGACCAAAGTAGTAGATCAGGGAGGGGCTGTGGACATGGCCTACCTAGACTTTAGCAAGGCATTTGACACAGTCCCACACAAAAGTTTATACAATATACAAGTTAGCTAGCCTGGGAGTGGGTCCCAAGATGACAGCCTGGGTAAAGAATTGGCTGGAGAATAGGACACAGAGAGTAATAGTAAATGGAGTCCACTCTGAAGAAAGGGGGGTTACTAGTGGGGTACCACAGGGTTCAGTATTAAGACCGCTCCTCTTCAATGTCTTTATAAGCGACATTGCAGAGGGACTGAAGGAAAGTATGTCTCTTTGCAGATGACACAAAGATCTGCAACAGAGTGATGCACAAGGTGGGGTGGAAAGGATGAGAAGGACTTGGCAAGGTTAGAGGAATGGTCAAATGTATGGCAGCTTAGATTCAACGGTAAGAAGTGCAAGGTAATGCACCTGGGAAACAAAAACCCAGGGGAAGAGTACACAATGGGGGGTGAGATACTAACAACAACAAAAATGGAAAGGGACCTGGGGGTAGTCATATCAGATGACCTAAAGGTGGGCAAGCAATGTGAGAGGGCAGCAAGGAGGGCTGGGGGGATACTGGGATGCATAGGGAGTGGCATCACCAGTAGAAAACAGGAAGTTATTATCCCTCTGTACAGGCAGCTGGTGAGAACCCATCTGGAGTACTGCGTGCAGTTCTGGAGACCCAATCTCCGCAAAGACATAGACAGGATGGAAGCTGTCCAGAGAAGGGCAACTAAAATGGTGCAGGGTCTGCACCGGAAGACATATGAAGAGAGACTTAAGGAGCTTAATATGTATAGCCTCCAGGAAAGGAGGGGGGATGATAGAAACTTTCAAGTACCTCAAGGAATCAACAAAGTCCAAGAGGGTAGCATCTCTCAAAAAGAGGTAAAAAGAACAAGGGGGCACAATTTGAATATAGAGGGGGGCGGCTCAGAGGTAATTTAAGGAAGTATTTTTTCACAGAGAGGGTTGTGGATACATGGAAGGGCCTTCCGGAGGAGGTTGTGGAGTCAAAAACACTGGTGGAATTCAAGCATGCATGGGACAGTCATAAGGCAATTCTAGGGGGTGGGGGTAGGAAGAAGTAGGCTGCTGGTTAACTAGGATCTGCAGCTTATCCATTAGGTATGGAAATGGGCAGACTGGGTGGGCCAAGCGGTCCTTATCTGCAGTCAGATTCTATGTTTCTATGTTTCTATGTTACACTGTTAACACATCACATGGTTTACATGCATATGTATACTCAATCTGACATAAGATTGTTGCGTTGATCAGTGACACAGTGAAAATACTGTAGAACTAATATATTTAGCGTGACAAAATTTTTGCAGATTTGTGCAGTGACAGGTATTAGCGCACAGAGATATTCATGCTATGGCTTTAAGTAACTCAGTACTAATTCATGATCTACCACTATGACTGCTTAGCCATTTAATTGGTGCATTAGTGCTTCAGAATATCATCTACCCCTTATTGACAGCTTGCTCACAGTTGGCCTCACTAATCATTATGTTCCTCGTATTGATTTATCATTAATTAAGACTTTCCTTGCATTGCAATCACACACTTCAATAAACACTTTTCTGCAACTGATGGATTCCTGCATGTTACTTGACTGTTTTTAAATAACTTGACTCACTCACTCCAATCTGAAAATGCCACCACAGACCACACTTGCTTTGTAAGAGCCTACATCAAGCATGTCTCTCTATGGCTGGTTAAACCGTCCCAAGTCTAAAAGGCAGGGAATTGCCTTTGTTGAAAATGTTGCAGCAGATCAGCTGGTTGAGACCACCGGTATTACATATCGGGTTGCTGAGTCCGTGGTATGTGAGCTACAAAGTACACCACCAGCCAAGAAGCGCCACGGAGAATATGCTACTTACTCTCCAGCACTGAGATTTGAAATCCGCCACTATTCAGCGGAGAACGGGGTCATGAATGCTGTCAGGTACATCCTCTTCTAAGCATAACCTGACAGTAAATGAAAGTTCAATTCACCAATTTAAAAAGAACTGCCTGTCTAAAGTTCAGCTCACACCCGATGTATCACAGCTAGCACCAGAGTTACCTAAAAGACCATGGGGGAGACCACCTATGTTAATGATTGAAATAGAAAATTAATTAAAGTGCATAATAAAAAGCTTAAGAGCAGAAGGGCTGTGGTGAATGCAAGATTGGCACAAGCTGTAGCCATAGGTGTCATTAAAGCAAATAATCCCCAACTTCTAACTGAAATGGGAGTCAGTGTGTCAATTTCTCGACAGTGGGCTTGGACATTTCTTAGCTGCATGGGCTACTCGAAACAGAAATGCCTATTGATTTCCAAGAGCTTAAAGAAGCATTTCTAAACCGAATTCGAACTGCCGCTCAGCAGGAGTTGATCCCCCCAACTTGTGATTAATATTGATGAGACGGGTGTGCATATGAAACCTGTATCTGAATGGACAATGGAAATAACAGGCTCTGAGCAAGTGGAGGTGACAGGTCTAGGAGACAAATGCCAGGTATCCTTGGTGTTGGGTATTGCACTGTCTGGTGATTACATCTCCCCTCAGGTTATTTACAAAGGATGCACAGCAGCATGCCACCCTTGTTTCTCCTTCCCAGCTGGGTGGAATGTTACCCAGTCTGAAAACCATTGGGCCAATGCCGAGACTTTTTGTGAGTACATTAACAAGCTGTTACTGCCCTACATAGAGTTCATTAAACTAAGACTGGGACTGCACGGTGATCAGAGATCATTGCTTATTATGGATTTGTTTCAAACACATACAAAGGAAGATGTTCTATTAAAACTTGAGTCGCATAATATAATTCCAATTTTTGTCCCTGCATCATGCACAGACTGTTTACAGCCTCTGGACATTTCTATTAATAAACTGTTTAAAGATGTATTGAAACAGAATTTCACTAGTTGGTATGCCGACTGTATCATGGGCCAGCTTCATCATGGTAGTGCAGCTAAAGACATTAGGGTAGATCTGAAAATGCTGACACTTTGCCTTTCAAACTTTATTAAAGTTTTACAACATGTGAATACAACAGACCATTAGGTTTGAAGAGAAAAGTGCACCGGAATCTAAGAGTAGCATGAAAACCAGCTGTATTACGCCCACTCCCCAAAACTTAACCCCCCCAGAGACCCCCACCCCCCTACACCTACCCCTCACACAGCGCACAAGAACTATATATCCAGTGTATAGGGAATAGAATACTATACTTCGCCAGATAAAGAATAAAACATATATAAAGGGCCCCAGGTCTGATTAAACTTACGTAAATTGTTCTGGAGACTAGCAATAGAACGTTCGGTCCTGAGATTGGCCAGAAGTTCTTGGAGCCACTCGCCATAGGAGATATCTAGAGTATCTTTCCAGTGCCTAAGTACAATTTTTTTAACCGATGCAGAAATCATACAAATATGACATTTTCTATTACGTACAACAATGGAGGAGACAATGCTGACACTTAAAGAGAAACATATCCAGTGGTTAGTGTCAAGTTTTGAGGAGGTGGCAAGATGAACAGATGGGTTTTCTGGAGGCTGGTATAGAAGAAGTGCACCAGAATTGTCTAAATGAAAATACAGATAAAGTGCAGTAATGTACAGATATAATGGATTAAAGCTGTATTTATTGATGTACTGTATTTAAATGAGTTTTAGGCTCTGGCTTTATTTTTAAATGGAATAAACCTGTTGTAATATGTACTGTATAAAAAAACAACTAACTTGTATTGTCATTCTTCTGCCACAGCAATTGTGCTGCAGTAATAATTCACTAAAAAAATATTTCACTTGCGCTTTATTTTCGCGGTTATATGCTGTTAAGCGAATATAGTGAAAATAAAATGAAAGTGAAAGATTTTAGTTCTACAGTAGTTGCAGTGGTCTTCAATCAGCACCACCTGTCTTCACAGTCACTAGAGAAACCACATTTACATGTCTAAGAAAGACTTTGAAATGGCAAAAGAGATATACCTATCTGGTCGTCCTCTTCTGTCATTGTCTTTTCTTCTGAGTATGTCGTATGCAGCCATAGCAAGTACTACTTGGCACATTTGCCAACTGTGTACCTCTACTAAGGCACAATACTTGTTCATGTGCACAAAAAAAGCTGTGTAACACATGTCTTTTTAAATACTTGTCTGTGTCATGATATGATTTGGATCTTTTACAAATAAAAGATATCCTGCTTTTGTTTGTGCCACTTCTGTGTTAGCACAATTGAACACTATTTTTTTACATGATCTGCTGACCGCTACTTAAGAGTAACATACTCTGAAATATGTATCACTCTGTGACATGTTGAGTATCACCAGGTGTGGCTTGTGGGGTTTTTTGTCCGTTTGTATCTTCAGCTAAAACATCCATATTGTTCTGCAACAGTGTAGTACTTATGCCTATTTTCTTTTCGTACATCTGTGTTGTATATATGTATATATGATAATTGATACATTTTTTGAGTAAAGTCAGTACTGTTAGCTTTTAAGTAGTTATATTAATTGTTATTTAACTGAATGTATTAAACAATGTTAAATATTTTGCTGTTTTACACTATTTGAGTCACAAGTATTTAAACATATTCTTAATATATTTATTAATATAACATAGATATTTAGTAGAACTTTTCTAGTTTGTAGTAATTTCATATAGGTATCATTAACAGTAATATAGAGTGCTGTGGTAGATATTTGTTTCTTACCAAGAGATGAAATTTTCTGAATTATAGATTATTTATGTAATATTCATAGCATTGTCTGCAACCATTTTTTATTATTAACTAAAAGTTTTTAGTGACATAGATACTTCATTAATTCACTATGAATGTTGATTATAGCTTTGATGATTTTCACTGATGTATATCCTGCTTGCCCTAGCCAGGGGGATACTCCTTCCCACGCTCTGTTATGGGCTCATATCCTTTCCCCCGTACTGAAATCTAGTCTTCATGAAATGGGATACTGCATATAACAATATATGCTGCTTTGCACTCTCTGCTTCTCGTCTTACGCATCGCTGTGAACTTTGCTCGCAGCTGGAGTGGCTTCCTTCTGAAATGCACTGCGCCTTTTTTCCTTGGTAGTTTCATTGACAACATTGTCAGAATGGCCACCCCCTCTGCACTTTCCCTCCCCCTCAAACATGAAACCCCGGCCTACCACCTAAGATCCTGTGCTGCACAGGATCACCTGGTTGCAAAAACCTGCACCTGTACTGGGGATCGGGCTTTCTCTGTCCATGCGCCAAGACTGTAGAACTCTCTTCCTGCATTAACTCGTTCCTCTCCCTCCCATCCCTGCTTCAAAGCATCCTGCTGGAGCTTCCTTAAATCAGCCTTAGCCTGTCTATGTGTCATATAGACCCTAGCGGCATCCCTCTCTCTCTCCCCAAGTTGACTGTTGTGGGGGTGACACCCTTGTATGCTATTGCTAAAATGTCTGCTGACTAAGTTTGCTGTGAATTTGCACTAGGCACTTTTTTGCATTTTTTTCTGCCACTTTGCCCTGAGGGGGTGACCCTGTCTTTCCCTGGGCTCTTTTGGCACTGAATGTACTTGATATTTTGATGTTTTACCTCATTATGTTGTTATTTAGTTGTTTTCTACTTATTTACTACTGGTATGTATCCTGATGCTATCTTCAACTTAACTGTTTTGCCCAATGACCCATATGCTGTATCATCTACTTATGTATGCCTGATGCTCCTGTATGTTACCATGACTTTGTCTGATGCATAGTATGTACCCTGTAATCCTCCCAGGTCACACCTGAAAATAGGCACTTGGCTGTCTAGTGTGCTTACCTGGTAAACAAACATAAATAAATAAATAAATATAGTACCTGTTACCATATGCCATTTAATTTTGGTTTGTGTAAGAAGTTAATTAAGAGGGAAGAGGGAGGTAATAGTCCCTCTTTACAAGAGAGTTGTTAGGCCCCATCTGGAGTACTGCATGTAGTACTGGAGGCCACACCTTCACAAGGACATTAAACAAATTGAGGCAGTCCAGAGAAGGGCAACCAAAATGATGCAGGGACTGCATCAGAAAACATATGAGGACAGATTAACTGAGCTTAATATGTATACCCAAGGCCCCTGGAATTCTGCGATTCTGCGGTTGCGGAATTTGCCGAAGAATTTGCATCATGCCGCAGAATATATATAGTGCCACAGAATTCACTGTTTTTGGTGAATTTTCATATAAATATACTATTTTTTCATAGTGTCAGGCTTTCTTTCCCAGCTCGTTTATCCTGAAGCCCCTCCTCTATGCTCAGCATATGATGTCATCGATGACATCACATCATATTTAGCCAATGACAGGACTGCATTCTGCCAGAGAAATGAATAAATCATGCCGCAGAAATCGGAAAATGCTGCTGCAGAAGTTGAGGAGCCCTGCCGCAGAAATCAGAAAATTCTGCCGCAGAACACCAGGGGCCCTGTGTATACCCTAGAGCAAGGGATGGAGAGAGGTGATATGATTGAAACATTCAAATGCCTTAAGGGCATTAACAAGGTGAAAGAGTCTAACATGTTTCAATATAAGAAAAATAGCAGGACAAGAGGACACAGCATGATATTAAGAGGGAGGCCAATTAAGGGGTAATGTGAGGAAGTTCTTTTTCACGGAAAGGGTGGTGGATGCATGGAACGGCCTAACTCAGGAAGTGGTGGATATGAATACAGTGCAGGGCTTCAAACAGGGATGGGATAGGCATAAGGGAGCAATACAGATGAGTATGAATGGATAGGCCATTGACAGAGCAAAGGCCAATGGCACATTCATAAGTAGAAAAAGAAATGGGCAGACAGGATGGGCCTTGCGGTCCTTATCTGCTGTCAACTTCTATGTTTCTATGTTTCTATGTATGTATAGAATTGTGCACTATTGTAAATCAGGCACTTTCAGTGATAACAACTGATTTTTATGTTCCTGATAATATTTCTCGATTGCCTCTATTGAGGGGTCAGGTGGGAATTTTCCAAATGCACCCATATTGTAGATCTATATGTCTTTACATGTTTATGTATGAGTATATATACAGTATATATATATATATATACACATATATATATATATATATATATATGTGTATGTCTACACATAAATATATTACAACTAAATGTTTTTAAATACCTTAAAGATGTACCTTTTTTTAGATGCCATTATGTGTTTCTGCTGCTATTTAAACAGTAGGCATCTGGTTTTTCGCCCACCCCAGAAACATTCACACTGTCAGTCACACAACGACAATAACATCATCACTGTTTGATGCATGTAAGCAGTGTATAGAGACTATCGTGGTAGCTGTGTTCATGTGTTGTGTGCTACTGTCACAACTTTCTCATGAAGTACCTGTCATACTGTTTAACATGAAATTTCAACTTTGATGTAATACTTCTTAAACATTGTTTTGTGAGACTGATTTTGTTTATGAATTGGACTTTTAATTCAGCCTTTTTAATCGACTATTATTTTAATCAAAAATTTAAGGAAGTATTTTTTCACAGAGAGGGTGGTGGATGTATGGAACGGCCTTCCAGAGGAGGTTGTGGAGTCACAAACAGTGGTGGAATTAAAGCATGCATGGGACAGTCATAAGGCAATTCTAGGGGGTTGGGGTAGGAGGAAGTAAACTAGGATCTGCAGCTTATCCATCAGGTAGGGAAATGGGCAGACTGGGTGGGCCAAGCGGTCCTTATCTGCTGTCAAATTCTATGTTTCTATGTAACTATTAATTGGGTAATAAATCTTTTTTGAGCCTTATCTACCTGTGTTGTGTCTTTTATTATATGTTAAGTTACAGTGCTGATATGTATACTTGTCTTGGTACATTGCTGCATAGAAAGAAAGTGCAAGAGATTCATCTGTGCATATTTTCTACTTAGCAGAATACACTTACTATTGGTCCATGTGGCGCACATATTACTCTCCTATTCCATTTATTTATGACTTTTTTCATGTGAAAGGTGTAGCACATGAACTATTGCCGGATGAATAGCATAAGACAAGTAAATATTCTGATAAAGCGATCTATATCTAGGTCAGACTGTGATGCAAAAAGGGAGGCACGCTCTCACCAACATATACAATATAGTATGAGATAATGATTTCTCAAAAAGACAGAAAATTCATGGAAAAAAAAAACTCTGTTAAATGCATCAGTTAGGGTTGTTCCACAGCGACAAAAGTGAGGAAATTTGGTGTTAGGGTTGAAAACCTTAACTCCGCATTCCCCACCCCACCCCCCAGCACCACACACACACGTGCACACACACGCAAGTGGGGGGGGAGGACCAAGGCAACACGATCAATCACAACCAGCAGCAGGTGACAGAAATAACATATAACTGTCTAAACATACTACAAGACACATCCATCATCATGGGCCAACAACTATAGCATTTGAACAGCTACAGGTGTACACAGTGTTGTGGAAATCTTCACAGGGCCACATGTCAGAACAATAGTACTCTATATAGAATTCCTATGATATGCATTGTTTGGTTATGCTGTGATAATATCATGAGGTATCAACACAGAAGAAAGCATGTATAAAATGATGCATAATATAACGTGGACATAGGCAGAAAAAAATGACAGTATGGGACCCTTTCAGTAACATGCACTGTCCAATGTAGCCCTGCTCAAATCAAGATGGACATGGTCACATTGACACACACATGTTGTATGAATAATGAGTTCTGGTTACAAATCTATTAATACGTGCAGTGCTCAATAACTTTGACAGTTCTGTCATTTACAATTCAATATAGTAAACAGATACAAAACGAATATTTAGTTATTTTACTGCCACATGCAAAAGCACTACAGATCTAACAGTGATATGAATGCTGCATGATGTTTCCAGCCTATGATAATAATCATATTACCATTAATATGTGAAATGTTTGTATAATAATGTCAACGATGGGCCATGATGAAATTTAACAGTTTGTGACCTACAGTGACACGTAGCTGCTGAACTGTTTAGGATTAAATTACAGTGTATATCATTGTATTCTGATACATTATTTGCTGCTGTTAGGGTAACATTAAGAGCCATTTACACACATGAAAGGTCGGTGTAAATGGTGTCTAATATTATCCAGTCATAGGTACAGAACTGGTAGCATGGTGTGTTTGGCCACCGCTGTTACCACATAGGTAGGAATTAGTATACAAACAGAAATGTGTGTTTGCACTTACAAACTCACAGCAAGACAAAGAGAGTGAAGTGGTACCATGGAATAGTTTGGGTGACACAGTCCCATATACAACTGTGCAGGTTCAAATAATAGTGGAGAATGGCTTAGTAGATAATACTGTACTGATCCAATTTTTTTCTTATGCCATGGTAAGATCAGTGGGTACTTAGAGACATGAAACTTTGTTACACTGATCTGTGGTACTACACAGTCATAAACACAAACATGTGAACATGGGGCCTTTGACCACCATGCTAGCAGCAATATATCAAATAGCAGAGAAACACACTTACCTGTTTAAAATGAGAAACTTTCCAGAACTCAGCTATTGCGTAGTGTGATCATGTGAGTATTGGGTCTGACAGTTCCACACAGATCTGCAATTCTGCAATGTAAGATAATGGTACAGCAGTACTGTGCACATAATAGTGTACTGACACATAATTGTCTTATTCCGGGGTAACATCAGGAGACATTAACAGTCAATGAAGGTCCCTAAAACCACTGCTAGATATTGGCATGTTATTACAGTGAATATTACCTGCACACTGTCATTCAGAAGAGATAAGAAATCTATTAGATATAAAATAATGTTTAATGTGATACAGCAACAGCTGATGGGCAGTAAACATGGATAACACCAAGTCACTCAGATGGCAGCAGAACTTCTACACTTGGTGGCCCAGGATGATGGATGTGTCTTGTAGTACATTTAGACAGTTGTATGTTATTTCTGTCACCTGCTGCTGGTTGTCTATGATTGGTCATGTTGCCTTGGTCCTCCCCCCTACTTTCATATGTGTGTGTGTGTGTGTGTGTGTGTGTGTGTGTGTGTGTGGTGCTGGGGGGTTGGGTGGGGAATGTGAAGTTAGAGTTTTCAACCCTAACATCAAATTTCCTCGCTTTTGTCACTGCGGAACAACCCTAACTGATGCATTAAACATTTTTTTGCCATGAATATATATATATATATATATATATATACAGTATACAGCTATATATCCATTGCAAAAAACTGTTAATGCATCAGTTAAGGATGAAGTGACAAAAGTAGGGAAATGAGATGTCAGGGTTGAGCCCCTAACCCACTCTACCACCCCACCCCATCCTCCATACACCAACAGGCATCGGGGAGTACCATGGGGTTGTTAGGCCCAACTATCACCCCCTTCCATGTGTAAAGAGGCTGACATGGTACAGCATAGGAGAATGGGGTGAGAGTTAGGTCCTCTGGGCCCCACTGTTCCACCAAGCTGCCCATTTGTGCTTATGATATGCATCTGTGAGAGCATGGGCCCTCCAGGGCCCTGTGCACCCACTTACACATAAGCCATACAATAGCCCTATAAGGCTGAAAAGGAACCCTTGTAACACTAATTTGCCAATATCTCAGTAACTGTACAAGCTATGAAGAAAATTCCACTGCAGTTGTAATCATGACTTTGAAAACATCCACACATGCTTAACCCACCAAAAGGTAAGCTAAGCTGTGGGTAGAGAAAAATCCATATCACACATCATTTCCAAGATACAGGCACTGAAACTTGTTGCTGGTGCTGCCATGTTATCCTATGGGAAAAATCTCAACTCCGTGATGGCATATCTATGGAACCGATTAACTTTTATACACCTAAACAGCATTAATAACTCACATCTATGGGACACCCCCTTTATACCCTGTAACTTTCAAGCCAGAAGGCCAAACCATTTATTTACAGTGCATTGGCAAAGTTTTTAAATTCCTAGTTCATGAGGTAGCAAAATTCCCTTTTGAGAGGTCAATCCCCATTCGCGAGCTGTCAAAATTGCTGTTTATGAGAAATCCTTGATCATCAGATTTTGGCCATCTTGTATTGCAGTTGTGTTCAAGGATTTTGTCTGCTCGCAAAAGGTGATTGGCTTGCGAAAAGGGATTTTGACAGCTCGCGAATGGGGATTTTGTCAGCTCATGAATGAGGAATTAAAAAAAAATCCCTTTCGTGAGCTATCAAAATCCCCTTTTGAGAGCCTATCCCCTTTTGCGAGGTGTCAAAATCTAATTTCGCAAGCTAATCCTTGTTCACGAGAAGGGCCATCTGGTTGAGAAATGACGATCAAGGATTTTGTCAGCTCATGAAAGGGGATCAGCTTACAAAATGGGATTTTGTTAGCTCTCAAAAGGGAATTTTGTCAGCTCATGAAAGGGGATTCAAACAACCAATCCCCTTTCTTGAGCTGACAAAAACCCTTTTGTGAGTTGATCCTTATTCACTGCGTAGGGCCATCTGGTCCTTATGTCATGATCAAGGACTTTGTTACCGCCGAAGGATCGATCAAGAAAAGGGAGTTTTGTCAACTCACAAAGAGGATCGAAGTGAGTCATGAATGAAGAATTTCAAAGTTTAAAATGACCATTTTTTGGCTAAAATGGAGGAAATGAAAGGCATGGGTTTGGAGAGGGTGTCACCCTGAATAAAACCCATGCTTCATTTACAGAAGAAGTCAGCCATGAGGCAAGCTACAACATTTTGTTTGGGTGAAAAGATGGCTCACGAAAGGGGAATTTTTTCTCCTGTACAGGGATTTTATAAATCTCAATTTGTGAGGTGACAAAATCCTTGATTGTGAGCCCAATCCCCTTTCACAAAACATACATATAAATCTTAGATTGAACTGAGCATGTTCAGAACCTGATAATTCAAAATTAAATAACTTTGGAACAGATTAATATTTTTTCACCAAACCAATGCTGGATTATTCTTTGACCAACTCTCATTCTACCCTGAAACTTTCAGACCAAAATACTAACTGGTGTGGCCGTAGTGCGATGGGCAAAACTTGTACAAAAAAGGCAAATAAAGCATTTTTTGTCACTTTGCTGCACGCAAACTGCAAGTCTGATCAAAATGCAACTTGGCAAATCAAAAGATCTATCATAAGAAACCACGCATTCCAAATTGTGTGCAAATCCATTGAATGGTTACAAAGTTATTAAGGAGCAAACTTTGGGGTTTAACATTAAACTACCTGCTCAACCATAACTATACTGGTGTAACTGCACCAGTATAATATTACAATGTAAATGTTTTTCAAGAATATATGTTTATTTTATTGTAAATGACTAAATCTGTGATGTTATTTATATCCATTGTGTTGTTACTGTATTAATTCCTGTTTGAATTTATGTAACACCTTTGCTGTATTTTATATGGTCCCAGGTTGGGCATCAAAAAGGGCCTTGGCTCTTTGCACCTACCTGCTTAACAAAACTTTAAATAAATAAAAAATAAATATATACAGGTATAAACGTGTGTGTGTATGTATAACTATAAAGGGTAGTTTTCTTTATTTCAGGTGGCAACACTGGGGATTAGGCACCACCAGTGTCAGTGTTATGTTTGTATGGGGTTGGGTGCTGAGTAGGCGGGCCGAGTGGGGGGACAGTAAGGGTATCTGCAGCAACAGGCATCGATGGATGGTTCTCTTTTCTACGGGGTATATTATATATATATATATATATATATATATATATATATATATATATATATATATATATATATTATAGTGGTGCAGTTGCGCCACTATATTTAGGATTAAGAAGGCACTTTTATGTTAAAGTCAAAATTTGCACGTTAATAACTTTGGACCCATTTAACAGATTTGCCTGAAATTTGATATGCATGGTAGGGCATGGCAGGTCTCTTGATATGCCAAATTTCATTTCAGTCAGACTTACGGTCTTTGTGCACGAAAATGCTAAATGATGCAAAATTATCCAGTTTTGGAGGCAGCTTTGGGGATTTTGTCTGTGGCCCTGCATGGATATTGTGTGGTGTGCTGATCTGCAGGATGGTTTGTTTGAAAGAGCTTTGGTGGCCAAATATGCCACTTTTCATTTGTTGAAAAAATATTAAGGCATTCAAAAGTTATGCCACTTTTAAGTTCCCAATATAAGTCAATGGGAAAATTTATATGGTTGTTTTGTGAACAAAGAATGGGGTTCTGGCCATCTGGTACCACCTGGCAGTCAAAGAATTTGTATCCTCATGGTTCAAGAATCTTTGTCCCTGAGAATTGTTTGATCGCGAGGTCTGCCATCTTGTTATTCAATTTCGATTGGAAAAAATCAAATATCTCGGCTCTGGGGTCACTCCTGAAGTAAAATTTACATGGGTTTTACTCAGGGGGCTCGGATCTATCGAGTCATACCTTTGGTTTGGTGCAAAATGGTCAAAAAATAGAGTTATAAGCTTTTAAATTCTTTGATCGCAGCTCGCTAATGATCTTTGATTGCGAGCCTGCAAATTCTTTGATTGGCAAACACAATTTTCTCAGCTCAGGGGTGGCCTAGGTACACAAATGAGGGTGGGTTTTGATCAGGGGGCTCCATTCTATCGAGGCATGGTGGTGGTTTCATCAAAATCATCCAAAAACTTGCATTTCACCATTTTTTATTCTTTGATCATGAGCGTACAATTTCTTTGATTGCTAGCCTGCAAATTCTTTGATTGTGAGATTCTTTGATCATGATCATGCATCACAAGTGAGGGATGAGATGGCCTTTGAAAAATGGTAATTTCTCAGCTCAGGGGTGACCTAGGAACACAAATGAGGGTGGGGTTTGCTCAGTGGGCTTAGGTCTATTGAGGCATAGTGGTGGTTTCATTTAATTCTGCCTAAAAGTTGAGTTTCACCATTTTTTATTCTTTGGTTGTGAGCCTGAAATTTCTTTGATCACGAGGCTGCAAATTCTTTGATCATGAGATTCTTTGATCATGATCCTGAATCATGAGCAAGGGACAAGATGGCCCTTTGACAAATGCAAATTTCTCAGCTCAGGGGTGGCCTAGGAACACAAATGAGGGTGAGTTTTGCTCATGGGCTTTATTCTATTGAGGCATGGTGGTGGTTCCATGTAATTCTGCCTAAAACTCGAGTTACAGGGTTTTTTATTCTTTGATCCTGAGCCTGAATATTCTTTGATCGTGAGATTCTTTGATCACGATCTTTGATCGTGAGGGAGGGACCAGATGGCCAGATTTTATAATGCATTAGATAGGGCAATTTCACCAGTCTTTAAGTTAAAATATCTCTGGAAAAGTTTTGTCTTTTTACTTGAAATTTGGAGGATGTTTTATATATATATATATATATATATATATATATATATATATATATTTATATATAAAACAGTGGTGCTGTTGTTCCACTATAGTTAGGGTTGAGCAGCCAGTTACATACTAAAGTCAAAAGTTTGGACGTTTATAACTTTGGATCTGTTCAATGGATTTGCCTGAAATTTGGTACACATGCTGGGGCACACTAGATCTCTTGATTTGCTAAAATGCATTTCTGTTGGAGTGCCAGTCTTCATGTATGAAAGCACTGAATAATGCAAAATTATCCATTTTTGGAGGCACCTTTTGGCATTCTTAATGTGGTTCTGCATGGCCATTGTGTGGTGTGCCACTCTGCAAGATGACTTGTTTGAAAGAGCTTTGGGGTCTGAACATGCCACTTTTTGTAAAGTGAAAAAATATTAAGGCATTCAAAAGTTATGGCACTTTTAACTTCCCATTATAAGTCAATGGGAATATTTATATGTATATCTTGCGATCAAAGAATCGGGGTTCTGGCCATCTTGTCCCACCTGTCGGTCAAAGAATTTGCAGCCTCATGGTTCAAGAATCTTTGATCCTGAGTAATTTCAAAAATTCTTTGACCGCGAGGTCCGCCATCTTGTTTTCAGTTTTCCAATTGCACAAACACAAATATCTCGGCTCAGGGGTCACTTCTGAAGTAAAACAATGATTGGTTTTACTCAGGGAACCCTGACCTATCAACCCATGGCTTTGGTTCCATCCAAATTGGTCCAAAAATAGAGTTTTTATCTTTTAAATTCTTCGTTCTCGGCTCGCTAATGATCTTTGATCGTGAGCCAGCAAATTCTTTGATCGCGATCATGCATCGCGAGCGAGAGACGAGATGGCCAGATTTAAAAATTCATTTTATCAGCCCAGGGATGCCATAGACTGTGAAATAAAGGTGGGTTTTGCTTAGGGGGCTTCATTGTGCCCCATCTGCATGCCCAAAATAATGTAATAATGATCCCTTGTAGTCTAGTGCCCCCCTCCCTAATAAAATATTTACATCCCTGGTAGTCTAGTGGAGCCCCCAATAAAATATGTGAATGAAGTAATGCCCTGGTAGTCTAGTGCCCCCACCCCCTGTTTTTTTAGACCACTGGTAGTCTAGTGGCATCCCCGAGCTGTATTGTCTTATAATATGTCAATCTTTATATCCCTGGTAGTCTAGCGGTCCCCCCAGCATAATGAAAGACATATTGAGTTTATATCATACCTGGTAGTCTAGTGGCCCCCACCCATCCATCCAAGCCCACCCAGGACCCCCCTGCCCTTCACCAGCCGGTGACTGGCACAGCCATCCTCTCAGCTCCAAGGCCAGCCGACGACTGTCTGCATTACGAGCGGTAATGCAAAGAGGTACTCTTGGAGCAATTGCCTTTTAGAAAGTTGACTGAAATATTTTATGAAAAAGTTCCAAAAACTAGATTGATGATCAGGAAATGTATTTGTTTTCAAGGACATCTGAAAATAAGGCAAATGAGGTGCAGCTGTGAGTACAATTGCATACGGATGTGAATGGCTCTACTTTTAAGTTATAAATCAGGAGTTAAACTAAACCAATCTATAAATCATACAAGAACATTGTTTAAGTGCTGCTGGAGGTAGAAATTTCTATTTTGAATGTATCTTGATCGGTAAGCAAAACGGCATCTTGGACGCTTTGTTGTTTCCTGGTTATTTCAGTGACTTCAGTTAATTATTGAGCCTGACATGAGCAGAGACTCTGAGGGTTGTCTCAAGTATCTCAAATCAGCAGGACTCCTTGTTCAGGAGTGCTACAGTATTTTGCTCCATAACCTGTATATTAGTTCTTCACTCTGTAGGGATTTTGGAGTGATTGTCTTTTAGGGAGCATTTTGTCAAGGCAGTTTGGACTTTTGCCAGAGAGACGCTGCTGCTGTGGGACATGGTTTTTCCTATTAAATATCTAGATGTATACATTTATATAAATGATAAAGCATGTCTATGGTTCTCAATTGTTATATATTGACTTAGATCAGAAGAGTTGTGCTTAATCTTATTTTTAAATGGATGGACTCCCTTAGCGCAGTTGTAGCCTGATATCTTACATAGCATATTAAATGGCTGGACTCCAGATTTAAGAGGGAGCCATAGTCTCCATTTTTTAGGTCTGAATGGATTTTCTAGTGCAAATAGATTTTATTGTATGTATTATATTATGAAGCTAAGTTGATTTTTTCATACTGGGTGATTCCTGAATTATGCAGTTAGTTTAAAATACTTAAAGTTTAATGAATCATTGATTCACTATGCTAGTTATAGTATGGAGAGCAAACAAGAACCCATGAAAGGTGGGAGAGTGTTAGCTTATGCTAAATTTTAAGAAAATGTATAGGAGTAGTATTATAGTATACTGAACATGGAATACACTAGCTAGGTGATTGTTGTTGAATTGTAGATGATTGTAATGTATGAATTATATAGATTTTGATGGGGGGGCTGTTTTGTGGTGAATTGGGGTCAGCTAGCCTGATATGCCTACGGTTGCCTGACACACAAAGGTTGTTAATTTCTATAGTAAGAGGTCACCACTGCAGTATAGTAGCGAAGTGATAATGGAGTGTAGGCACTTGGGCCTATTTCTGAATACAGTTTCAGCATATGTGATGAACTGACTCAACATTTAGTTATAGATCCAGATCCCTGATCCAATATATGTAACACACTGTAATGACTGGCATAAAGTCCACAACTGGTCTTATATCAGTGGAATACGGGGTGGCATGCACCAAGGTGTATCTCCAATGGGACCCTGGATGGGTACACAGCCAGAAGTGTGGGTGGGCTTTATTTTGACCTTGTGAATGTGATCTTTTGACTTGTGTAGGGGTTAGAGTAGTCGCAAAGTCTGATGACAGTTTTTAGAATAAGACAGAGTGACTGACACAAATTCGTCTCTGGCTGATGCAGTGAGAGACCTTCGAATGAGGAAGGTACAACTAGGTGAGCCAGGTGACTTATGGGGAGAATCTGGATGGGCTGTCTCTTATGAGAAACAATTGAGGCCCTCAGATTTATTAATTTGCTTATTAAAACTTACCAAAGTAGTTTATATGTATATAGAGTGATGATTGGTATTATATTGTTTATAAATTTATGATTCTTAATGTATAAGCAAATGTTTGGACAAACTGATGTTCAGTGAATGTTAAATGTTTTATTTTATGTTGTAATGGTTTAAACAACCGATCAACAATAAACTACTACTACCACTCTGGTACAAAATTATTCTTTTTTTCATCACCACGTATGTGCCATGAGTTGCCATGTAAAGTTAAATACTATTCTTTCCCACACAAACCTGCCTGGGCCCATGGAATACAAATTCTACACACACCTCCAATTCCCTGTTGTACCTGCAGACAGCCACCTCCCAAGACACTGCAGCTCCAATGGGTTTGTTTTGCCCTTAGTTATATAATTTACCCATTTCTATTTTATATGCATATTTATATCCTTCAAGAGTGCCTTGAGGCAGAGGAGTGGGCTGTGGTGGGGTTGTAGCTGCTGTCTTTAAGAAAATACAATTGTGTGCCCCCTTTTCACAACTGGCTAAGGCACAAGCTGCTGACTTTTCAGATGACTAAACACTCTCTCCATTTAGAATCTACTCCCTTCTGAAGTCCAGTAGCTGGGACAATTGGTGCTGATGAGGTGGCGGATGCCTGTTTGGGGAATATTCTTGTTGGCAGTGCTGATGAACTCACCTGCAGCTGTAACTCACTCTCTTACATCAACTTCCAAAGGTTGGTGGGAGCGCAGGGCCCGAAGGGCCCATGCTCCCATCAAGTTGAGCAAGTTCTTACTTTTCTATTCTTTCTCAAAAAATGAGACATTCTATGGAAAAACTGCATTAATGCATCATTTAGGGTTAAAACACAAAAAGTCAGAAAATGAAAAATCTTTATGGTTGCCCCTCCCCCCAGACCCACCAATCGTCCCAAGATTGACAAATGATGGGGTGTGTCATTGAGGTTGTGAGGCCTAAATGTCACCCCATTCTTTTTTGCTATCTTTTGTCAATATGACTACACATGGAATGGGGTGACATTTAGGCCTCAAGACCCCAATGACACACCCCATCATTTGTCAATCTTGGGATGATTGGTGGGTCCGGGGTTGGAGCAACCTTAAAGATTTTTCATTTCAGACTTTTTGTGCTTAACCCTAAATGATGTATTACTACAGTTTTTGTATAGAATGTGTGTGTGTGTGTGTGTATATATATATATATATATATATATATATATATATATATATATATATATATATGTATAGATAGATATATGTGTGTATATATATTCATGGCAAAATATCCATTTAATGCATCAGTTAGGGTTGTTCCACAGTGACAAAAGTGAAGAATTTGATGTTAGGGTTCCTACCCGTCTTGCACCCACCCACACCTCACCAACAGGCATCGGGGTGTGCATTGGGGTCATCAGTCATAACTCTCACCCCATCCCATATGTAAACAAGCTGAGGTGGTGCAGCATAGGAAAATGGGGTGAGAGTTAGGGACTGATGACCCCAACGCACATCCCAATGCCTGTTGGTGGGGTGGTGGGGGAGGTGCGCGGGTGGGAACCCTAACACTGAATTTCCTTGATTATTTCACTGTGGAACAACCCTAACTTAATGCATTAAACAGAGTTTTTTGCCATGAATTTCCCTTCTTTTTGAGAATGAGCACTATAAATAGTGAATTTTTTGTCACATAGTAACGCTAACAGTAACGTAATGCAAGCACAAATGGTAATGCACATGGTGATGCAAAGGTAAATGGTAATGCAAACGGTAAGAGAAACACAAGTGCAAATGTTAAGGAAAACAGAAATGGTAACACAAACTGTAACGCAAATGCTAATGGCAACAGAAAAGCAAGCGTTAACGAAAACAGTAACATAAATGGTAATGCCAATGGCAACGCAAATGGTAAGAAAAATGCAAACGGTAACAGAAACGCAAACAGAAATGCAAATGGTTAAGGCAACGGTGCCGGAGAAGGAATCAGTAACACAATCGACAGTGGAAACACAACTGAAAATGCAAACGCTAAGGGTAACAGAAACGCAAATGGTGACAAAGACGCAAACAGTAAAGGTAATGCAATTGGAAATGCAAACAGTTACAGTAACAGCAACGATGATGCCAAAGTGAACAGTAATGCAAAAGGAAACATAAACACAAGTGCGTATGGAAATGCAAATGGTAACACACAAAGGCACGGTACTGGAACTGGAAATACAAATGCTAATGGTAACAGCAACCATGAGGCCAAAGGAAACACAAATGCAAACACAAACAGAAGCACTTACGCAAGTGCAAATGGTAATGCACACAGTGACACAAAATGAAATGCAAACAGAAACAGTAATGGAAATGCAAATGGTAACAGTAACGCAAATGCAAGTGCAAACAAACGTACAAAGGGTACTGCACACGGTGGTGTAGATGGGAACGGTAATGCAAACGGTCACGGAAACGCAAGTGGAAACAGTAAGTGTAACAATAACAAAAGCGCACACCCTTTTTCCCCCCAAAAGCTGCATAGAGAAACACAGTGAATATAAAGAATGCATGCATAGTAATTGGCCTTGGAGCAGAAAATGGGCACTTGGAATACTAAATTGCTTATATCTTAGGAACAGTACGACGTAGAAAAAAACTTACAATTTTATATAATTTATGACTGTCCTGGCTAGTTTTGCACTTAGCCTGCTGTCAGGGGGCTAAGCATTTTTCTGACGAAAAGTCCATATCTCGAAGCGTTTCCGAGATACAAGCCCCGAAAGGTGAGGCGGATGCTGTAATGTTAGTCTATGGGAAAAAGCGTCAACTTTGGAGTATCATAACTTTGCATCCCTGTAATATTCTGTCACCAAACCACAAAAAGGCACATCTGTGGGATGTTGGCTTTCTTCTGTCCAGCTTTCAGCCCAAAAGACCAAACTGTTCTTTTGCAGCAGGGTGGCAAAGAATTCCTGTTATTTTGGGCATGGTGTCACAAAGTAGTGTCGCAAATCATGACACTTTCACAAAAAAATCACGAAAGTGTCGCAGGTGCAATACTACTTTGTGACACTACAGTTTGCAAAAATTTAAAAAATGTATTTCTGGGGTGTTTAACCCCCCCAAAAAGACATGGCTAGCATCCTCAGGGCTCAACTAGGTGAACCCAAAAAGAATTGTGTCCCTAGAGGGTCCCAAATTCAAATGCCAGGCATTTCTGTGACCAGTAACTGAAAAAAAATGGCTGACTCATGCCACTACAGGGGTCATTTGTGACACTAAAAACTGTATTTGCGACACTGTCAAACTTTTTGTTAACTTTTCCCATTGACTATAATGGGAAACTTGTTTTTTGAATAAATTTTGAACTGTTTAATATTTTTTCATGGAATCTTTGAAAAGCACTTTGGGGACCCTGGCCACATATTCCCTGAAGATTTTGGACCAGTCGCACAAACCGTGTGACCTGTAGATGCGAGCAAAGAATGCACAAAAAAGTGTAAATGTGACACGGAACGTTGCTTTATAGCTCCGCACCTGTATATTTGACTGGCATGAAACTTGGCAGATTCAGAGATATATGGTACCATTCTGTGTCTGTCAAATTTCAGGTAAATCCATCATACAGTGGCAAAGTTATTAAGCTGAAAAATTTCACACTTTAACCTTAAATGGGGTACTCAACCCTAACTATAGTGGCAGTACCATGCCATCTATATATATATATATATATATATATATATATATATATATATATATATATATATATATATAGTCATGGCAAAACTTGTTTAATAGTTGGTTACAGCGAAGAAAGGAATGGTGTTAGGCTGAAAGCCCCGCCAGCACCCCCCAGCCCGCCTCCCCAACTAGCATCAGGGTGTACACTGGGCTCTTTGGCCCTAACTCTCACCCAATCACATGTGTAAACAAGCTAAGGTATAGGAGAATGGGGTGAGAGTTAGGACCGATGAGCCCAACGCACACCCCAATACCAGTTGGGGGGTGGGCTGGGGGTGCAAGGGGGGCATTCAACCCTAACACCAAATTTCCTCACTTTTGTCACCGTGGAACAACCCTAACTGATGCATTAAATGGAGTTTTTTTGCCATGAATTTCACTTCTTTTTGAGAATGAAGACTATAAATAGAGAATAGAATGCGGTGGTGGGAGCACGGGCCCTTCGGGCCCCATGGTCCCACCATGTGATGTGTAGTGACATAGTAGCAGAAACTGCAACACAAACACAAGCACTAACGGTCACGCACATGGTGACGCAAATGTAAAAGGTAATGCAAACATTAATAGAAACGCTAGTGCAACGTGACAGCAAAGCGAACAGTGATGCAAACGGAGATGCAAGCACATACGTAAATGCAACTGGTAACGCACACAGTCACAGTACTGCTATTGTAAATGCAAATGTTAAGTATTACAGCAACAATAATGCCAAAGGGAACAGAAACGGAAAGATGAACAGAAGCGTGTAAGGAAATGCAAGACGTAAAGTGCACGGTCATGGTACCGCAATTGGAAATGCAAATGGCAATGGTAACAAGTAAAATAACTTCAAAGGAAACAAATGGATATGCGAATGCGAGCATGTACAGAAATGCAAACTGTTACACGCACGGTCATGTTACTGCAATTGTAAACGCAAATTGTAATGGTAACAGCAACAATAACGCCAAAGGAACAGAAACGCAAATGCATGGAAACGCATACCGTAACGCGCATGGTGATAGTACCACAATTGTAAATGCTAATGGTAATGGTAACAGTAACAATAACTCCAAAGAAAACAGAAACGCAAATGCAATCGCAAACGTGTATGGAAATGCAAACTGTGATGCACATGGTGATGGTACGGCAATTGGAAAAGCAAATGGTAAAGTTAACAGCAGAAATAATGGCAAAGTAAACAGAAATGGAAACATGAATGCAAGTGAGAACGCAAAGAGTAACGCACATGGTGGCTTACATGGAAACAGTAATGCAAACAGGTACTGAAACACAAGTGGGAACGGTAACCGTAACAGAAACGGAAGCGCACACCCTGTATTTGCTCAACAGCTGCATAGAGGAAACACAGTGTGTAGAAAGAATGTATGCATAATAATGGGCCTCAGAGCAGAAAATGAGCTGTTGGAATACTAAATTGCTGATATCTTGGGAACCATATGACGTAGGAAAACATTTTAAATTTCACATGATTCATGAGTTCCTGGGCTAGGTTTCATGTGACAAAAATTCCGTATCTCACACCGTTTTCGAGATACGAGCCCTGAAAGGTGCAGCGTACACCAACATGTTAGTCTATGGGAAAAAATGTCAATTTCAGAGTACCATAACTTGGCATCCATGCAATATTTTTTCACCAAACTACCAAAAGGCACATCTGTGAGATGTTGGCTGCCTCTCTCCCTCAAAATTTCAGCCCAAAAGATCAAACCATTCTTTTGCAGTAGGGTGGCAAAGAACTCCTGCCATTTTGGCCATAGTCTGGAAAAGTAGTGTTGCTATTTGCGACACTTTCGCAAAAATTTGCAAAAGTGTTGCAGGTGCGACATTACTTTGCGACACTACTGTTTCCAGAAATTTGAAAAACATATTTCTGGGGTGTTTAACCACAAAAAAAAAAGACATGGCTAGCATCCTTAGGGTCTGACTAGGTGAACACAGAAAGAATTGTGTTCCTAGAGGGTCCCAAATTTAAATGCCAAGCATTCTTCTGATCAGTAACTGAAAACAAAATGGTGGATTTGCGACACTACTAGGGTAATTTGCGACACTAAAAAGTGCATTTGCGACACTTTTGAACTTTTTGTTAACTTTTTCCATTGACTTATAATGGAAACTTGTTTTTTGAATAACTTTTTAACCATTTAATAATTTTTCACAAAATCTTCAAAAGGCACATCGGGGACCCTGGCCGCATGTTCCCAGACAGCCAGACTGGTCACACAAACTGTGTGACCTGTAAGCGTCAGCAAAGAATTCACCAAAAAATGTAATTGTGCATTTGGATGTTGCTTAATAACTCCGCAGCTGTATATCCGACCAGTACAAAAGTTGGCAGATCCCAATATCTACCATGCCCAACCGTGCATACCAAATTTCAGGCAAATCCATTGAACGGTGACAAAGGTATTAAGGTGCATAGTTTCACCCTTTAACCTTAAAAGTGCTACTCAACTCTAACTAGGGTAGCACTACCGTGCTACCATTATATATATATATATATTATATATATATATATATATCTAAAATGGGTAGGAAAAATTATCTCTGCTGGTTGGTTAAAACACATCACATGACCATGCGTATATCAGATCATGTCTGCATACCTGCACTTTCACCCACCTCCAAAACAATTTTGCCATTTTATAAGATAGATAGCCCACTCTAAGGTGTGCAGTCATGCTCTGATATATGCATGCCTTGAGTGGTTGATGCACTCGGCCTGCGGGCTCAGGCGTAACAATGCACACCAAGGCGTGCATATATCAGAGAGTGACTGCACATCTTAGAGTGGGTTATCTATTTAATATATATATATATATATATTATAGGGGCACAGTAGCCTCCCTTATGAACAGTACAGCTGTCATTTTTCACATCCTGATTGAAACATGTTTTCGCACCTTTGGTTCAGAATGGCAAAATCGCTGTGTAAAATCAACTTTGGGGATGGATTAACAAAATCATAGTGCCACTGCTCATGAGGGGAGATCCCAAAAAGTCCATGTTGAAAATTTGGTGAATGAAAAAATTTCAAAAAATGACTGCATTACGAGCATGCATTGCACAGTTTCTATGCATGCTTGTAACGTCACCAAGTTTTTTACATTTTCACTCCAGATTTTCAACATTACCATTTTTTCACACCACCTCATGAACAGTACAGATGTAATTTTTCAAAGCCTGCAAAAAAATTTTTTCTGCACCTGTGGTGCAAAACTGCGTTACAATTGATCAGAATTACATTTTGACAGGGATTTGAAAGTTTTCTGTACTGGATACATGGGGTGAGGTGATAAGAAGGTTATGTTGATCATATGAGGGGAAAATTATTTAAGATGTCATAGTTATGACCGACTTCGGTTTATGCAGTGGACTGTGTAGCAGCTTCTCAGCTCTGCTCCCGTTGCCCAGCAATATTTTTTGATTAATCTTGACATTGTTGTGTGGATTTGGGTCTTTTCATCTAGCCAAAGCCCTTATTGATCCTCTTACATGTAGAAGAGTACAAGATGGAAGCCGAAATGAGGCTCGCTTTACCGAGGCATACCCCTCCTGTTTCCCCAGACAAGTTCAGCAAGCGATCCAGGGCCCAGTCGACGGAGAGCGGCAAGCTGACTACTGGAATGGCCTCCTCCAACCACTCTTCCAATACAGCTCTCCTCACATTAGAGCAGTCTTTATGGGAATTCAACTCGTTTTGGGAATATTTGAAATCTGCACTTACAGAAATAAAGCAGATGGCATCCGCATTAGAGGATTTATCTATGAGGATGACGGACAGTGAGTCAAGTCAAATCTCCTTAGAGAATAATTGGACCAAATGGAATCTGAAATGGTGGATAACAGACAAAGGTTAAAGAAGCTGGAACACAAAATTGAGGACTTGGAGAGGAGGAGTCGCAGGAATAATGTTGTGCTAATAGGGATTCCAGAGAAGGAAAAAGGAAATAACGTGATTCTTTTTACCCAAAAGCTACTAGAGAAATTGGCAGGCCCCTCTCATTTCAGAACTGTTTACACTATAGAGAGGGCACACAGAGCACTGAGGCCAATCCTGGCACCCGGCTCATTTCCTCAGCCCATAATTTTCAAGTTTCTGAATTATCAGGAAAGGCAGTTCTTCATGGGAAAAATCAAGTAATTGCAGCAAGTGTTATGGGAAGGGAAGCCATTCCGGATCACCCAGGACCTTCCAGCTACTGTGAGACAATGGAGAGCCCTGTTTCACCCCATGGTAACTAAGCTAATTGCTGCCGATGTAAAATTCCGGATGGGCTACCCGGCCCGTTTCCAGGTTTTGATCTCAGGAGCATGAGCTACTTTGAAGAGGTTGAATCTGCACAACTGGCCTTGAAGAAGGCCTATCCAGATTTAGTTCACACTCACTGACCGGTCAAAAAAGAGCTCTAGGCATGCAAAGCGTTTATTTGGTGGAAATCAATAATGTTGAAAGAAGGCTAAGGTACTCCTGAAATGTTTTGCCTGATATGTTCATCGTTTTGGAGATGACCCTGTTCCCATGATGTGGGAGCATTGACAGCACCATTCCCTAAAGTTGGGGATTACTGTATTCTTTGCTGGTTTCTGGGTGAAAATTAAACACCAGAATCCCTTTATTTTACTTTCTTAAACTTGAAAAATCTCAAGTTATGCTCGAATTCCTAAGTTGCATTCAGTATGTTTTTGCTGACTGTTTCGGGTGGCTTTACAGAATGGAATGGCATTGATGACTGGATACCGCATGAGGGCACTCATTGCTTATGTTTTCACATGATGGACTTATTAGACATTCCAAATGCTATGATATATAA
Source organism: Neoceratodus forsteri (assembly GCA_016271365.2). Lineage (NCBI taxonomy): Eukaryota > Metazoa > Chordata > Ceratodontiformes > Ceratodontidae > Neoceratodus > Neoceratodus forsteri. The sequence continues at coordinate 928,443,675 of CM057458.1, read as the reverse complement.
TCCTAAAGTTGTTTTTTAACAAGTCAAGAGAGCTTCTTACTTGATCTGGGTAAATTGGTGATCGTTGTTAGGACTAGTTATGCAAATATGGGTTTTTTCTTTCTTTCTGGTCATTGCCATTTAGGGCTGATGTGGTACTATTAGGAGGACTCCTGGTTAACTTTTATATTTTGACCCTATTGGAGTGCTCATTCGCAACCTAATTTTTTTCTGATCTTATAGTTAGGTATACTCTTTATTATTAGACCTGTAGTGGATCATATTATTACAAATGGTTACTTGTTAAGTTCTATTATTAGGAGGCTGGGAGATAGGGGGGCATAGGGGATGGGAAAGCATAGGACAGGCTGCAGAACAGGGTGCATATAGTAAGGGGGGACTTTTGGGGACTAGTAATTTGGTGGTATATAATGCTTAGGGATAATTTTGGATTATGGGAATGCAAAGGGGGAAGGGGGGATGGGGTTGAGCACAACAAATGAAAAGGCTTTCATTAGTTTAAATAGGGCAGATTACAACGACAGGGAAACCCTTATTTTAGGAGGCTATCTATCTGGTAAACATGGCTAATCCCATTCAAATAGCCTCCTGGAACGTTAAAGGGGTCAAGAAAAAACCCAAACAATACCAGGTATTAAAACATTTAAAGTTACTGAATGTAGACATAGTTTACATTCAAGAATCTCATTTATTAGACCCTGAAGTATCACAGCTTCAAAGACAACAATTCAGACAGTTTTTTGCAGCGGAGGGTATGACTAATAGTTCAGGGATTATGATTCTCATTCATAGAAGGGTACCATTTAACATGATCGAGGTGGTTAGGGATCCACATGGTAGATATATACTGGTACATGGCCTACTTTTTAATAAAGAGCTTTTGTTGGGCAGTATATATGGTGCTAATCAGGACACCCAAGTTTTTTTACTCAACGTATACAGGTGTTAGTACCATTTATTTCTATACCTATGATTATTGGAGGGGACTTTAACCTGGTATACGATTCTCTGGTGGATAGAACAGGTTATCAAAGAAAGGGGTTATCCCTGGATCAGCGAGTACTCTGGGAACTAATTGATCAGATTGATCTGTGCAATATTTGGAGGGTATTACACCCTCAGGGAAGGCAATACATGTATACCTCCCCTGTTCATCATTCTTCCTCCAGAATTTATTGCATTCTCCAATCACACTTCCTTATACCTGGGATCTTTGAGGCTTCGATATGACCTGGGCCCTCCTCAGATCACTCTATCTTGCCAGATTTTACTATTGTCTTTACCTAAAAGAGGATCTAGGTGGAAACTAAATGATTTATTGGTAAAAGACACTGACATATCCAAAAGGCATCAGAGAGCACATCCAAAGATTTTACGAGTACAATTTTGACCCTTTGGGGAGACCAGACATACTTTGGCTTGCTTTCAAAGCTTACTTGAGGGGTATTCTTATCAGTTTAGCCACAAGTAAGAAAAAAGCCTCCAATTTAAAGATGTCTCAATTGTTGTCCCAAATCAGGCTGATGGAGAGAAATCTTTCTCCTCAATCCCCGGAATCTGTTAGACAAGAGTTAACAAAAGCAAGGGCATCCTACTTGGAGTTGTTAAGACAGAAAGTGGACTATACTATTCTGAAAACCCGTGCATCATTTACTGATCAAGGGGAGAAGGCAGGGTGCCTTCTTGCACTCAGAGTTAAGTAAATGGAATCCTCCCGATACATTGCCTCAATAACTTCCCTGATAGATGGCTCCCCCAAAACTCACCCAGAGGATATTGTTAATGAATTTACTAGCTATTGTAAAGATTCATATGGCCCGATGCAATCCCCCCATCTGAACAGGTAATACATAATTATCTTTTAGAAGCAAAATTACCCTAATTTAATGAGGAATAATAGAATAACCCCTATAACGGCTGGGGAAATTTCTGAAGTTATTGGAAATTTACCACTGAATAAAACCCCTGGTGTGGATGGCTTTTCCACTAATTTTTTTAAGAAATTTAAAAATCAGTTAATCCCAATGCTTCTTCCCTTGTATCAACAAATACTATCGGGGAAAGAAAGTGGGAACAAAGAGGAAGCAGGGAACTACAGACCAGTCAGCCTCACCTCGGTAGTGGGGAAGATCATGGAAGCACTACTGAAGGAGAGATTGGTGGAACATCTGGTTGTCAATGGACTACAGGACCCAAGGCAGCATGGTTTCACCAGGGGGAGGTCATGTCAGACCAACCTCATTGAATTTTTTGACTGGGTGACTAGGGAGGTGGATCAGGTGAGGGTAGTGGACGTGGCCTATCTGGACTTCAGCAAGGCCTTTGACACTGTGCCCCATAGAAGACTATTACACAAACTGGGGAATATGGGTGTGGGCAGGACAGTAGTGTGGTGGGTAGATAACTGGCTGGGTGGCAGGACACAGAGGGTGGTGGTAAATGGCTGTCACTCCACAGAGGGAAGAGTGACCAGTGGGGTACCACAGGGATCAGTGCTGGGACCGGTCCTATTCAACATCTGCATCAGTGACATTGTGTAGGACCTAGAAGGCAGAATTTCACTGTTTGCTGATGACACAAAGCTCTGTAACAGAGTAGACACACCAGAGGATGTAGACAGAATGAGAAGGGACCTGCAGAAACTTGAAGAATGGTCAGGGGTTTGGCAGTTAAAATTCAATGCAAAGAAGTGCAAGATAATGCATATGGGGCACAAAAACCCTGGCACAATATATCATTTGGGGGGTGAGGATATAGCATGCACCAAGCAGGAAAGGATCTTGGGGTTATCATCTCTGATGACCTCAAGGTAGGGAAACAGTGTGACAAGGCAGCAGGTAAAGCAAATAGGATGCTGGGATGTATAGGCAGGGGCATCACCAGCAGGAAAAGGGAAGTCATAATTCAATTACACAAGACATTAGTGAGGCCCCACCTGGAGTACAGTGTACAGTTCTGGAGACCATACCTATGTAAGGACATAGACAGGGTAGAGAAGGTACAGAGGAGGGCAACAAAGATGGTGCATGGATTGCAATGCAAGTCCTATGAAGACAGGTTGAAGAAACTGAACATGTACTTCCTGGAGGAGAGGAGGGAGGGAAGGAGAGAGGGGATATGATAAAGACATACAAGTATCTTACAGGGAGGAACAGGGTGCAGGAATACACTATTTTTAAGTGAAAAAGATGTTCCAGGACTAGAGGGCATGGGATGAAGTTGGAGGAAGGATGATTCAGAGAAAACGTGAGGAAGAATTTCTTCACAGAATGGGTAGTGGACAAGTGGAACACCCTGCCAGAGGAAGTGGTAGGGGCTGAAACAATCATGGGATTTAAGAATGCATGGGATAGGCATAAAGGAATTCTGGAGGTCAGGGGTAAGGGGCAACAGACTTCTAGGAAAACATAAACTGAACTTACAAGCTCAAATGGGCAGACTGGGTGGGCCATAGGCCCTTATCTGCCGACACTGTCTATGTATCTATGTATCTATGGAATCTATACTATTTGAAGTCTTGATAGTCCTGATACCAAAACCCGACAAGGCCCCTGAGATGGTTACAAATTACAGGCCTATTTCGCTAATGAATCAGGATGTGAAAATTGTATCTAAATTACTGGCCAATCAACTTATTTTAATCCTAGATACCCTGATAGGACCTGAGCAGGTCGGATTTATGAAGGGCAGATCTTCTTCTGACCATGTACATACCCTGTCACACGTTTTCTCGATATGTAGGGATGCACCTTATCCAGCAGCTTTGATTTTGTTGGATGCCGAGACGGCATTTGACAGAGTCAACTGTCAATTTTTGTCCCTAGCATTAGAGGCATTTGGCTTCCCCACAAATTTTTTCGGATGGATCAGATCTTTATATCACTCCCCTATGGATCGTATTTCAGGTAATGGGATGATATCTGAAGTTTTCACACTATATTCTGGAACCAGACAAGGGTGCCCCTTATCTCCATTATTATTCAATATCTATTTGGAACCCTTAATCTGAAAATTGCAATCCTGTCCTGCTGTACAGGGGATCCTGATTCACCCCTGTGAAGTGAAGGTTGCAGCTTATGCAGACGACCTTCTCCTCCAGATATCCAACCCTAACATATCCATTCCTCCCATGTTAGAAATTATTGATGTTTTTAGTAGTCTTTCTAATTATAAATTAAATAAAAGCAAAACTGTTGTTTTCCCATTAAATCATAAGGTACTCAAGGCTGATATTGTGGCTTTAGGAATTACTTGGAAACACGATTCCTTAAGATATCTTGGGATAGAACTAACCAGGGTACTCGGACAAACAGTTAAACTAAATCTTGATCCTTTAGTTCACTTAATTTCTCAAGACCTGAACAGATGGGCACTTCTCCCAATTTCTTTATGGGACAGAATAAATCTAATAAAAATGAATGTTTTCCCATGACTTTTTTAACCCCTTTCAATGCTTAATATTTTGCTTCCATTATCCTGGTTTAACAAATTACAATCCTTGTTCACTAAATTTATATGGCATAGCAAGCCCCCAAGAATTGCTTATTACAAATTGACTGCTCCAAAACTCAGAGGGGGAATGCATCTTCCTCACCTAGCACCGTATTTCTGGGTTAGCCACATTAATTTGCGATCAGGGTCCATCCTGTTTGAAAGACCTACTGGTCCCTTACTGCCCTGGCCGATCACTCCGCTTGGCCGACATGGGGTTGTTGGAGATTCCAAGAGTGAGTTTAAAATCTTCAGGCAGCAGAGCATTTTCTCATGCTGCATCCGCTCTTTGGAATTCTCTACCATGCCGGTTACGGGAGTGCACCTCCATGGAGATATTTAAGAAAGAACTGAAATTATATTTATGGAGAATGGCCTTCTTAGATAGTTGAGTTAATTGTAATATGATTGGAATTTTATTGTAATTTATTATGTTTTTATGATGTATTTTTTTATAATGTATTTTTAAGTGTTTTGATGTTTTGTATTGAAATTTGAGTTTATGATTTTAACTTGTTCAGTGCCTTGATATATTGAAAGGCGCTATATAAATAAAATTATTATTATTATTATTAAATACTTAAGGTGGCTTTCTAATGAAAGTCTGCATTCTGCCCCCGCCTGGCTCAAAATTGAGCTTACCACTATTTGTTCTTGTGGTCTGAGTCCTGAAGGATTGCTATATACCAGACTGAGTCTTCTTCCTTTAAAGATTAGGAATTCTATAATTTTAACCTCCTTAAAGAATCATATACAGATTTGCCGTTACCTCAAATACGAATATAGTAGGGATCTAAATCAACCAACATTTGCGAACCTACAACTTAAAGTAGGGGGTAAACCAATTCCTTTCAACTGGGTACCTGAATTACAAAATAAACATATTACTGATTTTATTTCAGATAGGGACCTTTGGTTAAAGGTCACCAAACTCAGGGCTAAGTTTTGGACTTCACATAAATACACTTTCCGACTTATACAACTACGCCATTTAATACTACAATTTTTTGATCAAAAACCCCCGCTCACCCAAAACATCCTATTTAGTAAGGAACTTATGAAGTTTAGTGGTGGTCCCAAAGCAATCTCAGAAATTTACAGCACAATCTATGACTGGAAATACCCGGATTGCTTTGGACCAACCCGACTGTGGGAAGATTTATTCCCCAACAAAGTTATAGATTGGCCAACTCTCTGGTATAATTGCCACAAATTTATATCCCAAGACAGATTAAGATTAACACAATTGAACATCCTGCATAATGCATATTACTCACCAATGAAAATGGCCAAATTAGGATTAAAGACTTCCCCATTATGTCCCAGATGTTTAAGGGATGTAGGGATACTGTATCATGTAGTCTGGTCCTGCCCCAAAGTATCTCCACTTTGGACTATGATAGGACAGTTATCTGTTCCCTTGTTGGGACTTAAAGACCTGTTTACTCCAGAGATTTGTCTCCTGGGTGATTTTTCTGGTATCAGAATACGTATTCATAAATTCCACATGGCACTTACTGCCCTATCGGTCAAAAAACTCACATTAAGACACTGACTTTATCAGCATGAGATTTCCTATAATGAATGGTTGATTGAACTTTTGGCAAATCTCCACACAGAAAAAGCTATTACCAATTTGAATATTAAAATGGGAAGGTTCCAAAAAATTTGGGATCCATTGTATACCCTGTAGTCTTTATAAATGAGTTGACTGTCAGTATGATATGTCTTAGCCCTGATGGTATTTTGTGGGTTTGACTATGACTTAGCTGTCCTATTAATGGTATTGTTGTTGCTCAATGGGGTGGGAAAGGAGTGTAGGAAAGGGGGGTTGGGGAAGGGAGAGGGATTGGGGAGGGAAGGGCATATTCATGGGACACAAAAATCTATGTATCATGCAACTTTTACATGTATATCTGCCTTTTGTGTAAAGTGAAATAAATGTTTGATAGACTTTAAATTGAAAAAAGATGGCATAGTTATGACTATTTGTTACAATTTCACTATGCCTGCTCGTAACTTACTGTGTGAATGCACAGGGGCTAGACACCCCTGTATTTCCACAGCTAGATACACATATACATTTGTGGAGTGATGGGGACCCTGCGCTCCCACGGTAAAATAAAAATAGTATTATACTATCTCAAAAAGTGATTAAATAAATTGCAAAAACATTTCATTAATGCATCAGTTAGGGTTGAAGCAACAATGAGACAATAGGGTTGAGCCTCTAGCACCCCCCATCCTACCCCACCAGCCCACACCATACCCATCCTCCACAGACCAACAGGCATCATGGTGTGCCTTGAGGTCATCGAGCCTAACTTTTACCCCATTTTCTTATACTGCACTATGTCAAAATTCTTACACATGAAATGGGGTGAGAGTTAGGCCCAATGACACCAAGGCATACCCCGATGCCTGTTGGTCTGTGGAGGGTGGTGCTGGGTGGCTGGTGAGTTGAATGGGGGGTGTTAGGGGCTCAACCCTAACATCTCATTTCCTACTTTGGTCGCCTAACCCTAACTGATGCATTAACAAAGTTTTTGTAAGATATATATAAACAGCCATCAATGGATGGTTTTCTTTCTAGAAGGTGTATATATATATATATATATATATATATATATATATATTATGGTAGCACGTAGTGCTACCATAGTTAGGGTTGAGTAGCACTTTAAGGTTAAAGGGTCAAACTTTGCATCTTAATAACTTTGCCACCGTTCAACGGATTTGCCTGAAATTTGGAATGCATGACCAAGAATCATATATCTTGGGATCTGCCAACTTCTGTACTTGTCGAATATACGACTGCGGAGTCATTAAGTGTGATCTGCGCGTGTGTTTATGGTTTCTGGTGAATTCTTTGCTCATGCCTACAGGTAGCACAGTTTCCGTGACTGGTATGAAAACTTCAGGGAACATGCAACTGGGATCCCTGGTGTGCTTTTTCAAAGATTTCATGAAAAAATATTAAACAGTTCAAAGGTTATTCAAAAAAACAAGTTCCCATTTTAAGTCAATGGGAAAAGTTAACATAAAGTTCGATAGTGTCTCAAGTGCACTTTTTAGTGTCACAAATGGCACTAGTAGTGTCTCAAATCCACTATTTTGTTTTCAGTTATTGATCAGAAAAATGCTTGGCATTTAAAATTGGGACCATCTAGGCACACAATTCTTTTTGTGTTTACCTAGTTGGACCCTGAGGATGATAGGCATGTCTTTATTTTGGGGTTAAACAACCTAGAAATATGTTTTTCAAATTTCTTGAAAAAGTAGTGTCGCACTCACGACACTTTCACAAATGTTTGCGAAAGCTTTCGAAAATAACGACACTACTTTTTCAGACTATGGCCAAAATGACAACTGTTCTTTGCCACCCTGCTGCAAAAGAACGGTTTGGTCTTTTGAACTGAAATATGGAGGGAACACAGACAACAACTCACAGATGTGCCTTTTGGTGGTTTGGTGAAAAAATATTGCATGGCTGCAAAGTTACAATACTCTGAAGTTTGCATTTTTCCCCATAGACTAACATGGTGGCGTATGCCGCGCCTTTCTCGTATCTTGAAAATGATGCTAGATACAGATTTTTTGTTGCTAGTTGCATAGCCCTTTGGGCTTTGTAATGGCAAAAACCTAGCCAGGAAAATCATGATTTCTGTGAAATTTAAATTTTTTTTCCTATGTTGTGTGGTTGCTGAGATGTTAGCAATTAAGTACTTCCAAAGCTCGTTTTAAGCTTCGATGCCCATTACAATGCATACATTCTTTGTACACACTGTGTTTCTCTATGCACCTGTTCAGCAAACACAGGGTATGAGCTTCCGTTACTGTTACAGTTACTGTTTCCACTTGCATTTATGTCCCCATTTGCATTACCATTCCCGTGTACGCCACCGTGTGCGTTACCCTTTGCATTGTCATTTGTGCTTGTGTTTTCATTACTGTTACCATTTGCATTTCCACTACTATTTCTGTCTGAGTTTTTGTTTGTGTCACCGTGCGCATTGTCATTTGTGTTTCCGGCAGTCCTTTCATTTGCATTTCTGTTTCTCTTTCGTTTTGCGTCTTCCTTGCTGTTACTGTTACCATTTGCATTTGCAATTGCATTACTGTGCCCGTGCACATTATGGTCTGTGTTTCCATATGCGCTTGCGTTTCCTTTTGTGTTTCAGTTTCCTTTGCTGTTATTGTTGCTCTTACTGTTACCATTTGCTTTTACAATTGCGGTACTGTGCCCATGCGCGTTTCGGTTTGCGTTTCTGTACGCACTTCTGTTCCCATTTACATTTCTGTTTCCTTTGGTATTATTCTTCATGTTAACTTTACCATTTGCATTTACAATTGCAGTACCATGCCTGTGCACATTACGGTTTGCATTTACGTGTGCGCTTGCATTCGTGTTTCAGTTTCTGTTCCCTTTCACGTTCTTTTTGCTGTGACACTTAACATTTCCATTTAAAATACCACTGCCATCACTGTTCATGTTACAGGTTGCATTTATGCACGCGCTTCAATCTCCATTTGTGTCACTGTTCACTTCTGTGTCACTTTGCTCTTGCATCTCTATTAACATTTCCTTTTACCGTTTACGTTTGCGTTACCATGTGCACCACTGTTGGCGCTTGTGTTTGCATTGCTGTTCCTGTTACTATGTCACAAGACATCATGTGGCGGGAGCGCGGGCCACATTACATTCACTATTTCTCATCATCATTCTCAAAAAGAAGGGAAATTAGAGGCAAAAAACTCTATTTAATGCATCAGATAGGGTTGTTCCACAGCGACAAAAGTGAGGAAATTTAGTGTTAGGGTTGAAATTCCCCCTTGGACCCTCAGCTCACCCCCAACCTGCATCGGGGTGTGCATTGGGGTCGTCGGTCCTAACTCTCACCCCATTCTCCTATTCCTCAGCTTCTTTACACATGTGATGGGGTGAGAGTTAGGTGCCAATGACCCCAACACACACCCCAATGCTAGTTGGGGGGGTGGGCTGGAGGGGTCCAAGGGGGGCTTTCAACCCTAACACCAAATTTTTTCACTTTTGTCGCTGTGGAACAACCCTAACTGATGCATTAAATGGAGTTTTTTTTTGCCTCTAATACATATATATTTTGAAATACATAGATATATACAGTAGATATATATCTTTAATGGCATGGTAGCACCACTATAGTTAGGATTCAGTAGGCACTTTAATGTTAAATCTCAAATTTGCACTTTAATATCTTCAAAACTGTTTGACAGATTTGCACAAAATGTTTCATGTGCTGTCTCATGGGATAGATATCTTTACACACCAAGTTTCATTCTGGTCAGATTTATAGTATGCAGATTCTGAAATGTGTATACTAAGGGATTATAATAAGAATTTTAGGACCGCAGAAGGCTACACACCCATGATTGTCATCCCCACTTAACAGTGGATTATGTATAACAACTCTTTTGTTAAAATGGGCATCTAGTTTAATTTTAAATCCTGTGAAAGTAGATTGATTATGTCTTGTGGGAGTTTGGTCCATGACCTAATGGCTGTAGGCAGGAAAGACTTGTTCCTTAGGTTGGTCCTGGATATATCCCCTAGAATCTGCTTGCTATGCCCCCTTAAGTAATGGAGATTTTCTCTATAGCTTATTTCTAAGTCTTCTGAGAGTACAGTGTCTCCCAGAATTTTATTTATAGTCAGTAGGTCTCCTCTTTCCCTGCTGATTTGTAAGGGCCAGAGCTTAAGGGTGTCTAGTCTTTTATTATAATCACACTGCTTTAGAGTGGGTATAAGTATTGTGCATCACCTTTGTACTTTTTCCAGTAATATGATGTCTTGTTTAAGCTCTGGGCTCCAAACTTAGCAGTAGTCAAGGTGGGGATGTAGGTATGTTTTGTAGATGAGTAACATTATAGATTTTGATTTATTCACAAAGGACCTATTAATACAAGTGGCTAGATGGTTAATTTTTTTTGATACTTGCCTGCACTGAGTACCATGTTTCAGGTTGCTTGTAACTATAATTCCTAAGTCTCTGACTCTATTAACTGTTGGTAAATTGTTGTTATATGTTGTATAATTACATAAAGGGTTATTTTTGCCACAGTGAATGACTACACATGTTTCAAGCTAAATCTCATTCCATTAAAATCTGTGAAAAAAATAAATCACCTAGCACACAGATGATTTGGAATTTTTGTCTGAAATTATCAGGGCAAAGAGGTCATGGCTCAGAAGAATTTTCTTTCCTGGTTTGGTGAACAAATATTTATCCATTCCAAATGTATTTAATTTTAAGATTTCAGGTTCTGAGCATGCCAGCAAGCATTTCAAAATAGCTGTATGAAGTGATTGTATGAGCAATCCTTTTTCATGACAGAGATAATCTTTTTGTTTTTGCCCGCCATCATGTTTTCTGCTTTTTTCCCCAAATAAAAATTGTAAAGGTACACAAATGGCATCATATAGAGATACCAACACACGTATGTAGGTCTTCAAGACCCTGTTAGGTGGATTCTGTACTTAACTGTTGGAAACATGATGCCTAAATGTGTTTTGGTTGGGTTTTTTTTACATCTTTTTGCGTGACTTGGTTCCACTTTTTTTCATATTTAGCAATACAAATGTTTTCTGTCATACTTTGTATTTTGCTGTTTTTTGCCATCCCATCACCTTGTGACCAGATGGTTTGGAATTTTGGTCTAAAGAAAGTGATTAGTCAACAGATGTTTCTTTCATCAGTTTGGTGAAAAAAATATTAATCTCTTCCAAAATTATTTAATTTTAAAATTTTGGGTTTTGAGCATGATCAGTAAGCACTTCAAAATATCAATATGAAGTGATCATTTGGGCAATCCTTTTTTGCTAGGTCAAAATTGCTTTTTAATTGTTCCCTGGTGTCTAGTGGCACCCTCACCCTCTGATCACTGTCCCACTAATTATTTAGTTATTCCCTGGTGGCTAATGGTGCCCCCACCCACTGATCACTGTCCTCATATTGTTTATTATTTTCCTGGTGTCTAGTGGCACCCTCCAGCCTCTGATTGCCATCCCTGTAATTATGCATCTCTTCCCTTGTGTCTAGTGGCACCCCCCGCCCTCTGATTGCCATGCCCCTATTGAAATTATATTTCCCTGTAGTCCAGTGGTACTCTCACCCTCAAATTGTTGTCCCTCAATTGAAATTATATTTCCCTGGTGACTAGTGGCACTTCCCACCCTCCAAATGTTGTCCCTGTATTCTATTTCCCTGATGTCTAGTGGCAACCCCCACCCTCTCATTGCCATCCCAAATCAAATTAATAATTCCCTGGGTTCTAGTGGCACCCCCACCATCTGACTCCCACCCCCATATTGAAAATATATATCCTAGTGTCTAGTGGCACCCTCACCCTCTGATCACCATCCTGCCTACAATAAAGAAAACAGTCCTTCAATTACTTTTTTTAAAAACCTATAAAAAAGAAAATGGTCCCTTGCCGATCTGACACCCCCAGCCTGACCTCCCACTGAGCAACAACCACCCTGCACCCCCCACACTCCCTACACACCCTCACTCATCTGAACAGGTACCAGGATGAAGATACACTCTCTGATCGAAGACACACCTTGCTGCTCTAACTGCTGATTGCTATTTGAGAAATTATGAAATGGGTAGTAAGAATGCTGGCTCCTGACTGGTCAAGAGCTGTTTCAGCTGGACCATTATCTCAGCACAACAGCCTGGCTGAAAGTACTCCCAGAACAACAGGCTCAGCATGAAGCTCTGGAACCATCTGCCTCAGCCAATCATCGAGCCACTTGCGCTACAGAGTCCAAGTCCCATACAGGTCCTACCTTAGCAGCATGTGCTTCCAGCACACCCAGCTCCATACTGTCACCTCCTCAGTTTCCCTGCTCACTCACTGAAACACATATCATACATGCAGATCTCTCCAGCAATCTGCTTTAAAAAAAGTTAATCTCCATCGTGATTAACATCAACAGCTTGCACTCTCCTCTGCACTTTCCTCTGTGCCATGATTAACAGTTCGTGCACAGAATGCGTCTCAACAAACCGCATATTTTAGGTGTTTACAAAAAAGATGGCTCCCATACATGCTACCAATCTGCCAGCTTCTAACAACACCCAATAACTAGATGACTGGATGCTGCCCCAAGCCACCACAGGAAGTGAACATGGCCTGCTCCTTCTGCTCCTATGCAATTCTACTGTCCAAAGCAGCAACTTTATTTTATTTTATTAAGCATTTTGGCAACAACTTTTGACTTAAAAGCTCATTTGCTAAGGTAGGTAGGTAACATTTTTGTTCAGTTGTAAAAGATCATTGCAAATACATAGAAACAGACATAAAATCATAATCTTTATGTTTACATCATAAATAGATCATACAGCAATGTTTTTACATTCACATAATAAAATTAAACTCTTATTGTTTTCTCTCTCATTTTCCATATTTGTTGTATGGTTACTAGAAAATTCACAACTCTCCTAACTGTAAATTCATCTTGCGTTGTTAACAAATATTAATTTGTAAATATTCATCAAAACATTCCAAGTAAAATAAGATATCCCCCAACCACTTCTTCCTAGTCCCTTCATACCAGGAGCACTTTCAAATAGCATGTGGTAAATTCGCTATCTCTTCCACTCCACAAAAACAATAAAGGTATGAGGGATCCTCTGTTTTTTTAAACTTTGCAGTTAACACATTTGAGTCTTGAAACTCCACTCTAAACCTTGCATTGGTTTTTCTTTGTTTTGGATCTTCTAGAACATCTTAGTAGTATCTATATTTATGTATTAGAATATTACTACTATACCATATAGAGAATCTTGAGTGTCTAATTTTCTCCATATCTTCCTGCTTATATTTGTTAATAACTTCTTTATATACTTTTGTATTGTGATTATATCATAATATTTTTGAATGTTAGATTCAGTAATGCTTCTAATCCTACAGATAGTAAGATTTTTTAACTTTTAATAACCATAAAGAATGCCAATAACCATTTGCCTGCCAGAGTTTTTTTCTCTTCTAAACATTTTTGGCAATGCTATTTTCCTGTTAACCATTCACTCTAATTCAGAAATGTATTACACTCTCTTCTGCCAATGCATTTAAGTTAGTCAACCCAGTTTCTGCACATACATACGTAGCTGGAATTGTCATCGGAAAACCCAAAATAGATATCAATAGACATATTACAGGCTTTTCTAAAGATATTATATATTTATGATCCCATAATTCTGCCCAGTATAAAATTTGGCAAGTGCATTTTGCTTCAATTAAATCTAGTAGAGCTCTAATATAGTGTCCTCCAAACCTTAAATTAAATCTTTTAAGGGCCAAAGATGTATTCATGACTTTTTTTGTAATAAAGTACAATGAGACCTCCAATGAAGAATTTTAGAAAAAACAAGACCCATGTGTAATCATTTATAGTCTGTAAGGGTTGTGATTTTATAACACATTTCTCCAAATATTTTCTACTTCCAAATAACATGATGTTTGACTTTGTCATACTTATCTTTAACCTTAATTCTTCAGCAAAGAGATCCAATACAACTAATTTTCCCTGTAGGCCCTTAGCTATTAGTAAAAGCAGTATGACATTGTGAGCATATGCCAACCCTGGGAAAAATTCTGAGCCGGACTTAGGTGAGTCAGATTGAGATTTTTGCAGTATTCCTAATAAAGGATCAATATAAACTAAAAACAATGGGGGGAGGCTAAAATACATTCCTGCCTAACCCTAAATTAGTTGAAAATTGAGTTGATAAGTTTCCTACTAAATCTAATCTTGCTTGCACCCACATATTGGAGTACAGTAACCTAGCCACATTTATATTAACAGAGTCTATTCCACAGTTATTCATTAGATCCCAAAGCTTATCTCTATTAATAGTATCAAAAGCGGTTGAGAAATCGATATATGCTGCATATAACTTTTGATGCCTTAATTTCACATACTTTTCACATATATGGTGAAGTATAAAACAATTATCCATAGTTGAAAATGTCTGGTGAAAACCTGCCTGAAATGTGGATAGTCCTCCCTCCTTCCTAATATCACTGACAATCTGTACTAAAAGGATCCATGCAAATATTTTTCCTATTATATCTAAGAGGCTGATAGCACTATAATTCTTTGTATCCTGCTTATTATCTTTTTTATAAATAGGTACAATAACAGCCACCCTCCATGAATCAGGTATATAATCTTCAAATATACATTTATTAAAAAAGGAACATAAAATTTCTGCCCACAGTTGCTCTTTACTTTTAAATAATTCTCCTGGTATCATATTTGGGCTGGGTGCTTTGTTTGATTTTAATTTGTCCACTGCCTCCTTAACCTTTAGTATTGTAATTGGTTGAAAATTCAGTTTAATCATAGTTCTGTCCAGTTCTAGCCATGATCTTTTTCATGTTCATCCATCACCACATGTGAGAAATATTTAACCCAATTCTTAACAAAAACATAATTTTCTATTTCCTCCATCAATTCTTTACAGTTTGAAGTCACCAGGGACAAAATTTTCTTTCTATCCTTTGTCTCTATTACATATATCATTTGTTTCCACTGGGCTGCATGATATTCCTTTATTTTTTCTTGCTAATAAGATTCTATATTATTTTCTTATTGTCTTTAAGTGTTTCTTAACTTCAGTGGTACACTTTTGTCTATACATTCTAATTATCTTCACAAGCTGTCCTTTCATAACTTTACACTCTTTATCAAACCAACCTGTGTTCTATTTTTAACATTAAAACCTCCTTCCTTATACAGCTTCAGTTGTATTTGATTACAAAAAGATTCTTTAGACATGATAGAAAGAAGCAGAATCCAAATTATATATCATGGATGTTATATTTTCCAAAAAATCTTCTAACTAATCCATTATATGTGGTTCTACCATATCTGACCATACTAATCATTTTTTTATAACGGCTCTGTCAGCTCTGTTTTTGTCTTAGTTTTAACTATTTCAATATTGCTCAAAATTTGTTTAGTATAAAAAACACAGGTAAATGGTTGCTATCAGTACTTATTGGCACAGATACACATTTCCAAAAATCCACAGGACCTCTCCAACGCACAAGATCTAAACCTGTAGCTTCCTTAAAAGATATAAATGTAGGAACACCATCTAATTCTCCCTTTAGTCTCCCATTTAGTATATAGATGCCATTTTTTATGTTGTCTTGCATGTGCACAAGAAACATGTTGCAGTAACTTTAGAATAGCATGTTTTGGAGGTGTGGTTGTGTTGTGGCTAGTGGCACCACTGCTTTTTGGGGCTGGGCTCCGTGGCATGAATTAGATTGCATGCTGTCTATGACAGCAGTGAAAAAGTGTGCCACAAACTTAAAATGTTTAACCACTGCAATAATGGAGCTCCACCTCATTGCAGGGTGTGTCTTTCCTGGTGTAACATTTCACTTAGACATGGCGGCGGCTGTGTTGTCCACCTCCCACAGTCCCCAGAAGCTGACGTTGGGGGTGCCCAATCCCCCTGTCGGCATCATCATGCCCCCCTCATGAGTTTATTTGCTGATGGGGTAGCCCAATCCCCATCGGCATCATGTCCATGCCAGTTGTTTGCCGAGAGGGTGCCCAATCCCTTCAGCATCATCACCTCAAAATGCCTTTTATTTGCTGATGGGGTGCCCAATCCCTGTCAGCTCCAGTCCCCCCCCCCAAAACATGTAGGTTGTATGCTGGGAGCCCACCCCAGCATGCCAAAAGTACCTGTTAATACTTACCTCCAGAGCCCAGCATGATGATCTTCAGTGGACCGGGAACACATCTGCACTCTTCAAAGCTGACCACGAACTGAAGAAATGCTGATAAGCTATATAATGGCATAAATAGGGGTTTTTCAACTTTGGTGCATATCTCAGGCATTTTGGGGAATTTTGGCACCAAATTTTCAAAATACGGTTATTGGGACCCCTCCTCATGAATTCAGGCACTGTCATGGCATTATCCAGTCCCAAAAGGTAATTTCATGGTCAGTGAATGAAATCACCTTTCGGGACTGATTAACAAAATGACAGTGCCACTGTTCATGAGGTGGGCTCTCAAAAAGCCTATGTTGCAAATTTGGTTAACATTTTTTAAAAAAATTACTGTTTTATGAGTGTGCATTGTGCAGTTTCCACACATGCTCATAACTTTGTGAATCTGTACTATTTTCACTCCAGATTTTCAACATTGGCATTTTTCCACACCTCCTTATGAACAATGCAGCTGTCATTTTCCTCATCCTGTTCAAAATGTGTTTTCGCACTTCCGGCATAGAATAGCATAGTCACTGTCGGAAATTAGTGTTTGGGACAGATTAAGAAAATCAAAGTGACACTGCTCATGAGCAGAAGTCCTAAAATGCCTAAGTTGAAAATTTGGTGATGAAAGTCCATTAAATGAATGTATGATTGTGCATTGTGCAGTTTCCAGGCACCCTCATAACTTCACAAATTTGTAATATTTTCACTCCAGATTTTCAACATTGGTATTTTTTCACACATCCTTATGAACGGTACAGCTGTTATTTTTCACTTCCAGGCTGAACTGTATTTTCGCGCTTTCCACACAGAATAGCATGTTTGCAGTGGGAAATCATTGTTTAGGACAGATTAAGAAAATCACAGTGACTCTGTTCATGGGCAGAGGTCCTAAAATGCCTATGTTGAAAATTAGGTGACAAACGTCCATAAAATGACTGTGTTACAAGCGTGCATTGTGCAGTTTCCATGCAAGCTCATAATATCGATAATTTTTAATATTTTTACTCCAGATTTTCACCATTGCCATTTTATCGCTCCTCCTTATAAACAGTACAGCTTTCATTTTCCACATCCTACCCAAACTGTGTTTTCACACATCTGGCACACAGTGGCACAGTCGCTGTAGGAAAACAATATTCAGAACAGTAAGAAAATCACAGTAACACTGTTCATGAGCAAAGCTCCCAAAATGCCTATGTTGAAAATTTGGTATAAAAATTCCATAAAATGACTGTGTTACAAACATGTGTTGCACAGTGTCCATGTACAGTTGTAACTTCAAGAATTTATGATATTTTCACTCCAGATTTTCAACATTGTCATTTTTTCACACCTTCTTATGAACAGTAGAGGTGACATTTGTCACATCCTGCCCAAAATGTAGTTTCACAAATCTGGCACACAATTGTGAGTTTGCTTTGGGAAATGAATGTTTGGGGCAGATTAAGATAATCATAGTGCCACTGTTCATGAGCAGAGGTCCCAAAAGGGCTATGTTAAAAATGTGATGAAATAATTACACTAAATGACAGTGTTACGAGTGTGCAATGCACAGTTTTCACACATACTTGTAACTTCTAGAATGTTCAATATTTTCACTCCAGATTTTCAACATTGCCATCTCTTCACACCTCCTTATCAGTGGTGCAGCTGACATTTTAATGTGGTGCAGAATGACGTGGTCACTGTGGGAAATCAATGTTCGAGACAGATTAACAAAATCACAGGGACACTGTTCATGAGCAGAGGTCCCAATTGCTTTCATGAGGTGGGGTCATATAAAGGCCATGTTTTAAAATTTGGAGTGCAAATGCCAACACACATCCAGTTATGGTTTCTAACCATTACATCCCACCCTGTACAGACTAACAGGCATCAGGGGTGTGTCTTTTGATTGTCTGCTGTACTGCTCATGCCATTGGTCCTCCACCCCCACCCTGCAACCACTGACAGACATCAAGGTGTGCCGTGGACTCTTCAGCCCCAAAGTTCAACCTATTCTCCTATGCTGCACACATCTCAATGTGCTTCCTTATGAAATGGGGTGAGCATAAGGCCAAATGACCCCAAGGCACAACACAACACTTGTCAGACTCTATAGGGTAGGGTGAGGTGAAATAGCATGAGCGTTATGGTCAGCGACCCAAACATACACCCCAATGCCTGTCACTCACTGCAGAGTAGGGTGGGGTTGATGTCAGTTCTATACATCACTGCTATTCATATTATGCATCTCTCTTAACTCCAGCACTACCAATGCCAACACCAGCAAGACAACTTAAAAAGAACAAATGAAGGGGTCAGCAACTTGAGGGCTATAAACACATTCAGGCTTTATTGCAAGAATTTATTCATAAAAATTCTCTCATATTTCAACGTAAAGTAATTTAACACCGCGAGATAATATACGTGGGTATCGCATGGGTCACATACGGCACATTACCACACAGGCCAAAAGCGAGGAGCAAAAAGATACAAACACCATGTGTATCATTGACCAGTCAAAAGCATTCAAATGTGCAGTGTTTGTAAAGCAAAAGGCACCTAAGAACAATGACAAAATAACAGAATGTCTGGCGCAGAATGCATACCGAAAAAATGCTTCACAGAATGTACAAATGAAGCAAACATACCACCCTACTCAGGGGCTGAAGAAACTGGTCAGTCACAGATGTGTAGTGCAAATGTAAAAGCCCAGCATGCCATACACTGCTCGCCACGGACTTTGCCGAGACCGATACCCAGAAGAGACAACAAAGCGTCAGAACCAATGTCATGCTTACGTATCGACTAGAACATCTTCCTCAGAGCATGGATTGGGTGCACTGTGTCCCCTTAAATACAGAAGAACTCTTAAAGAGACAAATCGAAGAACTGCACCATATACCTCCATATAGCTACAAATAATAAAATGAAACAAACATAGGATACGTTACCAAATCACATATAAACTGCATAATCTTACAAAAGGAGAAAAAGAGCTTAACAAGTCATAATCCCCGTTAATCATGGCTAGAGCACGAAAAGTCATAGCCATGAAAACTATGTAAGTGCCACCATATGCCCATAACAATACAGTGAAATAAACAAAAATTGAAGAACTACAAAATTTATAGGCATTAAAACAAAGAAAGACACCAAAGGGAGACAGAGCCGGAAAGTCATATCTCCCCATTGTGGACAGAGCATGACACAGGTCATGTCCACAAATACTACTTTTAACTATAAAAAACTATAAATAACTATATATAGGGAATTCATCATTTAAACCAAAAGGCACCATTGTATTTAATTCAAAAATCCAGAAGGCTTCTCTTTGCAGAATTTTTGAATTCAAATCTCCACCTCGAAATCCAACTTCCACCTTCTCCAAACCGATAAATCTCAATGTAGCTGGGGACCCATATTTTACTTCATGATAGTGGCGTGCCATCGCATAGTCCATATTTGCATTTCTAATGGCTCCTTTATGCTCGCCACCAGCAAGACAACATTCAGCATTGACAAATGCTTGTCTTTAATATGTTGCACAGTTTATTACCATTTGCATTACCTTTAACATCTTTAGTAGTACATCTTATACAGTCTTCCTCTGGATACATCCATCTCACAATGGTATTATCTAATATTACATCAAAATTTCCCACTCTGGCATTACAATCTCCAATTAATGTTAAAAAAATCTTCTGGATTCTCTAAGGAGACATCAAGTATAGTTTTCTCTAACCAATTCCAAATATTCTGTCTATAAAAATTGGACTTAGCAGGTGGAATATAACATGTAATAATTATTAACTGAACTTTATGGATCCTCAGTTTAATTACCATAAAGGAATCATTCTTACTTAGTTCCTCAGCTGTATTATAGGTTCCTATCTTAATGTGTGTTAATAGGCATCCAGTTCTCCTGCTTTGTTTTTAAATCTTATCACTAGGGCACTGAAATGTTAAGAATCCATTTATATTAATATTATTTGAATGATCTTGCCAGGTTTCTTGCATGCATATAACTGTGCACTTCTTCACAAAATGTATACAATCGGGATTATGTATTTTTGTGTTATATCCACCAATGTTCCATGTTAGTAAAGTCATTATTTCATTTTCATCCTCCTTTTCTTTATGAATATCATTCCCTATTTGTGAAAGTATAGACTCCTCTACATTCATGTCTACTTCACTTGTTAACTGTAAGAGTCAGTTCATCCATTCCAAAACCTGGAATCTATTCTTTGTTGGAATAGATTCACTAATAGTATATGTCCCAGTTATCTTTTCTTGGTATTCCACTTTATTTTCCACCACTTTTTTATTTTCATCCAATCTAGAAGCATCATCCATTAGCATATTTAAATTTACCACAAACAGTCCCAGCTGATCTAATTTCTCAGAACAGTCCAAGATTCTATTGGCCACTAATTAATTCTTGTATAATATGTCAACTTGACTATCCCCTCTTAAACTTCCATGTCAGTATATCTTCTTAGTTTCCAATTTTTCCCAAACTAATATTCAGAACATTAGAGAAGAAATTACTTATAGCCACATTAATTTTTAGGTGTCTCATTATACAGTCACCCAAACACTATCAAGGTTACTGGATTTTTTCAATAATTCTCATTTTCCCTTAAAAAGGGCTGACTTAGTTCATTTGCCAGTTTTACATACAATTTTAATTCCTCCATCAAGTATCCATTTCTGCAAATATAATTTGCCACTCTTTTCTGTTCCATTTTAATCAGAACAAAATCAGTGAAACCAGGATTAAACGGTCTTACGACTTTCAAAATATTACTCTCTTCAATATGTAAATCCAAAACTTCAATAAACATTTTTATTACCATACAACTTAATGAGTCATTTGACTCAAGAGCTGTTTTCTTTAGTCCATATAATCTTAGACAGCAATCTTTTTCTCCTTCCTCCATCCTAATTTTTTGATTGCTGTACCTGTTCCAGTGTTATATCATTAGAAATTGCCAATTTTCTTATTTCATTGCCCACATTTCCAGTGGCCAGTATTTTTTATTACAATCACTATTTACATCCCGATTCTGCTATGTGTAGTCAGTATTCATTTATGGTTCTGGCCAGTAACATTGCAGAACAAAATAAAAGTGGACAAAAATAAATTGGAAAAAACACTGTCACCATCAATATTGGCAGCACAAAATGTAGCATGCCAGAACAATTCAGGCCATATGACATTCAGGTAGCAAACAATGTCCACCGCATGGAGGCACAGCACTGGAATCACAGGAGCCAGGAGCTCAAGCCAGCATGTCATCTCTCCTGTCCTGTCCTGTGTGTTGTGTGTGTTGCTGGGGACATGTTGGCTTGTACTTCTGACCCCTTGCATTATACATGGCCATCCACATGGCCATGGTTCACCTGTCCTCCAGTGGTTACCTTGGTGCACGTTCTCCATCACTCAGCATTCTGGGTGTGGATACTCCACCATGTGGGTGCCTGTGCCATTAGTTTTACCATGGCAGGTGTCCAGTGGTGTGCTTTCCCCAGTGGTGGTTGCACCCCACCCTGTTCCATCTCCCTGCACCCTGTGCTGTTCCTGTGCATAGGTACCTGCTGCTGTGTGTTCCAATGCAGTGCCTCCATGTGGTGGAAATTGTTTACTACCAGCATCTCATGTGGCCTGCATTGTTCTGGCACACTACATTTTGTGCTGTTAATATTGAGGGTGACACTGTTTTTGCCACTTTATTTTTGTCCACTTTATTTTGTTCCATGATGTTACTGACCGGAACCTCATTTATAAAGATTCCACATTGAGTATACAAGACAAATGCAAAGTTACAAATCACAGAGAACATAATAATGAAAAATTAAAAAATTACACAGGCAGGTAGAGAAAATCATGACAATTCGAGTTGCTAAAACATAAAACTGTAGTAATGTGCAAGGGATACAGACCAGCAATGGGATAATGAGCTGCCCATGAGCTGGGAATTTGTCAGCACAAAATTTACATCTTTAAAATAAGAAGGCTAATGTGGACAGGAGGGGAGGGGAAGGGGAAGGAAACAGATAGGGGAGTGGGTTGAGGTGTAGGAAAAAGTAACAATTGTAAGTGGGCAGGACCATGCAAGAGGTTAAAATAGGACAAGGAGTAGGGAGGTAAGGAGTGGAGAAGGTCATAGAAAATAGTAAATGAGAAAGGATTGGGGTAGGTGGGGGCATAGAGAAGATTGGATGGGGGTGTTGGGGTAAAAAGTGCTAATCTGTGGGTAGTAGTGGTTCAGACAATAAGCAGCCTCATAATGCACTAAAAACAAAAACAGGAATTAAGATTAAGTGAAGGGTGATATTTAGAGAAAATGAGGGGAGGTCATGTGGCTTTCCAACAGACTCACACACCAATATTGTCAAGATGCTGTTTCACAACTTGCCCTCCATTTGCCATTACGTAAAAACAGATTCTTGCATGCATCATTGGCATCATCTACTGACAATGTGGCAATAATACAATGTGCAAAGTGGGATATTTTTTCTGTTGAAACTTTTATGTTACATTTTTTTACTTTTTTTTGCTAAATTTAGCTGTACAAAAATTATTTTTAAAATATCCTTTTAACAAATAGGGACCCATTTCAAAATCACAATAAGGCACTCCAGGGAGCGCATTGTGGCAGGGTAATAGCCCTTCTCAGGTGGTGGAAGGACTTGACTTCACCTTGTGCATCAACTAACCTGAGGTGGATAGTTATCCCACCACAGCACACTTCCTGTCATGCCTTATTGCTTAAGTAAGGTAAGTGATCTTCAATGTATCTAATTGGGGTTTTCAACATTGATGCATAACTTTGCCATTGTTGCATATTTTGACACCAAATTTTCAACATGGGCTTTTTTGAGACCCCACCTCATGAACAATATTAGTGGAATGCTGCAAATCCATCTTGAAAGGCGATACTGTGGTCGGTTGTAAAAATGACCTTTCAGTTGGGATTTGAACATTTTCACTATCCTTGTTCATGAGATAAAGTCATAAGAAGGGTATGTTGGAAATTTTGGGTCAAAATATGTAAAAATTGCAAAGTTATCCTCATCCGTAGAAAATTTTCTATGCTCACTCATAACTTCACTAATTTTAAATATTTAGACTCCAAATTTTCAACAAAGTCATTTTTTTACACCACCTCATGAACATGACAGCTGTCATTTTTTAAAAACTGTCAAAACTGTCTTTTCACATCTGTGGCATGGAATGATGTTGTGGTGGCATGGAATCACATTTTGGTGGATATTTGACAATTTTCAGTACAGTGCACATGAGGTGGGGATATAAGAAGGCTGTGCTGACAATTTGGTTCCCATTATCCTACAAATGGATGCACAGAGATTAGAGGGCCCTGCTCGTCTACAGCAACAAATATATGCACATGCATGGAGGGATGTGACCCTGTGCTCCCACAGGTAAATAAGGATACAATTACACTATCTAAAAAAAATATGGATTGATGAAAGTGCAGAGCCCAGAGGGCTCTGTGCTCCCACGTGCAAGTAAGGATACAATTATGGAGCAATAGGAGTGCAGGCAAATATAATATGATTATACTATCTGAAAAAGTAAGGAAATTAATCACAGAGCACTTCATTAATGCACTAGTTAGGGTTAAAATGACAAAAGTAGGGAAATGTGGCATTGGGGTTTCCAAGCCTAACACCCCACCCCCACCCTGCAGGCAGCAGCAGGTATGGGGTGTGTCTTGGGGTTTTCAACCTTAACGCTCACCCCATTCTCAAATACTGTACCTATCTCAGTTTATTTACTCAGGAATGGGTTGAACGTTAGGGTTGACAACCCCCAAGGCATACCTACACCATGCTGCCTGCAGGGTAGAGGAATAATATATATATATATATATATATATATATATATATTATACTGGTGTGGTCGCTCAGTATAGTTAGGTAAAATGGCACTTCTATGTTAAAGTCCAAACTCTGAGCATTAATAAGGGGCCCTTCAATGGATTTGCAGGTAATTTGGCATGCATTATCTCTGGCAGTAGGTCTATTGACCTGTCACATTTCATGTGAATCCATGAAGTGATTTCAGAAATATAAAGTGTTGAAATAACAGAGAAATCTATTTTTTTACATTTCTTTGCTCACCTGTATCTCAGGAATACTTTTATGTTGTGATCTGAAATTTTCATCATAGAAAGCCTTTGGGTCACAGATGTGCCTTTTGAATGTTTGGTGAAAAAATATTAATCAGTTCAAAAGTTATGACATTTTAAATTTTCCTGTTGTTTCATATAAGGAAATGTATATGTCAGGCACTAAAATTATATTGTTTTGCACCACAGTATTGTGCAAAATAGCAGCTTATTTTTTGAACACTAGGAGAGTTAATGACTTTAGAGATGTTCAATGGATTTGCATGACATTTGGCGTGAATAATTTCTAGGGATAGTTCTCCTAACCTGCCAAATGTGGTGGGAATATGTGGAGTGGATTCTGAGATATAAAGTGTTAAATAAACCAGTGAAATCATTGTAGTTAGGGTTGAAGTGCACTTCTATGTTAAAATTCAAATTTTGAGGGTTAATTACTTTAGAGCTGTTCTGCAAACTTAAACAAAATTTGTCATGCATATTTTCTGTGGGTGATCTTTTATTCTACCAAACTTGGTTGGAATCTGTGGAGCAGTTTTAAAAATATGAAATGTTAAATAAACCAGAAAAATCAGTATAGTTACAGAGAAAGTGCACTTCTATGTTAAAGTTCAAGCTTTGAGGGTTAATAACTTTAAAGCTGTTCAACAGATTTGCATAATGTTTGGCATGCATCATTTCTAGGGGTAGTTCTCTACTACTGCCAGACTTGTTGGGAATCAGTTGAGTGGTTTCTGAGATATAAAGTGTTGAAAAACAGAAAAATCAGTATAGTTAGGGTGAAAGTGCACTTCTATGTTAAAGTTCAAACTTTGAGGGTTAATAATTTGTAGCTGTTCAACAGATGTACATGAAATTTGGCATTCATAGTCTCTAGGGGTAGTTCTCTTGATCCACCAAATTTAGTAGGAATCTGTTGAGTGGTGTCTGAGATATAAAGTGTTGAATAACAGAAAAATCAGGATTTTTTGACATTTGGCATCTTGGATATCAGAAATTGCTTTATATTGTGGGCTGAATTTTTCAGGGTAGAAAGCCTTTGGGTCACAAATTGCCTTTTGAAGGCTTGGTAAAAAAATATTAATGTGTTCAAAGTTAAAGTTTTTAATTTCCCATTATTTCCTATGGAAAAAATTAAGTATTTAGCTTGAAACTCAGATTTTTAAAAATATGGCCGATTTGCAAAAACACGACTTTTGCAAGCATGCTAGATTTTCACAAATAATGTTAAAACTGAGATTTTCACAAATATGGGTGATCTGCAAAAACAAGACTTTCACAAGCATGCTAGATTTTCAAAAATAAAGTTAAAACTGAGATTTTCACATATCTGGATGATTTACGAAAACAAGACTTTCACAAACATGTTAGATTTTTGCTCATGAAAGTTTAAACTGAGTTTTGCTAAATATGGTCTATTTTCAAAAACAAGACTCGCTCCTCAGACCCTGCGCTCTTACCATGACATATGGATACTGTTGTACTATATTGATGAAGGGATGGGAACAAAGGGTCCAAAGGACCCTGTTCTGTCACCCTGATATATGGGAACTGTTGTACTATCTTGATGGAGGGATGGGAGAACAAAGTCCAAAGAACACTGTGCTCCCACCATGACAATGGATACTGTTGCACTATTCTTGATAGAGGGATAGGAGCACAGGTTCCAAAGGACCTTGTGTTCCCACCATGGCAGATGAACACTGCTGTACCATCTGGATGGAGGGATGGGAGCACAGGGTCTGAAAGACCCTGTGCTTCCACCATGACATATGACCACTGTTGTACTATCTGGATGTAGGGATGGGAGAGCAGAGTCCAAAGGACCCTGCACTCCCACAGTAAAATGAGGTTACAATTATACTATCTGAAAAAGAAGAGAAATTCTTTGCAAAACACTTCATTAATGCATCAGTTAGGGTGAATATCACAGTGACAAAAGAAGGGAAATGGGGCAGTGGGGTTTCCAACTCTAACACACCCCTAGTTCCCTCCTACCATCCCACCCCAACCCCCATCCTCCATGCCAAAAGCTACTGGGTGCCATTGGGTCATCAGGCTTAACTCTCACCCCATTGTCCTACACTGTAGCATGTAAGCTTGTTTACAAGTGGGTGGGTGAGCTGAGATGACTGACCCAATGGGACCTGCGACACATTTTGCTGTGTGGAGGTGGGGGATTGGGTGAGGTCATGGGATGAGAACCCTGGGTGGGGTGTTAGGGGTTGGAAACCGTAATGCCCTATTCCCTGCTTTTGTTGATGTGATATTCACCATAACTAATGCATTAACAAAGTTTTTTTGCAAAGAAGATCATATATATATATATATATATATATATATATATACATATTTATACAATGGGGTGGCTGATAAACATTGTAGATAAAAACATGTATTCTCACAAGAGTGAGATAAATGTTGCTGATGTAGGAACTGTAGTAGATATTTACATTTACACACACACAGTTCCTACGTCTGTAACTGATATCCTCATAGTAGCTATGTCAATAAGAGTAAAAAGTGCAGGCAGCTCTGTTTCCTAGCAACTAAAACAAATTATATACACCTGTCAGAATAATGAAAGGCTTAGAGAAGCAGAATGAGTTTTCCATGCTGCGCATTGCACAGCTGCTATTAATTGACACAATACTATTAAAAAAGTCAGAAAGCCCCAAACTAAAACAGTACACGATAGTCATTGAGACACAAAATCTATATACAGTACAGCATAGCAGAAATAATTAAAAGTCATGGAAAAGTATGTAAAATCCACTACATTAGAATGGGATGCTCAACTGTTGAAGGCAAGAAAAGCAGAAGAAAAAGCAGACCATGTAAACGAGCAAGACAAAATATGTTTGAGCTGCTCGCAATTCGAGCTGGATACAGAGCCACTGTTAGAGCCGACTGCAGTACAAAAATGCATTGCACATGTGTCCGATCAAAAAGCAAATCCTACTACTGCTGCTTCAAAATTATGTATAGATACAAATTACATTAATGAATATATTGACTCAGCCAAAAATGACAATACACGCCGAAAAACGGAATGTGATATTAATAGTCTGCAGAAGTTTCTCAAGGACAGTTTAAATATTACAACATCCATTGAATGTCTGCCTGCAGATGATTTAAACAAGCTTTTGTGTCATTACTTTACTCACTGCCAAACAAAAGACGGCTCTCAATATGAACCAGTGAGCCTGCGAGCAAAATTGCAAAGTTTTGAGAGACACTTGAAAAAACACCAGTATCCTGAATCTCTGTCGGCTTCCCCTGCATTTATCAAGTGTAGAGATGTTTTGCTCTCTAAACAAAAAAAATTAAAGGAGGACGGTAAAAGCAATAGAGCGTTCGTGGCTGATGAACTAACTGACAGCTTAATTAATGATCTTTATGAAAAAGATGTACTAGGACCAAGAACTCTGCAGTCACTTTTAAATACTATGTGGCTCATCACAACAATGTTCTTTGGTATTCGGAGAAACTCGGAATGTAGGAATTTGAAGTGGGAAGATATAAAATTATGCTCAAATGACAAAGTAGACAAATATATTGAATATTCCCAAGAGAGACACACTAAAACAAGGAGTGGCAGTAACCCAAAAGACACTCGAATCTTAAAACCACGGGCATATCCCATTGCTAATAGAAAGAAGTGTCCACTGGTGAACTTTATGTTTTATACGGAAAAAAGACCTTCCAAATTCAATTTTGATTCGGACCCTTTTTTTTTAATGGTAAACCACCAATATAAACTTGCAAGTAACAACTCATGGTTCAAACAACAACCACTAGGTGTAAATACCATCGCTATCATACTAAAAATGATGATACAAACTGCAGGCATTCAAACACACAGCAGGCTTACCAACCATTCTATAAGAAAACACCTGGTACAGAAACTGGTTGATAGTAATGTACCTCCAATGGAGGCAATCCAGATTTCAGGGCACAAAAAATTGCAGTCGTTTAATGATTATTTAAAAATAAATGTTGAAAAACAGAAAAATATCTCTAATTTACTTAGCAGCCACAGTGACTCAGAGCCATCTACCTCTGGCAAATGTAAAACTGCACTGGAAGAGCACAATAAACCTGTCCTGCTAAATGAAATGCAGGCTTCTGTGACACATTCCACCAGCTCCAGGAAAACACAAAGCAGAGAAGAAGCTGGAAAATAATTTGAGATATACAAGTCATTCTCAACTTGTTTCAGCAGTCATACAATTTCTGCTAAATTCATTGGGCCAGATATTCAAACTGCGCCCAAAATGTGCACAATAGCAGGAGCAAGCACAAGTGAATTGCGCACATGTGCAATAGACGCGATATTCAAACATGGAGCAAGTCAAATTGCACAACCAGCCAATGTCTGAATATGGCACAACCTGCGCCATAGCGCAACCAGGAAGGGGAAGCTGAGCAGATATGATGCACCATAGCGCAACAAGGCCAGCCCAGCTGAGCAGTACTGAGGCACCATAGCACAAGCAGAGAGCCCTCCAGCAGCAGAGCAATGGAACTGCACAACCAGGGAGGTAGGCAGGGGCCCACCACCCATGCCACAGATGGGCAAAGGAACACACTGCAGAACTAACAATACACCCCCACACCCTAAGCACAGAAGCACTGGGGGAGGGACGGAATATCCACCAGTCCATGGGGACAAGCCAACAAAGCACAGCTGGGCCATGGTGCCCCAGCACACCCACTGGCAAGCTGAGACTGCCACACAAAGGGGGCAGACAACCCAAGTGCACAACAGCACCCCCCTGTGCACAGCACACCCTGCACTGGTACCCCAAGACACCACCCATGAGCAGTGACTGTCACTGTCACTGCAGAAATCCCCATGTCCCCCCACCACACTGCAACCCCACGTACCACAGAACCATACAAGTCAGACCCACCAGGAGCCCCCAGCGGTGTGTGGCAGCAAAATGCCAGACTGGCTGAAAGCCACTACCACACCAGGGACACCCCACACACACACACATTCGCAGGACAATACCACCTCAGATGCCATGCACACCGCTGCAACTGAGCACCTATAGCCTGCTGCAAATCAGAGACCACCACAGTATTCATAACAAAATAGATTTATATAAAGAAAATATGGACAAGAAGAACAGGAACACACAACTATGTACAGCTATATACAAGACAAGGGTGGGGGTACGGGTACAAGATAGGGGTGGGTAAGGGGCAGGGGTGCAGAACTGGGTGAGGGAAGGCAGGGTGTGAGGGATGGGTAAAGGAGGTAGGTGTGGGGAAGCTACTGCCCACCAGGCTGCACATCAGCCGGCTGCTGCTGGTCCCGGGTCCTCCTCCGACTCCTCACTCCTCTCCGTTGCATGTCCCTCAGTATCTCTAGGGACTCCAAAGACACATCCAGCAGGCGGTGGACAGCCCACTCAATCCTCCTCAGGACCTGGACACCTAGGACAAGGGAACAGAATCAATGGCTGTGACTGTTCATAACCCTGAAGCCCACCCAACATGCATGGCATACAGCCAAGTGCCCCACTCCTGTGATGGACTGCACCCACCCACAGTGACCGTGCACAAGACAAGCCCAACCAGACAGCAACAGCCATGTGTGCCACCGCACACACACCCCACCCATGACCAGCACAGCACAACCAAGGCTGTACAGTGACGTGGCTATGCAGTGGGAAGTTAGTGCCACAGCCATGTGCCCAATGCATGTATGGACCACCAGTGACACACTCCCAGACATGCAGTACCACTGGACAGTGCTGACTGTCACACATCACGTGCATGGCAGTGTTGTCCATGGATGGTGGCCATGCCCTGCCCCCCCCACAGCATGCAATAGCATCTATGGTGTCATGACACTCACCATCATCAAGCCGCTGCTGCTGCGGCTGCTGCTGCTGATGCCGTGGCTCAACACTGTCACCACCTCAGACAGCCACCGCTGCCACCCCTCTCCATGCCTCATTCTGGGCCCACCTTCACTCCACCATGCCTATGGGAAACAAAAGGTGAGAAACAAATCAGTGAAATCCCAAAGCAGACAGCCTCCTGCCCCAATGAGTGTGCCTGCCCACACAGCCAGACCCATACATCACACACCTGTAAACACTGCCACAGCCAACCATTGACCAACCCTCCCCCATGTGCTGGTCACAATACACAGTGTTACCCATGCGGACAATACAGGTGCATAGACAGCTCACCCACCTGGCTTAGGCACCATGTCCCTCCTGGCACGTGACCGTAGGCGTGCCAGCAGTGCCTGCTCCCTCCTGCACAGGTCACCGTACCGGTGCCTGCACTGCTCCGCTGAGCACCGCCGCCAAGTGGCCTCCTCAAGTTCAGTGGCCACCTGCTGCCACACATGTGTGTGGACCACGTTCAGGGGTTCATCCCCAAACAGTGGCCCATGGTGAGGCTCCACCACAGCCACCAGATTGGCCACCTCCAAAGCACTCCACTGTGGAGCTCTCCTGCGTGCCATCCCTGCAGGTATATAGTAGGCAATATGGCGCTCCGCAGCACGGCAACCCCACGTGGAAATGTTGTGCAATACAACTCTGTCAGTCCCTATCATGCTGTTCGTATATGCTGCGTCCAGTCCCTATCACGCTGTTACCGAACAGCGCGATAGAGCTGCAGACATGCCATACGTACAGTGCCAAGGGGGCAAAGGTCGGGCACAAGGTCATGGGTCTCTGGCGCAAGGCCATGCACAGCACCA
Organism: Neoceratodus forsteri; assembly: GCA_016271365.2. Taxonomy (NCBI): domain Eukaryota; kingdom Metazoa; phylum Chordata; order Ceratodontiformes; family Ceratodontidae; genus Neoceratodus; species Neoceratodus forsteri. The sequence continues at coordinate 928,412,526 of CM057458.1, read as the reverse complement.
TCGGAGTCTACACGTCCAGTGTGATTGGTTGCCTGCGTGCCATTGCCACAGTGGACTATTGCGCAGTTGTACCACAGCGCCATGTGGTGACTGGCGCTGCAGTGCCACTGGCACAATGGTGGTCATGTCCTGAATTGCTGATCGTGCACAGCACGTCATCAGTGTGGCAGATGCCTGTGTAAGCTACCTGGGTATGTGCAGTGTGGTGTACTATGCAGTCACAGAACTGCGCCATTGGCTCAGCCGGCTCAACCGTATTTCTCAAAGTGCAACAGCGCGATATTCAGCGGTCATATGCAAATAATCTGATCAGCCATTCAATTGCGCAGCAGCACGATTTGCATCTCATTAAAGTTGCTCCACTCCTAATTTGCATGCATTGCGCTATAAATGTGCGACATTGATCTGCAGTGGCCATATTCGGTTACTGCAGCTGATAGGTGAGTTGCATGCATTTTGCTGTTCTGGACCATGGCCCCAGAGAAGCTGTGTACTGCACAGTCACAGGTGACAACTCTCACCCATACAGGCCATGAAATGACCGAGCGAGGACTGGGTGAGGAAGATGATGGTGGGTGGAAGAGGAGGCCCAACTTTACCAAGGCGGAGACAGAGGCACTCTTTGAGGCATACCTGGCTCAGGAGCCACTTCTCAGTGGATGGCCGGGCACCCCTCAGGCCCGAGCTGCTGCATGGAAGGGGGTGGCACGTGCCATCAACCTGCACGGCAGCCACCAGCGCTCCATGCAGGAGTGTAAAAAGAAGATGGAGACCGACAGGAGGAGGGTGAAGGAGAAGGTTGCAGCCATCAGGGTGGCACGTGCTGCTACAGGCGGTGGACAGCCGGAGGTGGTGCAGCTGACCCCATCTGAGGACACGCTCACTGCAAGCATGCAGCGCAGCACCATTGAGGGTGTGCCTGGAGGTGGCTTCCAGACAGGTGGTAGCCCATCACTGCATGGTATGTCATGTTGGGGGGGGAAGGTAGTTCACATGCACTAACGTGTCCTTCCTTTCTGTTACAGATCCTGTGCATCTGCAGGGGTCAGCAGTGGAGGGCCTGTCCACTACGGACAGCCAACCGGAGTTGGAGGAGGGCCCATCCACCTCCGCAGATTGCCAGCATGCACTGTGGCAGTGTGCATGGCCATCTGCCTTCACAGATGTTGAGACAGGTGTGGGGAGTGCCCTTCCTGTGACCCAGCAGTCTGGCATGCAAGCATGCCTGCATGCTGTGGCTGTGGCTGTGGCACAGACCTGCACCATTGATGATGCACCAACCACTATGGGCATTGACATGTGTGTGTCACAGGATGGACACACAGCAGGCCAGCACATGCCCATGGATCTAGCTGGTTCTGACATGTGTGCCAGCATGACAGCACAGTCCCAGGCTGTGCCTATCAGCACCAGTGGGGCAGCACCAGTGGCTGTGCAGGTCACTGGCACTGTTTCAGCCACAGCAGGGGAACCACTGATCCTGTGGGCACAGCAGGCAAGGGGCAGCAGTAGCAGTCACCCACCAGGACTGGGGGTACAGGGCTCAGTGGTGCTGGAGGTGCACTGCCTGTGGACATGCCCATATCTGGTCCTGGTGAGCAGCGTCCACCCTCAAGGGGTGCTGTACATCAGGCCCTTCCAGACCCTGAGGGACAGGTTGTCGATGTGGCAGATGACCTCTTTGATGAGCACACCCGCCTGCTGCAGGCATCAGTACAGCAGAAGATGTGGGTTGCATCGTTCGTGGAGGAACTGTGTGAGGCTCTGGAGCAGCAGAGCAGGGACAATGAGAGGATCCTGTCCCAGATTGACCATATGCAGGTGGATGTGACCGGCGCCATCGACAGGCTGACACAGGCAGTGGTCAGTGCCATGGCCACATTGGGCACACAGTCAGGTGCCCCTGTGCTGCTCACACCACACAGTATGCTGTCCACTCCCCATTCCCGGCGTCGTGCGACACCCACCCTGTCAATGCCGGGTTCAGCTGTGGGCATCCCAAGCACCCCTGGTGCAGGTATGTTCAGTATGCTGCAGACCCCTGTGCGGACAAGGTCGCGTTCATGCAGTGGGACTCCTGGTGGTCCATCGGTGCCACCCCAAGTGGCCCATGCTCAGCCTGCCAGTGCTGCTGGGTCTCGGCAGGGCCGCCCACACATCTGAGGTGGCTGTGGTACTGTGCTACATGACTGACCTGTCTCCCAGTGCAGGCCCTGTCTGGTGCTGCCCTGTGTGCAATGTGTGTTTTGGTGGACAGTGCACCAGTGGGTGCCCTGCCCTACACGTCGACACACAGACCACCTGCACACCCTCCCGACTGCTGTCCTCGGGTGCGTGTGCATGATGATGCCTGCATTGCACTGTACACCAAGGTGCAAGGGTGCCCAGCATGTGACACATGTACATGGACAGCACAGGTGGTGGAGGTGGCCTGTGGACATGTGTGTTTCTCATGTCTGTTCCTGCTCTGCTGTGCACCTGCCCCTGTGCACTTTGTGCCTGGTGTGTGTCTGTCCATGTGGCGTGTGACTGTTCACCCCTCCCTGGTTGTGTGTTTGTGCTCCTGTACCCTGCCACTCCCCTCGCCATCATGCACCCCTGGTGTGTTACCCTGTGTGTATGTGGGTTGCGCCCTGGACAGTGTTGGTTGCACATGGCCCCATGACTTACCTGTGTTGTGCAAAGTGCTCCTCTGTGATGGTGTCCTGGTGCAACTGGGCCAGCCGGATTAGTCGGGGGTCACGCCGTCCAAGGGGGAGCTGCTCATCCCCATCATCACCGGCGTCCCCAGTGCTGTCCCCCTCCTCAATCAGTTCGGCTATCCCACAGTCTTTGGCCATGTTGTGCAGGATACAACAGGCCAGGAATATCCCACAGGCCTTTGAGGGGCTGTACTGTAGGGCACCGCCGGAGGTGTCTAGGCATCGGAAGTGTGCCTTCAGCATCCAAAACACCCGCTCGATGATGTTGCGTGTGGCAGCATGTGCCTCATTGAAGTGTTGTTGCGATGGGGTCGTGGGCTGCCAGTAGGGTGTGAGCAGCCAGGGATGGAGTGGGTATCCACTGTCACCTGTGTGGAGATAGTGGAGATTAGTGTCATGTTCAGGCCCATATTGCCCCTAGCCCTGTGTGCCATTACCATGGTACCTGTGGCTTACCCACCCTTGCCCCCACTTTGCCAATCCTACATGCATACTCACCCACTAGATGTCCTGTGAGGATGTCCCCACTCTCAAATCGATGGCACAGTGCTGGCTGGTACCATATGAATGAATCATGTGCTCCACCAGGGTGCGTGGCACAGACATTGATGATGCGCCCACTGGCATCACACACCGCCTGGCAGTTGACACTGGAGAACCCCTTCTGATTGCGATATGTGGCCCCATCGGGGCCAGGTGGTGTGCGAATGGCCACATGGGTGCAGTCTATCGCCCCTAGCACTCCAGGCATACGTGCTACCCTGTGGAACTCCTGTATGTTTGCTGTACGTTCTGCCGTGGTGCTGGGGAAATGGATGTACTCCTCAGCATGTGGCAGCAGTGCGCTAAGGAATTGAGTGAGGATGCATGACGTGGCCGACTGTGTTATGCCTGTGGTGTCCCCTGTTGGCCTCTGGAAGGTACCTGTGGTGAGCAAGCACATGCAGGCTGTTACCTTTGTCTCCACTGACAGAGTGTGACTCTGTCGTGAGGGTGCCTGCATCACATCACTGCACAGCTCACAGAGCCGCCTCAGTATTGCCCTGTTCAGGTGGTACCGGCCCACAATCTCTATGTCTGAATACAGCTCAAAGCTGATGTGGGCATGGTACTGCCTGTTGGGGGCGTACCGCCGATGGGCCCTTCCATGGCCACGTCCCCTTGCAGCATGCCTTCTCACCCCCCTCATTACAGCTTCCATGTGGAAGCTGGCACTGTCCATCTCCCTGGCTTGTGTCCCCCCCGGCTGTTGTTAATCTGTTACCCCTGCTGTCCTGACTGCTACCTCCACTGCACCAGGTACACCTATTGGCCTCTGCACTCTGTAGCTCCACACACCTTCACCTGCCCCTATTCTGTCCTCTACACTCCCTGGCCTGCACTGGTTCCTGCTGTGGCCTGCTCTGTCTGGCTGCCTCATGTGCATTCCCTGTCTCGTTCTTGCACCTCTTCCTTGAGCCTTTTTATTTTGGCTCATTTCCACCATGGAGCAACTTCCGCCTGATCCACTGTTGTGCACTGTGCAAGCCTTTGAATATTGCACTGCACACTTTATGCATGGTTCCACCCCCTTCAGTTGTGCATACCTTCATTTGCATTGCGCTGTTGCTCAGCATGTTTTCTGTGGCGCAACTGCCTCCTGCTGAATATTGCACTATGGCACAATTTCGGACTTGCGCTGGTACAACCCTATTGCGCAAGGTGCAACCCTTTTGAATATCTGGCCCATTATGTTTAATATATATCACAGTAAGCTGTAGAAGTTTATAGCACAGTAAACTAGTAAACAAATATTTTAAAAGAACAGTAACAGCTGAATTAATAAATATTTTACCAAATATCTTTATTTTTGCAGGTCACCCAAAAAAAAGCCCTCCTCACAAGAAAGCTAAGCAGATCTCCTCAGACTCCAAATCGGATTAAAGCTTGTTACCTGACAAGCAGCACGCAATGAAAATCTCCGAAGTCCAAAGGCGTAAATGGGTCTGTCCACAAAGTGAAAATAAAGTCTCACAAGCACCACATATAAATATAAATAAAATACGAAAACATAAGCTTAAACTAAATAAAGTTCTTTCCAGCACTGTAACCACATACCGACATGCTGTATACACGAAAATATTCTTCTGATTAAATACACGCCCACTCACACAAAATAACCCTATCAAAGTAGAAATCCCGCTGTCACTCACAAGCAGCAACCAATAATTCCACAACAACAGGAACCAATAAGCTGCATTTCTACTCCAATTCACACACATTAACCAATGACAATTCAGCAAATGCTATGACAGCCAATCACACAGCACAAACAACATCCATTCATAAAAAACCTCAGTATCCAGAATCAAAACAGCCTCATTACAATGGAGCACCACTGATACATAAAATAACACCAATTTTCATCACTAAAACATGCAATTCAGCAACACCTACCAAACCTACCCCATTGTATAAATTGAACACATGATGGGGCTGAGTGGGATATGTAAAATATTGTCACTCCTGCCGCGTGAGTCATGGATATCTCACTCATGCCTTTGGCACTCCTGAGATATCCATGCCTCACTCTGCAGGAGTGACAATATTTTACATACCCCACTCAGCCCCATCATGTATCCCCTATATATATATATACTATTTATACACATATATATAAGCAGGCTGTATTCTTTGGTAGATGAGGTATTCATGGATGTGAAAGGCTTTGCTCTTTTTGGCTTCTTGTCAGTATGAAACTGGCTGCTGTTAGCTTGCTTTGGTTCTCTGCAGAAACACAATGCACTTTTCTAGGACTAGCAGAAGAGTTGCAGGTGGAATTGATATACTGATTAGTTTCCTAGGCTACTGAGAGTTTGGTGGAGTTCCTTCCTTATTGCTGTGTTTGGGAAACCTGCCTAGAGTGATGCTATCTACTTCAGTAGAGTCCAGCTGAGTTTTCTGATTGGTCAGGATGTAATTAAGAGAGCAGGATAGTGGTTGTTTTAGGGAGGGTTTCAGTCTGACATCAGCACAGTGATAAAATCAGCCTGTGAGGTAAGCACAGTATGTATACATGTAAAATATTATCGCACTGTGATAATATTTCTGGTAACAAATCACAGTGTGATTTTTCTAGCAGGATTCATATAACTCTGTGTAACATACATGGATTTATCCACTACTCATTTGTCTCACCCCTATTGTGTGTGTGTGTGTGTGTATGTATATATATATATATATATATATATATATATATATATATATATATATATAAATACTGAAGCGACCAAGTGTGACATTCATGTCTCAAAAAAAATGTACTTAAATCCCATAACTATACCATTGTTATATTGGGTGCATATGGAGATAATGCAGTACCAAATATAAAGATAGTTCATCATCTGGAAGTATACGGAAATGAGCTTTAAGTTAGCACATGGATCAGGTAATGTGTGTAACACAGTGTTCCTTCTGTTGAATTTTCAGTTTAAATTTTTGTTAGTTTTTTTCCAAATTAGTATGACTATTGAAGCTATTTAGGTACCATTTTATGCAACATTTCACTATTTTATTGTAAGCATTACCTGACGGTAATTATGCCACAATTAATCTTTAGAAACCATTGCTATGAAAACAGGACATGTCAATATTTAGATGATGACTGTATCCATTTGTTTCTAGACCCCTTTTTTCAATCTGCTATATCAACCTTGGTGGATAAGTTAGACACCACTGAATTTCCTAATTATTAAGTGTACTTTATTTAAAAACATTTTTTTCATATGAAGTCATGTACGTAACAGTGACACCACAAGTCACGTGCATAACAGTGACACCACATCAAGTCACATGCATAACAGTGAGACCACATCAAAGTCATGTGGTTAACAGGGAACCAACAACCACAACAATATAAGTGTCTAACTAACTGACATAGTATGTAATGCAACAATAGTTATGTTTAAACATTTACTTTTGAACACATTTTCATTGAGCGTGTCAGAATTTACCTGCTGACTGCATCTGTTTAACCTTTTTTGTAGTCTGCTATGTGAACCTTAGTGTATAAGTTAGACACCACTGAATTTCCTAATTATTAAGTATCCTTTATTTAAAAACAGTTTTCTCATAAGAAATCACAGTGACATCACAACAAGTCATGTGCATAACAGTGACACCACATCAATCATGTGGTCAACAGGGATCCAACAACCACACCAATATAAGTGTCTGACTAGCCAATATAGTCCTACTCCAAGAAATACTTGTGTTAATGTACATAATGCAACCATAGTTATGTTTAAACTTTTACTTTTGAATGCATTTTCACCAGGCATGTCAAAGTTTGCCCACTAACTGTATCTGTTTTTACAGCTCTTTTTTTCTTAATCAGCTATGTGAATCTTGGTGTATAGGTTAGACATCCCTGAATTTCCTATTTTTTTTGTGTGTGTAACTTATTTAAGAACTGTTTTTTTCATAAGACATCATGCACGTAATAGTGATACCACAACAAGTCATGTGCATAACAGTGACATCACATCAAGTCATGTGGGCAACAGGAACCAATAACCACAATATACAGTAAGTGTAACTCTCTGACATAGTCCTACTACAAGAAATACTTGTGTTAATGTACATAATGCAACCATGGATATGTTTAAACATTTACTTTTGAATGCATTTTCACTGGGTGTATCAAAGTTTACCTGCTGACTGTATCTGTTTGTTTTTACAGCTCTTTTTTTCTTAATCAACTATGTGAACCTTGGCGGATAAATTTGACACCACTTATTTTCCTAATTATTTGGTGTAATTTATTTAAAAACAGTTTTTTCATAAGAATTCATGTATGTAACAGTGACACTACAACAAGTCATGTGCATAACAATGAGAGGAATGGAGATGCCAAGAAAAACACTCACTGAGATGAGAAGCAGAGGGGAAGTTCCCGTGGCAGGTGTAGGGCTTTTAAGACCTTCAAAGATACAGCAATGAAACAAACCGGTGCATCTGGTTTTGTGAACAGACTGCTGGCATTTTGGAGGATTTTTTGACCCATAGTTCTATGTGCGACAGGGGAACTACAGGGGAAGGGGGCACCAGATATTTAAATAAAACATGAATACCACAAAAATATAAGGAATGATGTTGGGGAGAGTCAAAGGCACTCCAGTTGTTTTTTTTTTATTAAAAAAAGCAATTTGAAAATCTGGGCTATACAAGTCCTGAAAGTACTGTAGGTGAACACCACTAGTTAGAATGCTACCAGGGGAAAAAGGTGTATAAAACTAAATAAATGATAAATTTAGAAATAAAAAAATTTTAAGAAACACAAGGGTTAACTATGAGATACTAGCACACAGATTTTGTTTCTTTAAAATGTACATGCTGAGATAGTAATGAGGCACTCTATGAGTGACATGGAACATTGTCACAAAATGGCATCTTTCTTATGAGGAAAAAATTACACTTCAGGTGGGTCCACAGCAAAATAGCAACACAACAGAGGCTTCTATTATTTACAGCATGTCCTTATTGAGTATGAAGCTAGGGAGCATTAGAATGGAAACATTTTAATTGTTATGGCAGATTTAGTTATTTCAGGTACCAGCACTGGAGGATTGGGCACCCCCAGCATTGGTGTTATGTTTGGGGGGGTAGAAGGGTGCTGAGTGGGAGGGTCAGGTGGGGGGAGACAGTAAGGGCAGCCACAGCAACAGACATTAATGGACTTTTTTTTCTTTTGGATGGTGTAATTCAACCTCAGTAGGCTGATCATGACAGATAAACAGTGCTTGGTGCGTGGTGGTTATGTAGATCAATAGAAAGAGCTGATCTATGATTGGGTTAGCTCTCTCCTTTGAACAACACAAAGTTTCTGCCCTGCAAGCTGGAACAGTGTTATGATCAGCCTGGCTGATGATTGATGTGACACTAATGAGCCCCTTGCAGATCACTGCGTTGGACTGATTGTGTCACACTCCCCAAAAGCCACTCTGCTAACAAAATGTTTGCTGCATGTGCATGCATGGCGAATATAAAAAGGAAACTTACCACCTTTTGGAACTTCACTAGTCCCTGACCCCTCTGAGTTTGTGGCTACCTCTTCAGGAGGCAGATGATGCTCTGTTTTTTGAAATAATAGAAGTATAAAAAGAAGATTAGTAACTATAGTATATTTAAGAGTTATTTATGATCAGATTTTAATACATCAAATATTTTCAGTGTTTTACTTTTTGAGTCACTCAAAGAAAATTTATTCTGGGAATCAAATTTTAGGTGGATAGAATTATGAATTCTACATTTCTGTTTTGTTCCTGTACACCAGAGTCACTTAAATAGAGGAAAACAAATAGCCTCACTGTGGGTGGCACATAATGTGGGCAAGTCAACTTGAGTGACTCAATTTGACCGTCGGTATAAATGGTGACTGTGAAAGTATAATAAGGATTACTATATAGTGAGTACAACAGTAAGCTACATCAGCTGAAGCAGGCTATGGGGCTATGTCCAGCCAAGCAGTTCCGAGCTGGTCATTGAGTATAGTGGCTTCAGTCACCACTCCTGGAGCTGGTGGACCCAGGTTTGGGTCCAGCTGTGGTGGATTTTTTTTTCTTCTTTCCCTTTGTGTCTTCCCCCCCCCCCAGAGTTGATTATATTAAGTTTGGGGATGTGGGGGCATAGCCCCCCAACAAAAACATGTAATTGTTATTGGCACCGTTGACTAACTTAGCAACCATCGCTGTTTTTGATGGTCAATGTATTTCTATTCGCTGTTTTGACTTGTGATGATATTTGCTTTGCTGTTTGTGTCGGCACTCTTATTGAGTTGCCTTCATCACATAAAAACCTCTATGTGCACAGGTGGATAGTGTGAGCCCTAGCCTCCACCCATGGACTGCCACAGAGTTCCAAGACCCATGGTGTGCTAAAGACAGCAACCTCCCCTTTGGGCCAAGAACATCAGACTGTCCTATATCATATGTTTTATTTCAGATGATGGCTGTCTGAGTGGTGACTGAGCTGTGGTTGAATTATAATACAATGCTCATATTTATACTGGCTAATCAGTAATCAGCCCATCAAAAAATGAAACACCTGAATTTAAGGCTAAAAGCAGTAACACAGTTTTACAGTATAGCTAATGATGGTGCTATATCACAAGGACATGATGAATTACAGAGCTAAACAGAGGGTGCATGCATGCCAGTCTACAACATTATGCCCTATTGTGGCATGCTTTTGGGTACTATTGGAAAGGTCTCATGGTACTGTGGAGAGCAAATTGAGCTAGTGATCTCACAAATTTGCATGACTTTTACAATAAAAGTTGAACCGATACTAAAATAATTTAGCTAGATAATAAAAATTTTTATAATTTAGCACTTACCAGTGGTTCAGTGGGCAGCTTCTCCCTCCTTCTTCCTGACTGCTGTCCTGAACTGAGACTGTCTCTCCTGGAACTTGTTGATACTTTGGTAACTGTTAGGCTCATGGCAGTGCACATCGACAAAGTACTTTTTTTAACTGAGGAATGCTGCCCTCAACCCCGTGAGGCTTTTCATTTTCTTCTGCATCTTCACTCAGTTTTTCTCCCAGTCATGAAATGGGAGGGTACCAGTCACAAAGTGTTTTTTATGGTACATGGACAAAAGGTCCAAATGTACTGCAGTCTTTTTAGTACTGAATTTTAGGCTTTTCTCCCTGACATTTAAAAAAAATAGAAATACAATACAAAAAATAATATCAAAGAAGATAGCAAAAACAATTATATAAGTATAAATAATATCAATATATGTATCTTTATATACAGTGTACATATATATGTATGTCAATATATTCTATCTGTTTGTCTATCTATAAAAGTGCTGTATCTTTCCTTCACACAACTCTAGTCATCACCACAAAAACGTACACCCTAACTCCCAGTCTCACACTACATACGCTTCTTCATAGATAGAAAACTGCATCACATAGTTTAAAAAAGAGGTGCATGTTAAAAATACACCAGAAGTGCACTGTGCCATTTTTCTTTATGAATAAAGCACAATCTCAAAGCAAAATGGTTCATTTTCACAAAATACTCCTGGTGAATTCATGCCAGATTTTAGCATATTTTAGTAAAAATTGCACCAAAACAAAACTGGAAAATGTGCACAATTTTGCAAGAGTGCTAAAAATTTCTCCCACCACTAGTCACTCACATGCTGCAGTGACACATGAAAAGGAAAACGTGGTTCATGCTGGAGGAAGGGGAGAATGATATAGAGGATAATGGATGGGCACCAGTTAACAGCAATGCTGCATTCCCTTTGAGCGGTTGTCATGACAACTTAGCAAACCTTGAGAGCAAAATTCAAGAGGTTTACCATTAGCATGACATCCCTGAGAAGGGCAATCAGAGATGTTGTTAAATGGTGCCAATCCATTGTCTTGTATAGTGTGTATGGACCAGTGGTCAAAAATGGAGAATTTGTCAAGGTTAGTGATCCAACTGAAACATTATATATACAAACACACCCACACACACAACCATGTACTTACAGTTCCTTTTCTTAGATCTACAAAAAAGAAGTTCTCTTTCAGGTAAAGCTCACCACTGGGGCCATTCATGAGGAGTGAGGTTTGTGGTGCATGTATGTGCAAAAGTATTCAAAGTTGCACCATCAATGTGATGTACCGACAATGATGCAACAATATAATGACACCACAGTGATGGTACAAGGTTATCTTTCCACTGATTTCTATACATAATATGGGTCTTCTATACACTGTAAAGAGATTGCTACGTTTTCAGAACCAGTTGACTTCAACAGTTTCTGTTTTAGGCCTAGATATTCAAAGGGGTTGCCCCTGGTATAACCGAGTTGAGCTGGTGCAACCCTAGTAATGCACCCCAGGACAATATTCAAAAGGGGAATGTATGCAGCACATATCCAGATGCACCACGGTGCAATGGTAATGTATGCAGTGCATCCTAAGGGGGTGTGCCCATGCATATGTGGCACATCCCGATATTCAGCCCGGGTTGTGTGGTGCAGACTGGGGCACAAGGTTTAAAAAAGAGCTGAAATGCTGGCCACCCAAAGGTGGGATGCTGTACTGCATGGCAAAACACAGCAACCACCAGCCATGGGTGGCTAACCGCTCATGCAGAATGCCATCCACAAGCACCCATACATACCTTGATGGTCTAGTGGTACTCCCCTTACTCCCTTAGCCACACCACCCATACAATAAAATGTACCATTCCCTGGTAGTCTAGCAGTACTCCCCCACCCTCCTCATAGCCTGGTTGCCTAGGCTGTAATAATACATGAACCTCGGTATTCCATTGGGACCCACCTCCCCCCCCGGATGAAGTGATCCACATACGTGTACAAGCCTATACAGCCCTGGTAGTCTAGTGGTCCCCCTCCCCAACCATATCCCTGAGTACTGATCATCCAGTAGAGGTCCCCTGCCTGGTGGTCCAGTGTCCCCACCCTCACAGGTCCCCCTGCCACCCAGCACCCCCATCTTTGGCAGGCAGCTGCAGCACCCACATACCATACCGCCTGCCGAATGACATCATACAGTATGCTGGCATTGCCACTGTGGACCAATAGGCCTGCAGTGCATACTGAATATGCCATTCACAAATATGGAATGAATGACCTTCATTAACATATTTGTGAGTGAATGACATAGTATGCACTGTAAGCCCATTGGTCTACAGTGTGGGCCAATAGCCTTACAGCTCATACTGTATGATGTCATTTGACAGGTAGGTGGGAGGTATGTGGGTGGGTTGTAGTTGCCCACCGATGATGGGGGGGGTGCTTGGTGGGCAGGGGGTCTGTGAGGGGGGCCAATGGACCTCCAAGTAGGGGACCTTTACTGGACAATAGGTGCTCAGAGGTATGGTTGGGGTGGAGGACCACTAAACTACCAGGGCTGTACAGACTTGTACCCTTATGGGGATCACTGCACTAGGGGGAAGGTGGGTCCCAATGGACTACCGGGGTTCTTGTATTATTATAGCCTAGGCGATCAGGCTATGGGGAGGGTGGGGAGTACCACTAGACTACCAGGGATTGGTACATTTTATTGTATGGGCAGCACAGCTATGGGCAGGGAGGAGTGTATCACTTGACCACCAGGGAATGGACTTTTCTTATGGTGATTGGGGTTGTGAGCAGGGAGGGGGGTGCCACTAGACTACCAGAGACATTTGGGATGTGTGTTATGCGGTGATCACCACTATGGGTGGAGAGTGCCCCAAGACCCACTCTTTCTGCACCACATGTTGTGCAGGGCACCAGGTGCATTTTGCCAGCCTGCCTTGTTCAATGTATGCAAATGGAGCCATAATGACATGCAAATGGCCCGATTTGTGCCTTGCAAACATTATGGCCCCATTTGCAAATCCAGGTCTGAATATCCGGGACTTGCACCCAGTGCAGCTACAGTTGGGCCAGAGCATTCCCAGTCCTACCTGTCTGGGGGGTGTGCAGGCACCTTGTATATGCACCCTGCACTTTTCTGTGCTATATTCAGAGGTGATGCGCCATGGCACATCTTCTTTGAATATCTCCCTTACTTGCTATGGCACACCTCAGTTGTGCTGCACCACCACTTGTGCCATTGCCAGGCACAATCTGAATATTGGGGCCTTAATGTAAATATTTTAATGATTATTAGTATGCTTACATTTCATCCATATTTTAGCCTCTGACTGAGAAAGATGGTTGCCATGCTGGATAGTCCATTGGGTTGCTTCTTATCCCAGGAGATTTCCCTGCTATTTTTTTTTCTTTTGCTTTGTCTTACTATGCATAACATGTTTAGATATATTTAATATAGTGAAGGATTAGTGAAGTAAATGACTGGGACAGGTTAGAAGTTTTAGTGAGCAAGACTAGGGAGAAAGGTTTCATTATTATTAGTGTAGGGACAGTCAAGTAGTACTATAACTGGTTGCTTGTTGGTGGTGCTTTTCCCTTTGCATAGCTTACTTGTGATTTGATTAGCTGACAACTGCTTTCTTGGTTCTGGAATGAATTCTTAACAGCTTTTTTTCAGTTAAAATCCCCCTAAATCCAATTCAGTTGTGTAGCAGAATTAGTCTGAGGGTGTGTGCATACCCTCCACCCCCAGCTTTCTTGTGGGATAATTGACCCCATCGAGGAGTTGCAGGTTTTTTTAATTTTATTTTTGGTTTTACAATTTATGGCCAGAAAAGATACATTAAGCTGAGGCTTGTTTCTAGGTGCATCTTGAGAGCATAGGGAAGTTTTGTGACTTGCTCATGGTCGCACAGTATGCAAGTCAGTCAGAAAGCTTTATTGTTCAATAAGCCATTACAACTAAAAATGATAAATGATATTATAAGTATGTTCAAATTCGTAACACATCTACCGAAGTACAGCAGCTCCCAAGATCCTTGTCATTAAGATTAAAATACAGTAGTTATATGACGGAACATCACAAGCTGTTAGTGTTAGCCAAAATCAATATGCAGGACTAATAGATATCCCATTCAAACTGAATGGAGGGATGTGACAGTCTAGATCACAAAAATAGTAATAATAACCAATACTATAAAGGAAGAGCCAAATTGGACATAAAATATTTAAAAAAGCTATGGGGGAACCAACATATCTAATTATAATTGCCGGCCCACCAAGACGGGGCATTAGCTAATGCAGAAACTACATGTAATCCAAATTATGGAATTCTCAAACATAAGTGAAAGTCCCAGTAGACTCAAACCATATCATTGATTATAAATATGTAATATAACTCTCAGTATACATATAGACAGTCATTAAACAATCAAACATTACACTGAAAATGTTTCCCTCTGGTACAAAAACAAAGGTTTACACTTCCTAATTATTTTGACAATATAAAAATCACTTGCCAATTGATTGATAATAAATGCATCATTCACCGAGAAAAAAAAAGAATATTCTGGAATACACTTAAAACCATCATAATATACTGTTTATCCATGCAATCCTTAGCTTATTGTACCATGAACAATGAAAAAAAAACATGATGCAAGTTTTCTGTACTACTGACTGCATAAAGGCTAGGGGTCTCACAAGCATTTAGAATATCAACAAATCAGGCATACAATACATTGCTAGGGAAGCTCTCAAACTTATAGCACATGTAAGTACTTCTTTTTTTATATCAGGAATATGATCTAAATAAAATCTATAGCTGTACCATGCCTCATTTCTTGCATATCATAGAGAAAATTTAAAGTCTGAAATATTGATTAAATCCAATTGTTGATTAACTACCCTTATCATGTTCTTTATATAGCTTTTATACTTAAGGCTAATAGCAATACCTCTCTAGAAATCATCAGATAGATACAAACGATAATATTCCTTCAGGAAGGAGTACACATGTGCTAACCACAGGGAGAATCTACACTCCAAATACTCCCACCCATGTAATTTTTTTTTCTTTTAAACTTAAACAAACAAGACTGCCAGAAGTAGTTCTGGTACATTCAATCCAATACCCAAGAAGCAATGAATCAAAGTTTTGTAACTGCAGTATTTGAACCAAGTTCTGGTTTAATACAAGCTGTAGGGGTGGACTTATTTAAATCAACAGATAATTTAAACAGCTGGACAGCAATTTTTTTCACATTCTGTAGCCTTGTATGGAGCCCAACTCTCCACTCCATACAGGGCATGTGAATTCAGTTAAGAAGAAATAACTTGCCTCAGGCATTTATTACTGTTACCAAGACCTATGCAGCTTGATATACAGGGAGACAAAAGAGACTCTGAAATGCACATGCTCAAAGCAGAGAGCTCTCTGCTATGGGATACATTTCACAACTTAGAATGTTGTGGAAGAAGAAATAATGTCTGTATAACTGGGTTGCTGGTGGGTGCTGAAGAGAAAATGTGGAAGCCTTTGTGCGGCATCTACTTAATGACATTTTCCAGCTCAAGAACTGCCCCCTTGAAGTCTAACACACTCATCAGACACTGGCACCAAGACATAAGGCTGAGGAGAAACCTTGACCAAGCCTGGCTTTATTACTTAGATATTAAACCAAGGAAAGGGTCTTTCAACTGGCAAAGGAGACAGGCACTGTCACCTGGCATGGACACAGAATTTCATTACACCAGGATTATTCAGCCAGATTGACTAAAAAGAGCATGGCATTCACCGATCTGCAGTACTCTTTCCAGAAACTGGGAATATGCTGCTGAATAACATACCCTGGCACTTTGAAATTTAATGATAAGGGGTAGTTCACAATTTTGATAACCCTGTTTAGGCAGTGGCTTTTGCCCAATGAACCTGAGTTGGGAACAAGGCTTCCACAGCACCTACAACAAGAAATCAAGCAAGCAACCCAAATTCAGATACCCAGCAGGTGGCTACAGCTCCATATTCACTGACTCCATCTACCAGCACAACATCTCCAGACCAGTGGCAATAAAAAAGGAGCAGAAAAAAGACTGTTAATAGACTTTCAACTCCTGCTTCTTCCACTTGCAGGCCTCACCACAGCTGAAACCGAGGCTCCAGGGCATCTACCAATGAGTCATCAGCCACTGAATCCACACTGGATAGATTGTCCTGGCCAAAGCTCATACCACAGAAACAGCCAACACCCACTCACACCTCCATGCATCATACCACAACAAGTATTTGAAGTATCAACCCCACAACAAACTTTGACTCAGTCATGGATGGATATAGCCCAGGGTCCCTGGAACCAGGCTCTCCTGCCTCCTAGGCAATAGCTAGCTGCAACATGAGAACCTGAATTATCATTAATTTGATCAGTTGTTTCTCTAAGTTCAACAGAAGAAAGAAAATGCTAATGTTATAATCTGTTTAAATGAGTGTAGCCACACTAGAGTATATTATTTATCTATAATTACTGGCCAGTGTTTTTTCCCATGGGGAAGCCTGGTTAGAATTTGCCATTATAACCAGCTGGTTATAACTGTAAACACATGCTGGATTTCCTTCAGACCACGTATGTGCTAGTCACTGGTCTTTCTCCACTCTGAAATCTTTCCCCAGGCAATTCCCAATCACAACAGACTTCACTATCCCTTGCAGTTGGAGGTAAGTTCATTTTCTATGTAAAAGGAAAAAAGGTTTCTTTCTCCACTGATGCTTTAAAAAAAGGAAAACAAAATTGAAACTTTATTTTCTGCAACTTCTTTTGTACCATGGACTGCGGTGAAATCTGACTGCAGTCCATGGCTCTTTCTGTTTATTTTATATAGTTGCTGTGGCAAAAAAATGCTGGCCAGCAATTATGTAAAATAAAGGCTTGATAGGTGTGTAAAACTTAAATTTTACAACTCCCCTTGGTGTGAGATGCTTTATTAAACCCCTTGAGCTTCACTCTCAGGGTTTATGTGGCATCACTCGCCTTGGAGGTGTGTAAAATTCTTGTTATAACCCCCTACCCAGTCATTATTCTCTATATTCTGTTTCTAGTTCCCGGGATCTAGCTCACCAGAGTCTGCCCCCACCCCCCGCACCACCATTGTTCAATTGCTACTAGGGAGCTACAGCTCCAACCGAATGACCCAGAACATGAGGCACCTGTAGGAGTCAATTGCCATGCTTTCCCCTCTGCACCCTTACCTATGTGTTTGCATTCTTTCAGCCTGGTCCTGATTAACCACTGAGGTCTGATGCTGAATGACATTCACAGTTAATTGTGGGGTCTATGTCCTGAACATTCAGGAATAGGGACAAGTAATCAAACTTCTTACCAGAGAAAGGGCTTGAACCAGATGCGCTGTGGCAGAAATGAAGAGTAAGCCTGCTTGAGGCCCCCCCATCCCTTAGGTCTGAGGAGGAGTATGAATTCCCACCAAATTAGACACTACCTGCAAAGGTTTGATAAATGAGTATTATTGTAACCAAGGAGACAGAGATGCCTTAGCCCTCCTTACAGTATCTGCACTCCTCTTCAGCTGGCTACAGGAATCTTTGTTGCATAGAACTAGATGCTGTGTGGAAGGGTAAAAAAGGTCTAAATGTATAGGATAAGCTGGGCTTGGAGACAGGACTTCAGTCACTCTTGCAGACTTAGATCAAAGGGGACCCTGGCAGGCTCTTAGGCAGATGACACAGGTAAACTCATTGTAAACCCCATTGCAGTGCTAGAATGTGGTGTATCAATGTTCAGTATTCACCGTAAAAGTGGATACTTTGAATCAATCTTGGAGCCCCCAACATTCAATGTAACTACTGTATTAAGAGATTGAGGGTTAAGAGGTGGAGTGACTGACCTGTAAATGGGGGAATGCTTAACCCAGAACCCTGTAGAGGATGATATGACTCCCCCCCCCGATGGGCTCACTTTATAGAGGAGTTGCAAAGAGTGAACCTCAACTGACCAGCCAACCATGTTGGGAATGCAGTCTTTCCTACCTTACCTCAGCATCTTAATCCTGTCCCTCACAAGCACTTACCTCACCTTGTTTGATCCAGGCACTTATTCCATATAAATTCCTCTATGGATTGACTGATGCAATTGATGTTGGCATTGTTGAACATTTACTTTTTCAGTATGAGTTGTCTCATGCAAAGGCATGGGTTAGTCTTGGAAACATCTGTGACCTGTCATTGAATAGTCAGTTGCATACACGGAAACCATTGCTGACAAATGTCTCCCTCATTTAAATTACAGGGAACTGAGCTTCAACAAACACAAAGAAGTGCAGTGGGGAAGTAGACCGGAGCAACACTGGCAGTGATAATGATAGTGGGTCCTGAGGATTCCATGTACAAGCCTAATGACCCTGGCTGTTGAGTGTTAGATTCTTGTGGAGGAAGACTGGCTTGGACACCAGAACCCTTAACTGATATGTTAAACACAGCTAAAGGGGGTACCTCTAAGAATCCTAGGGAGGAATCACAGTCCCACACATTGGTCCATCACCAAGCAGCAGGAAGCAGTCAGCAGTATATGTTGCAAAAAGGTCCCATGCCCCAAATGAGTGGGTAGTTATCAAATCCTGTCAGAGAGCACAAAGGATGTTCTCTCTTCTCCTGGTGGACACAGTTCCCAGCTCCATGTTGGCTGTCCTCAGGGAGTAACCTGCATGGAGGTCAACCTGGACAACCTATTTTCAAATATAGACTCCTCTTATACTTAAGTCTGTGGGCACAGCCATGACAGAATCAGCTGATCTTCTTACTTCCATTATCAGAATGCTGCAGACAGTGTGAAGAATGTACCATTCCTGGAACAGAAGGGGCTCCTGGACAGGTCCTTAAGCCTTGGGGTGCCCTGTATCAAATCTACCCTCCGTTTGTCTCTCTCCAAGCCAAGATACATGCAGGAAGAAGACAGTATTGCTCATTCTGACCAGGATTCAAATACAGCAATTTTATATGACAATAAAACTGAGAGAGAAATCTGTCCAAAGGGGCACCAGGGCATGACCTCAATGGGTCATCATGGTAGTGTAAGTGCGATATTTAAACAAGACCCATTTGCAATTTGTTCTGGTAATGAAAGTCTCCCTCCCCCCCACCATGCTGCACACTTTCACTTCATGTCACCGCGTGATTGGCACCAGCGTTGTCTTGGGAGTAAATATTTACTGTATATTACCAGCCTTCCTCCCCTCAGTTACTCTAAGAGAGGCCAAAAGTATGGCAAATAAGGTTACTCTATCAGAATGGGCCACAGGGCATTATGGTCTACATTCTCCCATTTTTGGCTAGGGTGACTTCCTCCTCTTCCTCCATGGCCCACTATATCATCAAGCAAGAGGCAGTTGCCTTATCCTCCTCAAGTAGACCTATTCCCCTTTTGTCCATGTGTATCCAGTTGCCAAAGTACCAGCTGAACGACTGGGAAAAGACCCCCTCCCATCCTAGAGAAGCAAATGCTCATTCCCCAATGTCTACCCTTCCTCTCTCCCATTCAACTTAGCCAGGAACATGCCCCCCTCAATGTATCAGCATAGTTCCTCAGTACCCCTAACACCAAGACCTCTTAATGTAATGACCTCCTCTAAAGCCTGAGGAAACGTATTGAGTTCGAGGGTAAGGTGCAGAGCTAGATAGTGGTCTTAATGAATTCACAGCCTAACAGTTGTTGTAGGGAAAAGGATATTCCACTTCCCCATTCCCTTTAGTATACCATGATGATAGAAACCGCATATGGGTGACTGTCAAAATGGCATCCCATATGACGGCGCTATCATTGTGGGCAATGGTAGGGGGATGGCAAATGTTGAAACCTTGAGGGTAGGGTGGGCGACAGGAAGGGAGGTTGGGCAACAGGACATGAAGGGATGGGGAACAGGATTGTAACCCTGTAGTGTGCCTGCTTCCATCAAGCCAACCATATGGTGTGGTGCGTAGGGTGGCTGGCTCTGATAGCGCAGGTCCTGGGTTTGGGACTAAGAGCGGGTGTAATTTTGCTGCCTCCCGCAGCTGCGGGACTTAATTTTTTTTAAACTGAGCTGTGCCCCCCATCCCAACATGCACCCCCCTGGAGTTGAGACTCTTTAATTAGGGGGTGTGGGGAGCAAAGTCCCCTGGGGGCAGGGGGCACAGCCCCCCCTGCATGCACAGTTTCCCAGTCACCTTTTACTGCATACCACTGAAAATGTTTTCTGCGATAATGCAGGCCACAATAATAGGGATCACCTTTCGTCAGTCACTATTATCACATAGAACCATGCCCTTCTAGTGATCTATCCCCAGTAGGTATTTTGGAAGTTTACAGTTTGTATTCTATAAAATGGTTACAGTCTTCTTGCTTGTATTGATGGTAATTCTTTTGTTCTGTTATTTTGATTGTTGTATATTGGTTCTTTGTCATAAGTACTTCATGAGGAATAGGGTATGGAAGCATTGCTCAACCATGGCAGTAGCAATATCTTTCAATTTCCTAATGTGTCTGATACTGGTAACCAATGTTTACACAGGCCCATTTGTAAAGCATTAATGCCCTCACAGGACAAGCTGTGAGCACTGGATGGATGGGCCATTTAAACACTTTACAGCTTGCAAAATGTAGCAAGCAAAAACAAATTTTCCAGTTGAACCCACCTCGCTCTTTGCAGTATTGTGCAATGACACTATCCAACCCATTTTGTCACAGCCTGACCCTAGTAAACCAATGTAAAAGAAACCATGATGGGGGCCTATCTACTCCAAGTAATATCCTGGAATGTTCAGGGTATCAACTTCCCATTAAATGGAAGCAGATTCTCACCAACTTGAAGAAGAGGAGTGCTTTTCTTCAAGAAAGCTACTTGCTAGAGGCAGAAGCCCAGAAGCAATCTAGAGAATTGGTGGGTCAGGTGCAAACAGTTTCTGTTCCAAAAGAAAACATGAGTAGTAGTCATATTTTTCCATAAAAAACTTAAGAGGCAAGTCCTGAACACTGCTTTCTCTACAGAGGGCAGATGGGCAATGGTCAGAGTCAATGCTAATTCACAAATACTTCTTTTGGTCAATACCTATGGGCCAAATCAAGATTATCCCTAGTTTTCTCCAGTCTTCACCTAGGAGATTGCCAGCTAATCAAACCCAAAGACTGGCTAGTCATAGGAGGTGACTTAAACAAAGTTTGGGACCCACTTCTAGATAGGCTTAGAGGGCACTCCCTAAGCCCCATGGAAACTCTAACAGCACTACATACCCTGGCCACTGAGATTAAACTGGTGGACTCATGGAGAAGTCTACATCCAGTAGAAATAGACTTCACTTTCCACTCAGCTCCACATAACAAGCGTACTCACCATGATATCTACCTGGTCCCAAACACTGAGCTACATAATGTGCAAAAGGTACACATAGGCCCTATGATAATTTATGACCATGCCTGCATGGGCATTACCCTAATGTTTGGGCCAACTTCCTCTAGAATGCCCTGGTGGTGAATGGACTCTTTCCTCCTTTCTTGTAAGTACTTCCCACAATGGCTTTCAAAAGTGATAGCCTTATGCTTTTCATGTAATGATACCCCACTGGTGACTATGGCCACCCTGTGTGGCACCTTACGGCTTATCTCGGGGAATGCATAATTAGCTATAATGTGCAAAATAAAAAGAAAGGGCTAAAGAAATGGCTTACCTGGAGCAGGTTTTAAAAAGTAATGAAAAAGAGAACAACACCCTCCCCAGCCACTCCCACAAGTTGCAGTAGGGCATCCTGCAATTGAAATATAAAATTAATTCTCTGACATACATTGCAGCTCAGAAGCCAATGATGAGGACTTTTCACAAGTATTCAGAGTCAGATGAGAACTCAGGATGGCTCCTAGCCACTACCACAGCCTATATTCCTCCTGGGAACCAAAAACTGGCCTCCCACTCCCTCTTGAACTACCTCTCACTTCAACCATCAAATCATGAGAGTATCATCATGAGGGATTTCAATATAAATTGGATCTCTAAGGATGCCACCCTCTTTGAGGATGCCACTGCCACCCTGGACCAGACTCAGGTTGTCAATACCCTGACTGGCCATAACCCTACCATTGGCTCATCAACCCTACTGGATCTAATTTTTATGAACTGGCCAAATAGGATCTCCTCTGTTATTGTCCTCCCCAATGCACTCAGTGACTATTCTCCAGTCCTATTCATTTGGGCCTGTAAAACTCCCAAACCCCCTCCTAAGTTAATTTACCTTCGTAACCTAAAACATGGTAAACTGAAGGACCTAAAGCTCCATCTCGGGCAATGGGACTGGTCCCCCATGTTTTCAGCCCCAGACATTGACACAGCCCTTGACCTTTTCATCCTAACCTTTAACACTGCCTGTGATAAGTTTGCACCCCTCGTACTAAATCCCTGATCAAAGGTAACCCAACCCCTGGATCTCTTAACAACTCCTAGATATGATGCACCACTGTGATGCCCTCTGGCAGGTTGCCATCGACATGGGCAAGCCTGTGGACAGGCAAAGATATCATGTGGCAAGGAACAAATGCACCTGGGACAAACATGCTGTTTTTAACCAATCGGCACACTTTCCCACTTGCAAGCTATACTGTGTATCCACTAGTGGCCACTACACTAAGAGCTCAGCATTAAAAAAAAAAAGACCATCCTAACCCTCACACTGCTGCCACTCCATGATGATTCCACTGCACCTAATAACTTTCTTTCTCCTCATCCCCTGGGTGGCTCTCCCACCTTCTAACTACCCCACCCTGCTAGCCTGACAGGTACCATGTGTCAGGCTGCCAATGAACATTGCTACCACTGCTACCATAGCTGACTCATGCCCCAGCTGCCTCTTCCATACACTATCAATTGGCCCCAGGTTACTCCCATCTACCTTCCTAACTAGCCACCTAGTTCTTTTGCCATATGCACGGAGGCCAAAAGTTTCCTTAGCCAAGCCTTATACCACCCCTAGAAAGCTTCATTGGGTTGCACATAATACCAAACTCCTAGTCACTGTACTGCTACTCCTTGCAGGTGATAGTGAACTTAACATGGACCTACCCTCCTCCACACCCCTAACCCCTCCGTACCACTCCAACTCCCCACAGGCCTTAAACTGATTCACCTAAATATATGTAGCCTCTTACGTAAAATAACATTGCTTCAACCTCTCGTCTTGTCTCTTAGCCCGGATATCCTGATTATCTCAGAAACCTGGCTGAAGCCACACAACCCTGACACAGACTTCACTATACCCAGCAATACACTCTTCCGGAATGACCATATGGGCAAAAAAGGGGATGGTATAGCTATGCACATTGCCTCCACAATCCAGTTTTCCCCAATTGCACTATACCTGCCTTCAGCGTCCATTAATGTCTTAATGGTAAAGCTCTCCATCCCCCATTCAATTCTAATTTTCATAGCAGGTACCTACTGCACTCCTGACACCAACACACCTGCCATACTGGACCACCTTGGCTCACTAAAATGCATGGCTGCAGGAGGTGAGTTCCACATACTTGGGGATTTTAACCTGAACTGGCTCACTGAGGCTCATTCCAAGTTTCAAGACAAGGTGATAACCCTAATTCTAACTCAGTTAATCTCTGAACCCACTCAACTAAACCACAAAACACTGAATCACACTCTTCTAGATTGGTCCCTCACCTCACACCCACACAGGATCCTAGCCTCAGGACTCATTCTGGATGCCCTTAGTGACCACCATGGAATTTACTTAGTGCGTAAAATTTACAGATCAAAAGCTCCCCACCCTGAATCATATGGACCAGATCCTTCAAATCTCTGGACCTTCTCTCATTACTAAAGGATTTGGACAATACTGACTGGTTGCGCATTAGCCAATCCACCTCCACAGATGAGGCTCTGTTGTTCTTTAAGTCCAAGTTCACCACCGTCTGGGACCGTTATGCCCACCCAGATGAACCAGGGTCCGAGGTGCTCAACTCCCATGGATCTCTCACGAAATCCTAGCCCACCTCAGAATCAGGACAAGGCCTGGAAAACCTTTAAGACTTCCAGTTCTCCAGCTGACCTCCAGTGTTACCGTGAGCTTCGCAATTCTAGTACTAGGAAAATCTGCCAAGCAAAAGCAAACTATTTCAAAGGTGCCTTCAATTCTACCTCCCATCTCCCATCTAAATTCTGGAAAGTGTTCAAATTGCTTCTCATCACTCCATCACAGCACCCCCTCCTTCCCTGCAGGTTGGCGGACTCACCATCACTGACCCCCCTGCAGTGGCCACACTGTTTAATTCTCACTTCACAAACAGCCATGCTACCCCCCCCGTCCACACCTCACCATGCTCAGCATCCCACCCCCACCACCCCAACTTGTGGTATACCCACAGCTCACTCTTTTTCCTTCCTGAAGGTCACCCCTGAGGAGGTATATAATGCACTGGTAGCCCTTAATCCAAATAAAGGAAAATGTTCCACCGGGTTGGACTCCAAAATACTCCAGCTATCGGCCCCCGACATAGCCCAACCCCTGGCCTCCCTTTTTAACCTATCCTTCTCCCTAGCCAAAGTCCCCTCTGAATGGAAACATGCCACCGTAATCCCACTTCCCAAGAGTGGTGATACCTCAAATCCAAACAACTATCGGCCTATCTCTCTCCTATCAGTCCTAGTCAAACTACAGGAGCACCTCGTTCTCTCTCGTCTATCTTCCTTTCTGGATGCCTCCTCCTTTTTCTCCCCCTACCAGTCTGGCTTTAGAAAATCCCACTCCACCACTGCCTCCCTTCTCAGGATTACTGACTCCATCCTCACTGGGATGGATGCTGGCCACATCACAGCGGCCATCTTCACAGACCTGGCCAAGGCATTTGATACTGTAGCACACTCTCTCCTTCTGGCCAAACTCGCCAATGCCGGACTATCCAGCTGGGCCACATCTTGGTTCTGTTCATACCTAGCTGGCAGATCCCAAGCCATCTGTATCAGTTCTTCCACCTCGGCACCCCTCCCAGTCACCACAGGGGTACCACAAGGTTCTGTCCTTGCCCCCTCCTGTTCTCAATTTTTCTGAATGACCTGCCCTCTGCCTGCCCACATATCTCCATCCACATGTATGTGGACAACACCGTGCTGTTTGCATCTGGCCCTTTGACCTCAGAGGTTACAGTCAGACTGCAGCAAGATTTTATCTCAGTCCAGCACTGGAATCAAATCACCTCTTCCTCAATGCCATGAAAACAGTCTCACTAACCTTCAGCATGAGGCAGAGACTTTCTAGGCTCCCCTCCCCAATCATAATACACACCCTGGAAGGGTCCCCCCGGAGGCCTTTACCTCCTTCAAATACCTCAGCATCTGGCTTGACCAGCACCTCAATTTTTCCACACACATTGACTCCATACTCAAGAAACTGCACCCCAGGCTTGGTGCACTTTACCAGAATCATGACAGCATCCCTGAACCTGCCAGGAAGGCCATTGTGCAGAAAATTATCCTCTCCATCCTCAACTATGGGGACATAGTCTATGGTGCCAGCTCAAAGTCCACCCTAGCCAGACTGGACAGTCTTTTCCACTCATTCTGTCATTTTGTCCTGAACTGTCCTTACTCCACAAACCACTGTGCCCTATATCAATCAATATACCTCACTTCTCTAGATAATTGTAGATAGACCCACTGTGCCAAGATCCCAGCCAAGTTTTGGTCCCAGCTACTCCTCTCCTATTTCACTGATGCCCTGGTCAACCCCTGCACCCATCCATATTCTTTTAGAAACCTGGACTCTCGGTCCCTAGCTGTCCCACATAGGTCCACTTCTGTTGATCAGGCAGCATTCAGCCACCACATTCCAATGCTGTAGAACTCCCTCCCAGCTTACATTCATCATTTCTCCTCCCCCCCACACCTTAACTGCATGCTCCAAGCTCAATTTTTCCCCTACCTGCTCATGTGTCTAGGATGTTTCGCAGTTCACTGAGTGGAATGTCTGTGTATGTCTGCACTTAGTAATACAATTAATCTGTGCCTGTAACTAGTGCTCTCTCACTCTGCCTTGTCTCTCACTGGGACCAATTGTTAGTGTTGTACATTATGTAATTATTAGTATCATGCTGTCTTAACTGTGTCTGACTTCTAATTTCTCATCCCACTATTTTGTCTAGCCAACGGGACCAATTATTAGTGATTCCACACTATGTATCTCACTTGTATTATGCTGGCTAAAACTGCTGTCTATGTTCCCGTTCCCTCAGGATGCATCTGGAATCAAGCAGTAGACTGCTCAGCCTGCCTTTCTGGTGAAATGCTTAAATAAATAAATAAACAAATAAATACGTAAGGCCAAAGCATCCCCCTACCAAGAGTCTCTTGCATCCTTCTGGGGCACCGGCTGCCAATTCTGGAACAACATCAGAGAACTCAGCGGTAAGACCAGGACCCCCCCTCACTTTTTGAAGTCAGTAGTACCATCACCTCTGACCCTAAAAGCATTGCTGATGCTGTCAGTTACTTTTTCTCTCACTTAAGCACATACTTCCCGCTATCTTTTTTGACCCCTGTCCCTCCCCTTTTCCCCACACCCCAAACCCCTTCCACCTTAAGACCCTATCCCCTCAGGAAGCCGAACCATAAATACTAAAAGCAATAGATAGCTCTAGGTTCAGAAGTGCCTCACTGTACCTCAAACTGCTCTGACTCACCCTCCATGAAGTGCTTGCCCCACTCACACACATACTCAATCATTCCCTATGCCTTGGCATATTCCCCACTCATTTCAAAGCTGCCTCCATCACCCCTACTCACAAAGGAGAAGATACCACAGCAACTGAAAATTACTGGCCCATATCCATCCCCCCCCTCTCTCCAAGGCCCTGGAATGAATAGTGTCAGACCAGCTCAGTGAGTACCTCTCTAAATATAATATCCTCTGTAGAGAACAACATGGATTCCACAAAGGGCACAGCACTAGCACAGCCCTACTTGAATTCTCCACTCACCTTCACTCTGCCCTTGACAAAGGACAATTAGCTGGAGCAGTTTATGTGGACCTATTGAAGACCTTTGACACGGTCAATCACGACCTACTTCTAACCACCCTTCCAGTGCTAGGTCTCTCTCAGGGCTCCATTCACTGGTTCACTGACTACCTCACAGGCAGATCGCAGCATGTTAAAATTGGGGACACTGTATTCTCCAGCCTACCCATTAGGTCCAGGGTAATGCAAGGATCCATCTTGGGCCCTCTCCTCATTAGCCTCTACCTCAATTCCCTCCCCTCTGCATGTTCTGGTAATTTGCTACTCTATGGTGATGATGCTGTCCTCTACACATCATACTCCGATCCCACCACCCTAAAAAACTCCCTTCTAATGGCATTCACAGAAGTTGAACAATGGTTCACAAACCAGAGGCTTGTACTAAACTACAAGAAAACTAAGGCCATGACCTTTGCACACCACCAAAATCCTCTTAGACTTATACACCCCCCCATCCTCAACACCAATAGGACTCCACTGGAACCTGTAGACACCTTCAAATACCTCAGCATCACTCTGGACTCCTCACTTATATTCCACCAGCACATCCACCACCTCTTATCTGTGATTAACACTAGAATTGGCGTATTGCATCAGTACAAACACTGCCTTACACCTGATGCCCTCCAGGTTGCTGTCTCTTTCTCTGTTCTCTCACTCCTTGACTATGGGCTACTAATCCATGGGGCAGCAAACACCACCTCCCTCAGCAGGCTGAGAGTTTCTCTAAACAAAGCCTGTCACCTCACCCTTGGATGTGATCATTCCACCCGCACTTGCACCCTGTATAGCACTACTAACTGGCTCAACCTTGATAATAGACAAAAATTCCAAACCTGCCTCATGGCCAAAAGAATTGCCCCTGGCCTAGCTCCCCCTGGTCTGGAGGCACTTGTCAGGCCTGCCTCTGCCATTAAAAACACTTGCAACTCCATCAGATCTCTCCTTCAAGTTCCCAGAGTCTGTACCTCCCTCTTCCAGCACTCCTTCTTGTACAGTGCTCCAACTTGGATGAACTCTCTTCCCAGCTCACTTGTCTCCATTACTATACTTGGAGCATTTTTTGTCTGCCCTAAAGGACCACCTCCATACTGTCAGTCACTGCAACTGTTATTAACCTCCCTCTTTACCTTCATCCCCCCCATTTGTGACAAGAGACCTCCTCTCACTTACCCCCATCCCCAACTCTGCCCCCCAGGTCTTCTGAGGATGCCCCGGATATGCACGCCTGCATAGTCTCATGTTATGATATCTGTATATTTCAATGAAACATTCATTGCTTTTGCCTTCAGCTACTTGTAATCTCTGTTGCCTGTCTACTGTTGTAGGCAGTGATACACAGTAAACTGTTATATTTCTGTAAGCTATTCAGTTTTATTGTAGTGACTGCCTCTGTAACTGTCTCTAACGTGAAACCTTTGTAAATGAGTCCTTAACTCAAAGGTAACTTCTGACTGATAAATAAATAGCCTACTGGACTAGAGTTCAGCAGAAAACAAAACATGTCATCTCACTCCATCACCCACCTGGCCAGGTCATTACTGCCTCATATGACATAGCAAAGGCATTCCACACCTTTTATGTAGAAATATATTTATCACAGACAAGGAATTCTTCTCCCAGCCTAAATGACTTTCAGGAAGGCATCCACTCCCTAAACTTCTCCTCAACAGGTCAGTACCCTTGATGCCTCAGTAGTTCTGAGTGAATTGCAAGCTGCAATAAAGAAACAACCCAAGAGGAAATCACCTGGCCCAGATGGGTTACCAACAGTTTTATCAGACATTTATGTCTCAGGTGAACAAGTGCTTACTGGTAGCATTTCAAGAGTCCTTTGATATAGGCACCCTCCCCAAGTCAATGTTGGAAGCACTGATCATCCAGCTGCTAAAACTGGGTAAAGACCCCCAACTTGCATAACCAACTACCAAGTGCCATTACAATCCTGGTGAAGGTTATAGTAAACAGCCTCAGTCTTTTGATCTCCTACATAATAGACCATCATCAGACTTGTTTAGTTAAGGGAAAAATGATAATAGACAACATCAGGGCAGCCCTAAATGCAGCCTGGACAGCTACCAAAACTGCAGTCCCAATATGCTGGCCAGTATTGATATGGAGGGTATCCCATGACTTTGGCGACCGTGATTGGGTGCCTTCCAAAAGGGTGACTCAGTCATGTCACCTGTCATCAGGGTGACTGGGGAAGGTGGGCGACTGGGTGGGGGGTGCATGAAATAGTGACATCCTATCACTACATACCTAAGTGCATGGGGGGAGCAAGCACACAGAGCGTGGATGAGAGGGGACAGAGGGGTTGTAGGGGTGGCACCGTGGTGAGCTGCTGAGCTTCTTCTGTGTCATGGTAGGTGGGTTCAGGGCTGCAGCGGGAAAAGTGCTGGGTATGGTTCTGGGCACAGATACTTTTTGTTGTGCCTGGCCCAAATTTTTATTTTTTCTGTGTTTGCACCCCCTCAACATGCACCCCCATGGAGTTGAGAATTCTTAAATAGGCACAGCCCCCAGCATAAAATGGAAAATTCCGACTCCCCAGTATCATTTTGCTGTGAGCCAGGGAGTACATCGTGAAAATATTTTTTCGGCAATGTGCCATTGCCTTAACGGGCGATCGCCATTATCACATAGATACCGATATGGAGAAGGCTTTTGATTCTGTATAGTGGAATTATAACTACCAAGTGATGGCTAATATTGACACTGGACCTACCTACATATTATAGCTCACAAGGCTGTACATATTAAATCTTATGTTACTTGAACAGAGGAGATGGAGGGTGATTTTCTCTTACTAAGGGCTATTATAAATTACACCTCTTTGTTCAGTGACCTAGGTTTTGATTTTAATCAAGATCATATTGCTACCTCATACTTTTCAGTAGCAGTACCCTAAATACAACACAAAGAAAAGGAGTTGTTTCTTTACACAAGGAAGAGCAAAAATATGGAATGTACTGCCACTTGACATTGTATTGAGAAAAAGTAAGTTGATTTGTAAAAATAAGTTAGATACTTGGATTATAGAAAATTATCAGATGAACCATTAAGAGTTTTCGATGAGAGTCTCTTTTGGCAAATTTGCCTCCTGCTCCCTTCTCTACCTCAGTATGTATAAAGGATAAAATAGAATTGTCATAAATGTATTGAATGTGATTCCATGGCACCTGTTATATGTATAATACATCTAAATAAATTTATTTTAAAAAAGTGGCTTATCATGCCCTAGTAGTACCTTGAGAATGATGGGCTGAGATGATCTGACAACATGGAAGGAGTGTTGACCAGTTTTTAAGGAGGAATTGCTCCATACGATCAAGAAACTGCCCCATGTACTTTACATTGCAGCCTAGGTTAATTTGGCTACTTATTGGCAGCAGGGAATAAGTAGGTCCCATTACCATAGAGATTGTTGGGTGTTCCTTGAAGGAGTGGGTTTCTCCACTGATCACTTCTGAAGAAACCACTTTTGGACCACCAAAGTCTTGTGAATTACATAGAACAGGTGTAGATGGAGGTGGAGTGTCACCTGACAACTAAATAAATGCCAATGGTTGTTTAATGTAGCAGATATACACAAAATTCATGTTCTGGCTGTTGATCACATGAACACTGGGGCAAAATGGTAGTTTGCATCAATTTTGTACTGACATCTTGGCAATTTGTTTGATTTTCAGCACCATGTACTTAATGCAGATTATTGGGTTATTACTTTGACAGTAAGTGAAATAGACATTCAAGTGTGGTCTCAATGCTTTTAATAACAATCAGCTATGGGACTTGTGTGTTTAACACCTGTGTTGAAGGGGCTCAGGAAGCAGACTGTGAGATAATTAAGGAGATGGGGGCTGTCCCATTTAAATCTCCATGTCGCTTGACAAAAGAGTGATTCCAGGCCTGAGTAGACTGTGCTGCTTTGATTCCCTAAGAGGATTCCCTATGCAGTCTGAGACGCTGCGTGAGGGCTTTTAATAACAATCAGCTACGGGACTTGTGTGTTTAACACCTGTGTGGAAGGGATTCAGGAAGCAGGCTGCAAGGTAATTAAGGAGGTGGTGGCCACCCCATTTAAATCTCTTCAACACTCATAAGCATGAGTGTTGTGAGTGGGGCACTTCTAGAAGAAAAAGAACTTTGAAAGTTGCTGAGGAGGATGAGTTGAAAGTGTCATTGTTCTCAACGTGCGAGTGAAGTCCTAACTGAGTATTGTAATAACTACTTGGAAGACTGTTTAAAAGCTGCTGTAAATTCTGTATATGGGACATTTTAACTGTGGACTGAGGATTGAGTATTTAAAAATATTTTATGCTGTTTGAATCAGTGTTTAGTTACACAGTAGATTTAAATGAAATGTGTTATTTCTATAATGTGGACTTTAAATAGCTGCATTGAGGGTTGAATCATTACTGAATGTTTATATATTAAAAACTGTTGGTGACCCAGGTTTAAATTTTTATTTTATTATATAAAGTTTAGAAGGGTTAGAACATGAGACAAGTATTAGTTGTGTGTAGGGATACATATATAAGATGATGTTTGTTTTATTTAATTGTGATGTGTTTGCTAGACTGTAGTAGAATGCATTATAAGATGGGGGGACAGGAACGTGTCTTGGCTGTGTGGTGCAGAGCAGCCTTAATGGGTAGTACCTGGCCTTATCCTATGGATTATACAAATAAAGATATCTTGTTCCCCAGGGACTTACCAATACTGTAGCAGTCTGTACAGTTAATGCTGCCCTTATATTTGGAATATCAGATCCAGAGGATTGTAAGAATGAATACTGGGTTGGAAGTTGTTTTACCAAAAATGTATTAATATGGGAAACATGGACCAAGAAGCAAGTGGGTGAATCAACTGTTTGTTATGTTTTGTTTATTACAATGTGGTGATATTAACCCTAACTCTGGACCCGAACAATTTAAAAATAGAAGAGGTATGTTTTTCACTCATGCTAATGTGAGGAGTATGTTGCCCAAACTAGATCTAATTAGAGAATTTTCACATGAGAACACCCCTGATTTTATGTTATTTATGGAGTCTTGGTTACACAAGGGAGTAGAGGATACTAGTATCTTAGTTAATGGTTACAATGCTTTTAGGGCAGATAGGAATTGGGGGGTAGTTTATGCATCTGATACATTTATTGTAAAACAGCTACTTTTGGAGATGTGTCCTGATACCTATGGGTACATAGCTTTGGAAATTGATTTTACTGATGGGAAGCCTATGTTTTTTTTTTTGTGGTGGGGTGTACTGCCCACCAGGAAACTCAAAACAAAAGATGAAACAATTAGAAAAAGTCTTGAATGGTTATTTGGATACACATGAAATCCTTCTGATGGGGGGCTTTAATGAGAATTGGTTGCAGGGTACAGGTGCATATGTAATAAAGAATTTAGCACTTTCTCTTGGTTTGGAGCAATTGATTAATACACCTACTAGGATAAATGTGAGGAGTCTGACAGATTCAACTTTGTTGGATCTGATTTTAACAAATGCTCCACACAGTTATGTGGTAGGATAAATGGAAGCTCTAAATAGTGATCATAATACAATTTTCTGTGTAAGGGGGGAAGAGTCAATGGTCAGTACAGTCTAGATTTATTTCTTTTCTGGAAACAAAGTTTGATTATTATTTGCTAGAGATTTGGATGGGGTTATCTGGGACAGACTTTTTTAATCCCTGATAATGATCTGGCATGAGAATATTTTTTGTCTGAATTAATGAGTATAATTGATTACCACATGCCATTAAAGACAAAAAAGATTAAGCAATTTTCAGTCCCATGGTTTACCTCTGCTTTGAGAAAACTCAAAAGACAGAAGAAAAGAGCATGGGAAAGGGCACTTGCTATGAATAATAAAGCTGAATGGTACTGTTATAGAAGGCAGAGAAATACCTATGTGGCAGCAGTGAAGGAAACCAAGAGAAAGTTCTATAGTCTTAAGTTAGAGGCAGCTGTAGGACACCCTAGGGCCTTTTGGAAAGTAGTTAATAGTTTAAATGAACAGACTAAGTGGGTGTTGCACAATGTTAGGATCCCAGAGTATGAGGGGACTGGTTCCCTTGCTGATGTTTTCAACAATTACTTTATCAAGATCAGAGATGTAGCTGGAGATACCGGTGTTAGTGTAAAAAATATGGAGGTTGTAGATTTTGAGTATGATAGAGGTAGTTTTCCCTTTGTATTTAGAAAATAGAGGAATATGAGGTGTTGAAACAGTTGCTGGGACTGAAAACAAATAAGAGTGGGGGATTAGATGGGTTGACTCCCTACAGACTAAAGATCTCAGCTTTTCAACTAGCTGCCCCACTGACATATTTGTTTAATTGGTCTGTGAGAGGGAGTGGTTCCAAAGGGTTGGAAGATGGCCAGGGTTGTCCCAATATTTAAAGGGGTCAGCCCTGTCTAATTAACAAATTATTGCTCAATATCCCTTTTGCCTCAGGTCTCTAAATTATTTGAAATGCTAATGGCTGCTCAGTTGGTGGATTATCTGTCACAGAATAACTTGTATGACAGATACCAGTCAGGATTTCATAAGGCCCATGAAACGGTGGTCTTCATATTGAAGGTCTTGGATGATGTCAACAAAGCAATGGAAATAGGTAATTTTACTGGTGCCATCTTTGTTGACCTCGCCAAGACCTTCTACATAGTTGACCACTAAATATTGTTTTCTAGGTTGATGGACATATGGTTATCTATTTCTGCAGTGAAATGGTTTGCCTCCTATTTGGGAGGGAGATCCCAGGTAACAACTGTAAATTGCATTACTTCTGATCCTCCTCCAGTTGTTGAGTGGTGCCACAGAGTTCAGTGATGGGCCCCTTGTTGTTTGTAATATATTTAAACAAACTTAGGGATGCAGTTAATGGGTCGGCATACCATTTGTATGCTGATGATATGATAATATACACTTAAGCTAGGACTGTACAAAAAATTGAGGTACTACTGCAATCAAGTTTTAATACCATACAAGAATATTTTGGGCAGTCTAAATTAAAAATGAATATCTCTAAAATAAAGTGTATGGTCTTGGGGTCTGCATTAAAATAAAAAAATAATACTGATTTGGTCATAATAGATGAAGGGAGTGTTAGACTAGAGCAAGTTTCCCAGTATACATATTTAGGGTATTGGATTGATACTTCGGTAACGGGTAATTTCCATGTTGATAAATTTATTGCGGATTTAGGTAAGAGAATAGGGGTGTTAAATAGAAATAGCATCTTAGGAAGTACTTTGTTAAAGAAAATAGTAGAAACCCAAGTTTTCCATTAATTGATTTTAGTGATATATGATCATGCCAGTCAGGTTAAGCTACAAAAATTAGAGGTTCTCTATAATAGGTTAGCAAGATTAATTGTATGGTGTCCTAGAGATACACATCATTTTCTGTTGTATGAGAAATTAGGTTGGCTCTCCTGAACAGATAGGAGGAAATATCATAAGATAATGTTTCATATAAAAGTGTACAGGGGTATATTCCAGACTTTCTTTATGAAAGTTTGATGGTTAGGGACATAAATCCGACCTTGAGGAAAGCGTTATACAGAGAATTGGCAGTACCATGGTCAACTACTGAAATGTCAAAATCTTTTTTTAGTTTTATGATTCCCCACTTATGGAATAGTTTGCCAGTAAGGTTTCATTTGGTGAATGGAAGACCTCCATCAATGAGTATTCACAAACAATGGGTTATGGATACAGTAAAAAAAAACAATAAAGAGTTGTTCTGCAATAATTGGTTAGATATGTTTAAATATATGTATGTTGTAATATAAATTGCTGTGTTTTTTTATCTGTATTATTGTACTCTTGAATTGCGTAAGGTATGTATGTGTGTATTGTTGTAATATGTTGAAGGTCCATCCAGCTTAACTAAAAGATCCCAAGACCTGTTTAAAATCTGACAATACCTTTCAGAGGTAGCAACTGTATCTATCATTGTATCTATAGGCCTGGATATTCAGAAGGGTTGCACATGGCGCAACAGTGTTGCACTATGTGCAACCCTGTGTCCTAGTGCGATATTCAACGAAGTTGTGCCTGGCACAAATCCTGATCTAGAGCACATCAGTAATGTATAATAGTGCAGGTAGAGTGCGTGCCATGCATACTCTCGCACATCCTGATATTCAGCCTGGGATGTTGAGTCCATGCGCATTGCAACCCCTGCTTATGCACGCAAACAGGTGAGCCCCAAAAGAAACAACAGCTGGCCACCTACAGGTGAGCTGCCATATTGCAAGGTGCAACACGGCAGCTGCCACCTGTGGGTGGCCACCCGAGCTCTGGCTGGACATTCGTGGTGGCACCAACCATGCCTGATCATGGGCATCTGTTGAAATAAAAGCAGTCCTATATCCCTGGTGGTCCAATGGACCACTCGCAACCCGATCACAGGCATATGTTTAAATTCCAAAATCCAATATCCCTAGTGGTCCAATGGACTGCTTGCAGCCTGATCATAGGCTTCAGTATGAAAATGATTCATCCAATATCCCTGGTGGTCCAGTGGACTGCTTACAGCCCAATCATGGGCTTCAGTATGAAAATAATATGTCCACTATCCCTGGTGGTCCAGTGGTACCCACCTCCCCACCCACCCACCTGAGCCCCACTGCCCCGTTCCCCCAGTCAGCGGCTGGTGGCAGCACCCACCTGCCTGCCACCCTGCCTACTGCCGACTGACACCGTATGGTAGGGCTGTACGCCATTGGTTCTCAGTGTGAGCCAATGGGAGTGCAGCCCCCACCATACTACACAGTCCAGATCTGTGAATGGATCCATTCACATATCTGGACTGTGTAGTTCGGTATGGGCTGCATGCCCATTGGTTCATGCTGTGGACCACTGGGCATACAGCCCTACCATATGGTGTCAGTCAGCAGGCAGTGGGGTGGCTGGCAGGTGGGGTGCTGCCACCCACCTCTGACTAGGGGAGCGGGGTGATGGGGCTCAGTGGGCTGGTGGGGAGAGGTACCACTGGACCTGGGGATATTGGACATGTTATTTTCATGCACAAGAGCCAATCAAACTGTAATTGGTCCACTAGACCACCAGGGATATTGGATGATTATTTAAATCTACATTTGCCTGTGATCAGGCAATGGGGCACATTGCTGCACTGTGCAGGGGGTGTCGGTCCCTGATGGCTGCTGCCTGGCAGGGCACCAGGTGCAAGTCACTGGGATCAGTGCACCTGCATGCAAATTGGGCCATAATGACATGCAAATGGCCCCATTTGCACCTTGCATACATTATGGTCCCATTTGTATGTGCACTTTTGAATATCGTGTTTTGTTGTGCATGGCCTTGTGGGAACTTGCTAGCGCATCCCCCTGGTCCACTCTGGCCACTTGCGCTGGCATAGTGCCACTGTGACATGCACACTGTGGGTGGCCAGGGTGTGATATTCAATGATGCTGTGCCAATGCACAGCTCCATTGAATATCACCCTGTCAATGCCCCTGCGCAGCCAAGTTGTGCTGCACCCAGGCTTGCCCCACAGCCTGGTGCAGTCTGAACATCTGGGCTTCAGTGTTTATAGAACCTAGCTTATCTCTTGTATAGGCAACTTTGAATGTATGTACCATGACTGTCTGTATGGAGCTGCTTAGGCTGCTTCCTTGAAATTTATGACTCAAACTTAGTACATTTCACATGTATGATACTCCAGTGTACCCCTCTTCTAATGTTGTCTCTGTCAATGTATCAATATGTTTTGTGCTTTTTGTGATGTGGAGCCTTTGAAAATGAGCCCATGACTCAAAGGGTTGTAATTTCTATGTACTTAAATAAATAAATATATGTATTCTGCCCGGGGTCATAATTTTAAATGAGTACTGTTCTCAGTTGATAAACCCTGAAATGAAATTAAATGAACAGGCAGGAGTTAAAGCTTTAAAATGCACATCCATATGTTACCTCAAAAGATTAATGTTAAAAGTTATAAGGTTAAATACCAACCACCACCCCTTAATTTCTTGTGAAATGTACAAATATTCTTATATTCAGTCTTGTCAGACAGTATTTATTGTGCTTTATAATATAATTTTAGGTTGCATAAAAGGGTAAAGATTCTGCTTTGAAATGCATATGTGGTTGTGAAATTTTAAGGTAATATTAAAGGATAAACTGATAAAAGTGAAGACATCATTAACAGAGGAAATTTTAGCAAATTTATACTTTTCAAGTTCTTTATGCCATATCTTCTGTGTTTATATATGTGTGGCATATGTATGTCTCTCTCTTTCTCTCTCTCTCTTTCTCTCTCTCTCTAGATAGATATGGATATACAGTGGTTGTCACAGAAAAGTTACAAGGTATCGAGGTATACCAGTTGGTACCTTGCTGTGCGGTGTGGCAGAAAGCAGGTAGCCAAGTGGTATCCCGCTTCTGCTGTAAATTCCAGTGGGTTTTTAATGTGCTTAAATGAAGTTCCACGATTAACCACTGGTGGCTACCATGCTCTGTCATAGAAGAAGAGGCACAATTTAGTCTAAAATATTATGTCCCTCCCAAGTAACCTGCAGATGGTGACAGGTGTTGTTAAAAATCATATTTATCTCACTCTCTCTTTTTTTAATCCCATTTCAGGCATCAAGAAAGGAAGAATTCCAGCCTGAGAATATTTAAATACAGTTTATTTTGCCACAATTTCATGTCTGAGTGTTGTTCAATGTTGTTTAATTGCTCAGTAGCTGATGACTTGTGTTCTGTAATGGCATGGTAGAAATATACAGGAGAGACAGTAAAAATACAGGAGAGATAAAAAAAAGTATTATTTCTCACAGACAGTGGCTGGGCTTTGTAACTTGCTTCCAAGCAGTGTAGGTGCTTTGGATGGTAGAGTTCATAACAAGTAGCAAAAAATGTGCTTAATTCTGTAGTGCCACACAGATGACAAAAATAGGCTAAACACTTGATGCATTTTGTATCGTAACATTGATCCATGTTACATTTCAAAATGTAGCGGGTGTTTGTCCTGTATTTGGCCTCTGTGTAGTACTATGGAATAAAATGATTTTTTTCATTGATATTAACGTTCTATAATGGCACTTTGATCTGAGGCAGATCGAGATGTTGCAGGATAGAAGTATATTTTCTGTTCACAAACTTTCTAGGATCCTCAGACCAGACTGCAGAACCATTTCTGCAAGAGCAATAGTGTTAATCTCCTCAGTAGTAGAAAGGTCGGGCTCATTCCCCCCAAAAAAATGCAAAGGAGTCCAGTTTGCAAACAGAAAATGTACTTCTATCCTACAAAATCTACAGTAAATGTAAACAGGGTCCTGAGAGGTCTTAGATTGACTAAACAGCTGACTTTCAGAACTGATAGAAATGACTTTGTAGCTGACTCAGGAAAGCACCTGCTTGATTAATTTGCCAGGTTAGCTAAATATATTCTGAAAGATTCAGTAGAAGTGGAGAAAGAAGGACATGGGTTCATAATGTTGTGGGTAAACCATGCACATCAACAATGCCGCATGGCAAAATAGCGTTGGAACAAAGCACCGACTGATAATGAACCGCACACACCATTAGCACAACTAATGGTATCTTTGTTTTTGCAAGGTGGTTTCTCCTCCCCACACCCCCTGTAATTAAAATAGCTAACTCTGAGGGGGTGTGGACTTAGGGGACGGGGCAAAAGTTGGGTGCGGGGAAAATCTTTTTTTTTTTAAAGCCTTAACACGAAGAGACCTGAGGACAATTGAACTGCAGCCCCAGGTTCCTGACACTGCCGGGTACTGGTGCTCTAGCCACTCCACCATGGGAGTGACTCAGCCAAGCACCACACCGGCTGCATACCTGACACTCCACTATGTAACATTACAGTGGCAGGGTTAGCAGTTATTACCTCATGCTAAGAACCCCCGTCACTGTAGCTCCTTTTGCGCTTTGTGTTGTGCAATAATTCATGCACTGTTTTGGCAGCACTATATTGACCTGGTGTCAGAAAGAAGTGATACTGTTGGTCATAGAAAAGGCACAGGTGAAATATTTTAAGACTTGAACTGAATACTGGATTTATATAAAACAACATGTGTGACTCTGCAATCAAGAGTGATGTTACTATTGACTGTATGTCACTGGAAATCATAATGTCAAATGTGTTACAGTGGCATGCTTCACTTGAGGTTGTGCACTAGACGCTGAAATTATCAATTGTAAATGATATCACAAATGGAGCGGTTACTTATGTGAGTCACATCAGACACAACGCCGACAATGGTACCTAACAATTAGATTTGATTGGAGGGTTGATGGATGACAAATACAGTTTATATATTACTTTACCGAACTCCAGATCATGTTAGTAGTGCTGCAGCAGGTCACCTGAATTTCAAACTCTGCGACCTGAAATAACAATGAAGTTATGCGACTTACCATGGATCTCATAGAATGCTTAATGGAAATCACAGCTGACCTGCTTGTTTGCAGCTCAGTAAACATATACTGGTTACGGGTGTGCTTTGTTGTGGTAGTGGTTTGGTGGGGGGGTAAAATAATGTTTTTGCCTGACTTTTCTTAGTAAGCAATAATACCTGACAGGGTGGGCGGTATTGGGCTATACTGGACCAGCCAGGGGTGTAATGAGGCCCAACACCATAGGTGGAGGGCCTTATAGCCCCTGGAAGGTCCGGTATAGCCAATACCGCCCATCCTGGAGGGTATTATTGCACTTAGAAAATGGGCTACTGTATTACATATGTGTGAAAAATATAATGTTCATGTTTAAATGTTAAAATTCTTAAGTGTTTTGTTCATTTTTTAATAAAATAGTTCCTCCACGTGCATTACAATGTGTGTTTTTTTTTTTTTTGCTTAGGGACTTTTGTTATATTTGAGCCACTGTACTTGTAGCCTTTGTGTGTCATTGGTTTCCTGTTATTAATTGATAGACCACCATCCAGATGGGGACTTGACGGAACACATTCAGCGTGGTCATAGTGCTGAAACAGGTAGTCAGCACTGAAGGATTTGTGTCTGACCCCAACACTTTCACATTCTTCCACACTCTCTACTGCGTGGCAGTATTTTTCTTTCAGTCTGTTTTTTTTAACTGGGACCAGGTGCTGTTGCAGTAGCAGTCAACATGAACAAGACAAAGAAAGTGCAATCATGATTGCGATCGCAATCGCAAAGTGTACATAGCTGAGGGTCAGAGAGCATGGTCGGGAAGAGGAGCTCTTGTAAGAAGATGAGACCGGGAATGTTATGACACTAGGGACACTTTTTTTCTTTTTTTTTTTAAATAGCTTCAGCATGCTGGTGCCACAGATGGATGGATGGATGAAGGGGGCAAACTGAGCAGAGAAAATAGTTTCTTTTTAAACAGCTTCTGCATGCCACATGGGGGGGGCGAACAGTGAGAGGAACGATCCCATCAAAAGAAATAGCAGAGTCGAAAATGAGCAGAATGATCTGCATGTTCAGGAAGTGAACTGAAGGCAGGGAGGTTTTGAATAAGTGGGCTATCAGGTTTCACAAATTTAAAATAGAAGCTGAGGCAAGGGCTTGGCAGAGCAGCAGTTCCACAAGAAGATGTGAGAAGCAGTCTCAGGAAGTGCAATCAGGTGCTCCCTTGTCACTTTTATTTATTTATTTTTTTAATAAAAAAAGCTGTCATTCAGTAACTAGGCTGTACTGTGAGGCATCTCCTAACCGTGACCCAATCACCAGCAAAAACAGTAGCTCCAATTCCTTACTTACACTGTTCCTGACAGATTCAATGGTAGTGGAGCCAGAGCAAGCTGGGGAAGCTGTGTCTTAGTAACGCTTAGCACGTGATGTGCTACTCTTTCTTGTTTAAACAACAAAAACTGAAGTTGTTTTTCAGAAACAAAAAGGGGCATAGTGTGTGCCACATTTCTTTTAAAGTCTTACTGGGTGGCTTAACAGATGTTTTTATGAGATGGGG
The DNA here is from genome assembly GCA_016271365.2 of Neoceratodus forsteri. Taxonomy (NCBI): domain Eukaryota; kingdom Metazoa; phylum Chordata; order Ceratodontiformes; family Ceratodontidae; genus Neoceratodus; species Neoceratodus forsteri. The sequence goes on along the minus strand of CM057458.1, from coordinate 928,371,453 downwards.
GAGGTTGCACCTCTTGAAAGCGAGAGAGCAACATGTCAGATACCAGTTAAAAAAAAACTGATTTTTGACATAGCCAGAGGGGGGAATTTGAATAAAATGACCTAGCGTTGCTACTTACAGTAAGTACAGAGACTGTAGTATGAGTGAGGGGGTGGGGAATTCAGTCACTCGGTGAAAGGGTAAAACAAAACATGGTCATTTTGCGGTTTTAGAGCTGAACCAACTAATAAGAAAAAAATGGCAATTTCTTGTGGCAGTAGGCTAAACGGGCAGGCAGACAGGTGGAGAATGGGGGCTGAGTGTTGGCTCTCACTTACCAAGGGAAAAAAATGGCGGCAGTTTGAAATTGTGTGCCCAACACTTCAGCCAATGAGGAAGCAGGGTACTGGGCACGCAGATACTTTGCTGGCTATCAGGCAGGCTTAGGCTGGGGCTTTTTATTTGGTGGGCATCTATTGTCTGACAGATGCCCACCTAAATAAGTGTCTCAGCCAATCAGAAGAGAGAATAGTCTTTGCCCATTTTCTAATTCTGTCTATAACAGGGCAGCAGGTCCTTTTTCCATCTGTAGCCACAGATCAAAGTTTACTCACATTTTTTTTCATTTTTTTTTTCTTCAACCCATATGACATCCAATGTAGTGGTTCACTTTCAGTCTTCCATGCCTGCTAAGTGTTTGGAACCCTGACTTGAGAATTCTTACAGTGCCTGATTTAGCCCTCAAGTACATCATTATTTGTTTAAATCATTACTCGATCTGGCTTATCATTGACCCATGTTTTGTTGATCCCTTTATTTGATTCACAAACCCTCATTTGTTTTGCGTAATTGATGATACTTTTACCTCTGTAATGCTGGTGTGGTTTACTACTACTGAAAAATCTCAGTCATGCCTTCAAATACATATTCCAAATATAATAATATTAACAAAGAAAAAAAATGACACCTTTTTCTCTCTCTGAACTAATATCCCATTGCGTGTCAGCCATCACAAAATAAGTACAACAAGAAGCCCAGTATATTTGGGAAGGGTTCCTTGCACCGTCATATGAAAATATCAGTTGCCCTGAATTATATGAGTTGTTGAGATCAATTACTATAACATATTGGGGGTTGCAACACTCACTAGTAACATGTAATATGAGTGAATGATTTGGCTAATGGTATTCAATACTCATTGTTGGTTGAATTTGATGTCATACAGGTTGCAAATAAATAAATAAAAAAAGAACAGTGCATGCCATCTGTAATTTCTAGCTACCCATATACCATATACAAAGCAACTGCTTTCATGTTGTAGGCAACAGTGCAAAATCATGTTTTGATTTTTTTTTTGCAGTCCCCCTCACCTTCACCCACCCACACACACACCAACACACACCTATGCCTGGAACCAGTATGTGTACTGTGCTACAAAAATGGAGATCTAGTGTGATTTCTACATTCATATGGTGTGCACCATGGCAAGTTACTTAACTTCATTGTTGTTTGAGTTTACTTTGGTGAACAAGTTATGTCTCATTGTGTTTTTCCAGGAAATTCTATTTATCTCTGTCCTTACCCTTTCTATCTTCCATCTGCCTTCTATATACAATTATGATATTTTATTTTTTACCTCCAATATAGTTTATTTTATTGTTTTAATGTTAGAAATATATAGCAGTTGCAACTCATGAATATCACTTCCCATAGTGGTTACAACCCCACCTAATGAACAGCATGACTGGTTGTTCTGTAATATGTGTTATTTAAAAAAAACTATCTGGTATACCTTATTTACCCAGCCAAGTATCATAATTTGTCTAGCATATACTCCCTCCATCTCTCCTCTATTCCTGATTGTTCATATTGTGCTCCTTTACCATGTCCATGCATGTATTTTATTTTTATTTATTCATCAGATTGCAGTACGTTCGAACCAGAGCCTCTTTTACAAAGGTTTCGTGTTGGAAAAACTTTGGAATACAATGGCATATAAAAAACAATAATTTTGACATACAATTCAATAACAACAAATATGTACAATTAAGGCAGGGTAGACACAGTTATGTCAGTACATTCAAAGGACTAGCATAAGTGCGTCAAAACATGGCAAGAAACAAGTTACACTGAAGGGAAATGAACAGGGTGGTGTGGAGATAAATTCAATACATTCTGTGGATAACATAAGCATATAAAGATCATGACAATAGTAAGCTAAACCAGGAGGGTATAACAGAGCTGCAGAAAAATGAAGCTGCTGGGGGTAGGCATTGTTAAAATGTGGGGGTGAGCTGGCCTAGTGGTGCTGAGGGCTGAGGCGCTGGTCGCCTTACCTCATGCTACACCAGCGACCCATGCTCAGGAACGAGCATGGGTTGTCGGGGGTTGGCAGGGTTGGAGAGGGTTTGAGCATTCGAAGGACTGCTCTCCCTCTCTGGGGTGAGGGGTTTGCCAATAATAGGCTTTGACTGGCTCCTTGCGGCGGCTGGGGGGCAGTGCACCAATGCTGTAAATACTGCAGGGCAGAGATGGGGCTGATGTCTGGAGGCAGTGCATGCGGATGTGTGTGCTCTCTCTGCTGACATCCTGCACACTTCTTTCTGCAGGGGAGAAAATAGAGAAAATGGAGCCCTCCCCATGGATGATGAGGGCCCCCTCACAGTGCTGCTGGGAAGACACCTCCCCTGAACTGGATCCGGACTGGTGGGTGAGTACTTCCCCACCCTGCCACGAGGGGTAAGTCATGGGGGCTGAAGAGGAGGGGGTCTGATACCCACTTGGCACGGGGGGCATCAGAGGGTTAAGATGAGGAGTTCCCAGAAACAGCACCAACAAAAAAAAAGGTGGGGGTGAGGTGTACAATATAATGGGAGGGGGTAAAATGATGGACACAAATAAAAAGGGTTGGGAAGTGATGGGGAGAGTGCAAGCATGATAAAGGAGGGGGTGGCATAGGTAGGGAGAGACCATATTGAATACCATGGGGGTAGGGGGAGATGAGGTATAGGTATTTTGAAGTAGCAAATACATCCTTTTTAATCCTCTAATGTTCCACTTCCAAGTTGTCTGAATTATTCTGCAAATTTGCTTTTCAAAACAGGAAACAGTACTCAACTCAATGTTATGTGTTTGTACAGATTTATATATGCTCAGCAAATATTTGACTTTTCATACTGATGAAAACCAATCAATATTCACCCCATCAACAATTTTCTTTTCCTGTTTTTTGAATTACTAGTACCATAACATGTATTTTCAATTGCTCTCTGCTCTCTGCTAATATGGTCTAGCTTCTTTTTTTTTTTGTTTTTGGTAAAATATACATGTTATTTACTTGTGCTCCACTGCAGAGCTGGTCATGCCTTGTCTCGACCCCCTTAGACCATCTCCTGGACATCTGTCTTGCAGAGTCACTTGCTCTCACTGATTTCCAATCCACCCAACCCCCCACACCCACCCAAACCCAGTCCGGGATGAGAGTGTTGTCCTACCTCCTCCCGGCCTAGCTAGTCTGTACCATTGTTATGATTCACAGCTCAACATTTTGATCCTGAACCCCCCAACCTACCCATCAATACAGATAGCAATATGGAAACATAGATATTTTTTTTGTAGACTTTATTTCATTCGCTACCCAAGTCAGGCATCCTTCCAGGGTGCACTCTCGGCTAGGGCTTTTTACTCCCATGTGTGAACCCTAGACTTGGTAAGCTTCTACCAGTGACCAGGCAGACTCTAGCACCTTGGATCACCCTCTTGGCAGGGCCCGCTCTCCCTTAGTGACCTGTCTGTAATTAGACTACCTGGTCTTTCAGGGAGGGAGAAGAAGCAGCAAGAAGGTTGACTGGCATTGGAATGAGTGTCCTGCCACTGAAGCCTTCCATCATTGCCATGAATGTGAGTAGGGATCTTTTTCTTTGTAGGTACCCCCAGGAGTGCGACATACCATGGCTTCTGTGCACAGCTGCCCTGCTGACGTCTGCCGCACTCCTGCCACCTCATACTGCTGGCTTACCTGTAGCACTCCTGCTTTCCACTGGGAGCCCACTAGACAGCCAAGCCTGCCCCAAGGTCCTCCCTGAGAGAGGAGAGCAGTCCTCTGGATGCTCAATCCTCTCCCTCCCTGCCAACCCCTGGTGGCCCAGGCTCATTCCTGAACTTGGGTCACCAGTGCGGCGCAAGGTGTGGAGTCCAGCACCTCAACCCTCAGCACCACTGGGCAGGGAAACATAGATATTGACAGCAGACAATGAGTGATAGTTTCTTTATTTTTGAGGTTCCCATTTAAAACTTTCTAATGTCCAAGGATAACATTATAAAAAATACTTTCCCCGACTCTTAAGCGATCCCCAATGCCTCCTCAACTATGAAATTATTAAAAAGCAAAAACTTGCCCTGGTAGTCTAGCAGACCCCCCATCCCCAATGTTGGCTTAATATAGAAAAGACTTTCCCCGATGTCCCCACAACTACAGTACTGTACATCTAAAATGTTCTATATATACAGTTTTGTTCTTGCATATTGTGGTAAAACTTCCTTGAAGAAGTCACATTATGACAAACATTTTGGGTATACAATAACAAAATGTTGAGGCATATATAATGGGTGAATCAACATTAGAAGAGTAATCAAATATAATATTATTTTTTATTGTTGACTTCATTTCATTACATGCTACCCCACCACATTTTGTTTATTATTATTATTCTAAACCATGGTCAACTGTGGATTTACCCTCTGTTTGTCCGCCTGAAGTCATTCATAAAATAGAGATAAAAAACATTGTCAGTGCCTCCTGATGAAGTGGCAGAGCAGCACTAAACACTGGCGAGTTTCATTCTGATGTCTGTGTGCTTTAACTTGTAACACATTTTTATGTTGTCTTGTGCGTGCAGCACAGACAACATATTGTGGTTGCTTGAGAGGAGAAACAGGTTTTGGAGGTGTGGTCCTGCTGCAGCCAATGGCACCACTGCTTTTTCTGGCCACCGTCTGTGGCACCAATGGCATAGTACACTGCCTATGACAGCAGTTGAGAAGCCTGCCACCAATTTGAAAGAAATTTGTTGCTGCAATCAGGGAGTGCCCCGGGTAGGTCCCTGATTGCAGCAGTGAATTATTGCTTGCCTAGTCTGATTTCCCCTTACCAGAAACATGGCGGTGGCTTCCCCGTTGCCTCTTACAGTCCCCACTGAAGCCGACAGCGCCAGACAGTTGCTGCCTCTCACAGTGCCCCTGAAAGCTGACGGGGGTGACCAATCCCCCTGTCAGCATGCCCCCTCCCAAATTAATTTGCCAACAGGGTGCTCAATCTTCAGCATAATGTCCCCCCATTTCTTGTGTGCCAATAGGGGTGCCCAATCCCCCTCAGCTCATGCGCCTCCCCCCACACTCTGTATGGGCTGATGGGGATGCCCAATCCCCATTGGCTACAGACTCCCCCATCAAACACTCAGGTGGCATGCTGGGAGCCCACCCCAGCATGCAAAAGTACCTGCAAAAAAAGAAAACCTTCCTGTGCTGTTTTTTTTACCTGTAAAATTAAAAAACTGTCCCTCATTGAGTTCAGTGTCCCCTTCACCAACTGCGCCCACCCTCTGTGCATCTCACCTCCCCACACACCCCTCCTTCACTCCATACTTATTCTGGAGCCCAGCGTGATAATCTTCAGTGGACAGGGAATACGTCTGCACTCTTCAGAGCCGACCGTGAACTGAAGAAATGCCAGTAAGCTGTATAATGGCATACATGTTTTTTTTTTTCAACTTATGTGCATATCTGGGCCATTTATTTTACTTTTGACACCACATTTTCCAAATGAGGTTGTTGGGACCCCTCCTCATCAATTCTGTCACTGTCATGAGGTTATTCAGTCCCAAAAGGTGATTTTGCAATTACTGCATGGAATCACCTTTCAGGACTGAGTAACAAAATGTCAGTGTCACTGTTCATGAGGTGGCCTCCCAAAAAGTCCATGTTGCAAATTTGGTGAAAAATTCTAAAAAATGATTCTGTTACGCGTGTGCATTGTGCAGTTTCCATGTGCACTCATAGCTTCTCAAATTAGTAATATTTTCACTCCAGATTTTCAACATTGGCATTTCAGTGGCTCAGTAGGTGGCACACTTGCCTCTGAGGCCGGGAGATCAGAGGGCTGTGGGTTCAGTTCCCACATCTGGCACTTGGGTTAATATCCCAGTACTGACACTGTAATGCAGAGTGAGAGGGGTGCTGCATTTCTGAGGTGCCGTCTTTCAGATGAGACGTTAAACTGAGGTCCCATCTGCCTGGATTGGTGGTAGTTCAGGTGGATGTTAAAGATCCCATGGCACTTATCGAAAAGAGTAAGGGAATTTCCCTGGTGTCCTGGCCAAATTTCCCTCATTCACTAAAAATACCACCAACAGCTTAACCTGGTTCAAGGTCAGTTGGAATTCATCTGTATCCCTCCCTGGGTCGTGCCTGAAAATAGGCAGGATTTGTCTAGTGCACTTACCCGGTCAACAAAAGCTAAATAAATAAATAAAAATAAAAATAAATTTTCTACACCTCCTTATGAACAGTACAGCTGTCATTTTTCACATCCTGGCCGAAATGTGTTTTTGCACTACCAGCGCAGAATAGCACAGTCTCTGTGGGAAATCAATGTTCAGGACAGATTAAGAAAATCACAGTGACAGTGTTCATGAGAAGAGGTCCTAAAATTCCTATGTTGAAAATTTGGTGACAAAAGTCCACAAACTGAGTATGTTACAAACGTGCCTTATGCAGTTTCCACACGCACTTGTAATTTTGAGATTCTGTAATATTTTCACTCAGCATTTTTAACACTGTCAATTTTGCACACATCCTTATGAACAGTACAACTGTGAGTTTTCACATCCTGCTTGAAATGTGTTTTCATACAACCGGTGCACAATGGCGCAGTTGCTGTGGTAAATCAATGTTCGGGACAGATGAAGAAAATCATAGCAACAGCGTTCATGAGCAGAGATTCCAAAATGCCTATGTTGAAAATTTGATGAAATAAATCCACTAAATGACTGTGTTATGAGTGTGCATTGCTTAGTTTCCAAATATGCTGATAAATTTGAGTATTTTTAATATTTTCACTCAAGATTTTCAACACTGCCATCTCTTCATACCTACCTGTGAATGGTACAGCTGTCATTTTTCACATCCTGCCTGAAATGTGTTTTCCCATATCTGGTGCAGATTGGCATGGTTGCTGTGAGAAATCAACATTCAGGACAGATTAACAAAATCACAGTGCTACTATTCATGAGCAGAGGACCCAAACACTTTCATGAGGTGGGGATCACAAAAAGGCCATGTTGCAAATCTGTAATGCAAATACCAACAAATGCCCAGGGTGTTAGGGTTTCTAACCATAATGTCCCACCCTGTGCAGACTGAAGTTGTCAAGGGTGTGCCTTTGCATTGCCAGCTGTCATGCTCATGCCATACCATCCCCCCACCCTGAAGCCACTGACAGGCATCGATGTGTGCCTTAGACTCTTCAGCCCCAGAGTTCTCCCCATTTTTCTATGCTGCTCCCATTTCAGAATATGTCCTTATAAAATGGGGTAATTGTAAAGTCGAACACCCCAAGGCACACCTCAGCACTTGGTGTCTACAGGATGGGGTTAGATAAAATGCCATGAGTGTAATGGTGGAATGGGGTGAGCATAAGGCCCGAAGGACCACAAGGCACAACGTGATACTTGTTGCACTCTACAGGGTAGGGTGAGCTGAAATTACATGAATGTTATGGCTGACACCCAAAGGCACACCTTAGTGCTTGTCAGTCTCTATAGGGTGGTGTGGGGTTGATGTCACTTCCATACTTCACTGCCATTCCTATTATACATCTGTCTAACTCTTGCACTACCAAAGCCAATGTCAGCAAGACAACCTTTGGAACTGGCAAATGCTTATTTATTTGCTTCTTTTCAGTGTTAATTTTTTGGTGCTTTCATTGAACTAAAAATACATCTTTGCTGCTCAGTGAACATCTGATGTTTTCTGCTAGTGCTAAAAATGTAAGAGAACATTTCTATGAAAGATGTATATGTCATTATTGTTGAATGGATCAAATGCTGCTACAGTTTCTGTTTGTTGAGGTCTGTATCTGATTGAATGCAACTAGTCCCGAATACTCTATTTGCAATGGTCTGTTGGCATTTGTATCAGAAATTCTAGATTCATGGCAGTTTGTAAATGACCACGATTGATGCAACATTATAGTTAATTGGTTGACTAAACTGGTTGAGTAAAAGCACTAAAAGAATATTCATAAAGAAGCAGGTGTGAGATTACAAGATATAATGGAGAGAGGGTCGTAAGCAATCTCTGATGCTGCCTCAACTATGATGTTATCAAAAAAAAATTGCTCTGGTAGTCTAGAGCCCCCCCCCCCCCATCCCTGATATTGGCTTAATATAAAAAATGACTTTCCCTGATGCTGCCACAACTACAGTACTGTATGTGATTTGTTTTAATTGAACAGTTTTATTGAGAAGGTATAACGATAACAAAAAGACTAGAAGTATTACAGCAGCATACCTCTCAGCCTTTTGTCCCCCAAATGTGGAACATTGCCTGTCAAAATGTGGAACAAATGGGCAAAATGTGGAACACTTAATCAAATCTTTACCTAAGATGCTCAAAACACTGTTAACATGTTGAATTTATGTTTAGAAAGTCTGTTATTAATTGAATAATATATTTTTTGTATAATTTACTATGGATTTTTGCTTTAAAATGTTGACTTTGAATGTGGAACAAGTCCTCACTTTTGTGAAGTAAAATGAGGAATGTTCCTCATAATGTGGTACAGTTGAGAGGTATGTACAGCAGATGCACAAATTAAGTCACCCATCATTTTGCTTTTAGCCATGTCCTTAACAGACCTCCACCTCCATCCCACCTTTTCCTGAAGTCCCCACCCTTTTTCCTTTGTTATTGCCTCAGTCATCTATCATTCTGTATTATTGGTGTGCTTACTGCTTGGATATGGCATTTGATTATGACGTTAACTGACTGACCTGTAGATGTAGTCATATTTAATGTGAATTTTCATGTCAGTTTATTTAGTTTTCTAAAAACATAATTTATTAGTCCTCGAGCACTTTGTTTACTAGGGGAGCTCCCTCTACTGTATACAATAAAACCAACACAAGGTACAGTGATTTTTTAAATTTCTGTCTTTCAGATTTAGTTACACTAGTACGCCATTCCATATCTTATGCCACAATTGTGTTCCAAGAGCTCTGCAGTGAAAAAAAAACATTAAAAAGATGGCATAGTGCAGGATTTCAGCTTTAACAGTGAAAAGTGGATCAGAAATGCTTGATTCTTTTAGATACAGCATTCCAGTGACATTTTAATGTTATTGACAGTTTTACCATTACATTTTAAAGATAGTAGTCACTTTACAGCACTATGTTTGCAACCTAGTGGTGCCACACTGTATATCTAACTACCAAGTGGTGATGCAGTTTATTTGCTTGTTGAAAAGCAGCAGTCCCAAAACCTATGGATTTCAAAGTGCTGTAAAATTCTTGTTTGATCATTTTTGACAACTGCACTGCAACATTTCGATGTTTTAAAATGAATTCCAATGAACTGTATTAGTGTTCTATTTTTCAGCTTATGTCCACGATATGGGTATTTCAAGAGGGAAGGCGGTCAGCAGCACATCATAAGTCACTCCTGACAATTGACTGTACCTGATAATAACATAGCAGATAGGTATCAAGTTAATGGGCTGCAGCAGCTGAGGGGGGGGGGGGGTGAATTTCCAGCCAACAGCATGGCTCTCTAGCCAGCTAGTATAAATGGAAAGCAGAAGTGGAGCATAGAGACCTCATTCAGTAGCCTGCTAAGAGTTGCCTTATGGAAATGCCCTTTACAAACAAGTACATCATACTTCAGCCTGCTTGGGTTGCTATGGTTACATAATAAGAAGCTTTGATGTTGAAACCTTTAATTTAAAGTGAAGACAGGCATATGCTTCCTATACATCATCTCCAAACCTATGCCCCGACTTTTGCATCTTGTTAAGGATCTTACCTCACTAAATATCATGGCCCAGATATTCAAAAGGGTTGTGCATGGTGCAACACTGTTGCACCATGCACAACCCACTGATGTACCCCGGTGCGATATTTAAAAGGTACAAGTGCGCCTGCACAAATCCCGATGCACCGGGGTGCATCAATAATGTATGCAGGCACAGGTGGGGGTGTGTGCCCATGCATAAACTGCACAGCCCGATATTCAGCCAGGCCATGCAGAGTTATGCAGGTGCAACCCCTACCTGTGCCTGCACAACTTTATGCCAAAAAAAAGGATCAAGTCAAGGGCCACCCTCAGGTGAGCTGCCGCATTGCAGGGCACAACACAGCAGCTGCCACCTGTGGGTGGCCCTCCACTTGTATTCACCGCACCTGGTGGCACCCCCCATGCCCCGATCATGGGCTGGAGTGTCCCTCCCAGCAGCCCTAAAGTGGCCATAACATTATCCATCCCCCCATTAGCCCAATCACGGGCATAACCAAACGTACCCCCACCTCCCAAGTAGCCAAATCGTGGGCATGAAGTTAGTTCACCCCCAGTAGCCCAATCATGGGCATTAAGTTAAACTCCCCTCAAAGTCCAAGATCCCTGGTGGTCCATGGGTGGGTGGGGTGAGGGCCACTAGATCACCAGGGATTGCGGACGTGGGGGTTGAGGATGCCGCCCACAATCTGGCTTCTCGTGGTCCACTGGACCACAGGCATCTTGAACTTTGGGGAGGGTATAACATATGCCCATGATTGGGCTACTGGGAGGAATAACCTTATGCCCATGATCAGGCTACTGGGGAGAATAACTTCATGCCCATGATCGGGACTACTCGGGGTTGGAGGCCATTATGCCTGCGATTGGGCTGATGAGGGAGGCTACTGTGCTGTCCGCGATTGGGCTACGGGGGGGAATAATATTATGCCCGTGATCGGGCTACAGGGGGGGACTACTATTAAGCCCGCAGTCGGGCTGCAGTGGGCGTTGGTCCCCGATGGCTGCTGCCTGGCAGGGTGCCAGGCGCAAGTCGTCGGGGATCAGCACACCTGCACGCTAATGGCAAGCAAATGGGGCCATAATTAGATGCAAATGGCCCCCCATGCACCTTGCATAAATTATGGCCCCATTTGCATGTCACCTTTTGAATAACGCAGGTGCTGCACATGGCGCAATGGAACTTGCACCATCGCATCTGAATGCTCCACTCTGACCACTTGCAGTGGCACAGTTCCACTGCACCATGCACAGTGGGTGTGGCCAGGGGGCGATATTCAAAGAAGTTGCTCAATAGCACAACTCCATTGAATATCACCCTGGCCACACCCCTGCACAACTTTTATGAGCAGCGCGGGGCTTGCACCACAGACTGGCGCAGTTTGAATATCTGGGCCCACATATATAATCTGGGGTGTTACCTGGGGTCTGGATTGAGCACATACCTGCACTTCGCAGTAGCTTAAGAAGGGAACCCACATGTCTAAATCCTGGACAAATTTTCTTCAAAGGACCAAGTAGGAGGTACCGCTGCTGATGGGTGCCAAGGCATAGATGACCAGAAAGTCATACCTTCCAGTGGTCTCCTTTGTAACATATACCCAAGATAAAAAATTAACACAGAGTAACCAAATAATCATGAACAGTCATTATATCTCCCCCTCTCATTATATAACTGTGCTCATGCACTTGCTTTCCAGTGTGAAGGGGCATCATGTCGTTACATGTAAGACACTAAAGAAAAAGTACCATATTGCATAAGTACAGGAAACACTTTCCAACTTTAAACAGAACAGAGAGCAACAAATGAACAGAAATCCTAACTCAAAACGTATTCTACTGCTAACATTACCTTGCCCTATATACTTAATAAAATAATATGTGTGTCAGATTAGTTTTAAGGTTAATGGTAAAATACAGAATATGCAATCAGCGGTACATCATCACCATGGAATCTCAGATTGACTCATTATACCATTCAGCTCACTCCTGCCCTGGCAGCTAATAGGCCATATATGGGGCCCAAGACTGCTGAAATCAGGCTTTCTGATCTAGCGTACTATATGACCTTCTGTCTAGCTCATGTAACTGGGCAAGAGATGCAACAATGTCTCCCAGAGTAGGTATATTTAGAGTTCTCCAGTTTCTCAGTATAATCCTTTTTACTTGCATGTTTAGTAGCATTAGCTACCTGAAGTGCTGGCGTAATGGGGGAGGGGATTCCGATTTCATGCCCAGTAATAAAAGAGGAGCATTTAGAGGGACCTGTGTCCTCAAAATCTTGGTGGTTTCTACACTTATGACTTTCCGCAGTGGGGCTATCAGAGAGCATTGCCATAGAATGTGAAATAAATTTCCTCCCGGGTTTTGACACCTCCAACAGTTATCTTGCTGGAGAATTTTGGCTTTTTTCAGTATCTCTGGAGTTCTATACCATGAGTGGAGCATTTTATTATGAATCAACCTGCTAAAAGTGTCCCTATATTCCCTGTGACCTGTTTACCAGCATTGCCCCAGCTGGGGAGAGTGTCTCTAAGAGATGTATAAATCAATCCAGCCAGGCCCTTACATACGTGTAACCAATTACCTAGATTCAAAGAGGGGGGTTCTCGAGTCTGAAATTTGGCAAGAATAGGTTTTAATGCTGCTCTTATATGGAAGTATCTCCAGAGGTCAGGTTTGGGTAGGGACCATCTCCCACAGATATTAGCATATGTGTCAACCTTTAAGGTATTTGAGTCCAGAAGGTCTCCCACATACTTGCTGCCTGCCATCCGCCATGTTGGCCACATCACTGTTTGGTCATCGATAGTGATGTTTGGATTGCGCCAGACCGGGGTGAGTGAAAGGGGGGTAAGAGAAAAACCCAGTTTGTGTTGGAGTGACTGCCAATAGGTATGGGCAGAATTTAACACAGGGTGAGATTTTAAATATGAGTTGAGCTTAGAGTCCAAGAGAGATGCCAGAATAGGGGTATCAGCAATATTCTGTTCAATCTCTTGCCATGGCAGGGTTGTCTGAATTGCTGTCTGAAACTATCTCTGGGTTTGAGAGCTTTGGTATGCTATTTTATACCCCTCCATCCAGGGCAGCCCCCAACCTCCCTGAGTCCAGTGGGCTCTAAGGGTATTTCTACTATAATGAGGTTTGTTTCTACCCCACAGGAAAGAACCTATCATCCGGTCTATGTTCTGCAGCCATTTTCATGAGAGCTTCAAGGGGATGTGGGAGAACAAATTGTAAAATCTAGGGGCCGTAGCCATTTTAAAAGCTGCTATCCTACCCAAAAATGAGAGATTAATTTTTTGCCAACACTCTAGCTCTCTTTTACATTTGGATGTCAAAGGTAGCAGGTTGTTATCCCACCACTTTCGATCTGGGTGCTTATTTTAATGCCCAAATATGTTATAGTGTTTTTGCCCATTTAAAACCTACGTTAGGTATGGATTGTTGACCACAAAGATCATTTAGAGGGAATAATTCAGTTTTGGATGTATTAATTTTAAGGCTGGAGATTGTTGTAAACTGGTTTAGTAAAGAAAGTAAAGCAGGGGTGGTGTGTTGTACATTGCTTACAGTGATCAGTAGGTCATATGAATATAGTAATGTAGAATATTGTGAGTGACCTATTCTTATGCCCTCTATCATCGGGTGTTGTTGAATTGCAGCTGCAAGAGGTTCCACTGCCATTACAAAAAGAAGAGGGGAGAGGGGGACACCCTGTTTAGTGCCTCTAAACAAATTAAAGGGTGCAGACAAGCTCGAATTAGTCAGCACTTTGGCATGAGGTGATATATAAAGCGTTTGTATTGCAGCTTTAAATTGAGGGCCACATTCGAAATGTCCTAGGACAGCAAGCACATAGTCTCATTCCACAGAATCAAATACTTTTTCAAAGTCTATTGCAAGGGCTGCAGCAGGGGTTTGTAAATTTTTGGTTCAGTGTATGAGACTGAGTAAGGTGCGAAGATGGTCAGCACTATATCTACCCTGTATAAACCCTGCCTGTAAGGGATGGATCAAAGAAGGGAGTGCTGGGGTCAGTCTGTTAGCAAGTGCCTTAGCAAAAACTTTGCTGTCAGCATTTATTAAGGGAATGGGTCAGTAATTAGCCATGTTTGTAGTATCTTTGCCCTTTTTAGGGAGTACTGTTATGGCCTCTTGCAATGTGTTTGGCAATATACCCCCATTTCCAGCTTCCTGTATACTTTGGTTAGGAGGGGGGTAATCAATGGGGCCATTGCCTGCCAAAAGTCTGCTGGAAAGCCATCTCCCCAGGGGCTTTCCCAACTTTAAGGGCTTTTAAGGCCTGCGCTATTTCCGTTTCCATGAGGGGTCCCTTCAGAGACTCTCTCTCTGTTCAGGAGTCAGCCTAGGAGTATTAATTGTTGCAAGGAACTGAGATATATCTGGGGGGGGGGGTGTTCTTGAAGTAGCATATAGCTGGGAGTAAAAGTTGTGTGTAATCTCATTTATCTCCTGAGGGTTAGTAGTTACAGCCCCCTTCCAAGGGTCCTTTAGTCCCGTTATATGCCTATTCATCTGTTGTTTACGCAATTGGTATGCCAGTATCTTGCCACTTTTGTCACCCCCTTTACAGTAAGTGTGTCTTAGCTTAAGAAGTGCTAGATCTACTTTCCTAGCTATCAATTCATTAAGTTACACCCAAAGTTCCAGCACTAGGTGATATTGGGACGAATGTGGAGAGGAGGAAGGCATTTGTTTAAGATTATGTTCTGCTGCTTCCAGGGAATTCTCCAAGTGTATTACCTCTTGTTCTCTTTCCTGCCTCCTATGCTTCTTATAGCTTATAATGTTACCCCTCATGCTAGATTTATAAGCTTCCCAAGTGTTCCCTGCAGATGTATCAGAGACAGGGTTTTCTTGCAAGAACAAGGCAGTTTCTTTCTTGGCCCACTCCTCAAAATTGGAGTCTTACACGAGGAGAGGATCCATTCTCCACGTAGGGAAATGAGAGGTATAGGTTCTGAGTATTACTCTAAGTTGAACAGGGGCATGATTGGATATGACAGTAGAAAGAATAGTGGAGCTCCGTACAAACTGGGTAAGGGATTGGGATATGAGCCAAAAATCCAATCTACTAAAAGACCCATGTATACCAGATTGAAACGTATAATCTCGATCCTTAGGGTGAATAATGCAACATATATTCACCAAGTTGAGTTCTTCACTCATTCTGTGTATCACTTGGGACCCTTTGAGATGGGCTTCCTTCCCCTGTGAGCTTCTATCCAAAATAGGGACCATCGTGAGGTTGAAATCTCCTCCAAGTATAATGTTAGTATGGGGCCCCATTAGACTCTCAATTTTACACAATACTTCTAGGAAAAAAGCAGGGTTATCCTTGTTTGGGGCATAGACATTGACTAGTAGAACCTGGCCTATCGGTGTACCCATAAGAGCCATCACCCACCTACCCTGCGGATCCACCTTGCTCTGCAATATGGACCATGTGAGATTTTTGTGAAACAAAATAGTGACCCCTCTCTTTTTGTATCTGTACTGGCTTGTATTGCATTCCCTACCCAGTCTTTGACCATGATCCTCTGATCTTTTTTGTTAATTTAGTTTCTTAAAGGAAAGCTAGCTGCATTTTCACCCTTTTTAACTGCATAAGTACCTTTTTTCACTTGGTGGGCGAGTTCAGCCCCCTTACGTTCCATGTTACATAAGATATGTCATCCATATTCCTGGGGGTATCCTAAAATATCAGATTGAGTAACATAAGCATTGGAGTGGGGGGGGAACCACCTATAATCCAAGGGAGGGAATTACCTACACAAGAGGGAGACACAGCCAGTGCCTGTCTTTGAGTATGTGTCCCATCTGGTGCTGCTGCTTGTATGTCCCGTTCTGAACAAGGTGTGTCAGCAGATTCATTAAAACAAAAACTTAAACAACTATATACATTTATATCACCGCAGTGCCCTTTGAACAAAGTAGGTCATACAGTGATCGAGGACATTGTGTCCTACGCGATCTGGAATACCTGTCTGAGTTGAAATTGGGGGGGTGGATCTCCTCTTCATCGATCTTGGGTAGCAATCTGAGGATGGAAGGTACCTGCGCTAGTAACTGTGGGTTGGCTAGGCCTACCCAGCTCAAGATCCCAGGGTATATCTGACAATTGAAAGTACACCCACCTCTATCCCTTTACCAACCTGCACCAGCTAGAGATCAGTCTGGATCTGACATAAGACATTATCCTACCCAACACCATTGAGAAAAACCTTCTCAGATACAGTCAGGTTGTAGTCCATAAGGCTACCTCAGTATTAGACTTGTAACTTAACCAGCCCTTCCAACCAGCACATGTTGGTGCTTAGACAAATAAGGGGGAGGTTTGGAATGCCCATCCCGCCCCATCAGTGGAAGGAGAAGAAGGAGTTGTCCAAACTAATATACAATTTTATACAGTACATATATATATATATATATATATATATATATATATATATATATATATATATATAATGACCGCACAAAAAACTTTCCCCTTTAGTACAAAGTCAAGGTAGGGACTGCATGTAAAGTTAAGCTAGGGGGATTCCGTATGGAATAATGCCCTCATCAATTAAAACTCAATCGTGGGCCATAAACCATACCCCGACTTTGGAAAAGAGTAAGTTTAATGTACTTATCTAAGTTGGGTTTTGCACAGGTATTGATTGATCTGTTGTCTTCGTTTCCTGGGTCTTCAGTAGAGGTTGTGATCAGCTGGAGTCTTCTCGTTCGGTATGCAAGCATGCTGGAGTGGAGGCTGTGCTTGTGGTAAAGGCCTCTGACCCTAAGCGTATTTCCTCTTCCATATTAGAAACCTCAAGCACAATCTCCTGCTCTGAGTATGTGGGGAAATCCTCTTTGTCTGGCTGCCATCTCATCACTCAGTGACGCATATCGATTGGGTGATGCAAAAATAGTGTTTCTTGTGTCCAACATGTCAGTGCTGTTGCTGACGGCCTGTATCCAGATGGTCCTGAAGGTGGTCTCTTTTGTGATGCCTAGCTGATAACTGTCATTTCCTGGACCTGGCCAGGAGGCCTGATGAGTTACCGATGGCATTTACTGTAAAGGTTAGGGCCTTATACCAGAAGGTTATTTCTTCTTCTTCTCAACCCCGATGTACAGTAGCTTCAGGTAGTTTAATCTCTGTTGCTGGCGATGGTGCAGGGTTGGTTTTAGGCCTAGCCACAGGCCAGTTCCAATTCAGGTAGTCCATAAAGGCTTCAGGGGAGGAGAAGGACACCACAGTGCCATTTACTTCTAGCCTCATCACTGCAGGGTATCATAGTGAAAAACATAAGTCCAGAGAATGCATTACTCATCTGGCCTCAGTATACGCCTTCTGACGGAGCGCCAGCTCATGCGAATAGTCCTGAAAGATCAATATCTTTTTACCTTGCCAGACTAAGGATCCCAATTCCCTCCCTCAGTTTGAAATCCACTGCTTATCAGCAAAGTTGAGTATCCTAGCCAGAATAGGTCTGGGCCTCTCTCCTGGATTGGGCATGGGATTCAGGGTTCTTTGAACCCCTTCAATAGTAAAGCCTGGGGGCAGCTCATGTTGAAGAACTTCAGGTAGGACATCATACAAAAATTCTAGTACATATTCCCACTCTACAGGGATCCAGCGTGCCTTGACCATGCCACGGACCCCTCAATTTCTGGAACCTAAACAGTTTTTCAGAAATCCTCTGTACTGCAAGGGATCCAGCGTGCCTTGACTGGGCCACCGACCCCTCAATTTCTGGAACCTAAACAGTTTTTCAGAAATCCTCTGTACTGCAAGGGATCCAGCGTGCCTTGACCAAGCCACGGACCCCTCAATTTCTGGAACCTAAACAGTTTTTCAGAAATCCTCTGTACTGCAAGGGATCCAACGTGCCTTGACCAGGCCATGGACCCTCAAATTATGGAACCTAAGCAGTTTTTCAGAAATCCTCTGTACTGCAAGGTACTAGCCCTAACTTTTGGATTTGGTACCAGTGGAAACTGATTTCCAAGTGGCCCACACTATCTCCTGCTGAACACATATCTATCTACTGTATCTCCCTCTGCGTCTCTAGCTGAATTTATGTGCCAGGGTTTAATAATTTGTTTAATCCTTACAGTCATTTTAAGTTCTGAGTTGATATTAGAAGTGAATTTTGAGCTTTTTTTGACTTTTCCATTAGCAGATTATATCCTTTCACCACTAGATGGCTCTATCTCTATCTCTATCTCTATCTCTATCTCTATCTCTATCTCTATCTCTATCTCTATCTCTAGCTAGTATGTAAGCCATGTGGGTTCTCTCTGCCTTTCTCTCAACTCTCCTCCTCCTCCTCCTCCTCCTTGCCCTGCCTCCCTTCTTTTCTCTCTCCCTGGTCCTACCCACCCCCACCCCTCCCTGCCACCTCTACTCTGGTTTCCACTGCTACTCCAAGGGAACTCTCCACTTCCACTTGAGACTTGTGCTTGGTGCACCATTTAAATATTCCTAGTTACTTAACCCAACCCCTACTCTCCACAAGTGTGGCCACCTCTCTATACTGTACCACCTTGCAGTCCATATGGGATACCGCCTGGAACCTTGCAACCTCTACTCCCGGAAACAATGATCAAAACTATCTCTCAAAGAGCTGCGACTCTGCTCCTTAAAACTCCTACTCCTCCTCCTTCTCATCTCAGGCAGCGTCTATCCAAATCCTGGCCCTAGAAGCTCAGGCCACACACAAACCCCAGATGCCCTTATCCTTGCATCCATTAATATCTGCAGCCTACTACCAAAGCTGGATGCACTCCAAGCCTTCATATGCCAACACAACCCTGACATCCTTGCAGTGGTGGAAACTTGGCTGACACCAAAAGTTCCTGACTCAGCAGTAACAATATAGGGCTACAATGTCCACAGGCTGGACCGGATATCCAAAAAAGGCGGTGGTTGCGCAATCTATATCAAAGACTCCCTGTCTTGGCACCCTGCAGCAACTCCATCACTTTCTGCCTTGGCCCAGATTCTGCCAATAAAAATCATCCTAGGTCCCAGCCATAAAGCCCTGACTATTGTCTCCATATACATCCCACACAGGGACCCTAAACATGGCTTCTGCGATGTCCTAAACTTTATCAGCTTTCATCCTCCTGAAGCTGAACTTATTCTACTAGGGGATTTCAACATAAACTGGTTAGCATCGAGCGCCAGTGCCTATAAAGACTCCATCTCAGCTGCTAACCTCACGCAAATGGTAAACTCCCCTACCAGGATTAACTACAAGACTGACACCAGTATCCTCTTGGATTGGGTCCTCACCACTCACCCCACAAGGATTTCTCTTACGACCTCTCACAGTGACCACTCCCCAGTCATGTGTGCATGGTCTAACAAATTCCTTAAGCCCCCCTCCCAAAATTATCATGTCCTTAAAATGTCCTTCCTCATGGAAAACTTCCACATCTCAAGCAATACCTGCTTCTACAAGACTGGCTACCCATCTATGAAGCAACTGATGTTAACTTGGCTCTTGATCACTTCATCTCAGTTTTCAACAAAGCCTATGACCTCTTTGCCCCTGCTAAAAGGTGCAAAACAAAATGTCTCTCTAACCCATGGGTCACCGCAGCTCTCCTCTCACAGCTGAAACTAAGGGATCACCTCTGGGCAGTTGCTAGGGCCACTGGCAAACAACTGGACATCCAAAATTACAAACAAGCACAAAATGCCTGCACAAAAGCCATACGGCTAATGAAATCCACCTATTACAAAGACGCTTTCACCAATACATGGGAAAATGGTCGTGCTTTCTGGGACAATATCAAGAATGTCACAGGGAAGCAGTCAAAAACCTCTCCAGCCATGTTAATGGTTGATGGATCCTCAACCCTTGACCCCAAGGTGATTGCAAACATCTTTAATATTGCTTTTTCAGACCCTAGGGCATGTCCTACCCCATGATTTTTCCGAAAACAGGGCCTACTCCCCAAAAACCTCAGCCCCTCAGTCTAACCATTCCCTCTTCTACTTCAGGGAGGTAAGGCTGAATGAAGCTCACCACTATATTACTGCAGCTATCTCTAAATCTAGATCTAGTAGCGACACCCTGAACCTTATGCTTCTGTTGCTCACCCTCGATGAAGTAATTCATCCACTAACAAAAATCCTAAACCTCTCTCTCAGCTGTGGAAAATTCCCAGACCTATGGAAAACAGCCACCGTGACACCTTCCATAAAAGTGGGAATAAGACGAATCACTCAAATTATCGCCCTCTCTCCATACTGTCCCCACTCTCTAAGGCACTCCAGCACATCATGGCTGATCAACTTACCAACCACTTGGATAAACACAATATACCTTGTCCACAACAACACAGCTTCCAGAAAGGTCACAGCACCACCACAGTCCTTCTTGAGTTCACTGGAGCTTTGCACAAATCCCTTGACAACAGCCTTCTCATAGGGGCCATTTTTGTCGACCTCTCCAAGGCCTTCGATACAGTACACCATGGACTACTAATTCACCAACTACTGAATGCCGGGCTATCACCTGACTCTTCTCTCTGGTTTAAAAGCTACTTAGAAAATCAGTCGCAGAGAGTAAAAATTAAGGATGCTCTTTATGACACCCTGTCTGTTCTCTCGGGTATCCCACAGGGATCCATACTGGGACCCCTCCTTTTTAGCCTTTTCTTAAACTCCCTTCCTTACCACTGCTCTGAGCAGATCATACTATATGCCGATGATGCTTCTTGCATTCTCCACTCACAAAGATCTTGCAATTCTTCAACACAACCTTAAATGTGATTTCAGTTCTGTAGAGACATGGTTTCTTAATCATAAACTGGTCCTCAATGACAAGAAAACCAAATCTATGCTCTTCTGCAGCTCTCATAACCCACACAAGCTTCACCACTTGGCTATCTCCACCACCCAGGGGAACACTCAAGATCAGGTGGGGTCCTTCAAATACTTAGGGATACAGTTTGACCCTAATCTCTCCTATGGACTTCATGTAGATAATGTAACTAGAGCTGCTAATACACGCTTTGACCTCCTCTACAAACACAGACCACACCTCACGCCAGAAGCTTTGAAGGTTGCAGTCCTGAGCTCTGTGATCTCTGTAATAAACTATGGTCTCATCATTTATGGCTCGGCCACAACCACAATCCTTAGACGCCTCTCAACTGCCTTAAATAAGGCATATCAGCTCATCACTGGTGCTCACTGTCTCACCCACACATGTGACCTGTACACTCAGACTGGCTGGCTCCAACTATCAAACATTATAAAATTTCTCACCTGCTCCATGGTGAAAAAAATCTACCTTGGCCTTGCACCTTTTGGGGTCTCAACTCTGTTACAACACCAAATTAACAAATGGTGCCTTAGGAGATCCACGCTACAGCTACTGAAAGTCCCCCACTGTCACACTTCACAGGGACAACGCTCTTTTGCTTATCAAGCACCACTCTGGTTCAATGGCCTCAGCCCCACCATCTCCTCTGCCCCAACAATTGGTATGTTTAAAACTAGACTCTGGGACTATCTCACTACCAACAGCTCCTGTGACTGCCCAACTTAACGTTGTTTCTCCACTTCCCTTCCTGCTCTAGTGGTCCCCCCTTCCCTCCTCACTGGATTCTACCCTCACATCTTGGTATACCCTATGCTGCACTTTCACCCTCTACCTACCCTTCCTATATTCCTTTCTTCTCCCCCCTTTCCTCTCCCTATGACTCTGGCACTTCTTATCTGTTGTTTATTTTCTCTGACAAATGCCACTGGCTGCCTTGTTACAATGCTACCCTTGAATTGTATTAATATGTACTCTGTTTGCAATGTCCACATTTTTGTAATGTCTGTCTTGGTATTCCCCATAATTTGTATTTCTCTGACATGGAACCATTGTAAAAGAGCCAAGGCTCAAAGGTATTTGTAATCCTAGACTTGATAAATAAATACTTGCTCAGGAAAACCCAAAATCCTCAGGTTGTTCCTGCAGCTCCAATTCTCAATGTTCTCCATTTTAGCTTGCAAAGATTGAATCATTCTCTCCTGCTCCCTGATCTTTGCAGACAGAGCTTCAATAGCCCCAGTATTCGTCTGTATTTTGGATGCATTAGCAGTGATCTGACTACCCATTTGCTGTATTGCCAGGGTGATGTTATTAGAAGCAAGTGTTATTTCCGACATCTGTCACATTAGTGCTGCAAACATCTCATTAACTTGCTGAGCATCCAGACCGGTCGGGGGACACGGGCCTTCCCTAAGCATCATGTTGCTAGTTTTTCCATCGATACTCACACAGCCCACTCAAGAATTGCCTTTAAAAAAGTTGACCCTGTTCTTCCCAAAGACGTCCCACCACATATATTCAGTTCTATCATGCTTACCCAATAGAGAGGCAAGTGATAATGCAATTAAAACCACCCCCGGATGCAGAGTATGAGATTCAGGCAGCCATTACATTGGGAGCCAAGTCACACCCCCATTTCTTTTTTTTAATAAAGGGCTGCTTCAAGATAAAAAAACATAAGATAAGAAATATGGGGACTGTAGGAAACGTCATGATATGTGTTTTGTCAAGGCTGAATGTTTAAATAGTGTGGGTTTAATTACGAGTGAAAGTGTTTTTCTATAAATGAAATAGTGGGGCAACATCAGGGATGGTAAAAGTATTTTTTTATTAAATGATTGAGGCAACATTGGGGATCGGGCAAAGGGGTCCATGAGACTGCAAAGGAAAGTTTTTTTTATTATGTAAAAGGTGGGACATCTGGGGATCGGGTAGGGGGTTAATAGACAAGCATAGCATTTGTGCGGTGCATTCAGTATGGCCCTGCCAATTACTTCCATACTACATGGGAGCCAAAGGAAAGTGGAGTTTTTTTGTTTTTTTTTTAAAAGTGAGTGAGCAAGCGTGCACTGATGTGCAACATGTACAGTGCATCATGGATCAATCCTAGGTGCTGATCACTTGATGAGTGTCTTATTACTGATGACTGGGAATCATGGATGGGGATGTTGACTGTGGGGACATCTACATGAGAAAGTCAAATTACTGAGACAATTGTAACTGAAAACAGCACCATCTAGTGCATTTCAGCTGCTGATAAATGGGAGCGAATTAACTGAGAACTTGACATACTTTACCACTTACTGCCACATTAATGAGGCATTGCTCAGTACACCGCTTGGTATACTGCACATACCTCGGTACCGAGCAACTTTTCTATAACAACCACTGTGTGTGAATGTATATGTGTGTGTGTGTGTGTGTGTGTGTGTATATATATATATATATATGTGTGTGTATATGTGTGTGTGTGTATATATATATTGTGGGGGCATGTGTGATTTTGTATTTATATATATATATATATATATATATATATATATATATATATATATACATATACATATGCATTATATATATGTCAATAGAGGATACATAACGGGCAAGAGTGTGATGTGTGATATGGAAAATACCCACTAATGTCAAAGGAATGAGTGACAGTATCCAGAGTTCACTCTGCAGGAGTGAGAATGTTTTCCATAGCACATGATCTGCACATTATGTGTGCTATTTATGCAATGGGGTGGGAGCTTCAGTAATATTGGTATGTTTTCCTGGGTTCTTTTCCTGTTTCTGTGTGCTTCTGCTCTTTCTGTGTTTGATCTGAGTGTGCATGAGTTTTTCTGAATGGGCTGGGAGTCTCAGAAACACTATGGGACACAGGTGAGTGTCCTTTGTAATGCTATATGAGTAAGTTGCAGGTAGCAGTGAGAAACAGAAACTTTTTTGTGAAGCAATTTCATTTAGAATGCAGGCTGTAGTGAAGCTGAGATCAGCATAGCAATGGGCTGGCAGTCCTCAAAAACACTATGGGACACAGGCAAATGTCCTTTGTAATGTTAACTGAGTATGTTGCAGGTAGCAGTGAGAAACAGAAACTTTTTTGTGAAGCAGTTTCATTTAGAATACTAGCTGTATTGAAGCTGAGATCAGCATAGTAACAGGCTGGGAGTCTCAGAAACACTATTTTATTTTATTTTTTTTATTTATTTAAAGTCTAGGAATTACAACCCTTTGAGTCAGGGACTCATTTACAAAGGCTCCACATCACACAGAGAATGAGGACAGGTACAGAGGATGATAGTACATTGACTAAATACAGTGGCATTGTACAGTACTACTATATCGAGTGACTCAGAGGTGTGTATGGTGCAATGAAAACAATAGAGTCAGGTACATATAGAGTAGAGGAACAAGGGGTTATCTGCAGTCACAGTGGGAGCTGGTTAAAATATAGTCATGTAGCTCAGTTTTGAAAGGCCCCAGCCTGGGAATAGAAAGGGTGGGTCCAGGGGTTTAATTCATCTAGGGTGGAGCCCTATAGCAAAAGGATCATTAGCCCATACTGGTCTTTACAAGTGGGATGTGGAAGGTAGTAGTGTCAGCCTGCCTTGTGGCCCTCCTTGGCAAGTTTGGTTGGAGCAGTGACAGGCAGCCAGGGGGAGTGAGATCTAGCAGGATTTATTTGGACAAGAGGCAAGTGTGATAGAATAACCGCCCTTGAAAGTTAAGCCATGACACCACTTGGAAGAGGTTACAGGTGTGTGTAAGCCATTCACTGCCTGTGACCAGCTGGCAGGCCTTATTGAGGGTGCATTTAATGATAGTTAGGGCAGTGTCTGATGCAGCCCCATAGATGACTATTGCATAGTCTACCAGGGAGATGATGAGCAAGAAATATCTAGTCAGAGGGCATCAGGTGGGAGACAGGACCTAAGTCTATAAAGTAGACCAATTCTGATGCAATGTTAATTGCAGAGCATGTTGATGGTATATGCTCACAAAAGGTGAGGGCTGAGTTGAGAGTAACCCCAAGATATTTGAAGCTGGCAACTGGTTCCAATCTGGTGCTCTGGGAATTTTGTATGGACAGTCTGGTCGATTTGTGTTTATGTTGAGGGTGGGCAAAAAGCATGGTTTTTGTTTTTTGATAGTTGAGGACAAGTTTGTGGGAGGCAAATCATGATTCAATTTCTGTGAAGGAGGCCTGTAGGGCTGTTTGGAGCTGGGAAGGGTCAGGGTGCTGACTAAATATCACTGTAACATCTGCATAGAGGAGGAGATGCCCAGTGGTGGTCATAGGGAGGGAGTTTAGGTACAGTGAGAAGAGGAATGGACCGAGGATGGATCCTTGAGGAACACCTGATCAAACAGGTAGGCTCGTGGAAAGGGTGTTATTTATTTTAACTTGCTGTGTTCGGCTGTTGAGATAGTTGCAGAACCAGCCAGTGGCCTCTTGTGAAATGCCAACATAGAGGCGAGAGCTTAAGAGCATACTGTGATTTACAGTGTCAAACGCCTTGCACAGGTCAATATAGACAAATGCTGCCAAGGCTCCCTGGTCAAGGGCATCGTGGATAAAAGAGGTAAACTCAAGGAGGGCAGTTGTGGTACTATGCCCTTTTCTGAAACCATGCTGTTGCTGGCAGAGAAGGTGATGTGGGTCCAACTATTCAGTAAGTTGATCTGCAACAATTTTTTCCAGTGCTTTTGAGGGGAGGAAGTATGGAAATGCATCTGTAGTTACTAGTGGAAGTTCTATTTCCATTTTTATGTACTGGTGTGATAATCGCTCTTTTCCACAATGATGGGAACAGCCCAAGACATAGAAACATGTTAAGTATTTTAGTAAGAGGTGTTAGCACTGCATCAAGTGTTAAAGAGAGCAGCTTAATATCAATAGAGTCAGCACTCTGTCTAGTTTTCCCGAGGAACTTGGTGAGGTATGAGAGGGTAGCACTAGAGGAGATTGTTCTAAAGTGCAATGGGGGCACCAGGGGGGTGGGAACTGCCCAGTAGATGCAGTGAAGAAGTCAGGGGGGAGAATGGAGCTGAGGTCGGAGAAGAATGCATTAAAGGCATCAGCTATCTTGTATGGGTCCTGGGTGGGAGCTCCATCAACAATCAGCATGGAGAGAGGGGGATGTGGATTTACCACTTAGCTCCTTTACGTTCTCCAAGAATCTTTTCCAATTTCCCCATGTGGAAGTAAGTTTGTCCTTGTAATATTCTGCCTTGGCCTGTCGGATAGCCCAGGTGCATGAGTTTCAGGCAGCTCGGTACAATTGGCAGTCAGTGAGGCAACTGGACTCTAGGGCATGGTGCCATAGGTTATCTTACTCTTTCATTAGGTAGAGCAAGGACTTATTTATCCATGGGGCTGGTTGAGATTTTTGTGAAAATGAGATCAAGAAGGGAACTAGTGCCCTTTTGTAGTTTACCCTAGCAGGGGTAATTACCATCTGAGAAAGATTATGGGATGCAGCTGCATCCCTGAGACAGGCCTGGTGGGGAGAAGACCAGTTTGTGTTGAAGTCACTGAGGACTACAGTTTCTGAGTTTTTGGGGAGCTGGTCAATGATCTTTAAGATGGATTTGAAAGCATCCTTCTGGTTGCGAGGAGGTATGCAGACTGAGATAAGGAAGAGTGATTTACCTGAGCTGTCCACAGCAACCTTAATGGTGAGGGCCTTGGCACCTGCAGTGGGGTGCATAGTTTCAATTTTTATTACAGTGCACACACCCCACCCCTTCTCCCCAACCTGTCTGATCTGTACAATGTATAGCCTGGCAGGGTAACAGCTAAGTCTGGGGTACTCTGTGATAGCCATGTTTCAGTTATAGCTAGGGCATCCAGATTTTGGAGGCAAACCCAGGCTTGTAGTGGGGCAAGTTTCTTTTGTAGACTACATATGTTTATTGTTGCCAGTCATAGTCCTTTGGCTAGCATTGGCTTGCAAGGGGTGGGAGCAGTGGGGCCAGTATTGGGGTGTATATTTCCCACAAGTAGCAGGAGGATAATGGAGATCCTAGATAGGACAGTTCTGAGTATCTTTTTGCGATTACACTGCAAAGGTCTTTTACAGTGTTGCAGCTTGTTGGCAGTGTGAGAGTGGGCAAAATACAATATTGCTGGGCTATATAGTGCAGGGCAACCCACAGTTACTGGGAGCAGGTGTGCAGAGACAGCCAGGATAGGGGTGAGGTGGGACATGGTGATTGCAGTCAGTGTAATCACAGGGGTGGGCAGCAGATGAGATGTAGAGGGGACAAGATGGGGTATAGCAATAAGGGTGGCATGGGGGGAATTGGGGAGGGGCAGTGGCTGGGTAAGCAGAGAAGAGAAAGTACCATAAGGGAAAGAAACCAGTATGTCATTTTTTGTGGGTGGGATTGAGAGATGTGGCAGAGTGGTTGAGTTTGGTGATGACTGATAATTAATCTCATATGGTTATTTTACTTGAAATCTTAGGTGTGGATTGACAATTTTGAAGGTAGCTGGAAATAACAGGTAGGAATGTAGGATGGGCTGTGTTTTAAGTGGAGATTGCCTTTGTTACCCTCACCCTACAGTGGATAGGAATTGTTTGCTCAGGCAGACAGTGGCCACTCGTGGTAGGTCCTGATAACCTGCCTATGAGAAAGTGGGCTGATTGGTTAATTTAGTCACCTGGTATCCCCTATAAAATACTAAGCCTACCAAGGGTGGTGGTGGGGGTGGTGCGGAGCCGATGTGCAGCGTCAGCGGGCCTCCTTTCCAAAGCTGCGGTACAATGGATGCCCGAGTGGCTGCAGTTGCAGTGCTTCAGCAGCATCTGCTAGGATTTTTACCTGGAGTGCAGTGGATGGATAGTCCACGTTGCTCAAGGGAAGGTGTTCAGCCCTCTCGACCCACACCCAATGAGGGAAGCATGGCTGTGTACTGAGGAATAAACAGAGACACTATTTAAGAATGGTGAGTTGGGAGGGGCTTCGACAGGCAGACAAAGTTTAGCATCAAGGTGTAATCCATCGCTGTTTCAAACCTGCACTCTGTATGGCTCACTGATGTTAAGATGGTGACTGTAGATGGAGTATCGGGCTAGTAGGATGGGCTAATTAAGATGGTGACTACAAATGGAGTTTCTGTGTAGTTTGGGGTCTTGTTAGATAAATTAAGCACACAGGATTTAAACAGCAGTTATGTCTCTTAAGCTTATTTAACAGGCTACAACAGGGCTAGACTTTGTTCTCAATTACTGCTCAGGAATTTATGCACTATGCTGTGGGAGTCTAATGCACAGAATACAAAGGGGGCAGCATATGATACAGACAGTAAATTCAAACTGATACAGTGCCAAATGAGATTAGCTGTTAAGGTACATGTAGATATCTACTCAATCTGCCACTTAAATTACTGAAGCAATTTGACTAAAAAAAACTATCTCCACATGTGTGGTGGCAGTAAAGGTAACATAGGGGATTACAGCCCCTTAAGGTAATTAAATTAAAGTCCAATTTATCTCCTTTCTGAAGCTGTGATAGAACGGATGCCCGAGTGGCTGCAGTTGCAGTGCTTCAGCAGTGTCTGCTAGGCTCTTTACCTGGAGTGCAGTGGATGGATGGTCCACATTGCTCAAGGGAGGGCATCCAGCACTCTTGACCCACACACAATGAGGGGAGCATAGCTGTGTGCTGGAGTGCAGTGGATTGATGGTCTGCATTGCTCAAGGGAGGGTGTCCAGCCCTCTCGACCCACACCCAATGAGGACAGCCTGGCTGTGTGCTTGAGTGCAGTGGATGGATGATCTGCATTGCTCAAGGGAGGGTATCCAGCTCTCTCAACCCTTACCCAATGAGGGGAGCATGGCTGTGTGCTGAAGTGCAGTGAATGATTGCCTGTCACCTAGGAAATAAGGATCCAGACCTGGAGGCCTCGTTGGCAGATGCAGACCTTGACATAGCAGCAATAAC
This sequence comes from Neoceratodus forsteri, assembly GCA_016271365.2. NCBI lineage: Eukaryota > Metazoa > Chordata > Ceratodontiformes > Ceratodontidae > Neoceratodus > Neoceratodus forsteri. The sequence continues at coordinate 928,342,600 of CM057458.1, read as the reverse complement.
AGAGATGTGGTACTCTGCTAATCATGGCTGGGAAGTCAATGTATCAGACTATATACTGTTCAGGAGGGACAGGAAGAGTAAAAAGGGTGCGGGAGTGGTCCTGTACATCAGAGATGGTGTGAAGGCTACAGAAGTTCAGGAAAGACAGGGGGAGGCTGAAGTAATGTGGTTCACCCTGGAGCCAGGGAACAGAACACCAATATGCACAGGGGTGATCTACCGACCTCAGGCACAGAGGGAAGAAATAGACAGTGAACTAGTGGATAACATACATGACATGACTGCTAAAGGTGAAATCCTGCTTCTGGGGGATTTCAATATGACAGACATAGATTGGGCCACCAAGGTGGCTGCTTCAGCCAGAAGCACAGCCATCCTTGAATCCCTGCAGAGGGTTGAACTCAGACAGCTGGTGCATGAGCCAACCAGGGACAAGTCAATTCCGGACCTAGTATGGACCAATGCGAACATAGTCAAAGTAATACAGGTGGAAGGGCAGCTGGGGTCTGGTGACTACCACATGGTGTGGTTCAGCAAGGAGACATGGACTCAATTAAACCACACAAGGGCAAGAGTATTAGATTTCAGGAAGGAGGATTTCACTGAAATGGGTAGATGTATACAAGCAGTCCTGGGGAAGGGAGAGGTAATAGAGGGGGTGGAAGAAAAATGGGAGAAACTGAAAGGTGCTATAGTGGAGACAACAAACCAATGTGTTAGGATATTGGCCAACCGGGAAAAGAAGAAGGAAACCACTATGGTTCTCCAAAGAGGTGGGGGACAAATTCAGGGATAAAAGGCTGTGTTTCAGGAACTATAATGGGAGCCAAAGGGAGAAGGACAGGGAGGTGTACCTTGAATGTCTAAGGGAAGCAGAGATGGTTGTTAGGAGGGCGAAGGTGAAGATAGAAGTGGGCTTAGTGCGGACTGTAAACAATGGGGATAAGGCATTTTATAGGTACATCATTGAAAGAAGAAAAAACAAGGGGGGATTGTGAGGCTCAAAGGGGAGAAGAGAGAGAGTGTAAGGAAGGGGATCTGGACAAGGCAGAAATATTGAACAAATACTTCTATTCAGTATTCATTGGGGGGGTCAAGGACCACAGTTGAGTTTCAGAGGCAAAGGAGGAGGAGAAGTGGGCACCAGTCCAACAGTGGAGAGAGTTCTGGAAGAACTCACAAAGCTGAAGGTGGATAAGGCTATGGGGCCAGATGGCATCCACCTGAGGATATTAAAGGAGCTGAGAAGGGAACAAGCAGCGCTTCTGGCTGCCCTGTTCACAGAGTCACTCAACACTGGTGTTGTTCCAGAGGACTAGAGGAGGGCACATGCAGGCACACTGCACAAAAGCAGCAATAGGGAGGAGACTGGGAACTACAGGCCTGTCAGCCTCACCACAGTGGTGCAAAAGATCATGGAGACACTGCTGAAAGAAAGAATAGTGGCACATATGGAATCCAGCAGTGCTCAAGATCAGAGGCAACATGGATTCACAGCAGGAAGATCATGTCAAATGAATCTAATAGATTTTTTTGGCTGGGTAACTATGGAAATAAATCAGGGAAGGGCAGTAGATGTTACCTACTTAGATTTCAGCAAAGCCTTTGACACTGTCCCACACAGAAGGCTGATTAACAAGATCAGTAGTCAGGCATGGGAGACAAGGTGGTGAACTGGGTTAGGAACTGGTTAACAGACAGGAGACAGAGGGTGGTTGTGAATGGGGTACAAACTGGGGGGTGACCAGTGGGATGCTACAGGGATAAGTACTAGGACTAGTCCTATTTAATGTCTTTATTAGTGACATTGCAGAGGGGTTGAAAGGAAAGATCTGCCTGTTTGCAGGTGACACCAAGATCTGCAACAGGGTGGATACTCCAGAAGGGGTGCAGAAAATGAAAAGGGACCTGGAGAAGCTTGAAAAATGGTCAGAGATGTGGCAACTGAGATTCAGTGCAAAGAAGTGCAACATAATGCACCTGGGTAGAGGGAACCTTTGGGGAGAGCTACAGATTGGGGGGAGAAGCTGACTGTCACCAAAGAGGAATGGGACCTAGGGGTTATCATCTTTGATAACCTTAGGGTATCAAAGCAGTGCACAAAGAAGGCAGGGAGGGTCAGCGGCATTCTGGGGTGCATAGGCAGGGGTATCTCTAGCAGGAGGTGGGAGGTGGTGATGACATTGTATAAAACATTGGTAAGGCCTCATCTGGAGTACTTTGTGCAGATCTGGAGGCCATGCCTGTGCAAGGCCATAGATAAGGTGGAGACTATCCAGAGAAGGGCAACAAAGATGGCACAGGGCTTGCGCCACAAAACATATGAGAAGAGACTAAGAGACCTCAGTATGTACTCACTCGAGGAGAGGAGACAGCAGGGAAACATTATTAAAACTTTCAGGTACCTCAAGGATATAAACAAGGTGCAGGTGAAGGACCTTTTCCAATGTAGAAAAAGTACTAGAACAAGAGGGCACAATCTGAAATTGGAAGGGGGTAATTAAGATGTAATGTGAGGAAGTTTTTCTACACAGAAAGGACAGTCAATGCTTGGAATAGTTTGTCACAGGAGATAGTGGAAGCAAGCACAGAGGAGGGGTTTAAGAATGCATGGGACAGATAAAAGTGAAACTTGAGAGGGGAGGGGTGATGAAAAGCCATTGATCACATAGGATCAATGGCAATATGCAATGTATAGGGCCTATGGGCAGACTGGATGGGCTTAGTGGTCCTTATCTACTGATAATTTATATGTTTCCATACATATGGGACCTTTAACAAATATGTAATCAAAGTGAAGAGGAAGAAGCATTATTCAACTGCTACTGTTACAAAAACCACAGTGAAAATGGCAGCAGATCTACATGATGATCAAGATATGCTCACAGAAATAAAGACAAAGGACCTCATTGAATGGGAGTTTTGCAAACATGACAAGTGCTACATAAATTACACAGTAATCACAAGGGGCAGAACCCCTGATAATAAGAAAAGAAGTGATGATGAGGATGACAATGAGCAGTCAGATAGAACTGGGCTTGAGGCCAATTGTCATGTAATTGAAGGCAACGTGCTTCAAAGACACCGAGCTGCTTCAGTGAAGGTGTTGAAAGAGATCTTGGGCGTCAGAGTGGGAGACTGATGATACTGTTATAAACTTAGAAACTGGCTGAAAAATAAGTATGAGGATTCACTTTCATTTTTAACAGTTGATCCTCAAAAACAACTAGTAATCAATGCTGAATCATTAACTGGTGGTGCATCAGTCACAGAGGTTTTGAGAATGGATGACAAACAAGTCATCAAGCATACCGCTTTCTTGTTTTGTGAACATATCTTAATATTTGTAGAGACAGCACCTTCACTACAATGAGCACCAACAGTGGATGCTCTCCTGTGTAAAGAATGACAGCCCCCGAGACAGTTCAATCATTTTTCTCCCATGTACTAAAGTTCCCCCAAACATACTGAGAGTGAACAAGTCTCCCAGTTGTCAAAGTCCTACTCAGAAGACCTAATTCATACTGCCACTCATGGCAGGTTTCTCAGTACAAAACATGCAGTTGTTGGAGTTGTGCTGCAGAATATGACTTGACAGAAAATGCCCATGAAAATCCTATTTCATTTAGGAAATAGTTGCAGTTATGACCAAGTGTGTGAAATTGAAACTAATTTAGTGGAACTTTCTCAGCATTTTCAACAGCAAGGTCTGTTACTGCCACTTCAGCCAAAGTCAGAGTCTTGTGTTGTGTTATCAGTTTTCTGGATGGACAACTTTGATCAGAACATTAAACAGTAACTGGACATTGAACAATACGAAATACACATGGTGTTGCATATCAAGAAGAATCTGAAGGCTCCATTCTCCAAGAATATTCTATTGAAATTCCTCACTAAAAAAGAAGCACAATTGCATCTAACAAAAATGAATTAGAACATTGACAGGTGAATTCAAAGAAGGAGCCAACCACATTTGGCAATATTCCAAAGTCTACTGTGCCAACATCAGTGTTAAATATTGGCAAGGCAAAGCTAATGCTATGGAAACACAGTTGGGAAGCACACAAGGAGGATCAACTTGTCCCAAGGTTTACTGGTTGGCTGACGCTAGTTTGTAACAATCATTCAAGTTCGCCAAAGAAGACGGCTATCACATATCTTCCACCCATTAACAAATCCATCACTGATTATGTCTCTGTAGTTGGATACCTCACACAAACACAAAAAATAGCTCAGCAAGTAAATATGCCCTATGTTCACCTGATACTGTTGGAGCAGCAGCAAAGGCATATCATGTTGTGTGGAATTCCCTGATCAGTTCCATAATCGATTTAGGAGATTTACACCTATTCCTGGAAAACTTTGAGATTACAGGACAGTTAGTTGGTGTCAGTGGCTTTGTGGACATAGAATTTCATGCTGGTCTTTGTCCTCTGGCAGCATAAGGGTAGTTTTGCATGAGAAACATTAGAATTGGCTATGGACTATACATGAGCATTTTGCAGATGCCTTAGAGCGATTGCCTCAGGCCAGATTTCTAATGTATTCAACAGAATTGAATGCCACCCAAGCAGTACTGCTTGACCTGGTCAGATCATCACCTCAGCCCATAGACTTCCATAAACTGTTTTAGGAAGATGAGCTTGTCACTTTCCAGACTAAGTATGAGGCCTCCAGGCAGCGGATTTGTTGCTGTGAGCTGGGGAAAACCTCACAGCTCTGGATAACATATCTGGATATAGTTGATCAGCAGCATTTGCTCCACTTAGCAATAAAAGAAAACAACTTTAATCTTAGATTACTGTTTTGAAAATATTCACTGCCCCTGTTCTTCACCTTCAACAAGCAAAATTATGCTCAATATGGGGCTTACTATGTGCACACACTTGAAACTATTGAAGCTTCTCATCCAGGGTCCATGACATTAATTGAAAAGCAAAGGCTTTCAGTTCAAATGAGCCATCAGAAAGTTTCTAGGGAATCAGCTGACCAAGCTGGTGAGCAGACATACAGTCGAAGTGCCAAAAATTCCAGGTGGAATCAAACACTTTGCTGCAAATCAAATGGCCTTTGATAAATGGGCATTAAATCAGCCACATCTAGCACAATTCAGAGAGGCACTTTTGGAGATGACTGGCCTTCATAATTCAGCCAGTAAGCTGCAAAAAGCATGCAGGCCATCTGAAATAATCAAGTCAGAATAATGCATCAAAGTCATATTGACTCTTCTCAATCAAACGTTTATTAGCCCATTCAGTGCTACTTTAGATGCTGAAAGACTACGATTTGTCCTTGGGAGCACCTCTTGCACCTGATATTGAGGATAGCCTCATCAGTATCATTGAATGAGATACAGAAATGTATGAACTGTTTGTCAATGAAAGACTGGAAAGTAGTAAAGACAAATATTTTGATTCAATTTCAAAAGCCCCAGTGAAAACCTTCAATGATACAAACAAAAAAGCGCAAGTAACTACCAAAGGAAAAGTTTAACAGTCCTGTTCTGAACCTTCCATTTTTGGAGAAGGTCATTAAGAAAGTTATGGCAACTAGTACTGCTGGTACATAAAATGTGAACATTTTGCTTTGCGAATGAATTTGCAAATTTTCCCTAAGTCACAAAGTTAAACTACCTTGCAAAATGGCAATTTCCAGTATGGGGCCAACTCCGTGAAGCTGCTAATTAGAAACTTCACCAGAGAAGCTGACTCCATAAGTAAAGTTTGTAATATATCTTAAGGAGGTTGTGTTTACTGCAGTCTTATGAAGACAGGGTTGAAGATAAGTCTGTCACTTGGCTTGTTGGTGTAGAAAAAAGTATAAATACTTCATATCTAAACTTTTTTATTCCAGTTGCTTCACAACTTGTGCCAGGGTACCTTGTGCTGATGGATTTATGTTTTTTTTTTTATTTCTGGTTTTTGAAGATTTTTTGTTTCAAATAGGGTTTTTATTTTGTCTATCAAGAAGCACTTATGTGGGGGAAGGGAGATGTAAGCAACCAGCAAGGTAGCCCTGAATGGTGTGGACAGTTTTTGAGTGATCAGATTTATTTTATTTTTTTCTCTTTCTTCTGCATTACTTCTTGTCTGTAGTATGTAATTTATCACTTTATTTATGTACTTCAGTTTGACATGTTCAAGTGAAATATTTTGTCTGTCTTTCTGTATTAGTTTTAGTTATTTATTTCTAAAAGTGACAATGCTCTGTGGCTGCAAAGAGATAATTTGACATGTACTGTAGTTTTAGCTGTTGGTTGCTCCAGTCATGTTAAAAACAAATATATATATATATATATATATATATATATATATATTATATATATATATTGTATGATGTTGGGGAGTTCATGTTCAGTAAACTCATTTTCATCTCTTTTGTTTCAGACAGCACTGCTAATCCTTTGGAGAAAGTGTTGTCTGCTGCTGTTTAGTTTAACTACAGGCTTTCTTTAATTTTGTCATTGGTTCAGTAATGTCATCAAATATATATATATATTAAAAACATGACAGGAAGGAGACACTGCTAAAGGACAGGTGCTGGGGAGGCATCAGAGATGGCAGGAACTTCTATGGGGTGAAAGGGTGTTGCTGCACTTGCTGCTGCTAAAAAAGTATGTCTGCAGCAGCAGCATCTTCTGTGGTGGCTAGTAGTAGCAAATGAGTATTGTCAGCAGTGGTGGCATTAATGTGGCAAAATTTTTCTCTGCACACGTGTGACATCCATGCTGGTTGGAGCTGGGAGAGGTGGCATCAACAGAAGCAGTACAACAAAAGGTGGCAAAACCTTAGACTCAGGCACAGTGGTTGAGCAGAAGGTTGTTGTTGGTGAACCTATGGCCACTGCTGGTGCTACTGTTGGTATTTATGAGAAGGTCCAACTCCCTAATAAAAGTGTGGAACTATGGAAAGAGTCTGAAGAGGGAAATCTTGATTGTTTGGAAATGACTGAATTAAAAAATGGAATGATGAGAAGAGAAACAGCCTGAAGAATGTGATCTGATGACACACCTCAGGAGGTGAATATCTGCAGCTCTGGGGATGATGATGATGATGATGATAATGACATGGATTTCCCATGGGAGTCCAAAAAGAAAATGAAGGGTGGCACTGCTGATGCAGGGGTCCACTTCCTGTATCTATACATTGAGATACCAAAGTCCCCCCCCCCCACACACACTACACCTGTTTTTCCTCCTAATGCTGAGGCCATTAAACCCAGTGGCACAAAAGCTCATGCTGAAGTTCGAAAAGCACCACAAGAAACATCAGTTTCTGTAGCAATCATTTTTATCCCTTCACCTCCCCACCCTAATCCCACAAGGTCAAATCAAGGGGCTCCAAATCCCTAGTTTGAGATTGCTACAAACTTGATACTGATGATGAAACAGTCACTATATGTCAGCTATGTCAAGCTCATGTTAGTGGGGGAAAGGGCAGCAACCAATCACCAGTGGGCAACACACACACCTTAAGTTCTGGCACTTACTATGCTGGATTTAACACCAGAAACAAGCAGGTGCAGGGAGTTCTTCATCACTGGTATTAGCCAAGATAGTCAGAATTGGCATGGTGATACCCAAGGTGGAGGGAGGGTTGGGTGAGGATGAATATTCACAGTTAATGGTTCACCTGTGACCAACCCTCCCTCTGTTGCTGCTCACTTCAATGTGTTCTTCACAACCTGTGCCCTCCCTTTTTCTACCCCTCCTCACTCCTGTCCTCCCCTTCCCTCTTACACCCCCTTCTTCCCCACCCATCCTTCCCTGGGTTTCCACTTCCCCACTGTCACCACCCAGGATACTCTGCTGCTCTCACTTCCCACAATCTATGTATATCCTGCCCTGAAGAGCTGGACCACAAGCTCCTCCACCTCTAAGCTCCTGCAATTGCTGTCCCCTTACTCAGATGTTCAAACTTTCCTTCTCTTTCTGTGCTTTTCCTCAATCCTGGAAGTGGCTAAAATTATTCCACTTCACAAGGAGAGTGACCTTTCCTCTCCTGGAAACCTCCGCACCATTTCCCTATTCCATTTCATCTCAAAACTGTAAGAAAAACTGGTCCATTACAGACTCCTAGATCACCTCTTATCCTCGAACTTCCTCTCCACCTTCAAGTCTGGCTACTGGAGGCACCATTCCACCCTTTCCTACCTACTGCATCTCATTAATTTCATCTTCCCCAGGATAGATCAAGGGCACATTACAGCCACCATTTTCATTGATCTGGCCAATGCCTTAAATTCAGAGTCCCATCCACTCCTCCTGGACAAGCTGCACTCTGCTGCCTTCTCAGTTTCCACTGTTGATTAGTTCCATTCCTATCTCATGAGCCATCATCAATCAATACAGGTTGGAGGCGTGCTGTCACCTCCACTACCCATCCAGGCTGGGGTCTCTCAGGGCTCCATCCTGGGCCCTGCCCTCTTCTCCATCTTACTGAAGATGAACCCTAAATCTTCCAACTAACTCTGCCAACTTGTATATTCACATCAATACTGATGACACAGTCATCTTCACCTCCAGTCCCTCTACTGCAGCAGTTGAAGACCTGTTCCAGCAGGAGTTCAACAATGTTCTGTACTGCTTTAATTGAACCTCTCTGAGTCAGCACTTAAAAAACAAAACAATGTCCATGCCCTTTGTAACCAGTCAGAAACTAACCAAACTCATGGTCTCCCCAAGCCTTCACCTCACTAGATTGCACTCCCCCCCAAAGTGATGCAGTCCTTCAAATACCTCAGTTTGTGGCTCAACAGTAAGCTTGACATCTCTGCCCACATTGATACCATCTATGCTAAACTCTGTCCCAAGCTTGACGTCCTGTACTGTACTGCAATATGGGCTGCTTACCTCTGCAGGTCCACAGACTGCTTGTTACCAAAATGGTGGTACCTGTCTTTGACTGCATGGATGTAATCAATGGCACCGATCCTTCATTCCCTTGCCAGAGTGAACACCATATGCAACTCATTCTGCTGCTTTGTTACAAATTCCCCTCCTTGTATTCACCACTGCTCCCTCTACTCCTCCCTTTCCATCCTCACCCTGCCCTCATGTCTTCAGGTCCACTGCACCTACTGTCCTCGGTCATATCCTAATGTTGGCTTGGTTTATTTACCTCCTGTCTTTCCTATCCTCTCTCCTCCCTGCTTCCTGCTCTTTCTAGTCCAGGGATTATCATGCTTTCTCCACTCCTCATCCCCATTCCTTTGCTAAACAGTCTGCCTTCTCATATTGATTTCCCTTATTCTGGAACTAACTCACCATCTCTTTCCACCGCTCCTCCTTCCTTGGCTCCCTCAGGAACCAGTTGATAGTCCAACCACATCACAACTGCTCCTGTTACCCTTCTTCCTAACTTCCCCACAGCCTTACTGCAACCATTCTTGGCTAGTTCTCTGGCTGGGTCTGCTCTAACCGCCTACTGACTGTACTTCCTCACCACCACTGTTCTTTCATTTGCATAAAGTTAGGCTTAAGCACATTTTCTGGTCTATCACCTATGTCAGTAACTGCATGCTATAAATAATTATTTTCCCTTGCACTTGAATCTGGCATCTCAGTTTGTGCTGTGACTGCACTTTACTAGCCTATCTAATTTTATTTTTGTACCGACTCATTTCTGTACCAATGTAATTGCTGTTACAGTATCTTACTGTCAACTCCAAGACCATTTTTCAATATCCCTTTTTCAACCTTCTAAATACCTACAATTGACTAATGCCCTGATATCCTTTTTTGGCCGCGGTCCCTGGGATGTGGGTAACTCTCTGTTTTTTCCCCAGCTCCTTTCAGTCACTGCCCAATCCCATCCAGTTGCTGGTTTATACTCCTATTTATTGTGGATAGATCCTGCCTCCTCTGCTGAGGTATGTTTTTACTGGTAACATGCCATAGATCTACAACATAACCCTAAATGCTGGCCAGTTGGTAGAATCTCTATAAATTTATTAAAAGGGACTGGTATAGATGGACTCAATTTCACATTTTACATGACGTGTACTACACTCCACTCAAACTATATCAGATGGGAAGAGCTAATTCCCCAATGTGCTCCCGTTGTGGATCGGATATTGGGCACTTTCTACACATGTCATGAGACTACCCTAAGGTGGTTCCCTTCTGGCTTAAAATCAAGTCTTCACTGGATCCATTTATGGGTTTGGAGGACACCTTTATGCCTGGAATCTGTCTTGTGGGTGATTACCCTCCTTCCCTAATTGGTCATGTAAATTTTATATAGCTATGGTTTTTATGGTAGCCAAGGTTATCATTTTATGACATTGGCAGAACAACTTTACACTGCCTTACAGGGAGTGGTATACTGAGCTTAACTAGGCTCTTATGATGGAAAAACAGATTACCAGACTCCATCAGAGCAATGCCTTGTCTTATCAAAGATAGGAGTCCTTATACACCCTCTTGTCCCTATGTAATACTGTTGAGGGGGAGTGACTCGCGTTTGGGCTACTACCTTGTTGCTTTCTTTATTTTAGTCTCTAGCTATAGTTCTGTACTTCCTATGGTGCTCTTGGCTGGGGGGGTTGTGGTTGGGTGGTTTATTGTACGAGGGAAGGGTGTTACTTCAATCTTGCTATGTGCTTTCTGATGTATCTTGCCTGGGACAGGGTTGTGGGGTGGGTGAGGATTGGGTTGTTAGTTTATTTTTTATTGTAACTTGTCGTCGTCCAGTTTTTATTCTTGGTTTGTTGTTACTGATTGGTTGAAACTTTAATAAACTTTAAATTATGAAAAAAATGTAATTATGAAAATGTTTTGCTACTGACTTGCTTCACGAACTGTACTGTGCTTCTCCTATATCCCCTCCCCATGGTTGCACCTGGAAATGAGCCTCATCTCAGCCTGCCTCTCCCAGTTACCAATTTTCAAATCAATTAAGTAATCAATCAATAAATAAATACATAAATAAAAATATAGAGAGAAGGAGTCTTTATAGGTGGGGGAAGGGTAATGGGGAGCCAAGAGCTGCAAACAAGCCATTCTGGACAGCTAAAAGACCCCCCCCCCACTCAGCGAGACCCATTCTTGAATGTGGACTGAAGTGCTGCATCATGACACTGGAGCAGCGAAGGGAAACCAGGTTCCTTCAGGTTTCTTTGCTGGTATCTAAAATGCTGGATTTTGACATATTCACCAAATGAAGTTTCGGCACTTGCCCGTCATTACTTGGGAGTCATCTGATGTCATGAGAAGGGATAAGAATGGGGGTATTCTAGTATACTTCAATTACTTAGAAACATTTTAAACATTTTTTATGCAATGATTTAAGATGAATCTGGATGACTTGGATGGTAACTGAAGGGAGCATTGTATAGCCACATTTGAAGTAGAAGACATGGTCAGATATTTCCTGAAATTTCTGTGATTGTTGTAGAGGAATTTCCAATTCCCTGCAGTACCACAGTGGGGCCACCAGAGAGAATCTCTTTAGAAATATCATGAAATAGCTGGAAATATCTGACTATGGTTTCTGCTGCAACTGTAGGAGGAGTAGGAAGAAGAAAGTGGGATAGAAGAGAATTGGTAATCCTTATGGTGACTAAATATCATTACTGTGACTGAAACATAGGTAACACATAGCCATGACTAGGAACTGGCTATCCTTGGTTACACTATTTACAGAAAGGACAAACTGCATGGCAAAGAGAGTGGGGTGGCCCTGTATGTTAAATAGCAGTATACAGGTTATTCAGTATTGGGCCTCAGAGGAGGTAAACGGGATTAATCAGGCTGGGTACAGCTGACAACAATGCTGGGGATATCAGATATAGAGAAGTATATAGACTGCCAAAATAAGAAAGACATGAACAGGTTGCTGGAGAAACAAACCAGAAACACAGCTGCAAAGGGGGATGTAGTGTTAATGGACAACCTCAGCCTGTTTGTAGTAGATTAGAAAATAACAGTGGGAAAATGCGGTAGACGTCAGGTTCTAGTGCAGAAGACATTAGAGTGCTTTCTAGTACATTAGATTCAAAACCTCCTAGAGAGAGAAAGGGCTATTCCTGATTTGGTGCTCTCAAGCAGAGATTCCATTGAGATGCCAGGGTGGAGAATCCCCAAGAGATCAGCAATCCCAACTTGATGTGGTTTAGTAGAGTGCCAGAAGCCCATGAATCCAACTCAAGGATAATGGTCTTTGACTTCAGTAGGGCAGATGTTGTGAAGATGGAGTTAATGCTAAGTGAAAAGCTATTGGGGGTACAGTAAGCACTATGAGTAAACGTCAAATGGAACATAATTAAGAAGGGGCTAAATGAATGAAAAGTGCTGCCACCCCCAAGTTGTTTGAAAGCCAGCAATTCATTCAAGTCAATTCAATTTTCCTACTTGGTTTTCATTCCATCATTTTAACATGTCAAGGGGTTCTTTATTTCTTTAGTTTTTGTTGACCTGGTAAGTGCACTTGTCAAATCTTGCCTATTTTCAGGCACGGCCTGGGGGAAGGGGATACAGATGAATACCAACTGACCTTGAACCAGTTTAAGCTGTTGGTGGTATTTTTAGTGAATGAGGGAAATTTGGCCAGGACACCGGGGAAATTTCCCTACTCTTTCGAAGTGCAATGGGATCTTTAACATCCACCTGAACTACCACCAATCCAGGCAGATGGGACCTCGGTTTAACGTCTCATCCGAAAGACGGCACCTCAGAAGTGCAGCACCTCTCTCATGCTGCACTACAGTGTCAGTACTGGGATATTAACCCAAGTGCCAGATGTGGGAACTGAACCCACAGCCCTCTGATCTCCCGGCCTCAGAGGCGAGTGTGCTACCTACTGAGCCACTGACACTGACTGAGCTTGATCTAATAATTCAGCCAAATCACTATCATCCTAGCTACCGACAGCAAGGTGACCCCCTCATCAGTCAAGAAGCTACGCTTTAAATTTTAACATGACAATATGAGGTGAGGCCCCACTGCTTTCTCTCTTCCATGTATGGAAACCACTATCTGGCTTTATCTTTTAACTTTACATTTTAACATGCTAACATAAGCTGAGGTCTCACTGCTTTCTCTCTTTCTTGTTTGGAAAACACTCTCTGGCTTCGTCTTTTTATATACTGTGCTCAGGCTCTTAAGAAGCTTACAAGTAACTAAAAGGGAGCTCACCAATTAAAAGAAGGCCAAACCTCTCCAGCTTGCAATGCAATGTCAAAGATTTAGCAAGCTCAGCCCTGGCTGATACAGAGATTGTATCATATTACTAATACATTTTTCTTCCATTGTTTAAATGTTTACAGGAATGCATCTGATATGTGGCCAAAATCAAACAGTTACAGAACCAGCACTCCCCCAAAGCTGCAAGAATGCTTTCAATTCATTCATGTCAATTCAGTTTTTTTACTTGGTTTTCATTCCATCATTTTAACATTTAAAGGGATTCTTGGTCTCATCATTCAGCCAAATCATGGTCATCATAATCTTATGATCCCCACTTGCCTACATCACCTATACACCACCACTGACAGAGGGGCATCAAAGGGATGGAGGTCCTACAATTGAGACAAGGAGTAGCAAAGCCTCTAGGCTCCAACATAAATACACATGGTTCCATAAATACAAAAAACCCACCCAGAATAACACCTCAGCTCCTAAAACAAATGTACAGACCCCACTCACACACACTTGGGCCCTAAGTAAATACTCATTGAAATCACTCAATCACCAATACATAAAATCCATACACATACACCCAGCATTTCACTCCTAACCTATCAGGCATACAGACCCCCCACCCAAAAAAAAAACTGTACATTAACATTCTGTGTTAAACTAAAAATAGGAGGCGAATCCACATAAGGTCAGTTAATGGTGCACCAAAATCCAGGTGGCAAATAACAAATATTGTCCAGTGTACAGACAGCGTTCAACCATGTAAATTGTCTGTTCTCACCAGAGAAGGCAGAAAAGAAAAATTACCAATATTACAGCAGAGAACATCCCAAGTAGCACTCTCACTGGTATCCTAGGTCTGAGTGCCAGTAAGCAGAACTTCAGTTAGAAACATTTGGACATGAGTGTCCTCTCTCCGCCCCTGCTGGTCATTGACTTTTCAAGAGAAGGATAGTCCAAAGCAGAATTCAAGTTCTTCCCAGATCATGATTAGTGCAGTCTATGATGATGATCTCCAGGCACCAGGCTGCCCTAATCAGCACTGGCAGTGCCAGTTCCAGTGGCATGTAGACTTCTCACTCCAACAGCCCTTAGAGAGGCGGCTCACTTCTGCTATCCATACTGCTACTCCTCCAGTGGGAACCAGCAGCATGGGTCCCAAACCGCCATCTGCGAAACATAGAAGTTGATGGCAGATAAGGACCACAAGGCCCATCCAGTCTGCCCACAGAAGTCACTCTTTGAAGCTGTTCACACTTAGTGCTCACCTTTTGGAGCATACTGTTCCAGGTGCTGTTCCAGTAACACAGATCAGGTCCTGTCCCACCACATAGTCTCCTTTCTCCTTCCTCTCTTCATCAAGTAAATGCCCAGCCTCTGGCTGTCATCTCACTGAAAATGGCCAAAAGGACCAGTGAGTACTGCTACACAGCACCACAACATAGGGTAGCACAACTGTGTCCTTTGAATATAAACTTTGTGTTAATTCATGGACCATGAACTGATACACTAGGGATTCTGTCTTTAAAATAAAAAAGAGCTAAGCTCCTCCACTGGCTTATTGTAGGACCCAACCTAATGTTCGGTCCCTCTCTACGTGCTAACTACTACCCTCAACTTCTAAATGTAAAACTATAACTATTTGATTTAAGCAATAATGCATGACAGGGCATGTGTTGTTGTGGGATTTACATATGCCTTGTGTGGTATGTCACAAGGTATAGCCAAGTGACTTTAACCATACAAGAAGTGTGTAAATCCCACTACTACACATGTCCAGAAGTGCATTATTGCTATTATGAAATGAATTTGCTATTAAAAATAAAAATAAAAATGAATTAGGTTCAAAGAAAGTAAACATTTGATTACTGGGATCTTTACCAGTTGTATGTTGCAGGATTTACACACGGTCATGTGATATGTTTTGACCAGTGAGGTTTCAGGATTTTCAAGACCCATTTTATAATTTGGTTTTTGGCCACATGCCTGGTGCACCTCATAAATATTTTAAAAATGTAAGAAAAATGTATAAGAAATGTGAAAAAATCTCTATGTATCAGCCAGAGCTGAGGTTGCCAAGCATTTAATATTGATAATTGAAGTAACCAACTCCAGTATGATGCAGGTAAAAAAAAAAAATCTGGTTCTCTGGACAGTAGGTGTGCTGCAAATTTTAAATTTGCCTCTGAATTGTGTGGAATTTGGCTGGTGCATACTATATATAAACTTTTTGTACTGCACACTATACAATTTACTGCAGTTACAGTGACTTGTACTGCACAAATTGATGCAATTTGCACTTTTCTGTGAATTTTTGCAGTGAATTGCATAGCAAAATTTGTGCAGTATGGCAATTTATGTAGTAAAATTCATGCCATTGTGCAAACTGTACAATGCAAAGTGTGGTACTATGCTCCATGCTTCTACCAGGCTTCACTCTGGAGTATGCAGCAGAGCCCTGAACAGCAGTCTCTGGGAAAACAACTTCCTTTCTGCCAGGCTACACACTGGAGAATGCAACAGAGCCCTGAATAGCAGGCTTTGTGAAAACAACCTCCCTTCTACTAGGCTTCACAGTGGAGTATGCAGCAGGGCCCTGAACAGCAGGCCATGTGAAAACAATTTCCCTTCTACCATGCTTCACACTGGAGCATGCAGCAGAGCACTGAACAGCAGGTATTTGCCTTGGCTGAAAAGCACACTTCTCCTTGGGGGAGCTTGCTGTGTGAACTGACCCCGATGCGCCCACCACTGCTATCTTTACTCCCTCCTCGAACTAAGCCTCTTATTTCACAGGTGATATATACATGCCCTCAACTTTATATCTAAGTACTGGTTTAACTTGTTCCCCTCCTATTTGAGGACTGTCAGTCCTCAGACTCCCTGTCCCCCTATGAACTCAGGCACAGAAATGAAAGATCCTTTACCCTGCCCCAACCCTATTCTGCAGCGGACAAAACTACTTTCTCCTACCAGCTTCCCTACTTGTGAAACAAACTTACCCCTACTATCAGAAACTCACCCTTTCACTGTAGTTGCAAGCAACAGCTACATCTCCTTCCTCCACCCTTATGCTGCTGCCACAACTGAGCTAAACCCACTACCCCTCCTGACTTTACTGTCCTACAACCCTCCCTAGCATTTATTAAAGATTCATTATGTAGAGCACTTACTATTGTATTTGTTCTCTTCTAGATATTCATCACATCATGTTTTTTTTTTTGCTTTCACTGCTGTATTATATTGATTGTAATTAGCAGCTATTGTTCTGTTTACCCTAAGAGTGGCATCAGTGACCCTATTAACACATAGTCCGAATGTATTACTAACTGCTGTCAAATAGCACAACTTTCCTGTCCCCTTTAAGGAGAGTATATTGGAAATATTGTACATTTATGGGCTTCAGAATATGAGAAATCATGGGTCTGTGTCATGCTGATAATTCCAGACTACCCTGATTATCTTTTTTGATTGGGTTACCAATGCTGTGGAGAAAGGCCAAATATTAGCTATATCTAGACTTCAGCAAAGTCTTTGACTCTCTGCTCCACAGAAAGCTCATAAAAAGCTGGACAGTTTGGGCACAGGAGTCAAACTAACCAGGTGGGCAGAATATTATCTGAGGGAATGACTCAGGGGATGGTAGTAAATGAGAAGCACTCGGGGATCATGGAGGTAACAAGTGAGGTACCACAAGGATGATATTGGGACTGGTTCTGTTTGTGTTCATCTATGACACTGATGAAGGAATCCAAAGTATGACTTGTCTTTTTGCAGATTACACTAGGACCTGTGGCAGAGGTGATACTAAAGAAGGGATAAAGGACATGAAAGGGGTCTAGCGAGGTTAGAAATGTGATCCAGAATCTGGCAACTAAAGTTTAATGCAAAAAAATGAAAAGTTATGCACATTGGCAATAAAAACTAAATTGAGTATCGTATGGGTGGAAAAAAGGCAGATCAGACTGCTCAGGAAAAAAAGCAAAGATATTTTTAGCTGATAAGTTCTTTGCAGCCCATTCAGTCTGCCAAAAATCTGTCTATTAGTGGGTAATCCCCCTACTAGTCACTTCCTTCCACCTCTCCTTCAGACGTCCAAATTTTGACCTACCTATAAGTCTTGTTCAACAACCTTTTGAACTCTGTACTGTTTTAGCATGTAAGCCACTCCTCTCGGGGCTGGCTAACTATATCATATTCTCACTTTTGGTTAGGTCCCCTTTAATGGGCATTTCCATGTTGCATCCCCATGGGGCATTGCTGTTTTGCCTGAGTTTAAAAAAGAGGTTTTCTTGGAGGAAGAGGGAAGCCAGCGGGCAGGGCATAGGGCAAATAGGGCTGGGGCTTCCAACCCCTGATCTAGGAGGTACTGGCTTGTGTTAGCATTGATGGCTACATGTTCTACAACTCTGATAGGGAGGGTGGTAGGAATATGACAACCATTGGGAAACAGGGTCCCAGTAAGAACAGTAGCTGGATGAACAGCAGCCAAGTGGTAAGCTCATTGTTATCTAGGTTTGGAAGCCCTGGAACCCTTGAGAATGGAAAGGCAGTGGGGCTGCTGCAGTAGCGGCAGGGCAGCAGCAGGGCCCTTTGGAGGTGGCAGCTCTGAGGTGGTCATTTTCCAGTGTGGCACGCTGCTGGGGCAAGTTGGGTGGATTGCATTTTGGGATCTCATTTTATTGGGCCTGCTGTGCCCATGTCTGGGACAGGTCCCATGTTAGGCCCACTAAAGAAATGAAAAACAAGAGTAACTGCAAGGAAGGAGCTGAGTTGCACATGCTATAATTATCCCTACATCCTGTCCTTGTTTGGAAGAGGGTTACAAATTGGTTGGTTCTCTAGCAAGGTTTTCAGGGCAGCTGTGGTGTGTTAAATGCCACATCCCTGGTTTTGGTTACTTCGGAGTGGGGAGTAAGGCACTCCCCAAGCATTGGTTTAGGTCATGCATGGTACCCTCTAAGATTTTGAGCTTTACATTGACTCAGGTTATCTGCATGGAGCCTGCACCTGGGCTATTTCTTTAGGCCATTTTTTGTAAGCATCTTTATCAACCAGATACTATGTGTACCTCCTGTATATGTCCTGTCGCCTGTCTGTCTGTTGGCTCCATGGAGCTGCACACTCTCTTTATTTATTTATTTCAAATAGAAACTGAATTACATTTCTTTATTGGTTATTTTACTTCATGTGTGCTAGGATTATTGAATGAACTAAGCATGTGGGTAGAGTGAGTGGTTCAAGCAGTCTGTTTCTGCCAATGAATTCTATATTTTTATATCTCCAGTCTCTCTCTCTCTGTTCATCATGCGTGGGCTCCAAAACTGCACACAGTACTCTAAGTGTGGTCAGATGAGAGGTCTCTACAAGGGCAGTTTCATCTCCCTTCTCTTGCGCCTTATCCCTCTCCTTATGCATCCCAGATTTCGGAGTCTCCCAGAACCCAACATCCCAGATTGCATAGTAATCATCAGTGGCAGTCTCAGATCTACTGCCCAATGCAACAAAACACTTAGGCATGGCCATAAGATGCTGGACTGCATAGGAAGGGGAGTTTCCAGTAGAAAGAGGGAGGTGATATTGCCCCTGTACAGATCCCTTGTGGGTCAATACTTTGAATATTGTGCACAGTTCTGAAAGCCGTATCAACAGAATGACAAGAACAACCTAAAGCCTTTCAAAGGAGGTGCACACAAATGGTCCAGAGAAAACAGGTGAAATCATATGAGGAGAGTCTGGCAAGCCTCCAGATGTGCACACTGGTGGCCAGAAGGCAGAGTGGATGACCTGATAGAGACATATATGTATTTGCAGGACATCAACAGTCTAAAATTCATTGAACTGTTCATGAGGAATGAGGGCACTATGAAGAGAGGTCAATGTGGAAATCAATGGGGTGAATAATCATGAAGAGTATAAGTGGCTGACAAATAGAATAGATTGCCCAAAGAGGTGGTCCACACAAAGTCAGTGACAGGATCCAAACACAAGTGGGGCAGTCACAAGGGATTAGTATATACAGTACTAAGGAAAAAGAGTACAGAGGATGTTGAATGGAAGGGAGTGTTGAAAACACCACTATGGCTGTTAGCTAGTATAATTCCAGCCCAGTGGAGGTTGGGATCATCTTCAGGTAGGCATACAGGGGTATCCCATCACTGTAATGATGTCATTAGGGTGACAGCCATTGGTGCACTGCAACCAGTTTGACACTCACAGTGGCGAACTGTTTGTCAGAGCACCCTACACCCAAAGCATCGTACCAGTGTTGCTCTCTCTTCCCTATAACGCCCCCCCCCCAGAGTTGATTATGTTAATGTTTGGGGGTGAGAGGTCAAACAGCCTTGATGTGCTCCAGTGCTTTGGGTGACATGGTGGTCAGGTGACACAATTGCTGGGCGAAAAGGTTGCCATTGGCATTTTGATGTTGCCCTCATGATGGTCACCCTTTGGGATTTTGCAGTGACGTGGTGGAACCCATACAGGCAGGCTAGGTAAGACATTTGGTCTTTTTTTGCTGGCAAATTCTGTGCACCTATTTATGTATCTAAATTGTGAACATTCTTGTTTGCTAAGTGTTTGGGGATTGAGTAGGTGAGATGAAACCAGTCAGGCGATACAGTTGCTTTTCTAATTTGATTCAAGAACAGAATAATAGCTGCCAGCAATTCTGCTTAATCAGATTCAAGATATGTGCTGCCACATTCATTCATTCATACTCAAAGTTTTATGAAAACACCCTAAAAGTTAGTTAAGGCTGCTTAAATAAAGCCATATCAGGAAAAAAACACTTTCAGCATAAGAATTATGTGTCAAAAGTGTAGGTATCCAGACAGACTTACTTGCAATACATAAGCACCAAAAGGAGATATCAGCTGAATGTGCCAGTCTAAATTTCATACCTGGCCATGTAACTGACAGCAATTTCACTGTAGACAGTAATTTACAATGGTAGCTTCATAGCCATCTCTACACAAATGAAAATGCATTCTATAAACATCTGTCATTTTCCAAATGTTATTTCATGAGAAGTTGGTACCATGACATAAAGCATACTAGAAAATGAAATGAGGACTGTTATTACTTGAAAAGGTTTATGCAGAGCTCTGCAAATGCAAAGTTTGAAAAGTAAGAATGTTCTTTAAAACTCTTGGTTGGTTTCACTGGTGCACTTTAAATAGAGCAATGTGCTTATTTCTTCCAACCCCACACAACATGCATTTGCTTAAATGGCAGAAGCCCCCTCAAAACAATTAGTACTCCAAATGGCAAAACAGTGAACCAGCAGGTGCTATCCATTGAAACAATGCCACACTCCAGCAAACTAATGGCCCCTTAACCAGAATGGCTCCTCTTGATTTGTAAGGCTGAGAATCTCTGCTCTCACAGGGTGTTTATGATGCAAACATTCTCCTTCTCTCAGCTATGTGCTGAACTAGCTATCTTGGGCATTGGCTGTGGGATCTTCCAGCCTCCTCCTACTTGTTCCAGACTACTAAAACCTGGATCCAACCCTCACTGTCTTTCTAACCCCTAGGTCAATGGCAGCCAAACACACGGCTGTTGTGACTATTATGGTACCTGGATCAGCAGTCATGTTCAAAGTTTGCTCACCACTTTTCAGGGCTGGAATGGCACAGCTGGCATCCATTCCCAGCACATCAAACCATTCCAGCACAAGATTCACAATAGATCTGCCCAACTCCAGCACAGTCCTGCATTTATAGGCCCTACTCATAGTCTGTCTCAATTTGCCACAGGAATGAGGGGGATCCAGCATTTTATCCAACAGATGACACATTCAGAATGTAATGCTGAAGTCACATTTATTTGTAAAAACAAAGCAAACTGCAGTCCAAACACACAAAACACTTCATATCAGTGCACAAGAGGACCCATTGGAGACCCAACATTTTGCACCTGTAGCTCCCTGGTGCTTTTTCAAGATGTGGTGCCCCCTGCTACTCACCCAGTTTATATCATGCAGTTGAAAGGGGATACAACACATCAAATGTAAGTGTTATTACCACCACCCGTTAAAACAGTGTATCAAAAGCTACTACACCAATGAAACATAAAAACAAACAGGAAATATTCCGATACAATTTTAGAATGGTCTGAATATGTTATTGTTATTTTATTACAATAAATTGGGTAGGTATCGAGGGAATGACACCTTGACAAAGCACCAGGTAACTACCAGTGCAAAATGCAGGGACTCCAGTGGGTCCTCGTGTGAACTGATCAGCTGTGCTGTGTTAGGACTGCAGGTTGTTTTGTTTTTGCTAATAAATATGACTTCAGCATCACATCCTGAGTTTGTTATCTGTTCAACAGAGTGCTGGATCCCCTGCCTCCTGTGATTTTTGTGTGACAAAAAGTTTTGACAATCAGTAAACTCCATAATCAGCAATCGCTCCCAATCTCCAGACTCCCCCCACCACCATTGACCTTGATGGTTCTAGATATACCGACAGTAACACTCCTTTTGTTTCTTTTTTTTTTACATATGTATTTATCGCCTTGTACTTCCTTTCAACTGCCCCACTCTGACCGACTCCACCAGCCCCATCATCCTGGTCTCGTCAGGACTTACCCAGAGCTCACCCACTCACCAGGTGTGGAATCTGCGAGGGGTCGGTCATCATCCTGCAGCTGGGAGGTGTTTTTCCTCCATTTTCATCCCTTCCCCATTGCTGGAGTGCACACACAGAAAAAGCACATGGGGAGGCGGCATGCACGCTCTCACAGAAGTCCCACAGCACGCTCCCTCTTGTGGCACCCACAGTCCCGCACTTCCACCAGGCCTCCACCTACCAGATACCTGAAATATTATTTACAGCAACAGCCTGTCCAGGTGTTGCTGTAAGTAATATTTCAGGTATCAATACCCCCTTGGAAGCCATAAAATAAGTATAATAAACTACTGCCACTGCTGCTATAATAAGAGCAGTGGTGGGTGTGATGTCACTAAATGGGTGGAATATCCATGAGCATTTGCACCCGCTCAATCGTGACCCATTCAGCGTTTCTGCATTCGGACAAAAGTTTCGGCAATTTATTAAAGTATAACCTTTGGATTAAAAATAATGATCAATACAACCCCTGACTCCTGAAGCAGCATTGTAAGGTATGTGGGGATGGGAGCGGGCTGCAGAGCTTCTTTACATGTCACCTTTAATGGAACTCACTAATCTGAAAGTGGACAAGACAATGGGGCCAGGTGGGATATATCCCAGAGTATTAAGAGAACTCAGGGAGGTACTGGCAGCACCACTGACAGCCCTGTTCAACAGTTCGTGGAAACAGGTGTGATGGCAAAGGATTGGAGGAGGGTGAATGTAGTCCATCTCCACAAAACTGGGAGCAGGAAGGAGGCTGGCAATTACAGGCCAGTCAGCCTGACCTTGGTGGTGGGGAAACTAAATAAATCACTACTAAAAGAAAGGTTTGTGATGTATCTCATATCCAGCAGAGCACAGTACCTGAGGCAGCATGGATTTACAGTTGGAAGATCTTTTCAAGCAAATCTGATAGATTTCTTAGACTGGGTGACTAGGCAGGTGGATCAGGGAGGGGCAGTGGATGTGGCCTACCTGATTTCAGCAAAGCCTTCTACACTGTCTCATGTAGAAGGCTAGTAAACAAACTGGGTTGCCTGGAAGTGGGTCTCAGGGTGATAAACTGGGTCGAAAATTGGCTGAGTGCTAGGACACAGTGTGGTGGTGAATGGAGTTCAATCTGAAGAGAGGGGGGTGACCGGCGGGGTCCACAGAAATGCTTGGACCAGTTCTCTTTAATGGCTTCATAAGCAACATTGCAGAGGCACTGGAAGGGAAGGTGTCTCTCTTTGCAGATGGCACGAAGATCTGCAATAGGGTTGACACTCCAGGAGGGGTAAAGAAAATTAGAAGGGTCCTAAGCAAGCTTGAGGAGTGGTCAAGGGCATGGCAGCTAAGATTCAATGCAAAGAAGTGCAAGATCATGCATTTCAGGTACAGAAATGTCGGGGAGGAGTACATGATGGAGGAGGGGAGGCAATGACAGCCACAAAACAGGAAAGGGTCCTGTGAGTTATCATATCTGATGATCTGAAGGTTAACAAACAATGTGAGAAGGCTGTGAGGAGATTTAGTGGAATGCTGGGGAGCACAGGGAGAGGTATCTTTGGCAGAAGGAAAGAAGTAGTGATGCCACTGTATAGAACATTGGTGAAACCTCATCTAAAGTACTGTGTCCAGCTCTGGAGGCCACATCTCTGGAAGGACATAGCCAGAGTAGAAGCAGTTCAGAAAAGGGAGACAAAAATGGTGCAGGGGCTGCACCAAAAGTCATATGAGGGGAGACTGGAGAATCTCAATATGTATTCCCTGGAGTAGAGGGGAGAGGGAGAGAGAGGGGGCTTATGACAGAGACTTTCAAATACCTCAAAGGTATCAATAAGGTACAAGAGGGGTAGCATATTTAAAAAAAAAGATGTTCATGAACAAGGGGCAATGATATGAAAATAGAGGGAGGTAGATTTTGGGGTAACGAGAGAAATTATTTTTTCATGGAAAGGGTGGTGAATCCATGGAACAGCCTTCAGCAGAGGACATTGGGGGCAAAAATGGTAGGATAATTCAAAAATGCATGGAACAGACATAAAGGAACTTTATCGATAGGAAAGAGAGGGTAAGCTGCAGATCATTTAGGATCTGCGGTATATGAAACAGGCACGTAAATTGGGCAGACTAGGTGGGCCAAGCAGTCCTTATCTGCCACCAAATTCTGTTTCTATGTTTGAATCCTATCACTGTCCTCCCTCCTACCACCTCCTGGAGCATGCTATTACATGCATCCACCACCCTTTCTGTGAAAAAGAACTTCCTCACATTACCCCTTATCCTGCCCCCCTCCAATCTCTTATCATGCCAACTTTGTTATTCTACCTGTCCTATACTGAAAGATGTCTTCAATTTGCATGTTGTTCATGCCCTTAAGATACTTGAAGGTTTCTATCATATCTCTCTATTTCCTGCTCTCTTCCAGTGTATTTATATTGAGGTATTTTAGTCTCTCCTCATAAGTCTTCGGTTGCAAGCCCTGCACCATCTTAGTCGCTCTTCTCTGAACTGCCTCCATAGTGTCTACATCCTTATGAAGATGCAGGCTGCTGAACTGCACACAGTACACCAAATGATGCCTCACCAGTGTTTTGTATAGTGGCATCACCACCTCCCTCCTTTTGCTGATGATACCCCTTCCTATACACCCCAACATGCCTCTGGCCCTCCCCACAGCCTTTGTACTCTGCTTGCCCACCTTTAGGTCATCTGAGATGATAATCCCCAAATCCCTTTCCTCCCTGGTGACTGTCAGCAACACCCCCTCATCCTGTGCTCTCTGCAGGGTTTCTGCACCCCAGGTACATGATTTTATACTTCTTTGTGTTGAACTTCAGTTGCCACATTTTGGATAATTTTCCCAGCTTTCCTAGGTCCCTTCTCATTTTTTTCCACAATATCTGGAGTGTCTACCCTGTTACAGAGCTTGGTGTCATCTGCAAACAGGCAAACCTTCCCTTCCAGCCCTTCTGCAATGTCACTAATAAAGATATTAAAAAGGACTCACCCCATGACTGATCCCTGAGGTACACCACTGGTCACCCCTCTTTCTTTAGATTGGATCCCATTTAACACCACTCTCTGCTTCCAGTCTCCCAACCTGTTTCTAACCCAGTTCACTACCTTGTGGGCCCACGTCCAGGCTTCCCAACTTATTTACCAGTCTTTTATGTGAAACGTTGTTGAAGGCCTTGCAGAAATCAAGGTAGGCGACATCTATCACTCCCCATGATCCTGCTCCTTCATCACTCAGTGAAAAAAATCTATCAGCTTTGTTTGACATGACTTTTCTGCTGTGAATCTATGCTGCCTTGGATCCTGTGCTCTGCTGGATTCCAGGTGTTCCACAATCCTTTCCCGAATCAATGCCTCCATAATCTTACCCAATACTGAGATGAGGCTGACTGGCCTATAATTTCCTGCCTCCTCCCTGCTTCCATTTTTATGAAGAGGGACCACATGTGCCCTCCTCCAGTCCTCCAGAATTACTCCTGTATTGAGTGACTCACTGAACATGGCTTCCAGTGGTGCTGCTAGCTCCATTTGTAGTTTTTTTAGTATCCTGGGATGTATGCCATCTGCTCCCATTGCCTTGTCCCCCCTCAGTTTTGTGAGCTTCTCTAGGACTCTCTGTTCTGTAAATGGACTGGTGTTCACCCCCCAACCCCATGTATCTGATACCCTATCTGTGATCCCTGTCTCTCCTCTTCATCAGTGAAAACTGAGCAGAAGTATTTATTCAGTACTGACGCCTTTTCCAGGTCTCCCTCCACTCACTCCCCTTCCTCCCCAATGAGCCTTACAATCCCATCTCTCGCCTTCCTTCTCTCACTGATGTACCTATAAAATGTCTTGCCCCCTTTCTCCATTGTTTGTGCTACTCTTTCCTCTGTTTGCACGCTTGCACTCTTAACAGATTTCCCTGCTTTCCTCAGACAATTTACTGTAGGTACACCACCCTATCCTCTTCCTTCTGTGTCTTCTTGTATTTTCTGAAAACCCTCCTTTTGGCTTTTACTTTCTCTGCTACAACTTTAGAGAACCATAATGGTTTGTTCCTTTTCTTGCCTTTGTTTCTCAGCCTAATGCACTGGTTTGTTGCCTCCACTATGGTTCCTTTTAGGTGTGCCCACCGCTCCTTAGCCCACCATTTTGTACCCCTCTTTGCCAGGGCATCTTTGATAATTTGCCCCTTCCTAGAAAAGTCCATCATCCTGAAATTCAAGACCCTTACCTTTGTGTGGTTTAACTGTGACCCTGCTCCCATGTTAAACCACACTGTGTGGCGGTCACTGGATCACAGGTGCCCTTCCGCCCAGTCATCTGTGATTCTGTCTGCACGGGTCAGTACTAGGTCCATAATCACCCCTTCCCTTTATGGGTTCTAGCACCAGCTGCCTGAGACCTGCCTCCTGCAGGGAGTCCAAGATGTCTTGGCTACTGGCTGAGGCTACCAATGGGATGGTCCAATCCACATCTGGCATATTAAAATCACTTACCAGCAGTACCTCCCCTTTTGTTGCCATCTCATGTATTTCTTCCTCTAACAATCTGCCCACCTCTTCCCCCTGAGCTGGAAGCCTGTAGATCACCCCTGTGTGAATTGCTGTGACATATCTAGGTTGAAGAGTAGCCCACAGTCCCCCTGTCTGCCCTGTACCACAGTTGCCTTTATACCTTCCTTGATGTACAAGACCACCCCCACCCCCTTTTAACCCTCCCTATTCCTCTGGAATAGAACATAACCTTGTATACTCACCTCCCAGACATGGTTTACCGTGTACCACATTTGGTTATTGCCACTATGTCCAATGCAGCCTCTGCCATCAAGGCCACCAGGTCTGGGATGTTATTTTCCAGGCTGTGAGCATTTGTGTACATGGCCTTCCACACTTTACTGCCTATTCACCTTCTATTCCTGCTTTTACCTTCTTGTTTCTTCCCTCCAACCCTGGTTTCCTTCTTTTGCTGCCTCCCTTCCTCCTCTGTACCCCTTTTAACTGGTTCATGTGTACCTGTCAACAACTTAACTTCCTGATCTTCCTTGCTGGCTGCTCTAATGTGTGGAAGTGGGCTGCTCGAGTCTCCCTGCACCCCCACCCCACCCCCACCTTGGCTAGTTTAAATGCTGTCTCTCCAGTAACTCTGCAAGCCATAGAACAGACAAAGGGTGCTAGAATCTGGGGCACCTCTTCTTGTTCTCCTGATTTCTAAGTATACTGCTTGTTTTTAGGACTTACTTCATTAGTGTCTCTTTACATTTTGATTTTAAACTGCTATGGTCGCTATTTCTGTATAATGGGGTACTTAAAAATGTTTATGTTGGTTGGGGCTACCTTACCTTTATTATTGTATCTTACTAAATGCTGCACAAAATATTTATCTGAGGGACTTCCTTACACTACATTTCAATCAGAGATGTTGCAGAATTAAATTTTGCCAGTGAAATTCCATCGAAACCAGCAATTTCGCCACATGAAACATTTTGCAAAATTCAGAATTGCACAAATTTTTTCGTTGGGTGCTAAATTGTAAACTTTCATCTGCATAACGCAAACTTTCACTGTGAAATGCACAATTTTGCTAAATTTTGCCATTTCAATGGTGAAATGTTGTGTTGTGCACCAAAATGTCACATTTTGCACATGGCATTTCGCATTTCACACCCGGAAACTATTTCTCAAAATGCACAAATTTTGCAAAATATTTCACAGAGCAAACTTTTCTAATTTTGCACATCTCTAATATTAATAGATTGATTTTACTGTATTCAACCAATTAGTTTTTAGCAACTTGGGTGAAAGCCTCAATCATTACTATTCACTTGCATTCCCAGACAGAAGCTATTTACCTTGGTCTGGCTCTTCTAATACAACCCTCCTCTGTTGACTCCTTTTATAAATACTGTAACTCAATCAAGCATCAGCTATTACATGCTATCCTGATCACTGTAGCATTGTAGATGATGTGGAAAGTAACCCTAGCCCAAGTGGTGCCCCCTCAACTTTTCTTTCTCATACTGATCCCCTATGGAACCAAAAATATGCTTTGGATAACTGATTTAATTATACTGTATGCAGTCTGCTAGCAAAGCATGTTGACCCTGAAGCATGGATGACACTTTACAACCCTAGCACTGTAGGAATCTCTGAAACATGGCTAAAACTGCATGAATTAAACTGTGTCTGCCAACTTATGGCTATGATATCATATGTAAAGACAGACAGGGTTGAAAGAAAGATGGTAGAGTGTTTGTTCACTGTAAGGAGCACCTCAATGTTACTAAAGTCACCACTAGTTCCAATGTACCCCTGCAGACTGGCTCCTAGCTGAACTTCTTTTGGGTAATTCTAAAAAGCTGCATTTAAGCTGCATATATAATCCCCCAAATGGGGGCTGAGGAAGGGCTTTGCCACATACTGACCAACATTAAAAGCACCTCATACAGTATGGTTTGATCATACTAGGGGATCTAAAATTGAATAGGGCCAATGACATGAACCTGATCTCCAACTTCATGATTAAACAAGCTGGTCCTAGACAAATAATGACTTCTCCACGTGATGAAACACTAAAAGCCACATTCACTCAGTGCTGAAATGGATAGTGATGAACAGAATAGGCTGATTCCTTGAATCTTGTCTCCTTGCAGACTCACTCATTGAGCACTCACCTGTTTTCTGCATTTGTAGCTTCATTATCTTCAACACCGCGTTGCAGACTCATAACCTTTCGAGGTAACCCTGAGGTGGCTTAATATATACACCATCAGTAATGGTGACTCCTCCCAGTGCAATCCCTTATGCGATGGGAGGTAGGGCAACTGGATGAGGCTGTGGGTGAGCTGGGTGAAAGGATGTCACTATGTATGCAGCGTGTGGGGGGCGGGAATGAGCATGGCAAGCATGGTCTGGGAGGGGTGGAGAGAGGATGTGGGGTGGCACTGTGGTAGCTGGCAGTTCGTTGTAGGCATCAGGGTTGGCTAGAGGTTGGGGTGGGTGAGGTACCAGGTTGGGTCCGAGGCGCAGAGTGCGATTTTATGTGCCTGGCCTGAACCTTAATTTCTTTACACCCTCATCCCCAGACATGCACCCCTGGAGCTGAGAATCCTTTAGTAGGGGTGCGGTGTGTAGGTGTGTGGGGGGTACAGCCCCCACAGAAAGCAGTAAAAACTGTCCTGGCATCATTGTCCTGATGCACTGGGGTTGTCAGAGTGCCAAAAATGTTTTCAGCACTCTGACTGAGTGATAATGGTGATCGCCTTTAGGCGTTCGCCATTATCACGTAGACCCCCTTTCAGAAATCATCCAAATTAAATACACAGAGACTCTTCAATTACCTCCACAGTTTTGACTGTTCCCATATGAATATCATGTCTGATGTGGACACAGCAGTATGCTTATTCTTACAAAGGCTGATCACAGTCCAAAACAACCATTTCCATCTTGTCAGAAAGCATGTACATGGTATCAAAACTCACTGGCTAACCAAGGAGCTCTTATTAAGTGTGATCAAAAGGGGCAAATGCTGGAAAGTCTACATGCAATCAGCCTCACCTGGAGACCTAATAAAGTACAATCAGTTGCGTAACTGCTGTGAAAAACAGGTCAGGATCTGCAAAGCTCCCTTCCAAAAGGAGCAGCATATGACAAGCTTAGGTACCCCAGGAACTTTTGGCACACCATTAACTTCATGACCAAACCTGACCAGTGCTACCCTATGAAAAAATCCTCACGAACAACACAATACTCAGTAATCCTGTGCTTATAACACAGATCTGATGTCACAAGCAGTTGCTCAAGTACTAACAGCTAGAGTTGTGCTAAATTGGAAAATTTCACCTAGCAAAATATTTTGCATAATTTCTGCATTATGTGAAATTTTTTATCTACACGAAACGTAATTTCACCTAGGATGGCAATTTCGTGTAATGCAAAATTTCACCAGATTTTTCCAATTTCACCAATGCTTTTCAATTTCGCCTGCAAATTTGCAATGCATTATGGATAAATAGCTGAACTATCATGTGCAGGCTGAATTCTGCACAGTATATTGTCTGTTGAGTCGGAGAGCAGTTCAGTGTGGTGCATCATAGCCAATAAACCCCTTCAAAAACTTCTTTATTTGTTATTTTTGAGAGCCAATTGCTCACAAAATCTAAATTGTGTTCCTAGTGCTGCTAGTGAACATTTTTTTTTGTTTTGGTATCTTTGGATAATACTTAGTTAAACTTAGGTAGTGTTTTCAGTTTTCTCTGTGTCTGTGAGGGAGTTGAGTGGGGGAGGATCGATCATGTGGTGTGTGTGTGTGTGTGTGTGTGTGTGTAAAAGCAGAGCAGGCTAGTTTCTAATATTTGTCAGATTTCCCACAAGTTGTGAGTGAGTTTCTGTTATTTCTTTTAAGTCTTAATATTTTTGTTGGTGTGCTACTTATTTGTAATATTTTTCTTACATATTGACCCTTTTTTGGGTAACTTTATCTGAACAGTTACTGATTCTGAGTAGTTATGTTCCTGTTTCCCTTTGTTTATTCACTTTTTTGTTTTATTTTTGTATTGGAAGTATTTGTGAAGACTGAACACTTGTCCATATCCAGGTACATTGCATTGTTGAATTGTGCAAAGAAATTAATAGTGTGATCTAGCCTCTGCATTGCAGCGTTACTGTTTTTCTGTATAATTTGCTTACCATATTAACCCTTTCCTCCCTTTTGCACCACTGGTGTTTACTATCTGACCTGTACTATAGGCAAGCAATAATACATGACAAGGTTTGGGTTATCTCCTGATAAGAGCACATCCAGGTGTGTTATGAGGCATGAGGCACTTGTGCCGAGTGCCTTATGCACCTGGGCATGCTCTTGTCAGGAGATAACCCACACCTTTGAGTGTGTTATTGTGCTTATAAAATGGGTCCTTTAGTAAAAATAAAAAGATTAAAAAAATACAGAAAAAAGTGTACATAAAAAGACAGAATATAGGATGATATCATGGAGAAATGTAGTCCTTGTCATTTTATTTAAATGGAGATGTTTTCATATGGAAGGCTGTGGTGTCTGTCTGCCCCCCCGACACATACACTGTCCATCAGAATATATGTTTTTCCCCCACATCTTATTTTAGGTGTATTTTTGCATGCATGAGAGAATAATCAGTGATTTGTATTGATAGGAGCGGGAGCGAACATGTCCCATGTCAGCTGTTATAGTTAGCAGCTGTTGTTCATAGCGTTGTATGGAGAATCTATGAGAATTTGTTTTTCTCCATCAGATTTCTTGCCCCACTTGCTCACTTCTGCATAAAATCCAGTAGAATATATATTTTTCTTCTGTGTTGTTACTCGAGTCTAGGAGTGGGAGCGAGCGTGTCCTATGTCAGCTGCCATATTTAGGCGCTGTTGTTCATTGCGCTGTATGGAGAATGTATAAGAATTTTGTTTTTGTCCACTCACCCCACTCGCTCACTTCTGTGTAAAATGCACTCAAATAAATTCTTTCCCTTCGTGTTCTCACTCAAGTCAGTCGCTTGTTCACTCTGTTAAGGGGGGGTGCAGATGGGACACCAGAGAAACTAATGTACTGAAAAGGAGGAGCCGAGTTGAAAACAGAGGAAAATCAAACTTACAAGATGAGCTTTGCACAAACAAAAAGTTGCTTTGGTATAATTTTGCTGGGGAGGCTGCTCGAGTGTTAGGGGTTAAGTTGAATGATAAGAAGACAGGCATGGATTTTCAACTGCCATTTCCCGCTACATGATTGTTAAGTGTGTTGTGGTGGGTTTACAGTGGGCAGAGGTCAGTGATATGTTAGTGTTATTGGGCTGCAGGGAGAAAGTTAGTGCCGGTTGGCTATGATATTGCCT
This sequence comes from Neoceratodus forsteri, assembly GCA_016271365.2. Classification (NCBI taxonomy): domain Eukaryota; kingdom Metazoa; phylum Chordata; order Ceratodontiformes; family Ceratodontidae; genus Neoceratodus; species Neoceratodus forsteri. The sequence continues at coordinate 928,310,997 of CM057458.1, read as the reverse complement.
GGTAAGGACACGGGTATGAAGGGCTGTTAGCCAAACAGAGTGCTTTATTTTAAAGACCCATTTTATAAAAAAAAAAAATCCATAGTTTTCAAGAGGGTGGTGGTCCCTGCAAGATTGTTGGATATGACTTTGTTTGTTCATTTCAAATCTTGTCCCTTCCATCTGATATACAGTATCTATAAGCCAAAATTGTATTTAGTAAGTACTAACACATTGCAGCACTTGCCTTCTCCAGACACCACTTATCCAGACTGTAGATTGTATTGTGACTGTAAGGTGTTCTGTGCAGTTGGTTGCCAGCAAAATCAAAGTCAGTGCCAGCCCGGTGGTGCTGAGAGTTGAGGCTCTGGATGCCACACCTCATGCCATGCCGGCGACCGGTGTTTGGGAATGAGCACGGGTCGCCGGGTTTCAGTGGAAATGAGGAAGGATTGAACATCCAGAGGACTGCTCTCCTTCCTCGGGGAAGGGGGCCTGCCCATGCTGGTGCATTGCCAACCCCTGGTGGCCACCAGGTGATTGTTCTGTCTGGCTGTCTGACACAGGGGATCTGTGCTGCGGCATATGCCTTTCAAGTGCGCATGTGAGTGTTCGCACATTGAGCAGGGCATCACTGCACATCTGAGTCCAGGGGAACAACTGTACAAGGAAAATGGACCCAGCCTTGATAGGCGATGATGGGGTCCAGGAGCTACCCCCCATGCCCAGCAGTTGTGTACACCGGCTGACCTCGAAGCTCCCCTGGTCCATAGATTGCCCGCATGCAGGGTGGCATTCAGTGTGGTGTGGAAGCCTGGAAATTAGAGGAGTTAGCCCTTCTGAGTGTCAGGACTGAGTCTCAGACATGGTGGGAAGGAGGTAAGCTGGGTGCCCCCCCCCAAGAGAGTTCAGGGCTGAGTGAGGTGGATAAAGAAAATAATTAAAAAAAAAATCAAAGTTAGAAGTGACTTCATGTCTGTGACTCATTTTTCTGTTGCCCAGTCTGTAGCTAACATGTATGTTGTGGATGATACTGGGAATAAGGGAGACACTCACACCAGTAGAAGCACAGAGGTCCAGAAGGAGGTGGAAAAAGTTGATGGTGTGACTATTATTTCTGTTCAAGGTGGAGCTGATGGAGGTGAGGGTGATACTGTCCAGCTGCAGTCTGTTTCTCCTTAAGAAGAAGATAAGGAAAGCCAGCCCCCGCCATCCCCCACAGCGAGGAGATGCCAGAGAAGGGAAATGTTTCTCTGGAAATAGAAAGTTATAGGGAGGAGGAGGAGGATATGATATGTTTCGGTACAGATGATGATGAGGTGTTGGATCCCCTGTGGAAGCCAGAAGTGAAAAGGCTGAAGAGTGATGATGTAGCCCATTTAGATGCCAAGTGTGAGGGTACAGAAAACAGCAGATTTCAGTCCTGGTGGTGGATGTGAACCATCTAACAGCTTGTCTGACACCAGATTTCTGTCTCAATTTTCTATAACATTTTTGGGGAAACATTTCTGGAATCTGGGGCATGTTAGGCAGTGGCAGCACCAAGATTAGGCCTGAAAACCATTTTAAACGGTGCAGAAAACAGCAAATTTCAGACCTGGTGGTGGATGTGAACCATCTAACAGTATGACTGACACCAGATTTCTATCTCAATTTACTGTAATATTTTTTGAGAAACATTTCTGGAATTCTGGGGCATGTTCAGCAGTGGCAGCACCAATATTAGAATTGCAATCCTTTGTAAACAGTGGCAGAAGCTTCAGTTTGAGGTCCAGGGGATGGAGGGACACCATCTAACAGCATGACTGACACCATATTTCTGTCTCAGTGTACTATAAAATATTTTTTGGAAACATTTCTGGACTTCTGGGGCATGTTAGGCAGTGGCAGCACCAAGGTTTGGCTTGAAAACCATTTTAAACAGAGCAGAAAACAGCAGATTTTGGTCCTGCTGGTGGATGTGAACCATCTAACAGCATGACTGACATCACGTTTCTGTCTCAATTTACTGTAACATTTTTTGTGAAGCATTTCTGGACTTCTAGGGCCTGTTTGGCACTGGCAGCAACAAGATGAGGCCTGAAATCCTTGGTAAACAGTGGGCCAAACAGCATGTTTTGGTCCAGGAGGATGGCGGGCGCCATTTAACATCATGACTGAGACCTGATTTCTCTCTCAATTTAATGTAACATTTTTAGGAAACATTTCTGGAATTCTAGGGCATGCTGGCAGTGGCAGCACCAGATGTGTTAGATCTTCGGAATGCTGCACACAACAAGTGACGCAACATCACATAGCATTGTGAAACAATTTTTTTAATAAGCATAATACTTGACATTTGTGGATAGGAGGAGGAAACATGTTAAAGAGCAGGTGACACCTTCAAAATGACTTTCACAAAACATAGCATTGACCAACAATTCAGTTGCATTCCCTATCTATGGAGTTTCAAAGGAAAGGCCGGCACCTATCAAAGCCTGTCGGCCGTCAGGGCCCTGTGCACAGAGCCTGTATTTTTTTTTATTTAAATACCTCACGTGAGTTTCTTCAATTCAAAGTAAGAAGTACTCACCACAGCATATATCCATAAAGTGCTCTTTCTTTATTCCAGTGTGGCAAGTAAACAATGTAAAAAATGCTCCCATATAACTAAGACAAAAATGCCTGCTCCCTCATGGCACCGTACTTCATGATACATCAGAGGTTATGTCACACCTGATGCGTTTCACAAGTGCATGCTTTCTCCCACACAAAGCATGCACGTGAAAAACACGTGCATCAGGTGTGAGATAACCAGTAACATAGAAGAAATGATGGTGCCTTAGGGGAATTGGCATTTTTATCTTAGTTATATGGAAGCAATTTTTACATTGTTTACTTGACACACGAGACGGGAATAAAGAAAAAGCACTTTATGGACATCTGTTGTGATAAGTACTTCTAACTTTGAGTTGAAGCAACTCACATGAGCTATCTGAATTCAAAAAAATATGCACTCTGAGCACAAGGCCCAGATGGCCGACAGCCTTCGGTAACTACCTAGTAACACACACCACAAATAATAAGGGAATAAGGCATTTATTAGGGGAAGAGAACGCGGACATGGTACAGAATAAGGATAACAAATGACAGGCAGGATCAGGAGGACAAGGGTAATACAACAATGAGTGAGGAGAAGTAATAGAGAGAACAAGAAAAGGGACTGAATTATATAGGGAGCATAAGACAGTAACAAACACAACAGCAATGGTCAAATTATTTTACATACAAAATAAAGAAACAAGAGGACTTAAGGATGTAGATTAAAGAGGACAGCACAGATTTTTTTTGTTGTTTTTATTTTTTTTTAGGGGGAACATATAAACAACAGAATAGAGGAAAGAACAATTAAAATAAAAAAGATAAATTAGTTTGTGATGCCAGATTAACTGCCAGTGGGGCAGCCACTCAGTCCAGACAGAATGTCCATGATTTTATCAACATCACACTGGAGTTTAGTAATCTCCCCCCCCCAGGTATCACTAAATTCCTGTCTGAAATCATTTAGCTCCTGTCAAAGATGGAGGACTTCTGACAGGACAGCTGATAAGTCCACATGTATCACTGGCACTGCTGGTGGGGTGGGGGCTGCCTGTGCTGCTGCTGGCTCTGGATGGGGTGCCCTGGAGGAGTGTCACTGGCACTGCTGACAGGGTGGGGGATGTCTGTGGCATTGCTGCTGCTGGATCTGGACAGGGGGAGCCCCTGGTACAGTCTTGATGCTGCTGCAGACTGCTGCTGTTGTCTGGGCTGGTGAACCCAGCGAGGCCATTTAACAGGTCCAGCCATGCCTCCCTCCTACTCACCCCTTCAGTGCTCACACCCACACTGCTCCCCATAGCTGCAGTTGATGCTGCCACCACCTCCTGCAGTTTGAGGACCCATTGAAGCGGGTGGTGGTGCACCATGTGGCTACACTGGCTGGTTGTCCTGAAGTGGGAACAACACTTTCCATGACACACTTCCTGCCCACAAAGATTGCAGGTGATCACTAGGTTACCTGCCAAACTTGCATAAAAATAATCCCAGACAGGAGAACTTCGATGGTGATGGGCTGTGGTGGGGGCGGCAGATGATGCCTCAGGCACTGACTCTTCCTGCTGCTTGGGAGGGGGCACTGTCTCCTGCTGCTGTTGTGGTGGAGGGGCTATGGTATCCTCCTGCTACTGGGGAGGGTGCACAGTTGTTTGCTGCTGGGTGCGAGGCTGGGGCCAAAAGACTCTTGCCGCTGTGGCATTTCATTTTTAATGGTTATCTGAAACACTTGTACAGGTGCCCTAGTGCCTCTTCCCATCTCCATTATGTTCACCAACACCACCAATTCAAACAATGATGGAGACTCTTAGAGAGAGAGAGAGCCAGGTGGAGGGATTGCACAGATTAAGTAATTTATGTATAAAAGGGTACTCTGCAGCCACAAGAGCTTAATATGTATACCCTCAAGGAAAGGATGGAGAGGGGGGACATGATAGAAACTTTCAGGTACCTCAAGGGAATCAACAAAGTCCAGGAGGGTGTCATCTTTCAGAAAAAGAGATGTGTGAGGATCATGTGATGTGTCTGGCTTACTAGCTGTTATTCCTTGGGTTTCTGCTATCTCCCTTCAGAAATCCAACTTAATCAGTTTTTATTGGGTCAGCTTTCATGCATTTGACTACCTACTACAACTTCTGCTTACCTAGAAGGACCATCCATCCTTTTTTCTTGCATCACAATAGGTTTACTACACCGTGATGGAGGCAAAAATAAAAACAGCGCTGCCCAGGCATACACCTCCGGTCTCGCCTGACAAGTAGGCCAAGAAAGCTAAATCCCATCAACAGACTTCTGCTAAGCAATTGAGCGCCCTCTCTGCTCCAGTGCCACTATCAGAAGAATGATTTCTGCAAGAACTACAGCTGTTTAAAGAAACGATACAAGATATAACTTCAGATCTTAAAAATGTGCGCAGTGAGCTGACCGCCCTTAAAATGCGAACAGAAGATGCTGAAGCCCGCACCCACTCTCTTGAAACCCGTAGAGACAAGACAGATCCCGAAATAACTAAACTTAAACAACAAATCGCAAACTTACAGCTCAAAACAGAAGATTTAGAGGGCTGTAGTAGAAGAAACAACATTTAAGTTTTTGGGCTCCCAGAAGGAGCTGAGGGCTCCTTGGCTATTGTTTTTACCCAAAAGCGTCTCAATAAGATTGCTGGCCCTTCTCCACACAATCCCACTTACTTAATTGAACGGGCTCACAGGTCTTTGCACCCAAAACCAGAGGAGTCTGCTCCTCCCCGCCTGATGATCATCTGGCTACTCAATTACCTGGAAAAACAACATATTCTTTCCAAAACCAGAGATTTACTCACCATTCAATAGGAAGACAAGAGACTGCAGATCACCCAGGACTTGCTGTTAGAAATCCATCAGAAGAGAGCCGTCTTCCACCCCACAGTCTGTAAGCTGATTGCGGCCAGCATCAAATTCCATATGACCTACCCAACTCACCTACAAGTGCTGGTAGAAGGATCATGGCTCTCCTTTGAGTCCGTTTCTCAAGCTCAGTTAGATTTGGAGAAGAAACTTCCCTCCCTGTTCAGATCCCCATGATCTGATTAATTTTGCATGCTGCCCTGGGTTTCATTACCCAATGATTTAAGTAGCTTACCTAGGATATGGTTTTGCTATGCGGGTCCTGCAAGATGGGAAGTTGCTTCTGCTTTCAAACTGGTGATGGAGGATCCTGGATCCTGTTAGATTTCGAAGAAGAGCCTAGTTTGGGGAACCTAGGTTTGCTATGCTGCCGATTCCGAGGATCACATGTTTCCAGGTTGCTGTTTCTCTAGGGACTGTATTTCATGTGGCGCGAGTCTACTAATGTTATTATTCCTCTACAAAACACTCACCTCCCTGTCTAGACATAGGGGCACATTAATTTGACTCGGTACACCCTAATAATCCTTTTTTTTTACTTCTGATCTAAACCCTTTAGTAGGGGAAATACTTGCTAAAGATGTTTGTGCTGCATTTAAGGAGCACCCAGTCAGCTCTCTTGATCTCTCTGATCTATGTCTTTATGCTCCTCTTTCCCTCATGGTTCAACTTCCAGACACTCTAGTTTTCTTCTGTACTAAATTCTCTTGTCTATATATTTTACCAATTCTCTGGATATACTTTACAATCTTCTATTTCTTTTACTAATCTGACTTTAATCTGGAGAAGCTGGCAAGCACCACCCGAGATAACATGCTGATAACAGGTTGGTTATTATTATTTTTATACAGATGGCTCTTTCAGAATTATAACCTGTTTTACTCTTTATGTTACTGTTTCTCTTTGTTTATTGGATTTCTGGAGGGAGGAAGGGGGGGCAAAGGGATTGTATCAGTCTAGTGATGACCAGCCTCATGTACTGGTTTGTGGGAGGGTACCTAACTGCCCTCTGGCATATATCTTTATATTTTATTACTACACTCCTCATATTGTGGGTTTCATGGTGGTATTTTTATGTTGTAAATTTATGTTTATTACACTGTTACATATGTGGATTATTTAAAGCCCACCATATATGTTTAAGTGTTTATATGGGGAATGTTTTCCTTAGGATACATGTGGGATCTCTACCCATTACTTATATTATTACATTACAGTGGATAATATCACTTGGTAGAGAAATGTTTGTATATAGTTATGGGAGGGAATGGACTAGTAGGGGGTGGGAGGGAGAGTTTACTCATGTTCATTGTGTTCCACAATCGCTTAAATTAGATGTATCCCTGGTTCTACATGTTTTAACTGTTCACTTGTTTGAAATACTGCTATTTTTTTGCCTGTTATGGTGGAACGCAATAATTACTTTTTGGGGGGAATATACTTACAGAGGGAGGTTTGAGGAGCACTTTATGCCTGTAGAAGACTGGCTACATACAATGATTCATGGAAATAATGGCTAGTGTCATTAAAAAATTTATAATTTGGAACGTTAAGGGTGCTCGTGAACCTACTAAAAGATACCAAATTCTTAAACATTTATCTTTACTGCATGCCAATATTTCTTTCATCCAAGCGACCCACCTCCTTCCTAAGGAAGCTATTGGTTTTTGCAGGCAGGAGATTGGGCAAGTCTATGCATCAGGCATATTGATGGCTAGTAGAGGGACTGCCATCCTTGTTCATCATTCAGCGTCCTTTCAAGTGAAGGTGACCATCACAGATCCACAGGGGAGATATGTACTAGTTCAAGGACCATTGGATCGTACAGAGTTAGTACTAGGGAGTATAAATGGCCCAGTGGGGATGGGACTCTGAATTTTTTCAAGACCTATTAAGTAAACTACAACCATTTATGTGTCTCCCACTGATACTTGGTGGAGACTGGAACCTACCACCTACTCAAGATTTAGATAGTTCTAACTCTCTCCTTAGGCCTATTTCAATAACCCAAAGAGCTCTAGCCAAATTTCTTGATTCGACTGGTTTATGTGACCCATGGAGACTGATGAACCCCATATCTTGCACTTTTTTCTTTCACTTCGTGGTGCACTTTTCCTTATCCCATCTGGACTATATCTTAATCAGCCACTCACTTATACATGGCTTAAATTATTCAGCCATAGAACCTATAGTTATTTCGGACCATGCAGTAGCTTGGACAACACTATTATTGGACTCTAGTCTTCAAAGGGATTCCGTATGGTGGCTGAAAACACAGCTTTTAAAGGAGGATTATGTTATTTCCAGAATTTCTGGCCTGATTCAATCATTCATTACTAACAGCCACGGCTCGGTCCCGAGAGTGGACCATGAATGGTACACTCTGAAATGCTTCCTGAGAGGAGAATTTATCAGGCTTTCCTCTACACATAGGCAGAAAAACAAAGTTAATATCTTATCTCTACTGGCCCAAATTCGTTCACTCGAACAGTCCCTCTCTTCCTGTTCTTCCCCCAACTTACTGCCAACATTATTAAATTTAAGGAACAAATACTCTTCCTTATTACAAGAAAAGGCAGAATTTGCCATACTAAGAACCCAGACAAAATATATAGAACATGGAGAAAAAACAGGCCACCTCTTAGCCCTGCGCCTAAGGCATCAAAGATTATTTCTGCCATCAGTGACCCTGATGGGTCTATTAAAACTCATCCTACAGATATTGTAAATATTTACAAACAATTCTACTCCTCTCTTTACAACCGGCACCCTTGTCCCCCTTCACAAAGTGAGTTACTAGGATATTTGACTGCCACATTATTACTAACTCTCTCGTTATCACAACAGTCCTTTTTATCCAACCCATCTCTCTACAAGAGGTGGAATCAGCTATCAATAACATAGCAATGGACAAGGCTCAGAGCCCTGATGGCCTACCTACAAACTTTTATAAATTTTTGCTAAATACCTTGCACCTAGCTTGTTATGCTTCTATCAATATATGATATCTGAACAGATTCAGGATCCCTCTCTATTATAGGCCTCAATTATTCTCCTTCTCAAACCAGACAAACCCCCTCACTCACCTGCAAGCTACTGCCCAATCTCAATGCTAAATTGTGATATTAAAATTTTAACCAAAATACTCGCTAACAGAATCAAACAAATTTGGTCCCATCTTCTTAGTCCAGAACAAGTAGAGTTTGTATCTGGTAGAACCTCGGCAGATCATCTTCGTAAACTCTCATATCTCATTCAGTCGGCAAAAACCTCTCCCATATCAATGGCACTAATCTCGTTAGACTCAGAAACGGCCTTTGATAGGATAGACTGGGACTTTTTGTGGGCAATGTTACATGTATTCAATCCTTATATTCCTTTCCCCTTGCCAAGATACACTGCAATGGGGTCTACTCAGATACATTTCCTCTTTCTTCAGGTACACATCAAGGATGTCCACTTTCTCCTTTCCTTTTCAACTTATACCTAGAACCTCTTATTAGATGCTTGAAATCCTCTCCTTTGGTAACTGGTATACCTGTAGGTAACAGGGCTCCACAGCTTTCCATTTTTGCAGATGACATACTTCTTCATCTTTCTAATCCGGCCTCTTCATTAACAGCTGCAATGGATATTGTTGACACTTTCGGGAAATATTTGAATTATAAACTCAGCCTTAGCAAAACTGAAATTCATCCCCTTAACCATCGAACACATAGCTCGGCCCTCAATAAATTCTGAATGAAATGACCCCCCCCCGGTTTATTAAATATCTGGGCATCTATGTTACCTCCGACCTATCACTATCACGGAAGCTTAACCTAGAGGACTTGTGGCACAAAATCCAACAAGATCTAACAAGATGGAAAAATCTCCCACTTTTGCTATGGGGCAGAATTAACATTATCAAGTTCAAGTTCAAGTTTATTGTAGGGAAAAACTCCATTGAGCAAGCTCATTCACAAGGAGGTCCTATGATACATATACTAGAAGACTCACAGAAGGATATAATAAGAGCATACAACAAGATTATAAGTGCTAATAAAGTACATGAGTAGCAGTTATACAGGCATTACACTGTATATCATAGAGTAGGTCATCATACTCATATACAAAGTGCAGATACAGTCCATGTGGACCTTGTGTCTAACAATAGGCTACACAGTCATAGGAAACTATGATTTCAATGACAATTACAAACATCTTTTATTTTTCCTGCAATTAATTTTTTGAAGAGACTGACAGAGACTAATTTTGATAGTTTCAGTGAAGATCATAGATGATTCCAGATTATCGATAGGGCTATGGAAAAGGCACACTTCCCAAAGGAAGAGCGTGTCATGGGGACATCTAGAAAGATGAAATCTGATTTCCTGAGTGCATATGTACTGCTGCAGCTATGGATGATGGAGGTTAGGTAATTTGGGAGTTTGTTAAGGAGAAGTTTTAGAGTCCATGTACTGGCATGAAGAACGTGCCTAGTGGTAAGGGATGTCCAACCCACAGCTGAGTATAGGTCACAATGATGTGTCCAGTAAGCGGAGTTTGTAATGAAGCGCAGTGCATGGTGATAGAGAATGTCTAGTTTGTTAAGTTTTGAGGTTGCAGAAGAGTTATAAATTATGCCCCGATAGTCTAATAGTGGGAGGAATGTGGCTTGGACAAGCCTAGTTCTGACCTCAACTGGAAAGAGTGGCTTGTTACGGTAAAAGAAGCCTAACCTTATTTTTAGTCTTTTTATAAAGTCATCCAGGTGTTCAAAGAATGTAAGCTTACTATCTAACCAAAACCCCAGGTATTTGAATTTGGGGGTGACTTCCAAAGGCTCACCTAGGGAAGTTACTATGAAGTCGTTTTGTAATGTGTCATGTATGGGGGGATGATTTTGGGGGAAGATCATAGCTTTAGTTTTCTTAGCATTTAGAAGGAGTTTAGCATTTATGAGATTGGATTTGAGTTGGATAAAGTCGGCTTGGAGGACATCTCTGAAATGTAATAATGAGGCATCAGAAGTATAGAGGACTGTATCGCTGGCAAAGAAATGCAATTTAGAGTTGGATATGTGGTAGTCTAGGTCATTAATGTATAGGGAGAATAGGATAGGACCTAGGATGGAACTTTGTGGGACTCCATAGTAAGTGGTAGGTGGGAGGAGAACAGTCATCAGCTTTGATTTTTGCATCCTTCCAAGGTAACTATTAAACCACTGGATGGTAGAAAGTGTGGCACCTATTTTAGCAAGGCTGAATTCAATAAGGTTGTGGTCTACTGTGTCGAAGGCTTTACTAAGGTCTAGGAAGATGGCTCCTGTTTACTTCTTGGACTCCATGGCTGAGATCCAGTCATCAGTTTGGCCAAGGCAGTGACGGTACTGTGGTTGGAGCAGAAACCAGATTGGGTTGGGTTTAGGAGTGAATAGGTTTCTAGGTGATGTTTTAATTGAGCATAGATCAGCTTTTCAAAGACTTTAGAGAGGATAGGCAAGATGGAAATGGGTCTGCAGTTATTTAAATCACATGGGTCTCCTGCTTTAAATAGAGGGAGGATATGGGCTGATATCCAGCATAATGGTACAATAGAAGAAGAGATAGAAAGGTTGAAAATATGTAAGATTGGGGCTGTAAGGTAGGTGAACCCAAGTTTTAGGAAAAAAGGTTTGATTCTGTCGTCTCCGGCTCTTTTTTTGGTATCAAGGTTCTTGAGGGAGTCTTTGACATCTTTAAAGTTAATGGGATGCAGCTGAAAGGGGTGGCTTGTTTTTGGAGAGCTATAATTTGTGCTGTCTTGGCTAATAGCACGTGATGCATACGGGGACGTGTCAAACGCTAGGCCAGCGATGGTAAAGTGAGAGTTAAATTCTTCAAGGATATGGAAACTATTATCCACAGTCATATCATTTTTAATGATTTTGGTTGGTAGGGAAGGGGCCATCGGCTGCACTTCAATAGACTTGAGGGTCCTCCAGATTTTTGGGGAGTCCCCTTTAGCCTGCTCGAGAGTGGAAACATAGAACTTGGCTTTGGCAGCAAAATTTGTTTCAAGCAGCCATTTCTGGCAGTTCTGAGGCCTGCCAATCCTCTGGGCTGTTTGTGTGTTTAGTCTTGGCCCATAATTTATCACGGGCAGAGAGACTGTTCTTCAATCTGGCAGTGAACCAGGGCTGTGAGATGTTTCATGTTCTGACCTTAATAAATGGTGCATATTTATTTGCTAGGGTGTTGAGGGTGTCATTTAAGACTGCAGCCACCTCATTGGGGGTTTTGGAGACATAAAGGTTTTACCATCTAACCTGGCTAAGGTCATAGAGGTAGCCCTGCATGCTAAACTTCCAGAACGAGTGTTTAATTATGATTTTAGGCTGGTGGCGAATTTTGGTTTGCATCCTTGTGCAGACTACAATACCATGATCACTCATATCATTATGAAATACAGCTGAGTGAGAGATTTTATGGGGATGGGAAGATAATAAAATATCAATAATCAAACTCTTATCTACTTTTATCTTGTTGGGCCTTGTGAGTTCTGTCACTAATTGAGTAAGACCAAGTTCATCACAGAGGGACTTTAGCCTCTGCGATTTGTGTGATAGCCAGTCCATATTGAAATCCCCAAGGATTAGTACTTCAGTCTTGGCAGCAGCTGTTAGCAATTTAAGGATAGTGAGGAAGTCAGTTCTGCCACTAGGGGGCCTGTAGCACCCGATGATGTTAATGCATTCTGTGGAGGGGAGATGTAACTTTATGGAGACAATTTCATATTTCTTTTGTTTCAAATTACACTGAATGTCACTAACTGTGAAGTTGGATTTAGTGTAAATAACTACTCCCCCAACCCTAGTCCCTCTGTCAGCCCTTATCAACTTATAGCCCAGAAGGGCAACTTGTTTGTCCAGGTAGGATGTTTTTAACCAAGATTCTGTAATAATAATAAGATCGGGCTCAGTATGGAGAGCCCATGCTTGTAGCTGGTCAATTTTCTTAGGCAGGCTCTGGATATTAACCAACATTACCTTAAGACCTGAAGCTGTCACAAATTCAGAGGGTGAGGTAAGCAAGTTGGATGGGCCTGGGTTTAGTTCCACATTTTCTGAACATAGAAGGAGCAGGAGTAACAATTTCCTTAGGGAACTCATGATGGACCTAAGAGTTTTATTTCTTTTACCCCATTTTTCAAAGGAGGACAGAGGGGGCTTCAATCCACTAAAATGTGTGCAAGCAGAGTGAGAATTTATGGTTATAAGAGAGAGCACGCTGAGAGAAAGAGGAGAAGGAAGTAAGCTATATTGGTAGGCAAATAAATGGGTATAATCTAATGGGGAGGAAACCACAGGGATAGATAAGGTACCCCAGTATGGGGTAGGGTTAATTGAAGCCATAGGGCTGAAGACCAAGCAGGGCCCATACACATCTTCATACAAAGGACAGATGGTGCACTGCAAAAGAATGCTACAATAATGAGAGCATTATATGCCATGGTGTCAAACAGAGGTGCTATAAACATGCAGAGAGAGCACCATAACCTGATTATGAAGGGGAAGGGCACTGTGAGTGAACCAGCAGGGGTCCAATAAGAAGATTGCAGGGACAGTTGAGGGTGGGACAAGAGCATATTTAATGGGGGTCTGGGAGGGGGTGGGAAGAAAATTCAGGGACAGAGCAGAGTCTTTAGGGCGGGAAGAAGCCCACTTCAAAATCTGTGTCTCTGGACCAGTTGGGGCTGTTCCCATGGAGGCACCTGAGTTCTGATTGGTTGGCTGGTGACCGTACCTTTTGTGCTGGGGAATCCAGCTGAGGAATACAGGTCGGTGGCTTCAGAGGCACCGTCTGACCAGGGGAGAGATCGTGCCATGGAAGCGAGGACTTGCCCCTGTCACTAGGAGCCACTGCAAGGAGAGAGAGAGGGACAAAATATAAAGGCAGCTAAGGCAAGGGACAGACAAAGGATTCATGGGACAGGGAGACAGCAAAATTACCAAGACAAAGGAGATACGTAATTTCGGGGCCAAGAGGCAGCCGGTAATCACTTAACTCTTTACAGATATCAATGCATAACAGGGCTGTAATCACTTGAAAAACTGTATGTATACTTCTAAAAAAATACAGGCAAGTAAATTCATGGAAAATCTAAAGAATAGTTGAAAATTCAGGGACAGAGCAGAGTCTTTAGGGCGGGAAGAATCCCATTTCAAAATCCATGTCTCGAAACCAATCGGGGCTGTTCCCTTGTAGGTGCCTGAGTTCCGATTGGTCAGTTGGTGACCGTACCTTTTGTGCTGGGGAATTCAGCTGAGGTATAGGGGTCGGCAGCTTCAGAGGCACTGTCCAACCGGGGGAGAGATCAAGCCATGGAAGTGAGGGCTTACCCCTGTCATGGGGAGCCACTTTTGTGCTGGGGAATCCGGCTGAGGCGTCGGGGTCAGCAGCTTCAGAGGCGCCATCCAACTGGGGAAGAGATCAAGCCATGGAAGCAAGGGCTTGCTTATCAAGATGAATGTTCTTCCTAGGCCCTTTTATCCTTTAAATATGCTAAATATTTGGCAACCCGTATCCTTCTTTCAACGTATTCACTCAGATATCAATTCATTCATCTGGTTGGATAAGGCAGTCAGAAGATTGTACCTTAAACTGTGTCAACCCAAGGAGCTAGGAGAATTATGATTGCCTAATTTTCTACTTTACTACTGGGCTAGTCACCTATATAAATGTGGAAAATGGTTATCTCTACCTCAACTTCTTGTACAACAAGATTATATTCCAATATGGTCACAAATAGAATCGGATCTGCTCTCTTCTCACAAACTATCCCCAATTTCAGTCTTCTATACCACAATGAAGAGCATACCATGTTCTTTACAGTCTTTTCCAATTGGCATTTCATTAAGAGTTATCTCCCATTTGTATAGACATCTCAAAGTATCTCCGACCATTGATTTTTCTCCACCAGTCTTGGCTAACTTAAACCTCAAAATTGGAGGAACTCCGATATCTGGAAACTGGCTACCAATATCTTCTGAAGTTACTGTCTCTGATTTATTTCTACTCACATGACTCTATTCTGTCTTTACAAGAGATCTTAGTTAAGTTCCAATTACCACCATCTTCAGCTTTCAAAATGTTTCAGCTTAAGCATCTTCTGGTTAAAACGTTTGGGCTGGAACCCAAATCCTCTCACATTAGTATCTTTCTGCAACAAATCACTGTCCCAACATCTAAACCACATGGTATCTCTATACTCTATAAGTTACTTCTTACATGCCTGCAACCCCATCTCCAACTGGCTCCAAGATCTGGCAAGGTTTCTTTCTTGACGAAGATATTACGGTAATGGGCAACACCTATGGAAGGATTTATTCATATATCTTACTCAAGATCATTACAGATTAACACAGTACAGTATCCTAAATAACATGTATCATACTCCCATTAAACTAGCTCAAATGAAGCGCCTCCCATCTAATATATGCTCCAGATGTAATAAAGAGGAGGACTCATTACTGCACATTTTCTGGGCATGTTAGAAAGTATCTCCCCTCTGGAAACAAATTGAAACAACCTTGGACCCACTTTTAGGGCTGCAAGATCTTTTTTTCCCCATCATATGTATTCTGGGAGATTATTCTAAAATTCTGGTGAAAGAGAGAAGATACTATATAGCTCTCATCTCTCTAGCAGTCAAAAAATTGGTGCTTAGACATTGGATGGATCAAGCACCTATTTTTTATACGGAATGGTTGCACAAAATATCCTTTGCCCTTCATGCTGAACATTTAATTGTGACCGTACGTCACTGCCAATCATCGTTCAATAAAAAATTGGGGAAATTGTACGCCCTCTACTTATCTTGATATTTTGGTTTTGGTTCTTCACGAGCATCTCAACCTCTTTACCTTACTTTCTAACTAGCTGTTAATCACTCTGGTTCTCTTATCGTATATGCCACATTAGACATATAAGTGCACCCCAGTACAGGGGAGGGAGGGTGGGGGTTAGAGGAGGGAGGGAGGGAGGTAGTTAGGTTTGTTTGGGTAGTTTGTATTCATTATTTTCTCTGACTTATTTTCCTACCTGTAAATGATTTCTCTCAGTATATAACACTTATAGATTTTGTTTCTGCTTTGTATTGTTATATTGTGTCATCATATGTAAATAAATAAAGCATGTTTAATTAAAAAAAGAAAAAATGTGCAAGAACAAGGGGCACAATTCTAAGATAGAGGGGGGACGGCTCAAGGGCAATGTGAGGAACTATTTTTTCAAGGAGTGGGTGGTGGACATGTGGAACAGCCTTTCTGAGGAGGTAGGGCGGTCAAAAACAGTGGTGGAGTTCAAGAATGCATGGGACAGACATAGGCAATGCTGGTGGTGGGTAGGAAGAATTAGGCTATTGGTTAAATAGGATCTGTAGCTTATCCAATATGTAGGGAAACTGGCTGACTGGGTGGGCCAAGTGGTCCTTTTCTGCCATCAAAGTCTATGTTTCTATGCTGCCTGCTTTTTTGAGATATGTAACATAGGAAATGAACCACTCACTTCCTGTCTGTTTAGACTCAATCATGTGACCACCAGCAGAGAGAAAAACCCGATTTCACCTAATTTCACCTTATTAAAGTGCAAGACAAAATGCAAGGTGAACTTGGGTGGCGAAATGTTACCATCATTTCACAGACAAAATTTCACTGCATCTCTACCAACAACATGAACTTAATGCAAATCACTCACTGTTATCACCACCCTTCTACATGAGGACTGTCACCATAAGACATACTAACAACATACTGGCCAGGCTGTGCCCCAACAAAGTGGCAGACAGTGATAGACTGAAACCCAAATTCCTGAAGGTAGATGCCAGTGTCATTGCCCAGGCCCTAACCAAAATGTTCATTTTCTCCCTCACCACCCAAGGTAGTGCTCAGTATTGGAAAATGGCTAAGGCTGTGTCAGTTTGTAAAGTGGTGCCCATTCTTCCATAGATAACTACTGCCCAATCTTGAAATTTTTGTCCCTAAACAAACTTCTTCAAAAATCATCTACAAGCCATTAACCATTCCCCTATTCCAATATAATATACTTGCTTGGTTTTAAGCCTGCACATAGCACCCATACAGCAGTAGTCTACTACACTAATGATGATATTTGCAGAGCAGTGGACAAGGATCTGTAAACAGGAGCAGCGTTCATGGACTTCACTGAGGCTTTCAACCTGGTGGAGCATGATATACTTTTACCATCTCTCAGGTGGCCAACTAAGTGTTTGACAGGAGGAAGACAGTGGGTCACGGTTGTGAACATTTAATCAAAATTGTTTAATTTCTTTGTGGGTGTTCTGCAGGGGTCAATCCATGGTCCTTTCTTATTTTCACTTTTTATTAATCCTTTACCATCTTCCTGCCAGAAGAGCAAAACCCTACTATATGCTAATGACCGTATTATGTACATTAACTCCCCTGACCCTGTCATCATTTCCTCTGTCCTTAGTGAGGAGTTCAGCAGGGTGAACCTTCAACTGTGTAGAAGAAAACTCCTGCTAAGCAAAGTGAAAACCAAAACTATGCACTTTGGGAAAAAAAGAAAACCTAACATTTGCCTGCAAAATGTCCACATCCATAGTTCCTGCAGGACCCATACTGAATGCATACACACTTTTAAATATCTAACAGTCCATCTATACCCTAGTTTGCCCTACTCAGAAAATACCTCTACATTTTGCAAATCAACCAGTTAAAAATGTGGAGCCCTATATAGGCTTAAACATTGTCTCACACCTGAGGTAAGGCTGACCATTGCTAGAAGCAACAGCAGAATGAGTGTGCACACAGTGGTGCAGGATATGATCCATTTGCAGGTTTAGCTGGCCCTAAACTGAAGCAAAAGGCAAAGAGTAAATGCACTTCTACACAAAGTCACAGTCCAGACAGCTGTAGGTTAATACAGATAAATGCTCGAGCCAGCACTAGTGTGCTAAATGCATTTAATTTCCCAAGACGTTTGAGGCAAGAACAAGTTGAAAAGATTAAAAATACAAAATCAGAGGCCTAGTACAGTGGCATACTTGTGACTCACTGGGGTCAAGATGCCCTGGCGTTTCACTCAAATTGAGCTTCAACAGAGGACTGTACTTAGTCTTGGGGGAGCAGAGAGACTGGGCAACATCTGCTCTGCACTTATAACATTTTGAACATGCACTGCAGGCTATTGAATCTCTCACTGCTGCAGCCCTGCTCTGATAACAGCCAGAGGGGATCCTGGGACTTGTAATTATAGAAAATGTGAGTTTGGAAGTCAGTAGAATCAGTCTGATAGAATCTACAATACTGCAATAAACAGTATGTAAAAAACTATTAAGTTAAAATTGCTACTGGCCCCACACTCGGGTGTGGGGCTTTTAATGATGACTGTTCCCCTTTAATAGTCCTGTCTGCGTGCCACTATTTCCCAACTACTTAAATTGGGCTTTCTCTTTTTCTGAATGTTTTATTTAGCCATTTTATCTGTTTATATATAATGCAAGACTATGGCAATATGGCATAGAAAAAAGGGAAAAAAATAAAAGAATTTTAATCCCAGATTCACTCTACAATTGTCTATTTAATTAGTGCAAAATTACATTTCAGCACAGCGTTACATTCATTACAATCAGTTCTCAGTAATCCCATAATCCCATAGTCCGTCCATCCCTGTTTCTTAATTACATTAGAGAAAAGATTATTTAAAAGCATACTAAGCCAAATCCACCCACTATGGCTGAGGAGCTAAGGGGTTATTCTAGAGTCTTAAAAACATTTAGATTAATCTACAATGTTTAGTGAGGTACTACAAAATTATAGCTTTAAACAACACTTCAGATTGATTATAGTGCTTGCTGATCAAAATATAGTATCATGAAAAAGAAAGAGAAATTGAAAGAAAAAATAAATGGCACTCATTTTTCCACATAAAACACAAGAGTTCAAATTAGTGCAGTTTGTAATAAATGTACTGTATATGATGAAAATGCAAGCAAAGAATACATCTGAATGTACTTATTTATATTTCAAAACTAGCTCACTTCAAATTTCTAAATCTGAAATTCCATCCAAAATGTCTTCCATGTGGTCTTCAGGTTCCTCCAGCTGTGGAGCTGATTTTCTCTTATCCTGCAATAATTGAAAGTCATTCAACTGATCTGGATCACAAAAAAGTATGATTTTTCAATCCAGAATACTGCACATCTGGCTAGATAAGGAAATGTGAAAGTTGCTCCTATCCCTTTGAGATCATCTTTTTGTACTGTATGTCTAAAAATGTTTTCCTTATACTGTACTGTGTGTGGTGGCTGCCGCATCAGAAAATATGTATTTATGTGTGTGTATGTATTATATATCATTGTTTTCATGAACATATGATACAATACACTTCCTTGCAACACTATTTCCCTAAGTCAAATGCAAGCTGAGTAATCATGGTTGTTCTTGCACGTATTTTTTCCATTTTTATTTTAAGAAGCAGTTGAATCCTTTAATTGAGAAGTAGATAAGACATTGATTTTGAATGGAATATTCTCAGTCCGTGGATTTAAAGGGACATTGTCAACCCCCTTAGACCTCAAAGTGTCCCTAATTTCAAAAATATACTTTATGATTGTTCACATTCTGTAGAGACTGCTGATGTAGCTGGTAGTTTGATTCTGTTATTTGTGTTGGACAAGTGGAACACCCTGCCAGAGGAAGTGGTGGGGGCTGAAACAGTCACGGGATTTAAGAATGCATGGGATAGACATAAAGGAATTCTAGAGGTCAGGGGTAAGGGGAAACAGACTTCTAGGAAAACAAACTGAACTTATAAGCTCAAATGGGCAGACTGGGTGGGCCATAGGCCCTTATCTGCCGACACTGTCTATGTATCTATGTATCTATGTTCTCTTTTAAAAGGTAAAAAAAAAAAAAACAGATTGCCCACCATAATGGTGTTTGTACTTGTTTTCTTTTTACCTTGTATTTGCAATTTTTGTGGCCCAGGTTATAACTGAAAATGTCCCCTAGGATCACTATACCCACTCAGTTAACAAATAAATGAATAAAATAAGATAAATAAAATTTTGCTTACAGTGAGTCTTGGCACATCCTTAACAAAAGTAGTCTTGCATCATATATCTTTCTGAACTGAATTTGCACACTCCACTGTTTGCAACTATTGTAACCTTTTATAATTCATGTCTGTACATTGTCTGTAACAATGCCCTACCTTATGACTTGGGATGTGCCTCAAAACAGGTTAGCCCTTTATCCAGTACACCTACCTGGTTACTAAATAAGTAAATAAATAAATGACACTGTGACCAGTTGGTAGGGCATAATCACATGCTGGGAGATAATACCATTCAAGACTAAGTACCTCACTTACAAAAATTGGTAATTCTCAAAAGTCCTAAAGTCCTGGCAGTGCTGCTACAGCACTGCAGCTTATATGGAGATTAAATTACATAATGATCAGTTTATCAAGTATTTTGCTTTAAGTTTAATCTTTTTAAGACAGACATCGTACAGTATGAATATAGATACTTACATGTAAAGGCTTGAGGTATCAACATAGCTCATTTGGTAGCACATTCACCACTAGGCCAGAAAGTTTCTTGTTCAGGTCGCACACTGGAACTGGGTTCATATCATAAATACTGGCACCCTAATGCAGTGTTAAAGAGATGCTGTACTATTGGGTTGTACCATTCTTTGGATGAGGCATTAAACCGAGGTCCCTTCTGCCCATTTCTGGTGCTGCCCTAGTGGATTTCCAGGTAGACTTTGTACAAGAGTAGGGCATTTTCCCCAGTGTCCTGGCCAACAATTCATTTCCCATAAAACTAGTTCATGCAACTGTCCAAGGTTATGTGTGGGTGTTGATGTTCAAATTGGCTGCCACTACACATTTGCCATCACTCCACTAGCAATCATTGCTTTTGGAGCACATTGGGATACAATGTGAATAAAAAAAACACTTTATACATGCTAAATCTTCTTTTTTGTTTTCATATGCTGTAGCTGTTTCCTCCCCGTGGCCACCCATTCCTTTCATCTGAACCCCCCCCCTTGGGAAAGTCATCACTAACTGCCATAGAGAGACATACATTTTTGTGGTCTTTCTTCCCTTTCCCCTGGAAGCACCGGCACTTGGCAAGAGCACGTGAATGGACAAGTGCTTCCAACACCCTCTCTACATCAGCCCTCGACTCTGCTATGACAGCCAGCCTCCAATCGGTGTCAGCTGAGAGTAACGGACTGATCTTCCCTTATCCAGGAGCTGAGAGCAGCCCATCAGCCAATACAATCAGCTGCCCAGCCCTCGACAAAGCCAACCCCTAGTGACTCAAGCTCGCTCCCGAATTCAGAGCACCAGCATGGCATGAGGACTGGCATCCAGTGCCTCAACCCTCAGCACCATGGGGCCAGCACTATTTATTTTTCTAACCAGAAGTATACTTCCCCTGAGAAGTGGGGAGACATTCATGATGGGTATTATATGCTAGTTTTTTCCCTCTTTCTTTAGTATGTACCTTAATACAGTATGTACCTTTTTATATATATGCTTGAACATTGCACATACTTAGTACAAGTGACTGTGTGAGTTTATGTTGTTGCAGAATCCTTTGACAGAGAAATAAATGCAAAGAGGCATTACACAGCTGGTCCTTGAAACTGACAGACACTATTGGGCAGTTATAGACAGTTGTCTGAATTCATTGAACTGTCTCCATTTAAACTCATACACTTATTACAGCAGTTCTGATTTCAGCTTGGTACATACCCAGTGCAGATGACAGTTTAAATTAAATGCAAGCATTTTAGCCACATGAGTGACCTTCAGTGCCCCCTCCCACTGGTAAACTCTAACTGCCAATTCTTTTATTGACCTGCAAAAGACAAGACATTAATTAGGGAGTACAGTCCCAAATGCTTATAATGGGCACATTTATGTAGAAGCGTTTTGCCCACTATAGCAGATGGTCACTGTATCCAATTTTAAAGTGCGGGTAATTTTTTTTTGGTAGCTTATCTACGCTACATTGTGGTATGCTAACACATCAGTGCAATGTCAATACAGTTTAGTGCATATGAATGCGACACTAGATACAGTATGTGAGTGCAAACAATTAAAAAGTCTAAGTATCAAACAAATAACTACTTGTCAAAGACCACCAAGGAATTAAGACCATGCAGCCTGATATGTACTGATGTAGCTTTTTGTTTGACACTTATACTGTCAATTTATATTTATATTATCATTTACAAAGTCTTGGTACTACACTATAGGTTTTGAAGTTTATGGGGCATAATATCTAGCTGGAGAGTATAGCTGGGTAATGGGTCCAACTTAGTTTTACACATCATACAGTATGTAATTACTGATCTTTTTAAGGAAGCTTTACTGGTTACTCTTTGTCTTTTATATACAGTATACATAGATGCTTCTTGTAGTCCTAAGACAATTTTAGTATGCCTTTAATCTGGGTGGGGGTTGTTTTTCAGTAATTGCATTCTTATACACATTGTGACACTTATAATTTGGTTTAAGAGCGATCTGCTAAAGTAGCTGTTATCTTATATGTCAATTTAATTTATATGCAGTAGAGTTCTTCGTATGTCTTCTGCACTAAGCACCTTTGACCCTGAGACTCTCCCAGCTGAAGAAGACATGGTACTGTTAAGCTTCTCTGACATCATCTTCTGCTTTTTTTTTAAAATGAGTATTTTAAACCTATGCAAATTTTTACTGTTTTTTTTCTGCATGATCTGGGTGTTAAAAATATTGTTTTCTCTAAATAATTGTCATTACGCTTCTGACAAAGGACTTGTTGATCCAAAAGCTAGAGTATTTTGTTCTTGTTACATCTATGTTGTCCCATTAAAAGGTATCAAATCATTTGCTTCTGGGTCTGTTCTTACAAGGACCAAAATGGCAAATACTAAATCTAGACTTCTCAAAATGAAGTAAGGGGTCACTGCTCCCTTGAGATACCGCAGGACTACATCCTTGATTTCTAGTCAACATATAAAACCAGAGGTATCACATCAGCATCAGCAACCACTAATTTTGAAACAACTAATCTGTATGATTCTGAACGTGATCCAAGCAAGACACTTCTAGTAGTCTGTGAAGTACATGTAACAGTTAGAAAGGGACCATATCACACAGTGTAGGGAAACATTCACAAAGTTTTCAAAATGTGTGGTACACTGATTATCCACTACAGTATTCACCTTTAACAGGCAAAACATACTACTTCTAAAGTAGCTGCTTCAGTAAAAACATTCCATGTTCAGTGGGCCATGTTAGTAGTGCTGTCACTCTCTCCCATGGTAACTGTCAGGTCCTCTGTTGCTCCATTCCCCACCAGCTTTCTCACTCTCCCACACTCACTCTCCACTTCTTTGAGGCACTTCCTGATGTGCTGTAGGGGGGTTACTTCCATAGGGTGTGCTCCCAAAGTGTTCAAACTGTCAAGCAAGAAACTGTAAAATCCTTATAATGTAGTGTTTCATCATGGTGAGCTGCAGTTTCTCTTGTCTAGCTGTAAAATGCAGGACAATACACCATTTACAGTGATTTAATTTTTAATTTCCTGGGGGGGTGACTCCAGACCTGCCCTAGATTTATCAGGAGTTTTGGACCCCCTGTTCACTGCTCTTGTGCATGCCACTGGATGTGGGCACTGCAGTACATGGGAGGAGTACACTGCGCATGGCCATACCTAACATTGGGGGAGGTATTATACTTGCAGCTCACATGTGTTGTGCCACGAGCGGTCCTACAGGTACATTGCAGACTTGCTCAGACTTGTCCATCCACATCATGCATATGTGGTGGCTGTTACACAGTACAGCTATATATGCATTTTTGCTGTGTAGTGTGCACTGAATGATGCCCTGTGTTCCACTGCAGGATACTGGTCATTCCTCCCTTTCCTTCTCTACAGACCTCAGTGGATATCCAGCCCCCGCCAGTGGCGCAAATCAGCAGGACCAGCTGAGCCATGGGGAGGACTGGTCCAGATTGCCAGGACATGGCAGGACCTGGAGAATCAGCTCACAGAAAGTGAGCAAAGAAGTGCAAAATTATGCACTTAAGTCATGGGAATCAGAGAGAGGAGTACTTAATGGGGGAGGTAGTGTTAGTCACCAAACAGGAGATGTATGTAGGCATAATTATATCTGAGGACCTAAAGGTGGTCTGACAGTGTGAGAAGGGGGTTAGAAGGGCCAGCGGGATGTTGGGGTGCATAGGTAGAGGCATCACAAGCAGAAACAAACATCTGCCAATGCCGAATGTTTGCTTGCTTGTATTAGCATTGGAAGTACAGGAGTTAGACAGATACAGAATAGGAATGGTAATGAAGTATTGAACTTCACATCAACCCCACCTACACCTTGCAGAGATGGACAGGCATTGGGGTATGCCTTTGGGTCATCGCCAGTAACGCTCATGACATTTCACCTCATCCTATCCTGCAGACACTGACAAGTGCTGAGGTGTGCCTTGGGGTGTTTGGCTTTACAGTCACACCATTACATAAGGACATATGCTGAAATGGGTGCAGTATAGGAGAATGGGGTGAACTCTGGGGCCAAAGCGTCCAAGGCACACCTCAATGCCTGTCACTGGCTGCAGGGTGGGGGTGGAATGGCATGAGCATTACAGCCAGCAGTCCAAAGGCACACCCCTGATGCCTGTTAGTCTGCACAGGGTTTGATGTTATGGTTTGAAACCCCTAATGCCCCAGGCTTTTGTTGGTATTTGCACTACAAATTTTCATCATGGCCTTTTTGCAACACCCACCTGATGTAAGCATTTGGGACCTCAGCTCATGAATAGTGGCACTGTGATTTTGTTAATCTGTCCCAAATGACGATTTTCCACTGCAAACGTGCCATTCTGTGCCAGATGTGCGAAACAACTGTTCGGGCAGGATGTGAAAAATGACAGCAGTACCATTCATAAGGAGGTGTGAAGAGATGGTAATGTTGGATATCTGGGGTGAAAATATTAAAAATTCTCAATGTTATGAGCGCGCATGAGAACTGCACAATGCACACTCATAACACAGTCATTCTTTTTAATTCTTTCACCAAATTTTCAACATAGACATTTTGGGACCTCTGCTCATGAACAGTGACACTATGATTTTCTTAATCTGTCCCGAACATTGATTTCCCACAGCGACAGCACCATTGTGCACCAGACGTGTGAAACCACATTTTGGAAAGGATGTGAAAACTGATAGCTATATTATTCATAAGGAGGTGTGCAAAAATGGCAATGTTGAAAATCTGGAGTGAAAATACAACAAATTCTTGAAGTTACGAGTATGCATGGAAACTGCACAATGCATGCTCGTAACATAGTTATTTTGTGAAATTTTGTCACCAAATTTTCAGCATGGGCATTTTGGGACATCTGCTCATCAACAGTGTCACTGTGATTTTCTTAAAATGTCCCAAATGCTGATTTCCCACAGTGATCATGCCATTGTGCGCCAGATGTGCAAAAACACATTTCAGGTAGGATGTGAACAATGACAGCTGTACTGTTCGTAAGGAGATACATAAAAATGGCAATGCTGAAAATCTGGAGTGAAATATTCAAAATTCTCAAAGTTATGAGCATGCATGGAAACAGCGCAATGTACACTCATAACACAGTCATTTGTTTGGAATTTATTTCACCAAATTTGCAACATACGCTTTTTGGGAGCCCACTTCATGAACAGTGGCACTGTCGTTTCGTTAATCGGTCCCGAAAGGTGATTCCGCACAGTGACCACAAAATCACCTTTTGGGGCTGAATAATGCAGTTAATGAATTCATGAGGAAGAGTCCCAAGAATCCCATGTTGAAAATTTGGTACCAAAAGTAAAAAAAATGGCCAAGATAGCCACATAAGTTGAAAGAATTCCATTTATGCCATTATACAGCTTACCGGTATTTCTTCAGTTCGTGGTCAGCTTTGAAGAGTGCAGAAATGTTCCCAATCCATCGAAGATCATTGTGCCAGGCTCCGGAGGTAAGTATGGGGTAAGGGGGTGTGGGGAGGTTCGGTGCACAGAGGGCAGTTGCGGGTTGGGGGAGGAGACCTGACTGCGAGGGACCCTTTTCTTTGTTTCAGGGGGGAAAAAAAAGACATCGCTGGAAGGTTTTTTCTTTTGCAGGTTTGCTGTTTGCACACTGGGTTGGGCTCCCAGTGTGCCACCTGTGTTTTTGGGGAGGGAGGGGGAACACAAGCTGATGGGGATTGGACCCCACTGACAAAGAAAGCCTGTTTGGGGGGACATGATGTCGAGGGGGACTGGGTACCCCACTCAGCACACAGAAAATGGGGGGGACATTATGCCGATGAGGATTGGGCTCCTCCATTGGCAAATTAACTGGGGCAGGGGCATGCTGACAGGGGGATTGGACACCCCCCTCAGCTTTTATGGGGACTGTGAGCTGACGGTGATAGCCACCGACATGTTCTTTTGAAATGTTACAACAGGCAAGGCACCGCCCTGTAATGATGTGTCGCTCTCTCATTGCAGCAGCTAATTCGTTTCAAGTTGGTGGCACACTGGCTGAACTAGTGTCAGCAGCAGTGTGCCACAGCATTGGGAAACGAGGGCCAGGCCCAATAATGCAGGGTGGCATTGGCCACCACAGTGCCGTAGCTCCAAAACCCGTTTCTCTCCTAAGCTGCCAAATAATGTTTCTTGCGCATGCACACAAGCAAACATAAAAAGGAGGTGGTGATGCCACTAAACAGATCATTAGTGAGACCTGATCTGGAGTACAGTATCCCATTTCGGAGGCAGCATCTCAGGAAGGACATAGAAAGAATGGAGGCAGTCAAAAGAAGGGCTACAAAAATGGTACAGGGGCTGTACCAGAAGTCAGATGAGGAGAGGCTGAAAGACCTCAATATGTATTTCCTAGAGATGTGAAGAGAGGGGGGGGACATAATAGAGATGTATAAATACCTTAAAGGGATCAATAATGTACAGGAGGGTAGCATCTTTCAGAAAAGAAAATGGACAACAACTAGGGGACATGAGATGAAGTTGGTGCAAGGAAGAATCGAGGGTGATTCAATGTGAGGAAGTATTTCTTTACAGAAAGGGTAGTGGATGCTTGGAACAGCCTCCCCACAGGGGTGGTAGGGGCAAAAATAGTGAATGAATTTAAAAATGCATGGGACACACACAAGGGAACACTAGAAAAAGGGAAGGGTAAGAAAGCTGCAGATCAACTGCAGTCTGCAGCATAAGTTAAAATTAGAAAAAGTGAGCAGAATGCATGGGTCCTTATCTGCTATGAAAGTCTATGTATCTATGTAAGAAGAGGCATTTATGTAGAGTAAGTGCCCTGTGTTGTGTGTTGCACCCAAAGTTGTGCTGTTTACACTCATAGGTGTCAAAAAATGTTTGGCCCGCTATGGCTATGACTGTTGTTTCAGTCATGGCTATGTATTACACTGGTAGAGTATGCCTTGACACTACAGTGTGAGTTATACATAGTATTACTTACATATCACCCTCTGTATGGCATACAGGGTGTCAGCAGAATTGTGAATAGTGAAGGCTTGGTATTGTTGATGGGGATGGGCAGGGTCAATGGCCTACTAGGTTACAGCTCAGAGGGCTGCCTTTCCCATTGTAAATGATGGGCTCAGCCAGATGGGAACAAGGTGTAAGATGACACTTTCAGTCAGTGGGGGGGAGGTACACCAATATGCTATACCTAATCAAGGCAGCAATATGGGTGTGGGTGAATCCACTCAAGGGGAGACTTCACCCCTTGCATCCATGGCCCTGACACTGTCTGTACCCTTCCTGCACTCATGACTACACTATGCTGCATTCCTGTGTGGCCAGCAATGGATGTCCCTGTGTGGCATGCCTTGCAGGATGCATGCCAGTGGGGGCATCACTTCTGCTGCTGTAGTAGGGGACATTTTCTGCACTTGGGGCACTGGCTTACCAGTGACACTGTGGTGTGTCATGATCTGTGCAATCTACTGCTGTGCACCTAGAGGGTCCTGGCATGGTGCCCTGTGTCTATCATGCCATGGCATGCTTTCCATAATGCAGTGGTGTGCCCCCTGTGTCACCAACCAAGTACCACAGGAGGCTTCTAGTAGTGCTTACAGCTCCGTTGGTGACTTCCCAGCAGTGTTGGTTGGGTCTGTACTGCCAAATACTTGAGACTAAGTATGCATGGCTTCATCAGGTGGTTGACATTGTGCACATCATACAGCACCCATGGTGGTCCACCTACAGTAATGCTATCTCTGGTGCCATATGTACTGTGTCACATGCCTGTGCATCTCACCAGAGCCCTGCATATGAGACATGCAGTTGGCAAAACATGGTGTCATTGGTGGGCAGTGTATGTACTGTACCATATGTGAGCAACATTGTTATGCAGAGGCAGTGTTGTTTAACCATCACAGTGATGACTAGGGTATGACTACTTCACTGTACATGGTGGGCCATGAATGTTCTGCAGTAGAACAGTTTGTGTGGCAGCCCTGAACCTAGGGTGGTGACGCCATCGTTAGGGTGGGGAGGACACCTCCAGGTGGGTCTGCATCCCACAACAGTGCTGTGCCAACAAGGAGGGGGGTGTAATGTGCACCACCTGTGCATGACACCATGGAACTCTTGTGGCACTCTGGCTGCTGCATACAGTGCAGCATGCTGATGCCATGCATGGCAGCTGATCTGTGGGTCAAACATGTATGGCTGGCCCGGATCTTACAGCCAGCAAGGGTGGCTCATAGCTGTCTGTTGTCTTACACATCTGTCTTGGGCTGTGAATGGCTCGTATGTAGGGCGCAGGGTGTGTGTCTCCCTGCACACCTAGCCAATACACTGCCTATGGCACCCTGGCTTTGCACCACTGTTGCTTGTGCTGCAGTTCCACATCTGGCATGCCTGTTTTTGTTGACTGTGCCTTGCATGGTTGTGCCCTGTGTTGCAGCACAGCACATCCATTGCACATGCAGTTCTCAACTGTAGGGTTACCCATGCTGTCTATAGTATGCCATGCCCATTTTCCTGAGTCTGTTAGATTCCCTCCACCTATGTGTGTTGTGGCAGCCCATGTGTCAGCTGATTGTGCCCATCTTCTACATGTTATGTCACTCATATATCATTTGTCCTGCATTACCCACTGACTGAGTTCATTGTCTTGTTTTCCACAGGTTCTTGTCAAGTGGCAGGTCACCACCCAGATATAGTGGACAGGGAGGGCCAGTATAATGTCCTTCAGTGATGATGCTGCCTCCTCTAGCTGATGGTTCAGTGTGTAAAAGATAGCCATCACAACCATCTGACAGCTGGCAGCAGTGCTGCAGTAACTCAGTCCACTGCTGCCACCACCGCCAATAAGAGAGGACCACTAATGTGTCGATGGCAACAGCAGGGGAATGGGTGTCTCCTTGGCATTATTCCCCCACTGTTTACGGGTGGTTGCCCCTGTGGTTTTGTTTCCCCAACCCCTGTGTTACTGTTGTTGCTGCTTAGTTTTGTTTTGTATGGCCTGTTTGCTTCATTGAAGTATATTTTTGCAACATACTGTTTGCTTCTGTGTCATGTGTCCATCATTGGTGCCCTCCTCTCACACCCACAACCACCCTCAATGTTCAGCTCTGCAACTGGTGCTTTAGTCATGGCTGCACCACTGCAGGGATTCCTGTGTTCAGCACTATCCTCAGTGCTATATTCAGAGCTGTGCTACTGCATTGTGCTGCACAAGTGCTTGTCATTTGCATGGCACACAGTCCACTCTATATTTACAGGGCTTAGTGCCGGTGCAATGCCTCAGTATGACATGGTCAGAGACTGGTGCAGACACAAGCGCAAATGAAGCATGATGACTGCACTTGCGTATCCTTCTGAATATCTAGGCCAGAGAGTTTCCATGTTTCAAAATTAAAGTGTTACTAGAGTATCCTCCTCATCAGAAAAAGAAAGAGTTGTTTAATAATTGAAATGCTATTAATAGGTTGCATATTATGCACATAAATGTTATACACTTATACGATGAAAATAGTCCTTAACAATTGGTGATAGGGTTTAAAACCTGTTCTTAAAGCAATTAACAAAAATAAAATTAAGGCAGTGCAGTCTGCCCAGACATTGTAATATCTTCTTAGACAGCTATTTGTACAAGAAAATAAAGCAATCTTATCCTAGTAACCCATGCCTAGAGGAAAATTATTTATACACTATTTGCTACATTAGGTAACGCCATGTAATCAGACAAATCAAACAAATAAACATTAAATCTGATAAACCTTCTCAAAAGTATTTTCCACTACTTGTGAAGAAACCAACAAAATCAAAAGGACAAAAGCAACTGAGTCTATTATAGAATTCTCAAAAATGTGACAATACATATCTGTATATTTTTAAGTTTGCCAAAATGTATTTTACTTTTTATGCTTTTTAAATATATTAATATAGATGTATTATGTACTATTTATAGCAATCTATATCTAAATATATTAATGTAGATATACATGTATATAAAAGACAAAGAACATCAGAGAGTGAGAACCTGAGAGAATGTTTCAGAAAAGCACTAGCAAACTGGCAAGAATGAGAGGTGGAGGAACAATGGGGAATAATCAAAACGGCCATCACAGAGGCAACAGGCCTTTGTGTGAAGCAAATCAACAAAACAAAATGAAGGAAAAATCTGCTATGGTTCTCAAAAGAGGCAGAAGGGAAGGTTAAGGAGAAAAGGACAGCATTCAGGAAATATAAGGAAACGCAGAAGGAGCAGGACAGAGAACTGTATCAGTTAAAGCAGAAGGAGGCAGGGAAGGCAGTCAGAATAACAAAGGCACAAACTGAGGAAAAGACAGCCAACTCTGTTAAGAATGGAGATAAAACTTTTTATAGGTACATTAGGGAGTGAAGAAAGACCAAGGGAGAGATACAAAGACATGATAAAGGGGAGGGAATTTGGTCAGAGGGTGACAGTGAAAAAGCAGGGATACTGAATGAATATTTCTGCTCAATATTCACAACAGAAGAGGAGGGGGAGGTACCTAAACCAAACAAGAGAGAAACTCTGAATAGGGGGGTTGATATCAGTTCATTCACAGAAAAAAGGGTTTTGAAAAAACTCTTGAAACTGAGGGTGGACAAAGCAATGGGGCCTGATGGGATTCACCCAAGAATTCTAAAAGAACTAAGGGTAGACCTAGCAACACCACTGACTACTCTCCTTAACAAATCATGGGAGGATGGGTGGTACCTGAGGACTGGAGTAGGGCAAATGTGATTCCACTTCAGAAAAGTGGGAGCAGGGCAGAGGCAGGAAACTACAGACCAGTTAGTTTGACCTCAGTGGTAGGGAAAATGATGGAATCACTTCTGAAAGAAAGAATTGTTGAGTACCTAGAGGCCATTGGGGCACTGGACCCAAGGCAGCACGGTTTCCCAGCAGGAAGGTTATGTCAGATGTGCCTAATAGATTTCTTTGACTGGGTGACCAAAGTAGTAGACCAGGGAGGGACTGTGGATATGGCCTACCTAGATTTTAGCAAGGCGTTTGACACAGTCTCACACAAAAAATGAATATACGAGTTAACCAGCCTTGGAGAGGGTCCGAAGGTGGTAGCCTGGATAAAAAAACTGGCTGGACAACAGGACGCAAAGGGTAATAGTAAACAGAGTCCACAGTGAAGAAAGGAGGGTAACTAGTGGGGTATTGCACGGTTCGGTACTAGGACTGGTCCTCTTTAATGTCTTTATAAGTGATATTGGAGAGCACCTGGAAGGAAAGATATGTCTCTTTGCAGATAACACAAAGATCTACAACAGGGATGTTACACAAGGTTGGGTGGAAAGGATGAAAAGGGACTTGGCAAGGTTGGAGGAATGGTCAAATATGTGGCAGCTCATATTCAATGCAAAGAAGTGCAAGGTAATGCATCTGGAAAACAAAAACCCAGGGGAAGAGTACACAATGTGGGGTAAGTTAATAACAACAACAAAAATCGAAAGAGACCTAGGAAAAATTATATCAGATGACCTAAAGGTGGGCAAGCAACGTGAGAAGGCAGTAAGGAGGGCTGGAGGATACTGGGATGCATAGGGAGAGACATCAACAGTAGAAAACAGGAAGTTGTTAGCCCTCTGTACAGACAGTTAGTGAGACCCCATCTGGAGTACTGCATGCAATTCTGGAGACCCCATCTCCACAAAGACATAGACAGAGTGGAGGCTGTTCAGAGGAGGGCAACCAAAATGGTGCAGGGTCTGCACCAGAAGACATACGAGGAGAGATTAAAGCAGCTTAATATATATACCCTTGAGGAAAGGAGGGAGAGGGGGTACATGATAGAAACTTTCAAGTATCTCAAGGGAATTAACAAAGTACAAGAGGGTAGCATCTTTCAGAGAAGAGATGTGAACAGGGATCTACATCATATCTTGTGGTCGTGTGCTCACTTTAATAAGCTCTGGTGTAAAGTCTATTTACCTGCCTCCAGACTAGCAGAACAAAAACTAAGTTATTCCTTCTAGGCATCCTTATCCCCAGTAGCACTCTCCTCTCACATGCACATTTTAGATGGTTAAACATACTTTCTCTTCTGGTCAAACGTCTGATTCTTATAAAATGAAAATCAACTCTGGTGCCTTCTCTTTCAGATGTTCTTCAAAGCCTTTCTCCATATGCCTCCCTAGACCGAATATCTCATGTTACTCATAACCGACTCACTGCATATGACAGATGTTGGCAGGATTACTTCAAGTACATCGAACCTAGTTCTTCTAGACCCTAATTCTTAGGGATATTTAGCCCTCCTTCTTATTTTGCCCTCAGATTCGGTTCTCCTGAAACTTTTGTGCACAGATCTCTCTTCTTGTTTGCCTCCTATATTTTCTCCCTCTCTCCTTCCCTTCTTACTTGCTTTTTTCTTTTCTTTCTTTCTTTGCACACTTTTCTCTTATCTTTACCTCTCCATTACTGAACATTGTTCATATTACCACATTTATCACTTTTTGTAATTTATTGAATGCCATGCCATAGCCTGCCCTAGCATTTATTTCATACATGGTTGCCATTCCTGATTTTATAATACGCTATTGATTGTAACCGCTCTGCTCTCCACTTATAACCTGTCTAGGTTTGTGTTTTATTATCAATACATGCATATAAGGCTTCTCCAATATGTTTACCCTAAATACTGTGTTTAAGTGATATTTTATACTGTATATGGAGGATGTTCTTCTATTGTATAAGATGTGTGCTTTCTTATATACTCAAATTTCAATAAAAAGATAAAGTGGAAAAAAAAGAAGAGATGTGCAAGAACAAGGGGGTGCAATTTGAAGATAGAGGGGGGTAACGGCTCAGAGGTAATGTTAGAAAGTATTTTTTCACACTAAGGGTTGTGGATGCATGGAACAGTCTTCCTGAGGAGGTTGTGGAGTCAGGAACAGTGGGAGAATTCAAGAATGCATGGGACAGGCATAAGGCAATTCTAGTGGTGGGGTAGGGTAGGAGGAAGTAAGCTGTTGATTAACTAGAATCTGCAGCTTATCCATCAGGTAGGGAAATGGGCAGACTAGGTTTGCCAATTGGTCCTTATCTGACATCAAATTCTATGTTTCTGTGTTTCTTAGTGCGGAAGCACTGAGGCAAGGATTATCCCAAAGGGCATTGGCAATAAAGCCAAGTTTCAAAGATCTACAAAATTACACGTACCACCATAATGCAAAGCATCATGGGATGTGTACGAAAATCACCATGACATTTTAGGCTGGTACAGCTTTAAGCAAGAATGCATGGTGCCAAAAGGCCTCTCACTCAATTTGCAAAGGGTGCAAACAGAAAGACACAGACACATGTTTCATCCTACCAGGACTCATCAGTGTGCCTCGTCTGTATCACACCCCAAGGGAAATGAATCAGCCTTAAGTTGGTCTTATGGGTTAAGGTCATACTAGGCCCCAAAAAAAAAAAAAACAAGCTAAAAGGCAAAGAACCTCAGTGCAGAAGCACTGAGGCAAGAGTTAACCCAAAGGGCATTGGAAATATAACCAAGTTTCAAAGAACTACAAAATTACACATACCACCATAATGTAACACATCATGGGATGTATATGCAAATCACCATTGTATCACACCCCAGGGATGTGATACAAATGAGGAACACTCATGAGTCCTGGTAGGACAAAACACGTCTCTGTGTCTTTCTGTTTGCACTCTTTGCAAATTGTGTGTGAGAGGTCTTTTGGCCCCATGCATTCTTGCTTAAAGGGAAACTAACATAAATTATAAAATGTATCAATATTGTTACCAATGGAAATCTGCTTTATATAAGCTATTGGCAGAACCTGTAACACTTTTAGGGTAAGGATTGTAACCCATTTTGGTGCCCTTCCTTTTATAGCTGCAGGCATCCATTGTCTAAATCACAAGCACAGGAAATTACATCACATCAGGGGAAAACAGAGGGAAAATACAGTGCTGTCAATAATTTACAATGAATATTTTTTGATCCACTCAACTTTCAGTGACATTTGTGGTAAATTGTGCTGATGACATTTTCAGGCATCAGCATCCCTGCCATATTACAAATTTGTAAAGCCACTGTGTCATGGAGCTACAAGTATATTGTTCTGTTGTAAAAAAAGGTTGTGTATTGCCAGTGCCAACAGTTTCCGAGCTCCTTTGGGGTTTGATTTGTACAATGTTTTGTGACATTACAGTTGAGTGAAATGTTTTGCATCTGTGTGGTTGCAGAGTCCTGCTAGTACCACTCCAAACAATGTTTGCACCAGTGCTGTTTTGCATTTCTTTGTACTGAAGCAGTTGTGCATAATTTTTGTTTCACTGGCCTAATTTTGTGTAATAAGAGGCAGTGTGGTACATGTGTTTGAACCCCAAATTTGCACCTGGGAGGTCACAGATTCAGACCTCATTAGAACCAAATACTAACAGTGTGACCTTCAGCAAGTTACTTGACCTCCCTGTGCTCCATTCCACTCAGCTGTATAAATGGGTAGAAATAGAATCCCACTGGAAACAAGATGTTACATCTCAACTAGACTATCTTTGCTGAATCAGTTATTGTTTTGTGCTGGTGTGTGATAGGGAAGATAACTGGTATAAGTGATATAGGGAATATTCAATAAAGGACCCTTTTAAGGTTTCAAAAATTAAAAGTATTTATTTAAACACTCTTGAAATAGACCTGGGGTTTGGGGAGGCCGGCACCTTGTGTCCAAGTCACAGTCACGGGTCCCCCTTGCTGCACCTCAGAGTCTGTGTGTCTGGTTTGGGGAGGAATGCTTGAGCCCAGTGGAGAATCCAGGACATAGTATGGCCCATGACAGCGTCCCCCACTGAGCACACAGCCTGTAACGGGGAGCCCTGTCTGGCTCTGCGGGCTGGCCTGCTATGCAGCATGGACACAGGTCTTTTTGGGGGGTGCTGCTGGGCATCATTGTTGCAGCATGACAGGTGTGGTGTCGTCCACACAGTGAGTGGCCATTGGTCACAGTGTCACCAGGCCATCTGATTACGGTGCATATGCAGTGCACAGCACTCACAACCATGTGTGGAAGATGCTGGCCACCTAACCCCCCACAGATGTTACTGTCATGTAGTGTGGGACACTATGTGGGTCAGGCATAGGGGAATGGTGAGGATCATGGGTGGGAATGCTGGGGAAGTAATGAGGGAGAGCA
This sequence comes from Neoceratodus forsteri, assembly GCA_016271365.2. Classification (NCBI taxonomy): domain Eukaryota; kingdom Metazoa; phylum Chordata; order Ceratodontiformes; family Ceratodontidae; genus Neoceratodus; species Neoceratodus forsteri. The sequence continues at coordinate 928,275,844 of CM057458.1, read as the reverse complement.
GGGACAGTAACGCAAGCTGTGGACTATGCAAAACAGGCAGCCTAGGTAGGCCACATGGCATTTCCCTGCTGCCTTTCTTCGACTGTTTGTAAGTATGTTTGTAATACCTTCCCTCTTGTCCCTCTGCAGGTGCCGATCATGGTGCCAGGGACTGTTGCAGACCCCCCCTTCCCATGACAGCATGCCCTGGAGAGAGCCATCTGGAAACTAAAGAGGTGCAAGGATGTTGCAGTGACCTAGGGCAGGTTTGGGCCCTACATCCATATCTACAGGGCATGTGGACCAGCGCAGTGGGTCCAGCAGTATGGACCAACAGATGATAGCCAGGCAGTGGACAATGACCACCCCAACAAGGCAGACATTGAGGTCATGCAGGGGGACAGTGGGGCCAGACTGGCATGTCAGGATGCCAGTGATGGAGAGGTGGAGATGCCAGAAAAACTGCCAGTGCCCACGATTGCCAGCACAGGGGTACAGACAGATAACAGCATGGAGGACACACAGGGGGACAATGGGCAGCCCTCATGATGAACAAAGGATCACACTTTGGCCACCATACATGCAGGACTGCAGTGACTGGCATCTGACCTGTGGCAGATGATGGGCAGGGTGGAAGCCATGGATGATGCCATCCGTCGGTGCTTCCAGTAACATTGCTGCAGTGCCAGCAGGGCTGTGCCACAGAGGGAACTGTTGTTTTTAACTACTATTGATTGATGGACCATTATTCAGACTTTCTACACCTGTAGTACTCTTTGCATTACTCTCTGTTCCTGTTCTTGCTGTTTGCTGTTCCACTTTTGTTTTCTATTTTTTTGTTGTATATTTGTAACAGTACACCTGTTTTTGAACCACAAACCTGTGTTCTTAGTCCTTCCTGGTCATGGTGTGCATGTGACAACAGGAATGAGACAGGCAGGTGCATGGCTTTGTGCCCAGGAGAGATGTGGGGGCAGGTGGGTAGACCACCATAGACACGTGCTCAGCTTGGCTGGTCCCCAGTGCTATGGTGCCATGCTCACTAGCCACTTCATGACACACAGGTGCTTGGCCCATTGTTGTGCTCTATTGCAGGCATTGTAGACTACTATGTATGTCAGCCTCATCATCCTTGCACATATCCAAATGCTTCCTTGGGTGGGCATGTACCAGTGGGGGGAACCTCTCAGGCTTTGCAGGCCATGAGCACTGGTGGTATTTGTGAGGGGTGCCATTACTTGGTGAGCACTGTGGCACATGGCCCACCACCACGGCACACCACTACACTGCCACTTGTCCCCTGTGTGCCTGAGACATACCCCACCATGCTACCATGGTGAGCCTGAGAGGGGATGCCTGCCCAGGGTGTGGTGTGCCATACTGACACATGCAGCATCTGCTGTGCAACAAGTGCACTAGTGCTCCAGGGGACACTAACATGTTGAGGGGAGGGATACCGCTGGTAACTACACAGGGATGGGATCTGGGGGTTCTCATGTCTGATGATCTAAGGGTCTCCACACAATGTGCCAGGGCTGTGGGGAGAGGCAATGGTGTACTGGGTGCATAGGGAGAGGTATCACCAGCATGTGGATAGAGGATGTGCTGTCTGTGTACCAATCATTGTAGTGTCCTTATCTGGGGTACTTTGTCCAGTTCTGGAGGCCGCATCATCAGGCAGACATAACCAGGGTACATGCTGTTCAGAGGAGGGCAACTGCAGTGGTGCAAGGTCTGCACCATAAGCCATAAGAGGACAGATTGGAGGACCACAATATGTAGACCCTGGAGGACACAATGAGGAGGGGGAATACGCGGGTAACCTTCACATTGCCCATGATCATACATAAGGTACAAGAGGGTTGCATCTTCCATTACTATGACATGTTGTACAATGCAGAGTCATGGCATGAGGCTGGACAAGGGTAGGCTACAGGACAATGTCAGGAGGTATTGCTTCATGGAACAGGTGGTAGATGTGTAGAACAGCCTCCCTGCAGAGGTGGTGGGGGCACATTCGGTAGGGGTCTTCAGGGATGCATGCAATAGGCATAGGAGACACTAGTGATAGGTACGATACTCAAGCCACAGATCAGGCAGCATCTGTAGTGTCTGCAAAAGGCAGAGAGGATGGGCAAACTAGGTTGGCCTGGCAGTCTTTTTCTGCTGTCAACTTCCATGTATCTATGTTTCTGTGTTACTATTGGGGTTGTGGGCCTCACCAGTCTTTGGCACGTGCCTGGGGGCATGATTGACACTGCCACTTCACCTGGGTGGGCAGGCCACTACACAGTCTCCCATGGTGATGGTCCGCTGTGGTATGCTGGTGCAAAACTACTGTGTCATGCATTAATTTGTGGAACATGGATTGTACAGGGGACACATAGCCTCCGCGCAAGCATCCTTCATTGAAACTATACTAAGTAGGTTGATGACAACAGTGATTACACTCCTACAGTGACTGACCTGTATGACACTTTAGACCCACCCCCCCCACTACCTGTACAGCCTGGTGACATACTACTCCACAGTCCCGGTATACCCTAAAGGTGACTTGCCCCCCACCTCCGCAGTCTGCTCCATGTACACCACTCACTAAAGTCACTCTCCCAATAGCCGTCGCTGTGTTTCACTGTGCACACCCCCAACACGTGTCATCCTAGTGGGGGGTAGAAGGAAGTAAGCTGTTTGTTAATTAGGAACTGCAGCTTATCTGTTAGGTAGGAAAATGGGCAGATTAGGTGGGCCAAGCGATCTTTATCTGCTGTCAAATTCTATGTTTCTATGCTATACTCCTACCCAGCTGCTCTGGGGCACTTGCTACATGTACTAGCAGTGGCAGAATCCCACTGTCTGCCATGCTTACCTCTACTTCCAGCCCAGATATTACTGCCACTGCTACTTGCAGGTGTGTGTGCAGCACCGTTAACATCTTGAGTGGCTGTCAGTTGCTGCCCAGAGTATCAGGCCAACTGTCACTGCTGTGGTAGCACACCCACCTGTGCTCCCACAGCAGGGTCGGTGATGCTCACTGTGCTATGTGGCCTCCATCCACTGGGCTAATATTGCACTGTTGTGAGTGGCAACTACCCACTGCAGCAGGGCAGGTCCCCACGGCCTCAGCTGTTGGGGCAGTGGTGGCAGACACTGCAACAAAACTATCACCATGGCTAGGGTCCATACTGCTCCATGAATGGCTCAGAGTGTTTGTGCTAAATGTTATAGCATGGGAGGCATGGCTGCTGAAAGGTCCTGAGATATATCCACTCTGTCTTGCAGTGGTACCTGGGCCCAGCTCCTGTGCAACACTGACTGTGCTACCATCTTGTGGGGTTGTGTCAGGTGAACCATGTCCCAGGCTCTGCCTATGTGCACCTGCGGCCTGATGTGTCCACCAAGTGGGGACCCACAAGTGACCTATGCAGTTGGCAGGGGTTACACAAGAGTTGGCCGGCACCAGAGCACCCATGCCAGCAGTTGTTTCCATGCCTCCATTGGTGCTGTCAGTGGCCCACACTGACACTGGTGTGTCATCAGCCATGACTGCAGGCATGCATTACTGCGAGGCTTCACCTCCAGCAGATGACCTTGTGGGTAGTGGGTGCCCAACACAGCCATGGCAGTGGGTGCAGATAGTGCAGGGATGGCCATCCTATGTGCCTGGTATGCCCATGTCATGGTCCCCTGCATTCCCTGGGCCACAGCAGTGGCTGGAGCACTTCTGCTCCATGATCCTTGCATGTACTGGGCAGCTCACAATCCTGTGCTCCTCCAGAGGCCAGTGGAGCCTGGAACACCACTGTTCTGGCAGGGCATGGGCTGTCTGCACTGTACACACCACCTGGGTTGTGGGATTAGGATCTTGGGCAGGTATCTGGCCAAGACCATTGGACAGGACACACACTGCACTCTCACACTGCACCATATTGTCTGTCCTGTTCTTGGGGCCACCCACAGATCAGGCAGCATCTGTAGTGCCTTCAAAAGGCAGAGAGGATGGAGATTGGGCCTGTGCAGTCACCCAGAAACATCAAAGCCCAGGGGGGGCGGCATTGTCCACCACTCAGCCACCTGACTCCTGCAACCACACTAGGTGCCCGAGGGCAGCTGAAACCTGTTCTATGGTGGCAGTTTGCTATTCTGCCACTGCCTGTATGCCCTGCAGGATGTCTGTTGGTCTGCTGTTGCCACTAGGCTGCCACATTCTGCAGCCCCTAGGTGATGGCATCCCTTAACTCTGTGACGTCAGACCACATATGCTGGTGTCATTCCTCAGCAGCAGTCTAGTATTCTTCAAGGAGCTGCCCTATGGCTGATATCTCCCATAATAGTTTCATAGTTTCCTAGTTGTTTACAAGTTCAGGAGGCAGAGCCTATAACTGAACTTGCCACCCAAAGGTGGTTTTAATTCTCTATATAATCAAATTTAGTGTTACCCATATGTTTATCCAATGATCCCTTAAACGTATCCATTGTTTTACTCTCAACTATTGAGGCTGGTAGCGTGTTCCACAAGTTTACCACTCTCTGAGTGAACCATTGAAGTCTTTTTTTTGTTCGGCAGTTTAATCCTTTTAGTTTCATATTGTGTGATCTTGTATGTGATGCAGATGTTTTTCTTTCAATACCTAAGGTTTCTATTAATCCTGGTTCATTGTGGGCCTTATAAATCATGCAAAGGTCTCCTCGAAGTTGTCTGTATTGGATTGAATACAAGCCAAGTATTTTTAGTCTTTCGCCATAAGGTTTGTCAAAGATGCCATTGATTTTTTTTGTCATTTTTCTTTGGACTCCCTCAAGTTGTTTCTTTCCGCGAAATGTGGTAGGTGCACAAAATGGGGCACAGTAATCCAAATGTGATCTCACCAGACTAGTGTAAAGTGGAAGAATAACCTGTGGGTGTCTGCTTTTAATATTTTTCCAAATACAGCCCATGATTCTTTGACATTTCTTTACTTTAAATACAGTCACCTTTGAGGTTAACATGTCTTGGAACAACTGGTTAACATCATCCATGGAAATAATAAGGCTATGGGGTTCAGCCGCAACACCTTCCTAGCCCCCCTGCATTGATGTTGTTGGGGACAACTCTTAAGCAGTATTGGTGTAGATGTCATCCTCTATGTTACTTCCACTGCTGTCATGGCCACTATCCTCCTCCTGGATAGCTGCTGCAGTGTCCTCCATGAGAACATCCTCCTCCAGCTTGTCAGTGTCACCAGGGCTGCCCTCTATATCACTGTCCGAGATGCTCATTGATGGTGCCCCACCATGTGCCTTCAGGTCACTGTCTTCTCCATGGCCACTCTGCTGGGCATCTGTCGATGGGCCAACTGTCCTTGCCTCCACTGGGTGTGACATGCCACTGCTACCTACAATGAGAGGGGAAATGGCAGTCAGGTACATTACTGGCTGTTTTACTGTGCCATTACTGCTGCTACCTGTACACCACTCACTTCTGTACCTGGGGCTGTGACCACACAATACAACAGTTTCTCCCAGTCTTCTTCCCAATACTGAGCACTGGCATTTGTGGGCCCCATGTGGGCTTATGTCCTGTATGCCTTATCCACCGGCATGGCATATGCTGGCCTGTGGTGTGTGCCATCCATATGCCAGACACTCATCAGGACAGAACCTGTGCTGTATCTTGTCATTCTTGTCACTGCTTGCTTCATGTACAGTGGCTGCTCTCACACTGTTAGTCAGGTGTGCCCACCATCCTTTGTGGTCATACCTCCCATGCCATCAGTAGTACTGACATGCCACTGTCCAGACTACCCTCATAGACATATGTCACATGTGTACGCAATCATGCCTGTGTCTCACAGTGTGCTTACTCCTGCCATGAGCCAGGAACCCTTCAACTACTGGGACAGGGTCCATGACCTGTATCACACACACCACCTGGGGAGACACCACATGAAAGCGTGACAGTACCTGGACACCTTCTGCCAGGTGGTTGTACAGTGCTCACAACTTGCCATGCCCAATACAGTGGTCATCCTTCCACCCCTTCCCACCTCTGCACCCTGTCACACAGGGACACATCATGACATGTTACTGACATGGTCAACAGCAGGTACCCCTACAGCTGCACTCACCCAGTACCTACTCTTCATACCCACAGCCCCATGCCCCTTACAGTTGCCTGATCCCATGCCCATCATCATCAGTGCTCATGCCACTTCCCCCTTCACCGCCCCAATACCCACATGTGGCAGGCACACTGCAAACCACAGGCCCTGCATGTGGTGGCTACCACACACATGCATGCCCCAGACCATACACCCAGAGCAGGCATCTGGTGGGACATACACCACACACAACAGTATACACCATACAGTGGGCCATATTCTCCTTACCTGCTTCACTACACAGCCTGAATGTGTTCAAATTGCTGTCCTCTTCAGTGCTCCTACTGCTCAGCTGGGATGCCACCAACTCCTCCTGGCTACTGAGTTGCACTGTGTCCCATGGTCCTCCACCAGTGGCCAGACTGCTTCATTGGATTCTTGCCAGTTTATCCTTCAAGCACTGTAGGAGGTCATTATGCCTCTTCTGCAGCACACACACTGACCGTTTTACCCTGCCCACCGCATTCACACAGGTGGCAACTCTTTCCCAGGCTTACTTCCTTCTTAATCTCTGGGACCTATCCCCCCTCAGCTGAAAAGGAGGGCCGCCTAAGCTTCCACCTCATTTATGAGGATGTCTGTCTCCTCCTGGGTGATGTTTTTCTTGTGTGGTTGCTTCCTTCCCTCCTGTTCTGCCATATGGCACCTTCTTAGATGCACTTTTGTTGCATACTGCACTGCGTTCCAGTTTGCATCAACACATGCACCAAACTATTGCATTGCACCTCTTTATATGATGCAACTTGTGTTCTGTGTTATTCCCTGTTGCGAAGATGCAATTTCCAAACCTTCTAAAATCTGGTACAAAAGTATTGTTGCAACTGTGTCTAACACACTCATGCTGTTTGACGCAACTTGCGTAATTCCAAATCGCCTTTGAAAATTGGGCCCTTCATTTTTATGTTTGCTTGCACGCATGTGCAAGAAACATAGTGCCATCATCCGAGATTTCGGAGGTGTGTCACCTCCTCCTCCAATTCAGTCAGTGTGTTGGCAGGTGCGGCCCCTGTAAGCCAATGCATGCTGGAGCTGTCTATGACAAGCTCCAAAATGCAGTGGCATACAGTTGAAAGGGGGAGCTACGCTTCAGTGAGCAGCGATAAGATATCGCCTGCTCATGTGCAGCCTCCCCTACACACACACACACACACACACACACACACACAGCCGCCCTCGTGTGCCCCCCATGCACACACTCTATAGCCGACGGGGTGGCAATCCCGTCGGCTGTGCTGCGCTTCCTCCCAAAGCCTCCCAAATGCCACGCTGGGTGACCACCCCAGCATGGCAACTCGATGGTATAGCCGACAGGGTGCCTAATCCCCATCGGCTTCACTGTCTCTCCTCTCCCCCATGCTATACGCCGCGGGGTGCCCAATCCCGTCAGCTGAACCCCACCTAACCGTCCTTGTGCCATGCTGGGGCCCACCCCAGCATGGCAAATGTCCAGCGTAGTCATAGAAAAAAAAAACTTGTAAAGAAAAACGTCCCATGTAGTCTCCTGGCTCCCTCCCACCATCCGCACCCACCCGTGCACCTGTCCTCCCACACCCCTCACCCCATACTTACCTCCGGGCTCGGCGCGATGATCTTGGTGGACTGGGAACACGTCTGCACTCTTCAAAGCCGACCGCGAACTGAGAAATGCGGTAAGCTATATAATGGGCTAGATAGGGGTTCAACTATTGCATATCTCAGGCATTTTTGGAATTTTTGCAAATTTTCAACATGGGGTTTTGGGACCTTCTCATGAATGATGTCACTGTGGTGGCATTATTCAGGCCGAAGGTGATTTCGCAGTGACTGCGCGAAATCACCCTTGAACCTGAATAACGCCATCACAGTGACATCGATTCATAGAAAGTCCCAAAATATCGAAAATGATAAAAAATCACTGTTCTGGCGATGCATTGCACAGTTCCTCGCCGAGCTCATAAGTTCACAATTTTCAATATTTTTCCTCAGATTTTCAACATTGCCATTTTACCACACCTTCTTATGGTAGTACAGCTGTCATTTTCACATCTCACCCAAAATGTGTTTCCGCCCATGTAGCACACAATGGCGCAGTGGTGTGTGAAATCAATGTACAGGACAAATTAAGAAAATCACAGTGACACTGTTCATGAGCAGAGGTCTTAAAATGGCTATGTTGAAAATTTGGTGAAAAAATTCCTTAAAATGACTGTTTTATGAGCGTGCGTGTGTAGTTCCTACGCACGCTCGTAAGTTCGTGAATTTTCAATATTTTCACTCCAGATTTTCAACATTGCCATTTTACCACACCTCCTTATGAGCAGTACAGCTGTCATTTTTCACATCTTGCCCAAAATGTGTTTCCGCCCATGTAGCACACAATGGCGCAGTCGATGTGCAAAATCAATGTATGGGACACATTAAGAAAATCACAGTGACACTGTTCATGAGCAGAGGTCTTAAAATGGCTATGTTGAAAATTTGGTGAAAAAATCCTAAAAATGACTGTTTTACGAGCGTGCGCTATGCAGTTCCTATGCATGCTCGAAGTTTGTGAATTTAATATTACTCCAGATTTTCAACATTGCCATTTTATTACATTTCCGTATGAACAGTACAGCTGCAATTTTTCATATGTCACCCAAATGTGTTTTCACATGTAGCACAATGGTGCTCTTGGTGCGAAAGCAATGTTTAGGACAGATTCAGAAAATCACAGTTACACTGTTCATGAGCAGAGGTCTTAAAATGGCTATGTTGAAAATTTGGTGACAAGTCCATAAAATGACTGTGTTACGAGTGAGCATTGTGCAGTTTCCACGCACCCTCGTAAGTTCATGACTTTGTAATATTTTCAGTCCAGATTTTCACCAGTGGCATTTTTCCACACTTCCTTGTGAACAGTACAGCTGTCATTTTTCACAACATGGCTGAAGTGTGTTTTCACACTTTCAGTGCAGAGATGCATGGTCACTGTGGGAAATCATTGTTCGGCACAGATAAAGAAAATCACAGTGACACTGTTCATGATCGGAGGCACCAAAATGCCTGAGTTGACAATCTGCTGTAAAATCCCCAACCCTAATTATAATACGGGTGTCGTTGCTGTAGTTTCTATGTCTGTCGTGACTTCACCATTTTTAAATATTTTACTACAGATTTGCAACATTGTCATTTTTTATACCTCCCCATGAACAGTACAGCTGTCATTTTTTACATCCTGTTCGGAATGTTTTTGCACCTGTGGTGCTAAATGCCGTAGTCACTGTGCATAAGCAGCTTTCAGCTAACAAACTGATATTCACCCTGTTCATGAGGTGGGGTCACAAAAAAGCATGTTGAAAATTTGGAGTGAAAATACCAATGAATGCCTGAGGTATTAGGGTTTCCAACCATAACGCCCAACCCTGTAGAGAATGGCAGGCATCAGGGGTGTGACTTGGGATTCTTGCCTGTGATGCTCATACCATTCCACACCCTGCAGTCAGTGACAGGCATCGAGGTATGCCCTTGGACTCTTTGGCCCCAAAGTTCACCCCATTCTCTATATGCACCCATCTCACCATATTTCCTAATGAAATGGGGTGCACATAAGGCCAAAGACACCAAGGATAACGTGACACTTGTCGTGTGTCTGCAGGGTGGGGTGTGGTGAAATGGCGTGGCTGTTAAGGCCTGATGACCCAAACGCAGACGTTTCAACGCTTCTGTCACTCTCTGCAGGGTGGTGGTGGGGTTGGCTTCAGTTCAATACTTCACTGCCATTCCTATTACGCAGCTCTGTAACTTCTACACTACCACTGCCAATGCCAGCAAGCAAACATTCGGCATTGACAAATGCTTGTTTTTTTTTTTCACAGTTCTTTCATGAGCTCATATGAAAGAACCATTTTTCTTTCAAGAGATCTGGGTCCCAGGAAAGAAGAAACTCGTCTCATGAGGGAACAGTTTGGACCTAGTTTTTTTATCATGGTTCTTTCGTGGGATCATATGAAGGAACCATTGTTCTTTCATGAGCTCTCGTGAAAGAACTGAAAGAAAAAAAAAACTAAGTCCAAACTCTTCTTTCCTGAGTGAGACTTTCTTGAATTGTGCAGTCACAGCTGGAGTCGTGCTACCGGATTCAGTTGGATCAGTGAGGTGGTGGGCGTAATGAAGGTTCATACAAAAGAACAATTTGAAAGACCTATTGTTCTTTCATACTGTTCTTTTGTGAGAACAGTGGGACCTTCTTGAATACTGAAGCTGCAACTGGAGTTGTGCTGCTGGCTTCTAGTGGAGCAGTGACCTGCCGATCCCCTGAACTGACTGTCTGTCTGTCTGTCTGTCTGTCTGTCTGTCTATCTATCTATCTATCTATCTATCTATCTATCTATCTATCTAATATATTTATTTAACATTTCTGAAGTGGACCAGGCTGCCCACATCAGCATTGCTTCTTTCTCCTCCCTCCCTCCCCTCTAGGTTACCCTCCCCCCTTCACAATGTTTATTTCTATAATATTTAATTTCTAATTATATATAAAAATAAGTAAACTTGGATGCCCATTGGATTGATTAACTGATTCTCATGACACCAGGTCACCAGCATAAACACAAGCTGCCTAATGCAGCACACAGACAGGGCTCAGTGGTCCCAGGAGGGCTGAAGAGGTAACTACCATCCTCCCCTTGCACAGCTTTGCTGGGTGTGTTAGCCCATCGCCACTGCACATCAATTGCCCCACCTGCAGCCCTTAATTTAAGCAACTCCCTTATAATATAACTTCCTGTTAGATTTTTTTTACTAAGTCCCAAGTTTCCCATTAGCAGGTGATAGAATTGGGCCACTAGAGGGCTTCAGTCCTCCAGGTGCCCTGTCCTAACTAGCTCTCCCATCCCCTCTGTTCCCACTGCCTCTCCTGACCATCTCTCTACTCTACTACCCCACTGCTCTCCTTATACTTCCTACCTCCACTCATCCACTAGTTCCTTCTGGACCTCCCACCTCTCCTCCCCCTCCTACCAGACCCAATACCCCTGTAGTGTTACTCCATTAACCACCTCTAGGAGTCACTGCTGCACCCCTATGTTTGTCCATTTCTTCCCACTGTGCTGCATCCTTATTTTTGCCCGTTTCTGCCCACTGCTGGATAGCTCTGTGCTCCTAGATGTAAGGCTTTGCTAGGGTCCCTAAGCAGTGTTCTTTCCCGGGTTTCAAACCCTGTACCTTCCGCAACACAGTCTGGCACCCTACCACTAAGCCACAATGACTGCCCCAGTTTTGACTGTTATAATGGCTCCCTTATACTCACACCAGACACCCGCCTCAGTAGTGTTCCCTCTGGTCACTCACCCACTTGCACTTCTAGGCTTCTCTTGATTGCACTATTCCTGCTCCTTGGTCCCGCTAGCCTGCCACTCAAGGACCCCTCCCATGCACCTCCCACCCCCCTACACAATCGCTGATACCACCAACCCTACCAGGGCTGGCTATCCACCCCCCCACACCCTCCCATACATCACCCCATGGTCTCCTACCTACACCTTCCTCCGTGCCAGGTCACATTCCTATCGTATCCCTCACTCATTGCTCTGGCCATTCCTCGTTCTACCTACATGATAACCAGGTGACAACATTCCAAGACTCTCCGACAGTGATCCTTTGCCCTATTCAGAGTCATTGCCTTTCTCCTTCTCATCTCTGGGAATGTCCATCCTAACCCTGGCACCGCACGCCCAGCCTAGCTTCTCACACCATGGGCTTAGAGTGGCTGCAATGAATATCTGCAGCCTGCCCAATAAAACAGCAAGCCTACACTGCTGGCTACTGCAACATCAACCAGATGTTCTGGCAGTTACAGAAACTTGTCCGTCCAAAAAAATACCCTACTCTTCGGTCGCTTTCTCAGGCTTCACCCTCCACCGAACCGATAGCGTAGGCAAGCGTGGAGGGGGTGTGTGCGGTGTATATCCATGAATCCATCATATCATGCACTTCCAGTACCCTCGCTAGACCACAATGCCCAAGCCCTATTGCTAAAGCTTACTCCAGATCCCTCTAGGGCCCCCCTAACTTTGACTGTAGCATACGTCCCCCCCAAGAAACCAAGCTCAGGCAATACAGTCTATTGCTAACTTCATCTCCAGCCTCCCACCTAAAACAGAGCACATCATAGTCGGGGATTTAAATGTAAACTGGCTTTCCAGCATGACCTCGCAGATCAAAGACACTTTCGCTGCTTTTGATCTCTCCCAGCTGGTCAACCAAGCCACAAGGGTGAACTCCACTAATGGCTTTAGCACCCTGCTCGACCTCCTACTCACAAACCATCCCAACAAAATCTCTAATCTTGAGGTCCTTCCTGACTCACTAAGTGATCATTCCCCCATTATATTCACATGGTCATGCTTTCAGCAGAGGCCCAAACTGCTTAAAATATCCCAGCACTGCTTCAAACCTGGTGGTCTCGCTAAACTTTGGAAAAACCTAACCTGCTGGGATTAATCCCCAATCTCTCGGGCACCCACCATAGATGAAGCCCTAGACTACTTTACCCGCTCATTTAATAAAGCCTGCGATATTTACACCCCTTTCACTAATGTACAGACCAAGAAGCACAATGCTGCCTGGGTCTTGTCCAAAATGCTCCATCAGCTCAAACACAGAGATGACCTCTGGAGGAAAACAGTTTCCGACGGTTCACAAGCTGATAGGCAGGCCTATAAAGCAGCCCACAACAAATGCACCTGGGCAATAACACAGGCATAATCTGAATACTACAAAGCAATCCTAGCCTCCTCCTAGAGGAACTCGCAGATGTTTTGGGATAACACCAAGGAACTGAATGGCAAAACCCAGCTCCCCCCATCCCTACTTACTGTAAACAATGTCCCTACCACCAATCCACAGGCCATTGCCGACTGCCTTAATGCATCCTTCTCCGACCTTAGTGCTCTTCTCCCACGCAACTTCTTTGATCCTACTCCTGCCACCCAGCCTCCTAACCTTCAGCATCCCCCGTTCCACTTCAAAGCAGTGTCCATGAGTGAGGCTAGGCCATTTCTCACCAATGCCCTCAGTGGCTGTTGCTATTGTAAGGACTCTTTTAATATGAGGGTCCTTGGGCTTGTACTCGACACCATTCTCTTCCACTGACTGACCTTCTAAACCACTCCCTGTGTCTGTGGCAGTTCCCTTCAACCTGGAAGACAGACGCTATCACCCCTATACTAAAGAGTGGGGACTGTACACTCCCCAGTAACTACTGGCCCATCTCCATCCTCCCCCCAAAAGCCCTTGAAAAGATCATAGCCACCCAACTTACTGATTATCTTCTCACTTACAATCTACTGTGCAGGGAGCAACATGGCTTCAGGTCAGGGCACAGTACTACCACAGCCCTGACTGAGTTCTCCAATTACATCCACTCTGCCCTGGATAAGAAACACCTCTCAAGAGCTATCTTCATTGACCTGTTGAAGGCCTTTGACACCGTGTCCCACCTCTTACTCCTATGCACTCTCCAACACCTAGGCCTATCCAGTGGACCCATAGCATGTCTCACCATCTACCTCACAGCCCGGTCTCAATGCCTCAAAATACACACTACCCTGTCCTCCACCTTACCAGTCCACTCTGGGGTTCCCCAGGGCTCAATTCTTGGCCCACTGCTGTTCAGCATTTACCTGAATGCCCTGCACAAGCCATGCTCCAGTAATTTGTTGCTGTACGCAGATGATGCCGTTGTCTTTGCCTCACACCAAGATCCAAGTTCTCTGCAACCATCCCTCCAATATGCATTTAACCAGATCGAAAACTGGTTCATAGACCAAAGAATCCTAGTCAATGCGAAAAAAACTAAAGCCATGCTCTTTGCCCATCATCAGAATTAGGCCAAGAATATGCAACTTATAATCCTCTCCCACTCTCTCCTTCCTCTTGAGCAGGTATACACGTATAAATACCTAGGCATAACTTTTGACTCCCACCTCTCCTTCCACTTGCACATAAATAACCTGTCTTCAGCAATCAACGCCCGCATAGGGCTACTGTTTAGGCATAAAACCTGTATCCCCCAGAAGCCCTTAGCCTGGCTGTCACTGCCTTGGTCCTCTCTCTTGTTGACTATAGGCTTACCATTTGCTCAGCTGCCGATCACACGGCACTTAACAAAATCCATCTGGCTATAAATAAGGCATGCAGACTCCTATCAGGGGCAGATAAGCGTATCCACACCTGCACCCTGTATTCCCTGACAATCCTCCTAGACCTGGATGAGAGAATGTTACCAAACCTACCTACTTACAAAAAAATTCACCTGGTGCTCTCCCCATTGGGGGTATCTGCCGCACTCCAATCCTCCCACACTATGGTAAATACCCGCACCACCAGCAAACAGATATGGTCGACCCCAAGGGTCAGGACCTTATTAGCCCAAAGGTCCTTTTCCTTTAGGGCACCTACTTGACACAATGAACTCTTCTTGGCTATATCCTCCATCCCCAATTTAGGTCCCTTCAAAGTAGCACTCAAAGAACACATACTCACCTCTCAGAGATGTCTATGCACCAACTAGTTAGCCTATACCTTACTGCTACATCACTGTCAACCTCCTGACAAGGCCTTGTGGCTGCTCGCACATGTTTACTTTGCTACTCCGACCAGTTTGAGATCTGTTATGACAGCTGCCAAACTCTGCCTAATGTTTTTTCCAAAATGTAACGTGAAACATGACTGTATGCAACTGTAATCACATACTCCTGTTGTTAATATAATTTTCGTATGTAACCCGTAATTCTATCATGTTGCTACTATGTATTTTGTATGTTCTGTTTTCTGTACTCTGACGTGGAGCCTTTGTAAATGAGTCTCTGACTCAAAGGTTGCAGTCCTAAAGTATGTTAAATAAATAAAATAAATAAATCTGCAACACTGAGAGAGGTTCCAAGATGGCTGCTGTACGCTATGTGGCTGTGGAGTAGGCACAGGAGAAGGAGGTGCTTAACGCTATCAGAATAGCTATAACAGGTAAACCACTGTTGCTTGTGCTATTACTAAGCAGCCTTTTGTGTGGCTATCTTGGTCTGCCAGTCTGCCCTGTGTGACTTTGTTCTCCCAGGTGTTGTGCTGCAAGCAGAGTCTTTGGTGGATGAGTCGTTTGAACCCCGCCGGAGGAGCAGAGTGCCTAGCGAAGGTGCTACCCTTGGGCTGGGCTGTGCAGAGGATCAGATTTTTGGACCATTGAACCTAGGAGTTTGGAGTTAGAGCTGAAGTGATGAAGACGTGAAGGAGCAAAGGAACTGACTCAAAAGCTGCTCAGAATTCTGTATACGTCTTTACTGAATATACATAGCGAACTTAAACCGAGTGCTGTAAAAAGCTTTTTGTTTTTGTTTTTGTTTTCAACTGGACGGACCAAGCTAAAAATCTGACTTGGGGCTTAACTGCTGATTTTGTACTATATTTTCTTCTTAGTGAACTTCAGCGTGGTGTAGTATATGAAAGTGTAGCATTACACAGTTCTGCTTTCTTCTAACCCTCTGGATATATTTTAGAAGGAAAGGGCAACAGAGAGCAAAAGAGAGCACTCCTTTTTATCTATTAATTTGTGTTTTAGTGCAAGGGAATTTTGTACCTTGTTTTTTGGTGTTTTGGGGAGACTTGAAAAGTTTGGGAGCTCTGTTGTTTGAGCAACTGAGAGCATTTTCCTATTAATAGGAAGAGCGCATACCTTTAAATTTTAGAAAGGTTTTTTGAGGGGTCTTTGTTACTTTAATATACCACCCGCAACTTTAGCCGATTGTTAGTGATTATTGAGTAATTACCGCCCCTTGATTAGTTATTTGCCTTGTGCATACTGGCTGTACTTGTATGATTGCATGCTTTGCTCGTGTTTCTAAATCAATCAGCAATTTAGTTTAATTGAGTCCATGTTTTGCCGACTGTCTAATTTTGTATTGTCCTATGTGGCAATGGGGCTTGCCATTAAAAGGCAGGCCATGTTGTTTAATGTCCTTTGCCAGAAAAAGGTAAAGTGGAGGGGAAAGGGGAGATAGGAAAACGGGAGGAGACCGATGACATCAGAGAGGGTCAAATGACCAGGGGTAGGAGAAAGGTTTCAATTGGCCAGAGGAGGGGCTAATGGGTGGGCTGGGGAGGGACCGGGGGATACTTAAGGCTTACAACTGTGTAGGCTTCCTCTTTTGCTGGGAAAAGATTCTTCTCAGCACAGCGCTGGCAACTGATGGTAAGGCACTATGCTTAGAGCCTAGGCCTTAGGTCAAGTATGGCTCCCTGGCTTCATTTTCTGTGGGAGAATGTACTGGGGTTGGGTTTTTTTAAACAAAAAAAATAGAAAGAAATGCAGGATAAGCAGGGGTGGTCAAGGTGGAGCAGCTCTATTATTGTCAGGTTGATATTGTAGGGAGGTTTATGGCTCCCATTCTGGAGTTAGGTTGTAGGATGGTTGGTCCTGCTAGAGCTGCTTGGATAACAATGGGAAGCTGTTTGTGTGTTCATTGGGGTTGGGGGGAGGGTTATGGCTCCCATTCAAGAAGTAGGTGTAAGGATGTTTGCTGCTTGGCTTGCATGTCATAGTTTGCCCAAGGTTTTACTGTAGGAGTCCTGAAATGGGGCTGTTTCTACTGTGCAGAAGGGTGAATGGTGGTTGCAGCAGTCAGGGTGGACAGATGGGTGAGCAGATGGGCAACAATAGGTGGAAGCGCTGCTCGAACGTGGGAGCGTTTTTCGGCTCGTGTGGTGCCGGCTATGGGAGGGCAGGTTGCTTGGTTGCCTTGGCACCTCATAAAAGGGACATGTGGATCTATTTATTTTGTAGTTTGTTACTGTATTTTCCATATTTTGCATGTACATGGATGGTATTTTGATTTGAGGGATATTTTGGTTTTAAATGGTATCTGGTAGTTGTCTGCAGCCAGTCTGGGAGGTCGAGGGGCGAAGTGCGCTATGGTGGTCAAAGGTTGGACACTGGCTCAGGAGCATCGGGCCACATGGCCAAGTGAAGGGGGGCTCTGGTAGAGTGACCAGTTAACAGCATGGGAAGAATCAGGCCACCCTCCAGAGCTGAGGGACAAGATGAGGTCCGGAGCCAGGCTAGTTTCGTATTTTCAAAATAAAAATTAAAAAGTGAAAGCTCTGGCCGGAGGCCTCCTGGGGCCTGCCATTCTCAGGGATGGAGCAATTTGGGGAAGGAAGTGGTGCTCTGGTCACCTCAATGGAAGACACCATTGTTTGGTTTGGTCCAGCAGTTTTGTGTGGGGCCAGAGCTGATGATCGGGGAAGATGGGCCATGTGGGTGGTGGGCCTGTTTTTCCGCCAGACGGCTCAGTCAAGGTGCAGGCAGGCTGGTAATTGTCCTGGCATTTGTTAGGGCAGGTTGGGCCTGCAGAGGGGGACTGCATGGCACCGGTAGGTCCGCTTACCACTCAGGAAGGGTCACTGGAGGCCCAGGACCCAGCAGGAGGGAGAAGTAGGTCGGGCACCGAGCCAGAGTAGGACAGTAAGGTAGGAAGCAGGAGCTTCTTTGTAAAAAAAAAAAAAAAAAAAAGGCTGGGGTTGTGTGGGGCACAAAGCAACTAGCCGTGCTGGAGGGTTGGATGGGCGTCCACCAATGCTGAGGGGGAGAACCGGAGGGCGGCACAGCCACCGGCTTGGTCCAGCCGTGGTTCGGACTTTCGGCCATGTGGGAATGGTGCCATGGTGTGTGCCAGCGAGCAGCACAGGACCGAAGTGGGGAGCCTGTTTTTGATGTAAAGGGCTACTCAGAGAGGGAATGCTGGCCGGAGCGGGGAAGGGTGTATCAGTGGAGCTGCATGCTCATGGGGGGCTAACTGGGGTGGGTGGCAGTGAAGCATTCTGTGGAAGACCAACGATGCAAGGGCGGTGCAATGGGCTGGGGGGACAACTTGAAGAGACAATGTATGGGCTGGAGGTGCTTGTGGTGAAGTGGTTAAGGCGATGGACTTGCAATCCAGTGGGGTTTCTCTACAGAGGTTCAAATCCTGTCAATTATGAAAATTTTGAGTATTTCTTGGGAAAAAAGGCAGGACAGGGTTTTTGCCAAGCAGAAGATGGGGAGCTGGTGTAGCAAGGTATGGTGTCCAAGGCATTCCATGGTGGGGGGTTCCGGTCACAAAAATGTAACCGGGACAGGGGGTGCTTTACAGTGTCTTGTGTAGTGCCCGGTGGTGGGATTTTGGAAGTGAAGGCATGGGGGATTGGGTGTGGCCCTCCTTCCGGGTGGCCTCACAGGCTGCTCTAGTGGGCCCGTTTCGCCACAGGTGCGGGACAGGGTTGCCGGGCCTAGGAGGCCACTCAGTTTGTTATCATGTCAGGGCCTCAATGGGGAGCATGGCGGTGGTTCATGTGGGCACAGCACTGGTGCGCCAGGTGGCTGGACTGCTGTGGGGTCCCTTTCTCCTCGCTGAGCAGGGGAGCTTTCAAAACTGGTTGGTTGTGCTTAATTTTCCTTGCTCCTGGGGGATGGCTATTATCTGGGTGGCTTGATGGGCCCCGGGTTTCCTATGTAGGCAAGGCAGCATGGTAAACTTGGATGCAACAGGGTTTTTAGGGCATGGCATCCTACAGCTGGCTGGCAGCTTTTACCAAAGGGGCCACAGGGCACCAGAACAGGTGGCCCCCAAGGCCAGGGGACACCCATCACCTCATGGGGGCTGCCGGCAGGGTTAAGATCATTTGTTTCCCTGCAGTTGTTGCAGTGGTTGCTATCCTCTTTCGGGGGCGGAGAGGCGTGAAAGGGCCAGAGGAGTGGGTTCTCCAAATGAGGGCCCAACCGCATTTTGGCATAGGCCCATGGGTGGGGCATAGTAGCTCCATTTAGAAGGAGATTTTGGCTAGGTTGGTGTGGGTCCCTTGTAAAGGTGCCCTTGGTTTCCACCAACAGAGGAGCAGGAACAGGGCGGGGGAGGGAGCATTGGCTGGCTGAGGGGAGTGACATCCAAGGAGGTGGACTTCCATAGGATTTCTAAAGCAGCTAGTGAGCAGGGGCAGGGTCCAAATAGCAGGGTAATGGGGTGGATGATGCAGGCATATGGATTTCATATTTCTGCAGGCAAGGGCCAGGACCAGGCCAGTCCTACACGGGACAGCATAATGGGAGTTACAAGAAGGTGTAAAAAAAAAAATGCACATGAATAAGTGAAAAAAAGTGTATCTATCTTATATATAACTGAAATGAACTGAAGCATAGCAAGACATCTGAGACCTTGCAGCAGACGTAGAAACAGAAAGGGTACAGGTACATGGTACCTGGTATGCTGCGCATAAAAGGTATTATTCTCATGGGAGACACAGGGAGACAAAAGTAGTACACAGTCAAACTTTGGGGTAGGCTGCAGGCTCATGTGAAGAGGTTAACTCATCATCATCCCTTACCTAGAAGGGAGGGAGTATATGGTGGGTATGGCATGAGAAGTTGCTGCGGGGGCCGGGAACCCCGTTGCCACTCTGGTCTGCATTTGTTGATACTGCAGGAAGGGGCTGGCTATAGTTGGGGTGGGGAGATAAATAACACTTAGGCATCATACCAAAGTGGGGCATGCATGTGGTATGCATGAGAAAATATGAAGGGGGGTAAGGGTACACTCATGAAGAGGCTAGGAGGATCATAATAGGATGGGGAGAAAGCATAAGGGATAATGGGCTGGGTGCAGCCAAACTGCCTCATATACCATGAGGGACAGACAAAAAGAGGGGGTAACTGAGGGCTGCCTTGGCCCAGGGAGGTGGAAATTTAGAGCAGGGGAAATAATTCCTGCAGGGTACTTGGAAGCCCCCCCCCAACATGCTGGTTATAATTCTAGCAGGTCCTGGCAGAGGCTGACAGGTGAAAGGAACACAGTGGAGGGGTGAAGGCCTGATTAAGCCAAAGAATGACTTGCCAGGATGGGGGCGGATTTTTAGACATGAGCAGTCTTGTGGCAATGATTGAGATAGCTGGGCGGGGGTTTTTAACTCGAGTCTGCCTTGGTCCGGAAAAAGGGAGACTGGTATAGGGCACAGTTAGAGTCGCCACAGGGTTACCAGGAAGCTGCCGTCAACAACGACAGTAATTTTCAGGATCTGGTGGAGGTTGGATGGAGCAGAACACAGGCAGAGGGGAAGGCCTATTCCAGTGCAAGGGAGGACTTTCAGGAGGCAATACAGTCCATGGAGTGACTCTCAAGAGGTAAGAGAATCCAGAGTTTTTGTTGGGGCTCCAGGAGGAAAGATATGGAGGCCCGGGGGTTTGATCACACAGCCTCACTTGATTACAGATCCACCGGGCAAGTCACGCAGTAGGTATTAGAGACTCACCACTATGGGATCCCAGGTGGGCAGTACCAAAAAAAAAAAAGGGAGGGCAGAGAGTGGGTAAAGAAACAGGCTTGTGGAGAACTTCCACCATGCTTTGCGAGCAACCTGGAGTATTTTTCTGTGGCGCATTGAGATAAGTCTGTTGTTACATGTTTGTGTGGTCAGGGGTTCTGATCCAGTTTATAGGAGGGAAGAGAGATACTGGTTCATACTGGAAGGATAGGAATGTCGAGAAGTTAATGCCCGTATGAACTTTCCCCACATTCAGTGGCGGTAACAAAAGTCACCAACTTCTAGGAAATACTTATCCAATCTATCCTTAAAAATACTCAAATTCTCCGCTTCCACCACTTCTTGAGGTAATCTGTTCCACATTCTGATTGCCCTACACTTAAATCCATTCCTTCTTAATTCTGTCCTATACATTGTTTCCCTCAATTGCCTATCATGCCCTCTCAACTGATATGATCTTTCCTTAATCTCTAACCCCAACTCTGTTTTAACATCCTCATCTCTTAGTCCTTTGTACAAAAACAATAGATTCCCCCCTAGCCCTCCTGTTACTCAGAGACCACAACCCTAGTTTCTCTAATTTGTCTTCATATTTCAAACTCTCACAACCTGATATTAATCTGGTGAAGGACCGTTGTGGCCTTTCCAACAATTTAACATATTTCATTAGGAAGGGACTCCATACAGTGGAACAGTAATCCAGAATGGGCCTAACCAGGGACCTATACAGCGGCATCAACACCTCCCTACAACTAGAGTGGAACCCCCTTCTTATACTATTTACCAAGTACATGGCTTTATTTGAGGTGTTTCTACTATGAACACCACTTTTTAAATCACTTTGAATGTAAACCCCCAGATCCTTCTCATACATTGAGACCTTAAGCTTAAGACTCTGAATATAATAATTCTATTGTATATTATGCCTCCCAAAATGCATTATAATGCACTTATCCTTATCCATTTGCTTCTGCCCATTTTGAAATCTGAATTAAGTCCCTTCCAAAAGGTAATCTGTGTTCAAACGTATCCACTACCCCCCCCCCCCATTTTAACATCATCGGCACATTTTATTAACTTATTCTTGCTATATATACCCAAGTCACTTATAAAAATGCCAAACAGCAATGGTCCCAGCACCGCCCCCTTGAGCACATCACTCCCCACATTCAGTGGTTCAGAAAGATAACCCTGAATCCTTACTTGTTGCTTCCTGTTCCTCAACCACTGTTCCACAAATCTCACAATAGTATGGTCAATTCCCATGTCCCCTTCTTATCATAATATCTATTATGGCTTCGCTAAGCATACTTTCAATAATCTTCCCCACCACAGAGATCAGGCTCATCGGCTGATAGTTCACTGCCTCATCCTTTCTCCCCTTCTTATATATAGGCACCACATATGCCAACCTCCAGTCCTCAGGCACCACACCCTCCTCCAATGACTTTTGCCCCAACATGGTGATAACTGATACTAACACATCCTTTAACTCCTTCAACAAGTAAGGTGAATCCCATCCGGTCCTGCTACCTTATCCGCTCTTAACCTCATAATTCTGTTCAATACTTTCTCTTCTGTTATTATTACTTTTGGATTTATTTGGCCCCTACCCAAACTACTTGTTGCTACCAGGTCATCATGATTTTTATATACAGCACCAAAGCATTTGCTGAATTCATTTTTCATTTCCTTTGGATCAAACGTCACAACCCCAGTACTATTCAATGGACCAACCATAATTACTTCTTCCCCCTTCAGCTATTTAGATAAGCATAAAATCTTTTATTGTTTTTGCTCATTGCTAATCTAAATTCAAGCTGTTTTCTAGATTTTTTTATTTTGTTCTTACGTTTCCTTAAAATCTTCTTATACCTATCCCTACAGACTGATGTCTTGTTCTTTTTCATCTTCTGAAACATCACTTTTTCTTTCTTACAAAGTCTAACTATAATTCTAGTTAGCCACGGAGGCTTTTTACCTTTGTAATTATAAGCCTTCCTTTGTGGAATGTAAGTTTCTTTAATTTCATTCATTTTCTGTAAGAAAAACTGCCAAGATTTATTTCTTTCCTGATGCTTCATAATACCCTCCAGTCTATACTATTTTATCTTCCTCTCATAGCCCCATAATCACCCTTTTGGGGAAGTGCTCCTGGGGGAGGGGTCAGAGCGTATAAGGAGAGATGAGCCGGATTATGGTCCCAGGCCGTGGAACTTCTGCTACAGAGGGAGGAGACCCTGAGAGTGGAAGGGTGGGGCTAGCAAGGAATAATCATAATAAGAGCACAGGACATAGGCCAGCTGGCTGCAGTTGGGGCAGTAGGCTGGCAGTAATGGTACTAGCATCTTAGGAACCTCTGAGGTCGGGCCTGTCCCGGACAGATCCAGAGGCTTGAGATGGCCCTTGTGTCCAGATGGTGGTGGGGCCAAACCACTGGAGGGCCCAGAGGTGTAGGAGGGTGCCTAGGCAAGAACCCATCATGTCTCCAGTGAGAGTGGGCTCACCCGAGGCTGTCTGCTCTGCAGACTCAGAAGGGGGGGCTGATGGGGAGGAGCAGCTGGGCATGAGGAGAGAAGAAGAGCCAGAAGGGCTGAGAATGGAAATCTGATGGGATAATGCCTGCAAAGAAGCAGCTGGTGGAACCTGGGGGACAAGGTGAAGTGGGTTAATAAAGCACCAATTAGAGGGGTGCCGAAGGACATGGTCCTGAGAAGGCCAGCTGGCCATGGCAGTGCAGGGAGGTGCGGCTTCTCTCGTAGGGTCAGGCTTATCTCTCAAAAGGACAAGGAGGAGGTCACAGTCAGCTAGGCCTGGTGGAGGGGGGACACTCCCGAGTGGGTTGTCCCACAGTGACCGAACAGAAGGCACAGCAGGGGCTGCAGGTCAGCCTACAGGAGGTTTGCTGAGCAGCAGGCCATGAGCAAGCAAGGAATCAATGCCAGCAAAGAAGCAGCTGACTGAGCTGGGGAATGATGGGAAATGGCTTATCATGGCACAAATTGGGGGGTGCCAGAGGGCAATGGCCCGAAAACACAGCTGGCCAAGGCAGCACAAGGAGGTGCAGCCCCTCCCATAGGTCGAGTTTATCTCTCAAAGCAGAAGGGGGAGGTCACAATCAGCCAGGCCTGGCGGAGGGGGTGTGCCACTCCCCGAGCCCTATACGGTTTGAACCACAGCAACCAAGTAGCATGCACACCAGGGAGTCAGGCCTGAAAACAGGAGATTGTTGTGAGGGGGGCCATGAGCAGATGAGAAAACCAGGGCAGGGCAAATTGGGTCAAACGATCTGCGGTCCAGTGGCTGGCCTACAAGGGTTCTGGTTGACCTGCATAATGGTGGTTGGGCTTTGCCGCAGGAGGCGGTACAGTGAATGGTTGTAAGGGGCAGAGGTCAGGGGAAGCGAGTGATGGTATATGTCACACCCCGGGGAGATGGCCAGCACAAGGATGGGGGCCACAGGAATTGCCTAAAGGAGCTGGGGTGGGGGCTATATAATGGGTGGCAGCCTGCCCAGGCCAGAGGGAGGGAGAAGACAAGTGGCAAGGGTGTGAGGGGCACCTTGGGGGATGGGACACCCCTGTGAGGCCTTGTGGGGATGGGGGTGACATAGGAGGGTACCAGTTTTCTCTAGCCCGCAAGGGGGGAGCCCCATCATCCATTGCAAACTGGAGATGGGTCAATGGAAAAGGGGAAGCAGAATGGGGAAAGGGGGGTATGAGAGGGGAGAGGGGTAGGCAGCATGGGCTGGGTGCAGAGGAACCCAGGTGTGGAAGTAAGTGGGGGAGGGGGAAGGGATAGAAAACTAGGGGTCAAATCATATGTCCGGACCTAATGGGGTGTGGACTGGGAATTAACCCCCTGCAGGTGCAGCCCAGGTAAAATGGTGGTACCTGGTAGGGGTACCTGGTTATAGTGGTGCCTAGTGGGGGTACCTAGTTATGATGGCACCTGGTAACGTACCTGGTACTGGTGATGATGAGGGGGGCCAGATCCAGTGTATCTGGACCCCGAAGTGATACAAGCAAGAGGAAGATGATCAAGTTGGAAGGAAGAAGTGGACTGAATTTTGGTTGTACTGTACTGTACTGTATACTGTTGAAATATCAAGTTGGGAATGTAAAATGTAATTTGTGTGCCTTAATAAATATTGCCAGTGTGCATCCAACATAATGCAAGTGTGGAGAGATTTATTTCTGGTGGGGATCAGGGGACAATGGGGCTTGCCATTAAAAGGTAGGCCATGTTGTCTAGTGGCCCCTGCCAGAAAAAGGTAAAGGGGAGAGGGAAGGGGGGATAGGAAAAGGGGAGGAGACCGGTGACATCAGAGTCAGTCAAATGACCAGGGGTAGGGGAGAGGTTTCAATTGGCCGGGGAGGGACTAATGGAGGGGCTGTGAAGGACCGGAGGGGAATACAAAGGCTTGCAATCCTCTGGGCTTCCTCTTTTGCTGGGAAAAGATTCCCCGCCCACCCCCTGAACTTGGAAGTCTGATTCGGCGTTGGCTGTACGGATAAGAAATTGGCAGGTATAGAACATGGACCTGGTGTACCCGGTGGGGGAATCAGGAGAGCTGCAGAAGGGCGAATGGTCCAGGGGTGGAAAGGAGCCCTGCAAGGGAGAGACAGGAAGTTACACATAGGAAGGAGAAAATCAGGAATAAAGAAAGAAGCGGAATGGGGAAAGGGGGTATGAGAGGGGGGAGGTAGCATGGGCTGGGTGCAGAGGAACCCAGGAGTGGAAGTAAGTGGGAGAGGGGGAGGGGGAGGGGATAGAAAATTAGGGGTCGGATCACATGTCCAGACCTAGCAGGGTGTGGACCAGGAACTGACCCCGTGTGTTTGCAGTCCGGGTAAAATGGTGGTACCTGGTGGGGGTACCTGGTTATGGTGGTGTCTAGTGGGGGTACCTGGTTATGGTGGTACCTGGTGGATGTACCTGGCACTGGTGATGATGAGGGGGGCAGGTTCCAGTGTGTCTGGACCCTGAAGCGATACAAGCAAGAGGAAGAGGATCAAATTGGAAGGAAGAAGCGGACTTAATTTTGGTTGTACAGTACTGTACTGTATACTGTTGAAATATGAAGTTGGAATGTAAAATATAATTTGTGTGCCTTAATAAATATTGCCAGCATGCACCCAACATAAAGCAAATATAGAGAGATTTATTTCTGGCAGGGGATCAGGGGACAGCCTCTGAGCTCTACTAATAGGTATGAGTTTTCCAGGAGACATATAATTAAGATAGCACGAGCTCAATAGAGATTTATAATTGGAAGAGTACAGGACACCATGTGTATTATATACTGAGCTAACTGCTGCTATTTAGTTAGTTATTTAATCGTATGCTTGTATCTTGCTTGAACCTTGATACTTAGGGGCAATAATGCTTCCTAGCTGTAGGGACCAGATGAGGTTTCAATGTTCCAGGGAAGTGTTACTGCCTTTGCCTGGTGGTGTTAGCTTTGAAACTTTTTGACATGGCTTTATGGTTTTCTAGCACAGTGTGCATGGTGTGCCTGCAGTACCTTGGGATTAGTGTTGTGCAAAACTAAAATATTTCGCCTAGCGAAATATTTTGCGTAATTCTGCAGTTAGGCAAAATGTTTCACCTAGGCAAAACTAAATTTTGCCTGGTTTTCCGATTTTGCGTAATAGTGAAATTTTGAATAAAATGCTTTGGTCAGGGAATTTCACCCATTAATGCTTAACATTTTTTCTTGTGGTGAAATTTCGCAGGCGAAACTTTTGATTTCTCTGGCAAAATTTTGCCCCAAAAGCAAAATTTGCAATGCATTGTGAGTAAATAGGTCATGTATCACATGCAGCTTGTCTACAGCTCATTCTGCTGCATGTTGAGTTGGAAAGCAATCTGTTGTGGTGCATCAGAGCTAATAACGCCTTTTAAAAACTCTTTAAAACTTGTTTTTGAGAGCTAATTGCTCCAAAATATACAGATTTTCCTAGTGCTGCTGGGGAACATTTTCTAATTTTGTGGATTTTTGCATAATACTTAGTTTAATTAGGTTTTACTTTTGTCTGTGTCTTTGAAGGAGTAGGGTAGGATAGGAGTGTAACCAGTGCAGGCTATTTCGAGCCTTTTACAAACAGATTACTCACAAATTGTGAGTCATTATTTATTGTTATTTCTTATTAATTTTGTTATATTTTGACAATTTGTTTCCTCTGAAAAGTTACTCCATCCTGTCTGAGAGTTCCTGCCTCTGTTAGCCTGTGTTAAATATACAATTGTTCCACTTTCAGTTGTAATTGTGAATTCTAACGTTTTAAAGGGACACTGTCAACCCCCTTAGGTCTCAAAGTGTCCCTAGTTTAAAAAACATATTTTATGACTGCCAGACTTCTGTAAAGATTGCTGATGTAGCTGGTAGTTTGATTCTGACTCTTATTTTCTTTAAAAAAGTTAAAAAACAGACTGGCTAACATACTGGTGTTATCACACCAAAACAGGTTTGTTTACATTCCTTGATCAACTCCAAATGCATCTTTCCTGGACTTGGGAAAACCCACAAAAGAGTCTAGCCCCTCATGATGCAGTGGGAGTTCAGGAGGCTACTGCTTTACTAGCGACTGCACTGTTTGGGTGTGTTTCTAATGCTCAGGAAGTATGCAGTAAGAACAGAACCTGGATTGTAAACAAAAACAAGGTTGTTTATAAATATACATTGCCATGCATTTCATTTCTACTAAACAAGGAGACGGACAAAACAAACAGCAACATCAGTGTATTTTAGAGAGGGTGAGCAATCATAAAATGTGGGGTTTCAACTGGAAATAATATGATGAAAAACAGGTTGACAGTGTCCCACACGCAGAGCTGATCTGTTATTTTATTTTTTTTTGTTTGTGGTTAGTTATGTTTGCTGGAGTGTTAACTTGTGTCATTTAAACTGTGAAAATCAACAGTTCTATATTGTTTTTTGTCTGGAAACTTAAGTGCTTTTACTTGATCACTTGAACTTGTGCATTTACAGTTTCACTGTTTCGTTGAATTAGTCCCCTGTATTTTATTGCTGAAGCTTGCCTCTGCACACTGCATGGTGTTCATCTTTTAGTTGACTTGCCCTACCCTTTCTTTGTTACAGCATTGTTTAACACCTGAAGCACACAGTATAAAAACTATAAATTAATATAGTAGTTTTCAAGAGATTGCTTGCTAATCCCTCCCATCCAGATCACTACCATATTGTTGTACTCGCCTTTGTCGATGTTTTATGGTCATCTCTGCCCTTATATAATAAAAATAAAATTGTAGTATTAACTAAGTAGTAACACATTACAGTACATTAGTTGTCCAGACACTGGTGATCTGTATTTAATGACAGTCACTTGTGCCCTTTTTCCTTGTGTGTGTTGTTTTAATTCCTGTTTGGGGAAAGAAAAAAGTTGCCTTTTTGTTTTTACTAGAATAAGCGATCTACCATATACAGTATTAGTTGTACTCTACATGCTGCTACCTGTCCTGATTGTGTTTGGACTTGTAAAGAAGCCAGTACTGTAGGTGTGATGTGTGAGGTGTTATTCACACAGTTAGTAATGCATCCTTTCTTGACATACTCCCAGAGAAAGGCAAAGCTTTGAAGCAGCAGCCAGCAAAAATGCCTGCTAAGAGACGGCCCAGTATGGGGGGGGGGAACATGACAGGGAGGATGAGGATACCAAGAAGTCTGCTGAAAAGAGTACAACTCTTTTTAATTTTTTATTTACAGTATGATAAACATTCAAATGAAATCACAAAAAATGTTATGGCATCCTTCACTGTATCCTCAGAAATATAAATAGCAGAGACCCTGATGTAATTATTCCTCTTTACACTTCCCTCATTAGACAATATTTGGAGTATTGTTCTCCCTTCTGTGCTCCATATTCAATCGATGGTAAAAACTAAATTGAAAAGGTCCAGAGAAGAACCATAAAAAGGGTTATAATTATAAAATATATACAATATGGCACAAGGTAACAAGACTTAATGCAAAGGACTTGTTCCCCATAACAGATCCGATCCTGGGCACCTCAAGCAATTTTATGCTAGAGGTACAGAGCAGCCTACATGCACGCTTAGTGAGGGGCAAAACTGGCATATTTTGACCTGCAAAAACGTCTGTGAAATTCGCACATTTCGCAAAATTTTTCGCATGAGCGAAATGCAAAAATTCTGCTGAAAACGGCAGAATTTTGCCCATGAAATGCGGAATTTCACACAAAAACAGCAGAATTTCACCTGTGAATGGTGGAATTTTACACCTCATGGGTGAAATTCCACTCTTTTCGGGTGAAATACTGCATCCCTGCTCCTAACATACATAGCACCAGTGCGTGTGTGTGTGTGGGGGGTGCTGTTACACATCCAAGACCACCACCCTCTCCATCCAGAGCATTCAGTTAGGTTGTCTCAATTAGGTGTACCTGGGGTAGCTTAAGGGTTGCAGTTGAGACTCTTTAATCAACTAATGTATGAATACTGTAGGGAGATAGTCATTCCTCATAACTCATACAAAGCAAGAGGAGGGCAACCAAAATGATGCAGGGTCTGCATCAGAAGACATATGAAGAAAGACTAAAGGAACTAAAGATGTATAGCCTCGAGGAAAGGAGGGAGAGGGGGAACATGATAGAAACTTTCAAATACCTCAAGGGAATGAACAAAGTCCAAGAGGGTAGCATCTTTCAGAAAAAGAGATGTGCAAAAACAAGGGGGCACAATTTGAAGATAGTTGGGGGGGGACTCAGAGGTAATGTGAAGAGTATTTCTTCACAGAGAGGTTGTGGATACATGGAACAACTTTCCTGAGGAGGTTGTAGAGTCAAAAACAGTGGGGGAATTCAAGAATGCATGGGACAGACATAAGATCATTCTAGTGGGGTGTAGAAGAAAGTAGGCTGTTGGTTAACTAAGATCTGCAGCGTATCCGCTAGGTAGGGAAATGGGCATACTAGGTGGACCAAGCGGTCCTTATCTGCCATCAAATTCTATGTTTCTATGTTTTTAAGTCTCGCCTACATTGTCAGATATGTTGTTTTTTTCACCTGGGTCAGACAAATTAAACTGGCTTGCAAGTACTGACATTGCCAATCAAAAGGCCGTTCACGTACAGCTCTGACATGATTGGAGGTGGTTGTGGTAAATGTATTAAAAAGGAAAAGAAGTGACAAACATTGTAAACAGGTTCTGGTCATTTAGTTCCTAGTGTGACACCTGTTGGGTTGGATGCCATTTCCCCTGTGCATCCATGAATGTTGCTTGTGTGCCAGTGGATGAAAATATCGAATAAAGTTTGGACTGGCTGGGGGGTAGTTCAGAGACATCACTTCTGTCCTGGTATCTGTCAATGATGTTGGCAAACACTGCATTTTATTCACTGGTTTGGACATTTTTGCTCTCTTTTGTTGTTTAACCTTGCAGTTTTTAAATTTGTGAGTGGCAGCGGTGCCTTGCAGCCAGCTTTTTTTTTTTTTTCACTACACTGGTGGAGCCGTTGTCAGTGGTGGCTCTCTTGTGCCAGTTCTTGGCATGTTCGCCACTGTGATTTAGCAGTAAATAAATCTACAAAAAAAAAAAAAATTACACCACCACCTGTATGATGTTAAAGTAGTCTGGTGATACTGCTAGATCGGGCAGCAGACAAGATGATTTTTTTCATAACTGAGGTTTCCCTGGTGTCTAGTGCCCCCCCCCCCAATTGCCATCCATTTATGTATTTGACAACCTTAGCAAAAGTCCCAAGGTAAGAAAAAACATTACTTCAAAAGTTGTATTTAACCATATGAAGTTATTTAAAACTGGACTGGGACTAGATTCCTCCTCCAACTTTATGTCAGAGGTCCTGTTTATCAGACTTCTAGAAACAGTTTCAGCTCCTCTAGTTTAACTCTCCCTCACAGATAAAAAACCCTCACTCATACAGCATAATTCTCTGTCTGACCTTTTCAATATTTTGCCAGGACTATGCCATTCCTTAATGTGTGTAATATACCTCCTCCCTTCTGACCGACAGCATTCAGCCTCTGAGTCGGGCGATCAGAAAAGAGAACTTCACTCCTTGGGGCTTGTTTAAATAAAATTAAAATAAAATGTTTTCTTTTTGGTTTAATATCTTCATTGCTCCGCTGACATGAGCCGCAAGAGAGGGAAAGAAATGCCTTGGAAAGTGAAAGTGTTGCCCTTCCCTCTCCCAGCCTAGTTGATGATGGTCACTTACCTTGGTACCTCAATATGAACCCACCTGCTACCCCCAACCCCGACAGACACGACTTTAACGGAACAAAAAAACACATTTAAAGTACCTGAAGATTTGAAGCACAAGACACTGGCAGCTATCATCAGCAGCAGTCTTCTTTCCCCTGCACTGCAGACTGACCCTGGTTTAAGGGAACAGAAAAACAATATGAATTACTTGAAGATTCTGCACATAAAACACTTTTGGCAGCTGTCATCAGCAGCACAGTAAGTCTTCTGTCCCCTGAACCAAACAGGAGTCCTCCTTCCAGTCCCAGGTACCGCGATGACATTGACCTCATAACTCAGCACTGGGAAAGTAACAGATTTTAAATGGGTAAGCAATCATCACCTGACACTAAATTACATCAAAAGTGACTGGAGTGACCAGGAAAATAAGAATCACACAAAGCGGGTGGTGAGTATTGATGCCATGGTTATACCAGAGAACTCATCTCCTATACATCCTCTTTTTTTTTGTTTCAGTTAGTTACCTCGAAAACATTTTCTGAGGTAAAATCCTGTGCCAAAACCTCCGGTAGCCATTATTAGTGTGGAAGACAGGCAAGAGATAGAAACCATGATTGAAAGAGCATTAGGTAATGTTCCTCTTCCTGAAAGGAGCATGAAAGCTATTAAAAGTCAGATTTGACAGATTTTCCAAGAAGCTGGCACTCAGGAAGGTGTTGTCCGCACTGCAGCCAAAGCTGCAACTCACACAGCCTTGGATGGTGCACGAGATGTGTTACCTTTGCCTGATCAACCACCTACTAATCCCCTACAAATGGCCTACTCTGTCCAGCAAATTGCTGACAGTATCGGTTGGATGAGCCCATCCGACAATCTCAGCTGTCACTTGGAAAAGGTGCGTTCTAAATGCGAAATGCTCAGCCTTGCTGCAGAATATCAGGTCCAAATACTACGCTAGACCATTGTGGGGGGGGGGGCTGCCAGGTCACTTTTTTGTCCAGAAGCAGACTGTCCTTTCAGAATGACTGCTGCAAGCTAGCTGAAGAAATGTGTGTCCCTTTGATCTGCCATGCCCCACCAACCCCATACAAAACAACCAAGGTGTTTGCAGTCATGTGAAAGATGTGTCAGGTTGTCTCATCAATAAAATCAAGTGACCTGGAAGGTGGTGAAACTGGCCCTGGCTTTGAATCTGCTACTCTCCACCCTGGCTGCCACACACACACAAAACAAAAGCCTTGCCTTATTGCCATTCTGTTTCCTTTCCGAAGGAACTGAGTGTCAAGTGGTTGCTGATAACTGTAATGAATCTCTCTTTAATAATATCAACGTCCAGGGCCAGTTCATTACACCTCAGCTCAGGGACTCATTTGATGTGTGCCCCCTGTGCAGGCAGTGTCCCCGCCTCTGCTGCAATAGAAGCCACCCCAAAACAATTGGGAAATACAAGAAGCCGGCCTAGCAAGGAGGTAGGTGGGTCACGTGATTAGCGACTCAGAGCCCATTCCTTTTGCTAACCGGGACATTTCAGTTTGAGTTCATAGATGTGGGGGTGGTTGGTTCCTGCTTTGCTCATGTACAGTCCATGTAAGGCTGGCTGCCCAGCTGTCATGCTTGCCTACCACCAGTGGACCTGTTCTAATCTTGCCTCCCTGCTCCCTTCTAGAGATGGACCAAAAAACATTTCACGGGTGAAATTACTGCAAAATCTGAAATTTCACTATGTGAAATTGTTTTGTGCAGCACTCAAATTTCGTGAGTTTTTTGCACGTCGAAATTGCTGATTTTGCAGGAATTTCGCCTGTGAATATTTTTTCAGCCCATCTCTAGCACTTGGGGACAAGAAGATCATCAAGACTAGGGGGAGCAGATTTATATATCAATTTGTAAAACCATGGATAATGGGGGTACTAGATCTGACCAGCAAGCGAAGTCCCTCAGTTTTATACCATGGATAATAGGGGGTAATTGATCCAACTAGAAAGCGGAGGCCAATTTAAGGAGCCATCATGGATTTTTTTCTATGACTGCAGGGGCCTGTGTTTCTGCATACAGAAGCAGTGCTGTGATTTGAATATTATGAATTTGTATCTGCAGTGACAAGTGAGTTTGTATGCCTTGCAGTGTGCATGCCACAGATACAAGTCTATGAAGACAGCACATAAGTGCTACTGCAGTTGTGTCAACTGGAAACAATTGTACAACTTGTCTGATGATGGTTCTCTGTGGTTGCTTGTGTGGTTACATACAAATGTAAAAAACTGCCAGCAGATATGGGCCACATGGCCTATCAAGACTGCTCGAGTCTGCAGCTAGCCATCCACTTACACTGCAGCTGATCCTCTCTCTCCCCTCTCCCATAATGGTGACCCTCCCCCTCACTTTTTCCCACCCTCTCTTAAAACTGCCCACTGACTTACAGTAAACCACCTCTTTGAGCAACGTGTTCCACATGGACACCAACCTTTCTGTGAAAATGTTCCTCCTCATTTCTTTCTTGAATCTTCCACCCTCCAGCCTTAGCCCATGCCCCCTCATGCCCCTCCCTCCCTTTAACTTAAAAATCCCCACTGTATCAGTCTTGTTTATACCCTTCCTATATTAAACAGTCACTATCATTTCCCCCCATCCCTCCTCTCTTCCAGGGAATACATGTTCAGTTCCTTCAGCCTCTCCTTGTAGTGTTTGTCTTCCATTCCCTGGATCATCCGTGTTGCTCTGCGCTGTACCCCCTCCAGTAACTTAACATATTTCTTCAAGTATGGGTGCCAATACTGCGTGCAGTACTCTAGGTGCAGCCTCACCAATGATCTGTACAGTGGCAGGATTACCTCCTCTCTCCTAGAGATGAAACCTCTAGCAAAACACCGCAGCATCTTACTGGCTTTAGCTGCTGCTTTTCTGCACTGTGCTGCATGGTTCATTTGCCCTGTTATTATCACCCCAAGATCATTCTCCTCCTCTGTAGTGATTATCTGGACCCTGTTACATGAGGTCCCTGCACCCTAATTGGTACCCTCAGAGGTACAGCCGTAGACAGCTAATGCTTAAGCATAGGTTATATTAACATACAGGGCAAAGGGCATCTACCGTATAAGAGTAGATGTCAGGATATGAATGAATATTGTTGTAATCCACTTTGCTTGCTATTGCACACATATTATACCATGTATTTTCTGTCTATTTCTTAACTTGTCAGATGCCAAGACACCTGTCCTTGAAGTAATGATAATATGTAAGGCAACATTGCCATCCTTTGGTGATGTGCACCACTACACTTGGTTATGTAAGACTCTGTATAAGTACTTCTTTGTTCTAAAACTGATGACTTTACAGAATTATATAATGTTATCTTGGACCATGGAGCCACCTCTAATTTAGCTAATAGGGCTCATCTCTGTAACTAGAAATGTTTCTATCTTTTAGTAACCTTAGTAATTATCATAGGTATATAATGTAATGCACAGGCTTTACACCTCGGAGACCCGAGAGATCCCAAGAGACTACAGAGAAACCTTGAGGTGTAGGGAATGCTTAGCACTGGCTCCCGGTTTGTATTAGTAAGAACTGCTTAGGGCAACTGTGATTTATCCCTTTTGTAGTAATAAACTTGTTCATTACTCAAATGCAACTTGTTTGTGATTACTTGCATTCCCAATATCGTCAAGAATCTGAAAGTGAGGTTTAGACATCCTACAAATTGGCGACCGTGTGCAGGCGATATTTGGTGTTTGTAAGTCTTCACTTGTTGCTGAAACTTTTTTCCCTTCCCTATGGGGACTGTAGGTGTACATTCCCGTATCACCTCTCCCATTTTTACAAAACCAGTTTGTGGTCACTTGCAAAGTCTGGCTGACTTTGTGGGTGTGGTCGATGCTGTCTTGACCCACTCCATAGCAGCTTTGAACTGCAAGCCTGCAACTTATACAGTAGCCCGGCTGTGTTTAAAGTACTCATGTTGTGGATCGATACGCAACACGCTGTCTTTTTCACAGTTTGAATTTTCGTTCCCTCCCACACAATGGCCACAGTATCAGATATTTGAGCAGAACTGAGACTCGATGTCTCTAACTTCCTTGCCTCCCATGGAGGATGGGCTGACTTTGCGCGGGACGCAAGTCAATCCGACAACCCTGTACTGGGGATTTCAACCCAGTAAGCAGAGATGCGACAGTCAACCAATAAGTGTTGCGCTAAAGGGTTGATGGTCGCCGCTCTCTACGCTGCTTTGGAAGCCTCCGAAGTGAGGTTTCGCAGCCTTGATCTGCAGATCGTATCTCTTAAGCAAGAGATGGGTTTACAGGAAACAGAATGTATTAGACTGCAGCAGAACTTGGAGTCTGAGCTCCAAACTCTGCGAAATGAAAAGGATTCACTATTGCATCATTCAGCACAAGCTGGCAAACAAGAAATGTGTAATTTGAAGTAGGAGTGTGAAAGTTTGAGACAGGACAAGAGTCAGGTTGTACAAATGAATGATTTGTTGAGTGCTGCGAATGCACAGTTGAGTGATGAAATGGGTGAGCTTCAGGCCGAGATCAACCAGATATGTAATGATTTAGAAATAGCCTATAGGGGCAATCGCGAATTGAGCGCCGCGTACCGTGTTTTGCAAAAGCAGAAGCAGGATCAGGTTGATATGGATGTTGCAAGTGTGAATCATGATGAATGTAGAGCTAAGATGGCAACACTGTGCCATCAGCGAGAGGTTTTGGCTGGCCACATTAAGGCAATGGGGAGGCGTAGCCCCTGCCTTTCACTCATCATCAGAAGGGGAGTTATCTGATGATGATGTCTCTCAGTACAATGCCCAGTCACACCCCTACTATGGCCCAGAATCCCCACCCAGCCATCCACAGTATGGCGGGTCCCCGCCCCCAACTCCCCCGGTCACACGTCGACGACATTGTGACACTCATCATGGGAAATGCCAACATGGCGGCACCCATGATAGGGGGGAGCAGGCCCAAGCCTGGTCCCGACGGCACCTCTGGTAGCCGTTATTAGTGTGGAAGATAGGCAAGAGATAGAAACCATGATTGATAGAGCATTAGGTAATGTTTTCTCTTCCTGAAAGGAGCATGAAAGCTATTAAAAGTCAGATTTGACAGATTTTCCCAGAAGCTGGCACTCAGGAAGGTGTTGTCCGCACTGCAGCCAAAGCTGCAGCTCACGCAGCCTTGGATGGTGCACGAGATGTGTTACCTTTGCCTGATCAACCACCTACTAATCCCTTACAAATGGCCTACTCTGTCCAGCAAATTGCTGACAGTATCGGTCGGATGAGCCCATCCGACAATCTCAGCTGTCACTTGGAAAAGGTGCGTTCTAAATGCGAAATGCTCAGCCTTGCTGCAGAATATCAGGTCCAAATACTACGCTAGACCATTGATTCTGGTTTATGGGCCAAACTTCCCGAAGCAGTTCGCCAAGATGGGAACGCTACCTTTGATGAGGTTGCAGCTGAGCTCATCTCCGCTCATAGCCCAGGTGTAGTAGGAGTGATGCTGGCATACCCCATAAAGCAAAATGCAAAAGAAAGCTCAGTGACCTACCACCAAAGACTCTGTATGGCCTACCAAGCAGGAAAACACCTGGCACAAGAAGCTGCGGATGTAGATCTTATTGAATATAAGACCTTGTTCCTTAGGAACATGATCCCAGCAGTAAGAGAAAAGGTAGAGCCAACCACTTACCCAAATACGGATAGGTTTGCAGATATTCTTCAGAAAACCGAGCAGGTGTATCAACTGTACATCTGTGATTTGGGTTCCGGTTCCAAGAAAGTAGCTGCCATGGAACCCGCCTCTGGGACCATGACACACTATACAGTGGAAGGGCAGGCCCAACACCAGCTGACCAAACATCTGTCGGCCCCTCCAGCTGGTAACCAACAAAACCCCCAACAGGCCCAACAACAACAGCAGTGGGGAGGGAACCGAAATTGGCCTAAAAACAGGAGGCATAAGGGCAGAGGGAAACCACTACAGAGAACGGGTCCTTCATATAGGGAGATAGCTGAAGAAAAACTGAAAATTCCAAGAGCTCCTGGGACAAGTACACTCTGTAGTTGATGCTGTTCCAGCACAGACCCTTGTGGTGGTACAACTGACTGCCCAGGCTACAACCGGCCATGGAGACACCAGAAGTACAAGCCCTCAGGCCCATACAAGCCTGAACCCAGAAGCTCCTCCCTATATTGCATCAGTACAGCACTGTGAAGTTATTCATGCAAGTCAGGCCCAACCTCTGCATGCCTCTGGCAATATGGATTGACAATTACAGGCCCCAGTCCGTATTGTAAACAAGCTGGTCTTGGATACAAACGGAAGGCCCTGCACCGAGGCCGAGGTCGGGGGCCGCCAACTAGTAGTCTTACTGGATACAGGTGCAGCTATATCTGTGTTACATGATGAACACCCGGACACATCCCCTTGGTCTACCGGATGGAAGACCAATATGTCAGGAGTCGATGGTACTGGGCTGCCTGCATACCGTTCTCTACCCTTACCGGTAGAGCTAGGCCATCTGAAGGCATCACATGCTTTCCAACTGATGGTACTGCATGGTCATCCTAGTATCATAGGAATCGATTTCCTTGCATCACACAGCTGTGTGGTGTATCTAGCTAACATGCTACTGATACAGATTCAGGGTCAATACCATACCATCCTGATTCCCGATTCACATGTGGCCACAATATCTGTCAATGACAAAGAGTATGACGTCATAGATTTGTTCAAGAATCATGAACTTTGTCCGAAACTTTTACCTATTCTGCAATGACATTTGGAAGCATTTGCAGTTAACAAGCATGACTGTGGTAGAATGCACACTGTCATTGAAGTGCCTTGCCCGGCACATGAAAGGCAAAGGCAATACCCTTTTCCAGCTGAGGCCTTGCCTTCTCTTCGAGAAACGATCAAGTCACTCCTTAAATAAGGAGTAATTAGAACTTGTGTTTCTACTGCCAACTCCCCAGTCTGGCCCATGAAGAAACCCACAGGCACCTGGAGACTTACTATTGACTACAGGAAACTGAATCAGGTCACTCCCAGTTGTTCCCCAACTGTTGCATCAGCACCAGATGTGCTCCGACTTCTAACACCTGATCAGAAATGGTTCAGTGCCCTGGATATTTCCAATGATTTTTGGTCATTGCCATTGCCCCTTAAGAGTCAATATAAGTTTGCCTTCACCTTTGAAGGATGACAATACACATGGACTTGCTTGCCACAAGGATTCCATAACAGTCCATCCCTCTTCCATCTCCACATGATGGACGCCCTACAGATTTTCTCTACCCCCCAATGTCTCTTACAATATGTGGATGACCTGTTGTTGGCCACGGCCATGCAGGAACAGCATTTGGATATCTTGGACGAACTACTGACTCTCATCCAGAGAGCAGGCCTCAAATGTAACCCGGCAAAAGCACAATTATGTCAGAAGGAAGTATTCTTTCTGGGTCTGAAAATAACTGACCAAGGTTGAAGCCCTACCTGGAAAAAGGTACAAGGATTACAAGACTTGCCGTTGCCCACCAGTGTAGCAACTCTTCGAAGGTTTCCAGGCATGGTAAATTATTCGAGAGATTTTATTTGTGATTTTGCTCAGAGAGCCGCTCCTCTGTATGAACTACTCAAAAAGGATGTTCCATGGACTTAGGGTCCTGTTCACATCCAGGCTGTGACGTCACTGAAGCAGGCTCTGGCCTCTGCCCCAGCACTGCTCAACCCCAATCCCGCACTACCATTCCATCTGGAGTGTTCCACCTCTGACATTGCCATGTCAGCAGTGCTGGCCCAGAAGGTGCATGGCATCTTGAGACCCATTGCATATGCATCACAGCTCTTGACCCCAGTAGAGCAGAAGTATGGCCTTTGTGAAAGGAACCTTCTGGCCACCTACTGGGTTGTCAAGCACTTCTTGTATATCATTGGGTACTCACCATTGATCCTTAACACTAACCACACGCCAACTACCTTTTTGCTCTCAGACAGAGTGAAGGATGGGTCAGTCTCTAACGCTAGGCTGACACACTGGTCACTTCTCCTCCAGGATAGAGATATACAGGTCCACCCGACCAAAGTTCCATCTCTGCTAGGTCGTGGTCTCCTTTTTCAGAGAGAACCCCATGACTGTACACTACAGTCACCTGATCTTCCAGATCCAGGTCCTTTCCTGCCTGCCATGCCACAAGTACTCTAGAGTACCTCTTTGTGCCGTATTTTTACTGATGGTTCAGCATCTTACTATCAGGGAGAACAAATTGCAGGGATAGGTATTTTGGTAGTCTACCCTTATGGGAACACTGTCAAGATATCTAAACAATGTAGTGTAGCTTCATCACAATATGCAGAGATGGCAGCGGTGGCCTGTGCCCTTGAGTTCATCCAACATGGAACTCAGGACAGTATTATTTTTACAGACTCTAACTGGGTTTGTTGTTCCCTTACAGAATTCCTTCCTCTCTGGCAGAAGAACTCCTTCCTCTCTTCTGTCGGCAGCCCAGTGAAATACAAAGAATTGGTACTATACATACATGCATTGGCACAGAAATTCACACACAAACTTTATGTTCACAAGGTTAAAGCCCACTCTCTTCATGACCCCTATCATGCTTTCAATGACACTGCAGACACTCTTGCTAAGGAAGGGGCCCGAGGGGGGGACATTTGGATGATGGACCATCCAGAAGCTAATGCAGCTGTACATGTTGCAGCCCTCAAATAGAAATCTGAATCTTTTTCTCCCCTGGACCTCTCAGCAGCCCAACATCTGGACACTGAACTTAGAGAGGTGTTCAGATTCCTTGAAAAAGGTACTGAAGAAAGACTACCTACACATAATCCATACCGAAGGCATGAAGGTAAGTTGCACTTATCCCCTGATGACAAGCTCATTTGGTTTCAACCCAATGACACTACCACCAAGTTGTGGGTAGTCCCCAGACACCTAAGATCTGAATTTTTGCACCAAGTACATGATACTCCTACTGGTGGACACCAAGGAGCAGAAAACACCCTCCAACGACTCAGGACCACCGCCTGGTGGCCTGGTATTACCAAAGATGTTAAACAATACATAGACAATTGCCTTGTCTGTGCACAAAACAATCCCATACCTACAAAATGAAATGCCAAACTTTTACCACAAAGACATTCTGGCCCTTGGCATGCCACCCAAATTGATTTTATTGACCCTCTGACCAATACCAGTAGAAACAACAAGTATGCTCTTGTGGTAACTGACCTATTCTCTAAGTGGGTTGAGGCTTTCCCCACTAAGACACGCACCACAAAGACAACTGCCAAAATCCTGGTGGAACAGATTTTCTCCAGGTGGGGCCTGCCTCTTAAGGTAGACTCTGACAAAGGAACCAGTTTTACAGGTGAGTTGATGAAAGAGTCCCTTGAACTCCTCGGAGTTCAACAAAAGTTCCCCATACCCTATCATCCTCAATCTTCAGGTCAAGTAGAAAGAGCCAACAGATGGATTAAACATATGCTTTCCAAATTCATTGAGGACAATCCCAAAACCTGGGATTCCCTGTTGCCTTTACTCCTTATGGCAATCAGGGGCACACCCTCAGCCACTACCCAGCTGACACCCATCGAGGTGATGACTGGTAGACAGATGAGAGTACCTGAAAACTTGCTGTTTGAGCTGCACACCTCCACCCCAGACCACGTGTCTGTGGATCAGTATGTGGACAAACTCAGAAAATACCTCATACACACACACTTGTATGCTGCCAACTGCATGGGCAAAGCCCAGCAACAATCCAAAATACAATTTGACAAACACGCACAAGAAGTGGATTGGCAGGTCGGAGATCAGGTAATGGTACTTCGATTTGGACATCCCACCCACTCCTTCTCCAACAAATGGGAAGGCCCATACCCCATTGTCAACAAGCTCAGTCCGGCAGTCTATCAAGTTAGACTCCTGCACAACAATAAATTGACTGACAAATGGTTGCATGCAAACCAGTTGAAACTGTACAAAGGAACTTAACTTACTTTTCCTAACCCCATTGGGCAGAATTGTACTAATATACTAATCTTTGATCTTCCTTTTCAGATACACTGACAAGATGGCTATCTTGTTCCTATATCTCCTCCTTTCAGGAGTAATCCCCTGCGTCCAAGGCACGGTAGCGGACCTCCTTCGACAACTGGATCCTCCAGCACCGCCTACAGAGGGAGTTTCCATCAAAATACCAGATACTATGATCACTGTCCAGGAAGGTTCCGATGCTTACCTCACTGCCTCGGTCGTTGCTCCTGACAAATCTACCCTTCAAATTGAGTGGCAAACCACATCACAAGGACAAATCCTCCCTGTGGCCAAACTTTCCAAAGGAACTTTTCAGGGTTGGCCCAATGCTAAATTATCCC
Organism: Neoceratodus forsteri; assembly: GCA_016271365.2. Taxonomy (NCBI): domain Eukaryota; kingdom Metazoa; phylum Chordata; order Ceratodontiformes; family Ceratodontidae; genus Neoceratodus; species Neoceratodus forsteri. Next base: position 928,234,815 of record CM057458.1, on the reverse strand, counting down.
TAAAAGGTTCACTGTCCTTGTTACAAACTGCATTAAGACACTCTGGTTTGTACAACATTACTGCTTTATAAGATCCTTCTTACTGTAATTCTCTATCCAAAGATTCTGCTCGCAGATTCTGTGCTGTACACCACATGGCCTCTGCTGCCATGTATCTCTCTGTATTACCGCCCACTGATAAACAGCTTTTGGAATGTCCAAAACATAACCCTGGTCCCCCGTAGTGGTTTCACAGCCACTGCCCTCCCAGGTTCTTTGATTAATAATTTACAGTTTATGCATATACCTGTTTTGTTTAACCTTACTTAATGGAATATGAAAGAGTTTGATATGTGTCACAATACTAATACATCTGCATTTTATAGTACATTACTACTTGATAGTTTAGCAGCATTTCAGATTCGTACGAAGGATCCCTTCACTGGGGTCTATTCTACTGAACATAGAGGTAATTTTAGGAGGAAAACTCCTCCTGGTACTTTCAATCATAAACGTAATAAAAGTGAAGTTGACAGTTCTGATGTTACAGGTGCTACAGGTACTGTCACAGGTCTTTTTGGTACTGCTATGTCTATCTGGAATAAAGCAGACATTGCTGCTATCAAAAGTCATTCTGCAAAATTACTCCCTCTGTATAACTGCTTGGTGAGGCCGCACCTGGAGTACTGCGTGCAGTTTTGGAGGCCGCACTTAAAGAGGGACATTAACCTCCTGGAGAGGGTCCAGAGGAGGGCAACCAAAATGATTTGGGGCTTGGGGGACAGGACCTATGAGGAGAGGCTCAAAGAGCTAAATATGTACACTTTGGAGGAGAGAAGGGACCGGGGGGACATGATAGAGGTCTTCAGGTACATGAAGAGGGTAAATAGGGGAGGAACAGTGAGGGTGCTTCAAAGGAAGGAGGAGGGGGCCACTAGAGGGCATGGGTGGAAGCTGGAGGGAGGAATATTCAGGGGAGAAAGGAGGAGGTGCTACTTCACTGAGAGGGTGGTAGAGCCATGGAATGCACTACCTAGGGGGCTGGTGGAGGCAGAGACAGTGGAGGGGTTCAAGATGGGGTGGGACAGGTACAGGGGAAGGGATCAGGAAGCAAAATCCAATGCAGCAAGAATATCCAGAACTGGGAAGGGAGAAGCCAGAGAAGGCGAGGGGGACAGCAAGGTCAGCACCCAGGGTGGGGGCTGACCAAACGAGCAGACACGAAAGACCATTAGGCCTATTCTGCTGGCATTTTAGTATGTTAGTATGTAAAATTCTCCACTGGTTTGGTTAATAACGTTTTACCTCCATTATTGCATGGTGTGGATGGTCTTAGTCAGGAAGAAAGATACACTGTATACAACACGCACGGCATTGCTAAAGTATTCACTGATTCCAAAGATAAGATTAACGTACTTATACAACAAAATAATAGAGAAGTTGATAAACAATATATTGCTAGAGAAATACTCTGCTCCGCTTATGGTTCATACATTCTCACTACCATCAACAACCTCTTCTGTGATTTAGAATCTGGAAGAATTCCTGACATCATACATGATAGACGCATTTCCAAATGGTATTGTCCAAAATGTAAACTGTCTAGTTGTGTTTCCATGTGTATGCAACAGACTTTATCTATTCCTCTCTCCACAGCGAGAAATTTAGGATTTGTGACCAGACACCCTAATACTGGTCCTTGTTTCTCTACTAAGAAATGTTCTATAACAGATACCATGTTTGTTTCTTTTACTGTCTCCTTACCACATTTTGATCCCACTACAGCTTTGTTTGACAAACTTGCACTGGCACACTCTATTGGGCATTTGGATGAAGATATCTACAGAGAACGCCTGGATCTACCACCTCTACTGGTTTACCATTCTTTCCTGGATGCCTGGGTGGCACCGCACACGGACTGCTGTGCGAAAAAGCAATACATCTACCTGTGCCGATGTGATGTGTTTGATGTAATACACCCTGTTTGTGGCTACTCTCCAGACAGTATTGATTGGACTTTCACTATGGATGATGACATCACTGACAATGGCACCAACTCTTTGGACTCAACTTTGTCTCCTGATCAGCTCTACCAGTCCTATCATGAGGAAGCTCATCGCCTGTCAACATGGATTTTGAAGACACCTTACACATGACCTGTCCAGTTGCAAAAGTGGAGACTGCCTACTGTGCACTCACAATACAACTCTGATGGCGAGTACTGCATCGTCATGAATTATAAGACTTATACATATGGTTCTGTTACTTCTGCAATTGATTACCCCAACTTCTGTTTTGTTCCCACCAGAAGTCTGTTATTGGACATACTGTTATTACCCCCATTCCCCTTATGGATGCAGACATTATTGATGGAAACCCAGATTATCTACTCACACTGTCAGAATACTTGCCATATTTTAACGTACACATAGACCCACTTACACTCACACTGAAATCCCTTTTAGACAGAAAAGACACACACCTCATCCACATCAGCAATAATATAACCAAAGCCAATGAAGCTGTTTTTGACTGGATTAACGACGGAGATATGAATAATGCCTTAACTAACACCTGGTTAGAGATTACTTTTAAAGGTTTTGTTATTATACAAGCATTTCTGATATTCACTTTGATTATTATGCTTTGCTGCCTATGACGTACACTACGCCAACACCATGAGCAGCTCGAGTTCCTTTACAAGGCTCACACGTCGGGATTGTAAATGACCACGGCTCCTGTCCTTTCCCTGGATTGCCTGTGTTGCCCTTAGAGGCAACAAGGGGGGGAATTGTTAAACGAGGTCCCTGTACCCTAATTGGTACCCTCAGAGGTACAGCCGTAGACAGCTAATGCTTAAACATAGGTTATATTAACATACAGGGCTAAGGGCATCTAACGTATAAGAGTAGATGTCAGGGTATGAATGCATATTGTTGTAATCCACTTTGCTTGCTATTGCACACATATTATACCATGTATTTTCTGTCTATTTCTTAACTTGTCAGATGCCAAAACACCTGTCCTTGAAGTAATGATAATATGTAAGGCAACATTGCCATCCTTTGGTGATGTGCTCCACTACACTTGGTTATGTAAGACTCTGTATAAGAACTTCTTTGTTCTAAAACTGATGACTTTACAGAATTATGTAATGTTATCTTGGACCGTGGAGCCACCTCTAATTTAGCCAATAGGGCTCATCTCTGTAACTAGAAATGTTTCTATCTTTTAGTAACCTTAGTATTTATCATAGGTATATAATGTAATGCACAGGCTTTACACCTCGGAGACCCGAGAGATCCCAAGAGACTACAGAGAAACCTCGAGGTGTAGGGAATGCTTAGCACTGGCTCCCTGTTCATATTGGTAAGAACTGCTTAGGGCAACTGTGATTTATCCCTTTTGTAGTGATAAACTTGTTTATTACTCAAATGCAACTTGTTTGTGATTACTTGCATTCACAATATCATCAAGAATCTGAAAGTGAGGTTTAGATCTCTTACAACCCCTCCCAACTGTAAACACCCCCTTAGGTTTTTTGCTCTCAAGTGCATGATTTTGCACTTCTTTGCCTTAAACCCCAGCTGCCATGTGTCTGACCAATCCTAAAGTTTAGAAACATCATCCTGCAGCCCCTGCCACCCTACTGTGTCATCCACCACCACCACCACAATCGTCATATCACCTGCAAAAAGGCTAATCTTGTTCTTAATGCCATGCAAGATGTCGGCTATGAAAATGCCAAACAACACTGGGCCTAGTACCGAGCCCTGTGGCACTCCACTTGTCACAGCCCTCGGAGACAAGAGTCCCCTCTCACTACAACCCTCTGCTGCCTCCTCTGCAGCCAGTTCTTGATCCAATTCACCATCCTTGTCCCTGCTCCCTGGTATTCCACTTTGTTAATCAGTCTCCCATGTGGCACTAAATCAAAGGCCTTTGCTGAAATCCAGATACAGGACATCCACCACATGGCTCATGTCAAGAGCCCTAGTCACACAGTCATAATAGTCAACCAGGTTGATCTGGCAGGATCTTCCAGAGACAAACCCATGTTGCTTATCATGCTGGAGACCATTACCTACTTGTAATAGAAAGGTTACCAACCTCTCCTAGTGGATCGTCTCCATTAACTTCCCCACAATGGATTGAAGGCTTACTGGTCTATAGTTGCCTGGCTCATTCTTAGGTCTGCTTTTGTGGAGGGGCAGTATGTGAGTCATCCTGCAGTCATTGGGTATGCATTCATTACCAGAGAGGTAGTAAACAAGTCAGCTAATGGCTCTGCTAGGATCTCTGCCAACTCTTTCAATACCGAGGGCTGTATGCCGTCTGGGCCAGGTGCCTTATCCACCTTCAGTGCCCTTAGACCTTCCAGTACCCTACCCGCTGAGACTGTCCCTTCTGTCATCCCTGCCCCCCTGCCCACCCTTCCTAACCCTGAGGCAGTGACCCCCCTTTTCCTTTTTTAAATACAGAAGTACTTACTGAGTGCTTCTGCCTGATCCGCCCCTTCTCTGCCTGCCCCCATCCATCTTAACCCTTACAATTTGATCCTTGCAACTCCTTTTTTTCCCTTATGTTCTGTACCTGAAGAAGTCCTTTTCCCTTTCCTTGATGCCTTGTGCTTTTCTAAGCTCTCTTGAAGCCTTTGCTGCCCTGGCTGCTCTGGTCACCTCTCTTGCTTTCTTCAAGCATTCCTCTCTATCTTACCCCAACTGGATCTCTTGAATCTTCAGAAGGCTGCCCTTTTCAGCACCTTATCCAGCACCTCCTCGCTTAACCAACTTGTTTTTTTGGACCTAGCTTTTTTTATTTTGTATTCTAGTACAAGAGTTAGTGGCCTTAGCTTGATCGCACATGCCACCTTGTATTCTCTACTGCAACCATTTTTGTACACTATGATATTTGTTCTTGCACCACTGTAACACAGTTTGTTAGTTTGTATTCACTGCTTTAACTATTGCACACTGTTGAAATGTCTTTTTCTGTCACATCTTTGATATGTGTTGTAATTTCATGCAATGTCTGTTATTGTATGCTCTGACATGGAGCCTTTGTAAAGGAGTCTCTGACTTAGAGGTATTAATTCTAATACATTCAATAAATAAATAAATAAACTTTCCATTTTGGATTAGCATCCATGTGTGGATGGATACTGGCTAGGTGCTCTGCCACTATTTCCCCCATCCTACCAAAGTCAGCTTGCCTGACGTCCAACACCCTAGTCTCTGTTCTTGCAGCCTCTCTGCCCATGTTAAGTGTGAACTGTACTGTGTGGTGGTCATTCCCTGCCAGTGGATCCTCCACCTCTAGCTCTCTGACAAATTTCCCATTGGTCAGCATGAGATCCAGAATGTTGCCCAACCTGGTTGGCTCATCTACCATCTGTACCAGGAAGCTGTCCTGGAAAGCCTCCAGGAGGACTTGTTTCCTTGTGCTTGAGGTGTCTGGTGTGCTCAAATCTACCCCAGGCAGATTGAAGTCCCCCATGATCACAGTGTTACCCTTCCTGCTGACCTTCTGTATCTGCTCCACTAATTCTCTGTCCAAGTTCTCCATCTGAGACAGTGGTCTGTACACCACCCCCATTCTGAGTGTTCTGTTCCTTGAGTCCTGGAATTGTGATCTTAATGACTCAGTTCTACCCTTCTCCCCCTTCCCCTCCTCCCTGGCACACCTTATCCCCTCTTTTACATAAAAAGTTATCCCACCTCCTCTCCCTTTTCCCTATCCTTGTGGTATAGCCTGTATACCTGAATCACCAGGTCTCAGTCCTGGTATTGGGTGGCCCAGGTTTCAGTGATGGCGGCTGTGTCCACCTTACCCTCTGCCATCAGAGCCTGCAACTTAGCTGCTTTGTTCCCCAGGTTCCTCACATTCACACCCTCCAATATGTGCCCTTCCCTTCTTTGTCCTTCTGAACACTATTCTTAGCAACTCCGTAGGAATACGCCCTTGCTCCTTTCCCACTGGTATGGGGGGCTAAGTCATTTCAGTTCCCCAGTCTGTAGACCTTGTTTGATTCCCCACTTGCCTCCCCCCACATCTTGTTTAAATCCATCCTGGTTGCTATGTATTCCTCCAGTCTTTGTTTTATGACCTCAGAGCCCTCCTTGCTCAAGTGTAACCTGTCCTGGGCATTCAGGGAGTTGCTGTTCCATGTTCTATCCCATTCCCCCCACCAGCTCACACCCTGTGGTCTCACACCAGGCTCCAGCCATGTGTTGAACTCCTCTATTCTCTGCTTCTTTACAGCGATTGCTTTGGGTAATGGAAGAACTTCTGAGAAAGCCACAGAACTCCCAGCCTCCTGATACAGCTTGCCAAGCTCCATGAATCTCTCTTGTACCTCCCTGACTATATTTATTTAGTTATTTAAGAGATTTACCAGGAAAGGCATACTGAGCAGAGTACCACTTGATTCCAGATGTGCCCTGGGGGTAGGGAGTTACAAGAGTGTAGTACATAAATACATAAAGCACTATAGTACATACATAATTTGTAGATATCCAGCAAAGGCCCAATGGGATGGGTGTAGTAGCTGAGATGCATGTAGAGTAATACAAAGTGAGAAGTAATTACAGGCTGTATTTACAGGCAGTGATACAGTAGCAGTATTTACAGGCAGTGATACAGTAGCAATATCAACAATTTCATGGTGAGATTCAATTTACCTACTAGATGGGTAGGTGAGAATATCAAACAGTAACAGAGGAGGGTCAAACAAAAATGACATATGGTACTGATTTAGAAATGGAGCCAGGATAGCTGATAAGAATTGAGCAGGAGTTCAGCGATGGGAAGGCATAAGCAGTTGGTGGCTGAAATGCGTTTGAGGAAGAGCATTTGATGTGGAGTACTTGTGGTGTGTCTGATGTGGCTGCTAGAGAGTTCCATAATTTGGGGAGTCTGAAGCTGAAAGCAACCTGACCTGATCGGGTGGATCTGTGGGGGATGTGAAGAGGTCTGGAGTCAGAGTTCCTGAGATCATAGGTAGGTATGTGGGAGGATGGCGGTTAGGGATGTCGATAGGTAGGAGGGCAGCATATGCCACCAGAATTTAGCAGTAGTTCTAGTGCAGTGCAACAAACGCTGATTTTGGAGAGATGGGAGGTCAAGGGATTTGTAGAGGTTGCAGTGGTGGGTGTTTGGCGGACAATCCAAAGTGAACCAGCAGAAGGAGTCGAGCCTGGCTAAGGATGTTTGGGGGCGGCCCCGTAAATGACATCGCCGTAGTCAAAAATTGGAAGGATCATTTTTTGTATCATTTCTTGCCTGGTTTGTGTAGGGATGCAGAACTTGTTCTGATAGAGAGCTCCCAGCATGGGATGTAATTTTTTGCAGAGCCTCTACATGTGTTGAGAAATGAGGTGCTGATCCAGCCAGACGCCGAGATAGCGATATGAGCTGACCTCAAGTGGGGTCCTATCCAAGGTAAAGAAGGTGGGTGCATCCTTTAACCGGGTTAGTTTGGCTCAGGAGCTGAAGGTGAGGGAGACAGTTTTTTTTGAGTTTAGGAATATTACCCTTCAAGTTGTTCATGCCCAAGTGCACCACAAGATGAGGTTTCTCCCTTCCCCTTTTTGCATATTTAAGAATACAATGTCCCACCATTCCTGCTGTCATTCCTGGCATGCACTCCACCAAGATGCAACTATGCCTTTTACCCTTAATCTCCCATCTCACCCCTTTTAGTATTGAGTCTCCCAGAACTAAGACCCAACCCCCTCTCCCTATTCAGTCTCTAACTCTTTCTACTATCCAGGCCCTTGTTCTGAAGCTTTACCTCACCATGCATATACCTGATGGCTCCTGTGCCTGATGCCTCCTTTACCCCATCTTGCATAACTCTGATGCCTCAGGTGCCACCAGCCTCCTCCTGTGCCCCTACCCCCCTTTTGCTGCTTTGAGGAGGAGGAGGAGGAAAGTTAGGGATGGAAATCCTAATGCTGCATTTCTCTACTTTTATTTAATTTAGCTGAATCCTGAGTGTTGCATTAATGCAGTTTTTTGCAAAAAGTATATTTTATTTATTTATTTATTTATTGTACTATCGGATTTACAACCTTTGAGCCAGAGGCTCATTTACAAAGGTACCTCTCACAGAGAGGACATACAGAGTCACATACTTACAGAATACAATCATACAGAATAACATAGTTTTACATAGTTGCTCAAGCACAATGAATAATTAGAAACATTTCACAGTGACAAATTTAGTACCAGCAGGTACTGGCAGTGGGAAGGGAGTCAATGGGGGAGTGGGGGTGAGGTGGGGAGTTCAGCCCAGAGGGCTATGCCAATAGTGTCTTGAGAGTAGCAGAGCATCTGTTAGAGACAGGTGTGGCAGTGGGTGTTGAACAATAGGTTCTGAATGGCAGTTTTGAAGAGGGCAATTTTGGTAGTGTTGGAGATGGCTGCGAGGAGTGAGTTGAACCAGGATAGGGCTCTGTAGCTGAACGACCTCTGTGCCCAGGTGGTCCTAGTTCTGGGTACTAGTAGGGTGACCTTAAGAGCGGTTTGGGTAGAGACTGTGGAGGGTGTAAGTTGGATGGAGGCAGAAACTCCAGGGGCGGAGAGCCCAAGCAGAATTTTCTTAGTTGGCAAGTTTGGTAGCAGAAGTGTTCATCGAGGTTAAAGAGTTTGGCCATGTCATAAAGTGTGGGTGAGCCTCGGGGCATTGGTCACTAGTCTGCAAGCCTTCTTTAGGGTGAGTCAAATCTTGTTGAGGGCCATGGAGCCAGTAGCACCATAGACCAGTTGGCCGCAATCCACAAGGGACATTACTGAGGACGTAATGGCAAGCCTGAAAGCATCAGGTGGGAGGCAGTCCTTGTGACAGTGGAGGATGCCGAGACAGGAGTTAGCAGTGGATGTGAGGGCTGTAATGTGGGGATGAAAGGTGAGGGCTGAGTCAAAGGTGATCCAAAGGTATTTGTAAGAGTAAACTTGTTCGTCCGGTGGGATCCAGTGAAGATAGCAGCTTGAATCTTTCACTCTGCCCCAGCCTGATGGAAAATCCTGTACTTAGCGCTGAAATGCTGGACTGAAAGTTTGCTTTTCTCACTCGACTTCTCCCCTTCCTACCCCCTGTTGCCACCATTGGAGTATTTCTGGGGATCGCTACAATCTACAGCACCTGGTGATCTGCACAGATATTGACCCGGTTGCTCCCAGATAGGCCGCACAGGCCTGGCTGCGGTTTTCCCAGTCACAGAGTCTCCTTGTCCCTTTTTCATGGAGTATTCACGCCCCCCCGCATCTTCCCGATGGCAACTGTGGGCAAAAGAGGACAGATATCTTCTAGGGGGACTGTCGCTGATACAATCATAGAGCTACTGGCCTCCCGAGTATTCACCTAATACAACGCAAAGATCCTCATACTGGGATGGACCAGACTGCTAGCTGCTTTGACAGATCTGTGGTCCCGGGCACCTCGGATCAAACCCAAGTGGGGGAAGCCCTGGGAAATATCACAAAAATGCTTGAAGCACTACTCTCAAGGGTGTATAACATTGGCGTCTCACTGGTGGGTAACATTGCAGAAGTCCGCAGGCTTGGGGACCAACATAATGTTCTCGAGCAGCGGGTGGGGGAGGTGGAAGGCCAGCACTTAAATGTACTGCACAAACTCAGGGACCATGAAGCCAAGCTGGCTCATTTATGGCAAAGGGCTGAAGTTCAAGAGAATCGCACCAGGAGGAATAATATTCATATTCTTGGCATGTCAGAGGGAGCGGAGGGCCCCAACTTGGAGAAATTCTTAAATGAATGGCTTCCGCAGCTGATAGGAGACTGGTGAAAAGAACTGGTAAATGTTGAACACACTTATCGGGTTCCCAGTAACTTGAGTCACACTAGAAGCCCTCTGACCATAGTTGCATGTATGCTGCGCCTATCAGTTAAGGAGCAGTTACTTAAAGCCATAAGAGACACTGGGGAGCTAACCTGGAGGGGGCACATTATCTCTGTCTACAGAGGTTTTACACAGGAGGTTGCAGCCAAGCGTAGTGCCTATAAATCTCTGAAAAAAGTGCTGAATGCCAACTCAGTACAATATCGATTCAAAGGACTTACATCATTGTATCTATCTAAAGATGGCCAGTCTTTTCTCGCAGACTCTCCCAAGGATGCTGAGGCCTGGATTCAGGGACACTGGCTGAATATGCTAGTGGGCACTACATCTCCCAGACGCCTCTAGGAACCGAGGGGTAAAATAGCACAAGGAACTAGCAGAAAGAGCAGCGCTGCCTCAGAGGACCAATATTTCAGGTGGACGGATCCATCCAGTATAGCTCCCCCATATCACAGACAACTATGGAATCCATCTCCTGACAGAGCCAAGCCACCTCTGCTTCACTCTACACCTCAGCCAACTTATGATGTATCCAATGCTGGCCAAATGTCTAAACTGCCCAAAATGGCTGATCCTCCTCTGCCAGTGAGACAACGCCCGAGTGCTAGGAGCCTTCATCCACCAACACAGAGTAACCCTACCACGTCCCCACCAGCCAAACTCCTGAAGGCAGATTTGACAATGCCAGAGAAGAGCAAGACCTCTGACACTATGGAGAAACCAACGGAGATCCCTGAGGACGATCCGGTCCCGCTAGAATGGGCATCAATGATGGAGGAGGAGAACGACAAGGAGGATGCAACCAATACTGTTCTGAAACCAGGACTAAAAACATATGCAGAAGCTCTGGTGATACTGGGAACCTGAAAAGCAAAGGGAACCTGTTAATAAAATATGAGAATCTGAGGGTCTAACTTGCCAGACATGGGGCAAAGGGTTATGCCCCCCTCTCCTCCTTATTGAATTAATGCACCTACAGCTGAGTGGGGCACTGCCTATAAATTTTAGGCAGGGGAACCCCCCCACCTTTTGTACCATCTTCCTCCACCTGGTATTTTTAGGTCCCTTATGACTTGTCTAGTAATCCCTCCTCCCTCATTGCTACTATAAACATGTCTCTATATGTGCCCCATCTCTCTCTTTTGGTGGATGTACTGTGCAGCCCAGTACCCTTACTCATGAAGCTGTGCATATACTTCCAAAATAATTCATAGGCCTGGCAATTTCTAAGCCACATAAATATGGTCATCCCCTACTACACCCTTATAGTCTTGGTAGTTACTCATACTACTGGTAAATGGTTACTTTTCCCATGGGTTGTTATTTCTGCCATGGGTTAGAACCCTATAAGTAATATGTGGCTGACAGATCCCCCCCATACCTTTTCTATTCCCCAATCAGGCGATCCGATTGACTGTGCCTCCCCCTCAAGCTTGGGGGCGGTTCCAGACTCCGGATTTACCCTGGTGGCTCATAGCAGTTCACATGGCCGAACTCTCAGACTTGGTCTGGGACAGAACATCTAACCTGGTGTGACTCCTTCCCGTTTCTGCATTTGGTGTCCGAAGCAGTGTGGCTCAGGGGCGTAACTGCCCCTTCTCACGCATACAACTTGGCACCAATAACTGAGTTATTGCTGATTGTTTTAGAAGTGTCATATTGTATTATAATTAATCTGTTAATTAATCTGTTGCTTGACAGTTGTTTATTGACAGACTTCTGTTTTATATTTTGAATTTCCAAGATACATAACTGTGGTTTTCTCTTTATTTCGCACAGGCCTTTCTTCAACTGCAGATAGATTGCTTGTTACTGCCTCCTCTGAACCTTTTCAACACCTGTCTATTTAAAGCTCACCAATGGTACAAGACTTACCACAGGCCTCTAGCCGGGTATCTTTTTCTTTTATTCTTTCCTGCCTCTCATCTCACCATTGGCTGGGTGAGTACACTCTTTTTCCTTGCTACGTAACAGGTAGGAATCACTATGGTTCCGACTACAGTTGCACCGCATGGCTGGGGATGTGTCTCCTGGAATGTGCATGGACTGAATCATCCAGCAAAGCAAACCAAATTATTGCAGTATCTAAACTCGATCGGTGAGGATATTGTCCTATTCCAGGAGATGCATCTTACCAGCCGCACAGTGCAATGGTTAAAAAAGCTTTGGGTGGGAACAGTGCTGGCTAGCTGTGCCTCCACAAAGTCCAGGGGACTGGTCATTCTATTACAGAGGACGGGACCATGGACTGTTGAGGGTCAGCATCAGGACTCACTAGGTAGATGGATAGTGGCTAAGCTGTCATATCCTGGTGGCAGGGTCATAACAGCCAATGTTTATGGCTTCAGTACGGATACAGGGGATGTCTATTTAGAACTGCGTCAGGCCTTCACTGAGCTCTCTGGTGACGACCTTGATATTCCAACCCTACTAGGTGGGGACCATAACTTGGTGCGTGATATTTTTTTAGGTAAATCCATACCTACACCTCAGTCCCATCCGAAGGTTTTAGAAACACTAAACACTCTGATGTCAGAATGGGGGCTAGGGGAACCATGGAGAATTAGTCATCCAAGTGGGCATGACTACACATATTTTTCTACAGTGCATGGGACTCATAGTAGACTTGACTTCTGGTTGGCCAACTACGCTGCAATGCCTGGGATAGAAACTCCCAACAGTGGCAGCATAGTTATATAGGACCATGCCCCTGTAGCAATCACTTTCACTCCATCGGGGCAAGGCTCACACTCCACAAGGTGGAGATGTAATCCATTATTGTTAGAGGATGTAGCCTTTCATGATTACATAAAAAAGGAAACCCTCTCCTATTTTTCAGTCAACATCCCAGGGGAAACTAGTGTGACCACAGTCTCGGAGGCCTTTAAGGCAGTCATAAGAGGGATAATTATTTCCTTCTCTGCGGCTAAAAACAAGGAAAGGGCAAGGCAGATATCAGAGCTCCAGGAGGATCTGGCTCTTCTGGAGAAGCAGTTCAAAATGTCTACCACTAACCCACTCAACTCCCCTCTCCTAGCCGACATTACTGGTTTAAAATATAAACTAAATGTGCTGTTGAACAGGAAAGTGGAGTGGCAACTTACTTGAGCTAAGCACAGGTTCAGGGAGGTAGGGGATAAGGGAGGGAAATTATTAGCTCACTACCTACGGAAGCAGCAAACCTCTTCCAGAATTTTAACCCTAAAGAACAAGGAGGGAAGATTGCAGCAACACCCAAAGCTATCAATGAGACTGTGAAAATCTTTTATCAGGACCTTTATCAGTCTTAGAATGTCTTTTCAGATACTGAATTATCCCAGCGACTGCAAAGCTTTTGTCGAGGAGCGCAACTCCCTAAGCTCTCTAAAGAGCAGGCCCTTGCTCTGGATGCTCCAATAACTCGGGACGAACTCCAGTCAGCACTATCTCAGATGGCCAAAGGGAAGGCCCCGGGGCCAGATGGGATGTCAGCAGAGCTGTACCAAGTGCTACAGGATGAGATTACCACCTCCATTCTGCAAGCTCTCCAGGAAGCCCAATCGAACACAATACTTCCCCCCACTATGCGTGAGGCACTCGTTTCACTAATCCCCAAAAAATCCTCAGATAACTTGCTGTGTGCAAATTATAGACCCATTCCACTTCTCCTTGTTGATACTAAGATATTGGTTAAAATCTTGGCAACCAGACTATCCCCATTGTTATTAAATCTGATTCATCCCTCTCAAACTGGGTTCTTAAAAGGGAAATCTAGTGCAGATAACCTACGCCTTATTTTAAATCTTAAATGGCTGGCACTTCAGTCGGATGTTCCCATGGCCGCCTTAGCTGTTGATTTTGCTAAGGCCTTCGACTCCCTGGAATGGGCTTATTTGCACCAAATTCTCTGATTGTATGGCTTCAGATCCCAATTTTGTTCATGGGTTTACACACTGTACAACCTGCCCTTGGCCAGAATCCTTACTAACAAGGATGCCTCCTCTCCCTTTCTCCTCCATAGAGGTACCAGACAGGTGTGTCCTCTCTCCCCGCTCCTTTTTCTGGTAGCTCTGGACCCCTTAATTGGAACACTTGTTAACACCTCAACTATAACCGGCATCCCTGTGGGGAAAACCTCCTACTTAGTTAATGCATATGCAGACGATATGCTACTTACTCTTTCTGACCTGCAGTCTTCCCTCCTACCAGTTTTGTCAATCCTGCAGGAGTTTGTTAGAATATCTGGGCTTACAGTGAATCAGAAAAAACTACATTATCCCCTCTAACAAGAAGTGTAGTAGACACTGTCTAGCCGGTACAGATATTTCTTGGGTGCCACAGGGCTTCCTATATTTGGGCATCAACATCATGGCAGCCTGGAAGGACCTAGAAACTGTCAATTTCTCCCCTCTCCTAGCCTCTTTGACAGCCGAGGTCTACCACATTGAAAGGAAAGGTGGAAGCAGTTAGAATGTTTATTTTTTCTAGGGTTTCTTACCTACTGAACAACCTCCCAATCCCTCTCTCTCAAAAACCATTTCAAGCCTTAGATAGATTGGTGGCACTTTTCCTCTCGGAAGGTGGACCCCCTAGATGGGGATGAATGAAACTACATGCTCATTTGACCAAGGGAGGGCACGGCTTCCCCGGTTTATGGAATATCATCTGGCCTTTAGCATGGCTCAGGCCATGATGTGGTTTGCCCCTCATTCCACCCCCCCTCAGTGGACAATACTGGAAGCCATGCTGTCAGCAAAGGCTCCCCTTTATTCGCTGTTATCTTGTAGGGAACCTGCTAATCCTCAACTCATGCCACTTATGATGAATACAAGTGCATTGTGGCATCGGGAAGTGGCCATAACTGGTGTCCCAACCGCCGACTACCCTCCTTCTTTATGTTATGCCCTAATTTGGAATAATCCTTGCGGTAAGGTAGATCACAAACCACTTCAATGGGCCTCTTGGAGCATTCAGACGGTAGCCAATCTACTCATTCCGAACACTCATACGCTGATGTTCTTTGAGCAGCTCAGGGCTAAATACAAATTGCCATCCCAAGATTTTTGGAAATTTCTCCAAATACAAAGCGCACTGATCCCTCTCCTAAAGACTTGGCCATCCCAGTCCCTTTGGAGATGCCTGAATAACCTCTCCCTACCCAACAGAGGCGGGGGCCTTGTAGGTGCTATATATTGAACTTTTAGAGATTCCCAACCGGATGTCACTTTAACTAGTAAAGTCGTATGGGAGTGGGATCTTTCTCACTCTCAATCCCCACAGCAGTGCTCAGAATGTCTTAGATCGGCCCATATGGCCTATGTAGAGTTCAAAGAGCCAGTTGATCCAATTAAAAATTCTCCTCAGATGGTATCAGACCCCCTCAGTCCTCTATAGGGGAAAGATAATCCCACAAGATAGCTGCTGGAGATGCCACTCTTCTCCAGCCCACCTATACTATATACTATGGCTGTGCCCAACAATTCACACTTTCTGGACATCAGTCTTGAATGACTGTTCTGCTATAGTGGGTAACCCGCTATCTCTTCAACATTACTCCCTACTGCTGGGGGACACTTCCACAGTAAATGCACTCTCTCCCCCTAGTAAAGCTTGGGTCCTGGTTGCTGTCATGGAAGCAAAGAAAGCCATCCTGGTGAGATGGAGGCAATCCTTACCTCTCACACATTCTCAGTGGCAGGCAGCCATGGCTAGGCTGGCCATCTTTGAGAGTCTCACAGTAGCAGCTAGAGGTAAACTCGCTGACTACTACTCAAAATGGGATGCTTACCTGCATTCCCACATTTGTAGAGTACCTCCTCCCCCACTACAAAATCCTCCTATTACTTTTTAGCAAGCTGACCCTAGAGTGGTAGGCCAAATATAAGGTATCCCCCTCTTCTTCATGTAACTCCTGATATGCTCCTTTTCCCTCCTTTTATCTCTAGCTCTTTTTCCTTTTTTCTTCCTTCTTTTCCTTCTTCAATTCTGACCTTATTGACAGCTTAAATACTTTATTGTGGGACTATTGGGTATAAACTAATCATGAGAACCTAGTTGGTACAGTATATATTCATTATGTAAATGAGAGGCCTGCGCTGCAAGGTAATGTTCTCCCTGAATCCTTATCCCTGCAAATTTTTGTGTCTAATTAAAGCTTATTGCAACCAGTCTGTCCTACACACAACATATGCCTTCCTGAAGGCCAATTGAGACTTAGACACTGATAAACAGTGATGTACTTTAGTGCTACCTTGTATCCTGGTTGTATCCTTTAAGCTGGCAGTATTGTTAGCCATCTTGTTTTTGTTTGTCAGGGATTGAGGCTCATGGTATATTTGCTTCTGTGTATTATGCAAGCCATATGTTAAAAATTGGAAAATTTCAATAAATATTACATGATAAAAAAAAGAGTAAACTTGTTCAAGTGGTTGAAGAGTGCTGGGGAGGATTTGGAGATGGCTGTTGCTAACTTTGTTCTGGTGGTGGGCAAAGAGCACTGACTTGTTTTTTTCTGAGGTCAGTGACTAGTCTGCTATCCTTAAACCTGTTCTCTGCATCATTGAAGGAGTGTTGGAGGAAGTCTTGGAGGGAGGTGGGATTTCTGTGAGTGGCATAAATAACGTTGTCGTAGGCGTACAGGAGAATATTGCCAGAACAGGCACCAGGCAGGGTGTTTAGGTAGAGACTAAAGAGTAGTGGGCCCAAGATAGAGCCCTGGGGAACCCCTGTGTGGATGGGATGGGTTTCTGGTTGTGTCCCATTGTTTTTGACATGCTGGGAGCTGGCTGATAGGTAACTTGCCCACCAGGCAAGGGGACCAGCAGAAAAACCTGTATGGTAGAGGGCATTTAGTAGGAGGGGGTTGGGATGGTGTTAAAGGCCTTAGAGAGGTCAATGAACACTGCTTCAGCTAGGGAGCCAGAGTCCAGGGAAGAGTGCAGGAAGTTGGAGAACTCCATTAATGCTGTACTTGTGCTGTGACCAGCATGGAAGCTATGCTGTTCTGGGCATAGAATGTCAAATTTTGCCAGTTATTCAGTAAGTTGTGTGGCCACTACTTTTTCTAAGGCTTTGGAGAGGAGGGAAGGATGGAGATTGGATAATAGTTGCTGGGGGTGCACCTGTCATCCCCTTTGTGAATAGGTGTGACTATAGCTGTTTTCCATGCTGTGGTGAATTGCTCCAGATAGAGGGACCGGTTTAGTAGGCCAGTGAGTGGGACCAGGACATCATCCAGGATCAGCCAGAGCATTTCTGGATCCAGGGAGTCACTGCTAGAACTGTTGCTATTTAGTGCTTTAAGCAGGAGAGGTCTGGCTTCCTGGACTGATACTTTGCATAGATAGAACCAGGGGAACTGAAGATCTGGGGGCGGTGGGTCAGGGGTAGGGTCAAAAAAGTTACTAGGGAAGACAGGGCTAAGATCTGTAAAGGAGGAGTTAAGGTGGTTGGCAATGTCAGTAGGGTCAGTAAACATGGAGCCATCAACCGTAAGCTGGGCTGGGGGGAGTGTGATTTCCCATTTATTTCTTTTATATTGTCCCAGAGGTTCTGGGCACACCCCCACAAGGAGGTGAGGGTGGCATGGTAGTGGTCTGCCTTGGCTTTACGGATGGCCCACGGCACCTGTTACATGTGGCATTGAACGCCTGTCTGTCAGCCGTCTGTCCATTTCAGTGGCTAGGTGCCAGAGGTTATCCCTATCCATGAGCATTTGGAGTAGGGCAGGGGTGACCCAAGATGCATTATACCTTTTAGAGTGGATTATGGTGAAGGGTGCTAAAAGATCACAGGCCTTGTTAAAGGCTTGTGAGAAGAGGTTGAGGCAGCATCAATGTTGGATGCATGGTGGATGGGAGACCAATCAATCTGAGCGAGGAACTGTTTGAGTTTTTTCAGTCTGCCTGGGTGGAGACACCTGTGGCATGTGGTTTGGGCTACATGTTTGGGGGTGGGAGCAGATCAGAGGAATATGAGAGGGGAGTGGTCGCTTAAACAGTCCGGGAGGACTTGAATATCCTGAATCTTTTTGGGGCCATTGGTGACAATGGCGTCTAGGAGGGCACAGGTTCCTGTAGATTGGTTACTTCTAGTGGGTTGGGAAATGAGTTGGGTCAGGGCTAACGTAGCAAAGGTGTCTCTTATTGGTGAGGCAGAGGGACTGAGCCAGTTCACATTGAGGTCCCCAACTAGGACTTGTGCTTTATGGGAGAGGGAGGAGAGATATTCAGTAAGAGATGATATTGCTGGGTTCTGATTCCTTGGGGGTATGTAGGAGATCATGAGATAGAGCTAGCTCATGGAGGGGTCTGGGGAAAGTTTGAGGGTTAGAGTCTGGGCAGCATTAACAAGCTTGGGCGTAGGGAGCATGTGGCCAATGATGCAACGAGTATAAATTGCACAACCACCTCCACATTTACCTGCTCGATCCTCGCCATATAGGGTGTAGCCCAGAAGAGAGACAAAGAAGTCTGGTGTGGACTTAGTTAGCCAGGTTTCTACTAGGGCTATGATGTCTGGTTGGTGTAGAATGACCCAGCACTGAATGGCAGCATTTTTTTTCAGCAGGCTGCATATGTTCAAAGAGACAATGCAGAGTCCATTGAACCTAGTTGGTGGACTGGTGGGGGCAGGGCCTGGGTTAGGGTGGATATTACCAGAGAGGAGTAATAGAATGACCAAGGTTCTAGCCATAGGGTGGCAGTTTGTCAACTTTTGGGAGTACATTGAGAAAGTAGGAGGCCATAGGGGGCAAGGGGTGGGCAGGGTTTGGAGGTGGGAAGACATGAAGGAGGTGGAGCCAAGGGAGCCAGGGTGGGTGGTTGGATTGGGGGGCAGTTGAGGGGTGGATGCAGGAGTCCAGGGTGCATTGACATGGTGGGGGGGGGTGGGTTACTCTGGAGAGATACGAGAGTGCAGTCCACAAAGGGCAAGGGTCAAGGTCTGGCTGGTGGGAGGTGAGCCCCTGGATGCTTATGAAGATGAGGCACATAAAGTGAAAGTGAACATACATGGTGCCTAGGTAGCCTTGGAGGCAGAACAAAGTGGTTGGGGGGAGCCAAATCTTTAAAAGCTTTAAAAAAAACAAGCAAAATTACCTTGGCTTAGTGGCAGAGTAGCTGCTGACTTTGGTGTCAAGTGTACAGGGTTTGAGACCTGCAATGGGGCAGTAGTAAAGTATTTTAGCAGACTATGGAGCCAGAAACTTTAAGAGCTTTAAAAACTGAGACAACATTAGCCTGAGTTGTTGGCCTAGCAGTAGAGCAGCTGACTGAGAAATATTGTCACTCCTGCAGAGTGAGATATCCAAGCTCACGATGCAGGAGTGACAATATTTGCCATAGCACACGATCTGCCCATCATGTATTCAATATATACAATAGGGCCAATAGTTTCAGAAGTTTTGTTATGCTGTCTTGTTTTCTGTTCCTGTTAATGTGTTTGCTCATTCTGTGTATGAGCTTTTCTGAATGGGCTGGCAGTTTTATAAACTTGAGAGACACGGAGTGTGTTTTGCAATGCTAAATGAGTTAGTTTCAGATAGGAATGAGAAACATACTTTTGTGAAGCTGTATTGTTTAGCAGTCTGGCTGCAGTGAAGTTTAAAGCATCACAGTAATTGTAATGAACTGACAGGCAGAGTGTCAGAACTGCTGATACTGTTTTCAGTGGTAATTAAGTTAGCTGCAGGCAGAGTGTTCTGTGAAATTGTGCTCTTTAGGATTCTGGCTGCAGTGAAGTTGAAATTGTCACAGTAATTGTAATGGATGAGAATCAGAGTTTGAGGAACAAGTGAGAGTGTGTTTCAGTGGTAGTTGAGTTAGCTGCAGGCAGTAGTTTAGACTGTTCTGTGAAGCTGTGCTGTTTGGAATTCTGGCTGCATCAAGTTGAGAGCATCACAGTAATGAGCTGAAAGTTGGGGGGGGGGATAGGTGTGTTTTGCAATGCTCACTGAGTTAGCTGTAGGCAGCAGTGAGACCTCTCAGGTAGTTCTGCATTTCTGTCTATGGTAACAGCACAGGTGTTTCTTGCATGCTGAGGGGAAAGCTGCCTAGGGTGATGATATCAGTGACCTTTTGTGACCTGGGTGTGTAAATGTCTCATATCATCACAGTAGAGCAGAGGGTAAAAATATCACACTGCAGTGGATGATACGCTGTTTTATCTCACTCATTTACCACTCACCCCTATTGTGTATATATATAAATATATTTATATATATATATAGCTCAGCTCTCACTGCCTGGCCAGCCAGTGTTTGCTCCGCGGAACCCTAAAGGTAACTACACCCCCTGCTGCTCTATTCTTTAATGGTGTTTGTGGGACTTTAAGACCTCCGACCGGGATTGACTGAATTTCTCTCCCTGTGCTGCATCTCTCCTATTGGTATTTCACTGCTTTCTCTCTGGAGCTTTAAGAACTGCCGAAGGACTGATTGAGCTTGTAGCCGATTTCTCTGTTTCTGCCTAACATTTCAGTGTTCAGAAGTGATTTAGTGTGCTTTGCAGCTTGTTTTCTGTCTGCATAGCATTATTGGGCTTGTAATTATACCTGCAGCTCTTTGTTGTTAGCCTACACTAGTTTGAGACCAGAGTCACTCCAATTAGACTGCATTTCATTCACTACTGTTGGGTCTGCACTTTCAGTATTGTTTGCAAGTTTACTCTACTTATTGTGCTTTGTGCAGCTCTGTGTTCCCTGTGGGACCTCTCAGGATCCTGGCCAGTTCTACCACACAATGGTAGCATTCTTCAAGTGTACTGCCTGATTCCATTCTAGCCATTACTGGTCCCTGTGCACGTGTGGTGCGGTTTCCCCTCAGACAGGCTATGAATACTCCCTACCTCCTCTTCCCTCTGCATACTAATGACATCCATTGTTCCCTTCTTAGGCAGCCCAGGAGCCCTCTCTCTCCAGCCAACATGCATTTGCTCCACAGGACCATAAAGGTAAGTATACCCTCCTGCTGCTCTATTCTGTAGGGGTATTAGTCCACCCCAGCCACCCTCCCACCCAAAGGCGTCTCTGAATTTATTGCTCCTCCCTAGTTACGTGACTGGTCACATGACTGTCTGCCTCTTTTTCTAAGTGGCTGTCTTCCCATTAGCTCCTTACATTCTCTGGCCACTAGAAGTCACTGTTGCACCCTCAATTTGCCCTGTCCACCCTACTCTAACTCTCTAGCTCCTTTTACAATCTCTCCTGCCTTCACTGCCCTCTCTGGCTATTTTCCTTGCCTCCCTCAGCTCCTTTCTCCTGCCCTCAGTCCAGACTCAAATCTAGCACCCTTTACACCAAAGGCAGTGTCACTACCACTGTACTATGGCAGCTTCCCATGTAAGTGTAGTGCCATCTCTGCCCTTTAACAATTTCTCCTCAAGCAGCCACTGCCACCACTCCTCCCTGCCATGGCCACCTTCTCCCCACTCTCATCTGCTATGTACTTCCTGCTACTCCCCTCTCTAGTTCTGGCCTCCGTCTTGGCACCCTCTAACCCCTGCCTATCCCAGCTCCTCCTCGCAACTTTCCACCCACCATCAACATTTTGTTCTCCTGTGCCACCCCACCCTCCCTTTCCACAACCCCTCCTCCACCCTTCCTACTGCCCTCATCTTTCCTTGTTTGTCGCAGGCCACATACTCTCCCCCCCATTCCTATCCTTGGCCCTAAACCCCCAGCAACTAAACCTCCTTACCGCTGTCCCACAGCACTCTCAGCTTTCACAGCTCAGGCTCTTGCTTCTACTTTTTATACTAATGTCTGGCAATGTTCACCCCAACCTGGAGCCTGCCTCCTCCACCACCCCTAACCACTCTATAGCTGACTTCCTGAGACTACCTTCTCTTAATATCTGCAGCCTGCAGAAAAAAAATGACTCCCTTCACATGTGGATTGCCCAGCATCAGCCTGACATACTCTGCTTGGTTGAAACCTGACTCTCCAAGAATACCCCTGACACTGCTATTTCCATCCCTGGTTACTTTATCTTCCGGGCTGACAGGTCTGGCAAATGTGGAGGGAGATGTGCCATCTACCTGCGTGATTCTGTGCAGAGCCATGCCCTCCCTCCAGCCCACCTAGATCATGGTGCTCAAGCCCTCATACTGAAAATTACAGTCAATAAAGCCTATGTCCCTCTCTTTGTCACCATTGTTTACATCTCTCCTAGGAATCAAACATCTGCCTTCCTCGCTGTCCTAACTTACCTCTCTCTCTCTCTCTCTCTCTCTCAGCTACCTCCTAAATCTGAATGCCTAGCACTTAGTGATTTCAGTGTCAACTGGCATTCCCTCTCTGCTGCCCCCATCAAGGACACCATCCCTGCGATGGACTTCTCGCAAGTAGTCCCTACCTCCACCAGGCATAATCCCAAAACTGGCACTGCCACCCTGGTTGACCTGGTACTAACTAACTGCACCTCCAAAATCTCATGTGTATTAGTACTTCCAAATGCCATGAGTGATCACTCTCCTGTGACCTACACCTGGTCCTGTAAGAGCTCAAAACAACACTCTAAACTCATTTTTCAATGACATCTTAAGCCTGGGATGCTCCAACGCCTAAAACTCCACCTCAACTCCCTTGACTGGTCACAAATCTATAAAGCTTCTGACATCAACTCAGCTTTAGATTACTTTATCTCTGCTTTCTCCTCTGCCTGCAATATATTTGCCCCTTTACGTGAAATGCATCATTAAGAGTCACTCCACTCTTTGGATTTCTCATGCCCTACTGGACTTGATGTGCTGATGTGACTCCCTCTGGCAATTTGCCCTTCACACTGGCAAGCTGGCTGATCAGCAACTGTATCATGCCATGAGAAACAAATGCACCTGGGAGATTCATAAAAGCTAAGGCCAAACACTACAAGTCTTCCCTCATCTCCACCTGGGGCTTGGGCAGAATGTTCTGGAACGATCATTAAGAACTGAATGGGAAACCCCCGCCTCCCCCCTCCATCATCATTAACAATGGCACTGCTGCCACTGACCCCAAACACGTAGCCAGTATCCTGAATACATCCTCCTCTGACCTCAGTAGTATACTCCTTTCCCGCTTTTTCAACCTCCCCAACTTCCACCAGGGTCCTTCCCCCCCCTCCACCCCCTCTTTTCATTTCAGGACAGTCTCCCTAGTGGAAGACAAGCCCTACCTTCTGAAGAACTTAGGGCATACCTGTTTCAGCGCAGACTCACTTGACCTCAAGCTCTTATGCCTTACTCTTGATGATGTCTTCTCCCCACTCACCTTCATCATCAACCACTCCCTCTGTCTTGGGACTTTCCCTTTCATATGGAAAGCTGCTGTCATTACTCCTATCCACAAGGGAAATGACCACACCACTGCTGGAAATTACCATCCTATATCTATCCCCCCCCATCCAAAGCCCAGGAAAGAATCATATCTGACCAACTTACTGAGCATCTCACTAAGTACAATCTGCTATGCCAGCAACAATATGGTTTCCACCAGGGCCACAACACCACCTCTGCTTTGCTGGAGTTCACATTTTCCCTGCACTCTACAATCGACAAAAGCTGCCTCACTGGGGATGCCTTTGTGGACTTGTTGAAAGCATTCAACACAGTTAACCATTCCCTCCTTCTCTCTGCGCTTACCAACTCAGGTCTCTCCCCCAAAGCCACTAACTGGTTCACCGACTACATCTCTGGAAGAATGCAGCAAGTCAGGACAGGTGCTGCTGTCTTCTCCTCCCTCCCAGTCAGGTCTGGGGTCCTGCAGTGTTCCATCTTTGGGCCCCTCCTCTTCAGTCTATTCCTAAACACCCTCCCTATGGCATGCTCTGGGCAGCTAATACTATACACCGATGATTCGGTCCTGTTCACCTCCCACTCTGACCCTGACTGACTTCAACTTTCTTTGCAGAAAACCTTCTCAGAAGCTGAGGCCTAGTTCACAGAACACTGCCTAGACCTAAATTACAAAAAACTAAAGTAGTGCTAGTCACCAACCCCCAGAGCAGGTATAAGGACCACACCCTCCATATCCTCAACTCCCAGTCCCAGCCTCTCAACCAGGTTATCTCGTTTAAGTACCTCGGTATCTACACTGACCCCACTCTCAACTTCCACAGTCACATTCATCACCTCTGCAACACCAAAATTGGTTTACTCCACCGTGTCAAACACTACCTCACCCCTGATGCCCTCCGTCTTGCTGTCTCCTCCTTCATCCTTGCCTTCATTGACTACGGGATCCTAGTCTGTAGTGCTGTTGACACCACATCCCTCCAGAGAGTCAGAGTAACCCTTAACAAAGCCTGCCACCTTGTACTAGAGTGTGACCGCACCACTCACACGTTTCCTCTACCAGCAGTCCAACTGGCTTAACCTCGACAAAAGACTCAAATACCACATCTGCCTCTTGACTAAAAAGATCGTTGTTGGACTTTCCTCCCCCGGGCTCTCTCCCCTCCTGAAACTTGCTCCCCTAACAAAAACCACCTGCAGCTCCACTAAATCCCCATTCCTTGTCCCCCTCCTCAGAACCTCCCTTGGTCAGCAAACCTTTGCCTACAGAGCCTCTCTTTGGATGAGTGCCACTCCTTGCTTCTTAACCTCTGAACCTAAGCTCATCCATTTTAAAACCCTCCTCAAGGATCACCTGCAGACCAACAATGGCTGTGACTGCCCATAGGCCCCTTGTGTACATCTCAACATAGGATTCTCCTCCTGCCCCACACTCACCTAGCACTAGTATTATTATAATTAGACTGTAGACAGGGGGTGAGAGTTAGGCCTAATGACCTAAAGGCACACCCCAATGACTGTTGGTGTGTGGAGTATGGGGATGGGGTGGTAGGATGGGGGGCTAGGGGCTCAACCCTAACAGCTAATTTCCATACTTTTGTCACTTTAACCCTAACTGATGCATTAACAAAGTTTTTTGCCATGAATGTATTTATATATTGTTATATATAGGTATGTTATCTATCTATCTATTGATCTATCTATCTATCTACTTATCCATCCAGCTATTTATCTTTGTACAATGCCAGTAAGTATAAAAAAATCACAAATAAAAACATTTATTTTAATGGACAGGAGAGCTGGGCCCACATGAGCGCCACATCACTGGAACAAATGGAGATGAGCCAGTCATCTCACAAGTTGCTTCAAATTCCCATATTCAAAAGAGGGAGATGGGGCTCCCCAGTTGAGATGTAACATGGCCCAAACTTAATGCTTGCAGCCCAAGTTGAGGGTGCATGCCTGTGAATATACAGCAGAATGGGATATTCAGAAGGGATGGGCTGCCCAAGTGCTGAAGATGAGCAACATAAAGTTAGGCATGGAAAAACCATACCTAACTGCTAGCCACCCAAAGGCAGGCTGCAGTAGTGCATGGAGCAGCACAGCAGCCTGCCAGCACCTACAACCCAGTGGCACCCCATGCCATGTGCCATAATGCACTGCACTAAAACAGCACACCCCTTCCACTGTACAGTTCCACCATGCATGCCCCAATCCACTGTGCCCAGTACTCATCAGTAACCCACCCCACCCTCTGTGCAGTGATCACCCCATCCTCACTCCGAAATGCAGTGTGTCACAGCCAGACAGCCTCCACCCGCTGAGCAGTGGCCATCTCCATCTCAATCCACCAATGCAGGTGATGCCCCCAGCCATGCTGAGGTGGACCCCCCACCCTGAGCCATGTGCCCCAAACCCTGATTGATATCAGAATGCAAGTGCCCTGGTCCTATAGCTCCATTCATAATAATGTCCTGTTACATATCTTTTCCATAGTGTAGTGGCCCCCTACCCAGGTAGGCGACCCCCTCCCCACACCCCCCCACAACCTGACCTATGCCGGCACCTGGCACACCCCCCTCACCCTGCCATGGCCAGCTGCCAACTGATCAGGACTGCAGACTCTGTTGTACAGATGATGTGCACATTGGCTGTCATCAATGAGCGTGTCATCTGTACGGGAGATATCGCAGTCACGATCAGTCGGCGGCTGGTCATGGCAGGATAAGGAGAGCTTTGCCAGTCACCAGCACTGGTTTGGTTGTGGGTGTGTATGGGGAGGCAGTTCCCGACAGGAGTGGGGGGCCACTACACTATGGAAAAGATACACAATGGGACATTATTATGAACAGGGCTAATGGACCAAGGTACTCATGTTCTGATATTGATTGGGGTTTGGGGTACATGGCTTGGAGTGTGGGGGTCTGCTGCAGTGCAGAAAGAGGGGTTTGGGGTGTTGTACAAGGCTATCAGGGATCAGTGCTGGGGTGTGGTTGCACTGCACATTGAGGAAGGGATTTACATTTTAACACATGACCATTGGTGATTGTGGCTGGGAGGGTTGCACTGCACATCCAGGATGGGGTTTACTGTTTGATACACGGATATCGGGACAAGGTCAGGCCTAACTCTCACCCCATCACATGCATGAACAAGCTGAGGCATAGAAGAAAAGGGTGAGAATTAGGACCGACGATCCCAATGCAAACTCCGATGCCGGTTGGGGGGGTGGGCTGAGGGGGTGCAAGGGGGGTTTCATTCCTAACAGTGAATTTCCTCACTTTTGTTGCTGTGGAACTACCCTAACTGATGCATTAAATATAATTTTTTGCCTCTGATTTCCCTTTTTTTTGAGAATGAGGACTGAAATAGTGAATGAAATGCTCCCACCAAGTGATTTTTTGTGACATAGTAATGGTAACAGCAACGCAAATGCAAGCGATAACAGTTACACGCATGGTGACACAAATGTAAATTGTAAAGCAAGAGTTAATAGAAATGCAGGTACAAAGTGACATCAAAGTGAACAGTGACGCAAACGGAGATGCAAGCGCATCCGTAAATGCAACTGGTAATGTGCATGGTCACTGTACCGCTATTGTAAATGCAAATGATAAGTGTAACAGCAACAATAACATGAAAGGAAGCAGAAACAGAAACGCAGATGCAAGTGTGTACGGAAACACAAACTGTAACGCGCACGGTGACGGTACTGCAACTGTAAATGCAAATGCTAATGGTAACTGCAACAATAATGCCAAAGAAAACAGAAATACAAACGCAAATGTGAGTATGGAAATGCAAACTGTAATGCACACGGGCACAGGAACGCAACTGGAAATGCAAATGGTAATGGTAAGAACAATGATGATGCAAAACGAAAGACAAACACAAATGAAAATGGAAGGGCGTCCACCAACAGAAATGGTAATGCACATGGTGATGCTAAGCAAAACACAAACACAAACCGTAGTGGAGACACAAATGGTAACAGTAACGCAAATGCAAGCGGAAATGCAAAGGGTAACACAAATGGTGGCATACACAATAACAGTAATGCAAACTAGCATGGAAATGCAAGTTTAAGGCCTACATGTAACAGTAAGTGGAGCACACACCGTATTGTTTCCCAAAAGCTCCATTGAGAAAGACAGTGAAAACAAGGAATGTATGCATAATAATGTGCCTCGGAGCAGAAAATGAGCAGTTGTAATACTAAAATGCTAATATCTCAGTAACCATACAATGTAGAAAAAAAACTTAAATTTCATATGATTCATGACTGCTCTGGCTAGATTTTGTAGGGCTACATATAGTCATGATGAAAATTCCATATCTTACACCATTTCCAAGATATGAGCCCAGAAAGGTGCGGCATACACCACCGTGTTAGTCTATGGGAAAAAACATAAACTTCAGAGTACCGCAACTTGGCTTCTGTGCAATATTTTGTCACCAAATCAGCAAAAGGTACATATGTGAGATGTTGGCTGCCTTCCCTCCAAATTTCAGCTCAAAAGACCAAACTGTTTTTTTGCAGCAGGGTGGCAAAGAACTCCTGTCATTTTGGCCATAGTCTGGAAATGTAGTGTCGTGATTTGTGAAAGCTTTTGCAAAATTTGCGAAAGTGTCACGGGTGCGACACTATTTTGTGCCACTACTTTTTCCAGAAATTTGAAAAACATATTTCTGGGGTGTTTAACCCCAAAATAAAGACATGCCTAGCATCCTCAGGGCTTGACTAGGTAAACACAAAAATAATTGTGTCCCTAGATGGTCCCAATTTTAAATGCCAAGCATTTTTCTGATCACCAACTGAAAACAAAATGGTGGATTTACGACACAACTAAGGCCATTTGCAACACTAAAAAGTGCATTTGCGAAAGTGTCAAACTTTTTGTTAACTTTTCCCATTGACTTATAATGGGAACTTGTTTTTTGAATAACTCTTGAACCATTTAATATTTTTTCATGAAATCTTTAAGAGACACATTGAGGACCCTGGCTGCATGTTCTCTGAAGTTTTTGGACCAGTCATGTAAACCATACGACCTGTAGGTGCGAGCAAAGAACTCACACAAAAACGTAATTGTGCACACGAATGTCGCTTAATAACTCCACTGCCATATATCTGACTGATATAAAAGTTGACAGATCCCAAGATCTATGCTGCTAGTCTGTGTCTGCCCAATTTAAGGCAAATCCATTGAACGGTGGCAAAGTTATTAAGGTGCAAAGTTTCACCCTTTCACCTTAAAAGGGCTACTCTACCATAAGATATATATATATATATATATATATATATATAGACATACACACACATACATGCATTGCAAAAAAAATCTATTAATTCAGCAGTTAGGGTTCCTATTACAGTGACAAAAGTATGGAAATTCGGTGTTAGGGTTCCCAATCCAACCTTCCATCCTCCACATAACAACAGGCATCAGGGTGTGTCTTGGGGTCATCAGCCTAAATCTCACCCCATTCCATGTGTAAGGAAGCTGAGATGGTACAGTATAGGAGAATGGGGTACATCCCGATGCCTGTAGGCATGTGGGGGGTGGGGGAGTGGGGTGGGGTGGTAGGGTTGGAAACACTAACACCAAATTTCTATACTTTTGTCACTGTAATAACAACTCTAACTGATGCATTAACCGAGTTTTTTTGCAATGAATTTCCTTACTTATTGAGATAGTATAATAGTGGGTCTAGTACGAATGATCGACTACTAAAAGGTTGACACTCAATTGATCGATGCTGAAATACCGATGCGCTCACAAGATCATCGAAATAAATAATGAGAAACGAATGACTGACAGCTTTACTTAAATTGAGTGTTGGCTATAGTGGCATGCATTATTATGTATATAAAATGTGGCCCGACTAGATGTCTCACACTGGTGCTAGAGAGAAATGGATGTCTGAGTCTGAGTCCAAGCTCCCCCAATGAAATTGATCCATTCAGAATACAAAAAAATACTAAAAAAAATAAAAATATAAGAAAGAACCTGTTTTTTAAAATAGTGAGAAGTAAAACACAGCTTTACCCCGCAGGATGAGCTCAGAGGAATGGTCCCAGCTGGTATTTTGTCTGGGTCCTGGTTCTCCCCCAATTCGATTCTGCAGTGTCTTGGCTCTGTCCTTAGCTCCCTGCCCCATTTACTGTACTGGCTGTATGATCCAGTCTGTCTCTTCCCTCCTGTCAGATGGTTTCCTGCTGCAAAAGTTGTTCATATCCTATTGCAAGTTACAGCTATTGTGGTGTTCATGATATTAATTTCCAAGTTCCAGTGAACCACTGCTCATTGTCTGCCAGCCTAACATCTCAGCTGGTCAGACTGCATTACCATGGAGATGGAGTTTTCTTCCTTCCCCCAGGATTTCCTTAAAAAAAATCTTTTAATCACAATTAACAGCTTTTTTTCAGTTAATGAGTCAAATGTTTGTTTATGCTGTGGGTCTTCCCTTAAAAAAATAAATGCTTACTGGTGGCTATTGGTTCTCATTGCGGACAC
This sequence comes from Neoceratodus forsteri, assembly GCA_016271365.2. Taxonomy (NCBI): domain Eukaryota; kingdom Metazoa; phylum Chordata; order Ceratodontiformes; family Ceratodontidae; genus Neoceratodus; species Neoceratodus forsteri. The sequence continues at coordinate 928,205,203 of CM057458.1, read as the reverse complement.
GGCTCACCTTTTTTTAATAACTGAGATTGACCTTGCCGGGACAATATACAAGACAAGGAGATTTTTTGTGGCTATTGTAAGTTTTGTCAGCGTCGCTGCTTATCCTACTAGTCCTATGGACTGACTACAGCAGTTTCCAAGTGCATTGATAGATGCATGCCAGGTACCCAAATACCTAGAAACTCAAGGCTTTTAAGCGTAAGCCTCATGAGGCTGAAGGAATGCTAAAAATTATAATATGATTACATGTTTGAAGCATGAAAGTACAGAGCAATTTGTAATTTGGAGCAACATTTTCCAATGAATCAATCAGCCAATTTCAATTGACCTTGGACAGCTGGGAGACTGGTTCCTGAGTACCTAAGCCCCATGCACACCCAAGTACCATTACAGTGCTTATATATTTGGAGAAAGTGACTTTCCAGGTAAAAAAAGGAACCACCCTTTGGGATAACAGTCATGTCAGAGACAAAACCCTTCCCTACAATGCCCGCCAGCCTCACAAAACAAGAGTAGAGGTCCACAGGGGAGGCGTTTTTTGCCGCCACCCCCTCAAGTTGTGCATTTTCACTACTTCTTCTTAAAATCATTAAAAACTGGAAAGTAAAGCCTGTCGGTCATTCGTTTTTCGTTATTTATTTTGTCGATCTTGTGAGCGTGTCGGTATTTTGGCATCGATCAGTTGATTGTTGACCTTGTAGTAGTCGATCATTTGTACTGCTCCCATAATAGTATCCTTATTGTACTGTGGGAGCGCAGGGTCCTCTGAACCCTGTACTCCAATCCTTCCGCAGATACACATATCTGCACTTCCATGCGTCAAACAACAGTGACCAAATTGTCAGCATAGCCATCTAATTAGCCTACCTCGTGTACCCCGGTACAGAGAAATTGTGAAATGCAAGCAACAACATAATTACGTGCAACTGCAATGCCATTCTGTGTGAAAAATGACAGATGCATTGTTTATAAGGTGGTGTGAAAAAATGGCTGTGCTGAAAATTTGGTAACAAAATAATAAATACCAAAGTTATGTGCGTGCATAGAATAAATTCATTGGATGCATGTAACTCGGGCATTTTTAGGACTTTTTTCACCACATGTTCAACATGGCCTTTTTGGAACCTCATAAAACTGGCACTGTCATTCTGTTACTCAGATTGAAAAGGTGATTTTATGCCGCATCCATGCCATTCCATGCCACAGGTGAGAAAACACATTTTGGGCAGGTTGTGAAAAATGAAAGCTATATTGTTCATGAGGTGGTGTGAAAAAAATGGCTATGTTTAAAATTTGGAGTGAAAATATTAAAATTTGCCATAGTTATGAACATGCGTAGAAAAATGTAAATGACCATGTATAACTCGGGTGTTTTTGGATATTTTTGCATCAAATTTTCAGCATGGACTTTTTGGGACCCCACCTCATGAACACTGGCACTGTTACTTTGTTACTCAGTCCTGAAAGGTGATTTTGTCCAGCAACTACAAAATCACCTTATGGGTTCAATTAACAAAACAACAGTGACAGTGTTCATGAAGGGGGGGGGGGTCCCAAAAAGCCCATGCTGAAAATTTGGTGCAAAAATACTGTAAAATGACCAAAATATTAACACAAGTTAAAAACGCCATTGACAACCATTATATGGCACTTACCTTGATTCTTCACTATGCGGTTTGGCTTTGAAAAGTGCAGATGTGTCCTGGTCCTCAGAAGAAGATAGAAGATGATCTGCAGTGGTAAGCATAGAGATAGGGAGGGGTGGGAGGTGGGTTGCTCAGTGGAAGGGTTGGGATGGGGATGGGGAACAGGAAGATGACGAGGGACCATTTTCTTTTTTACAGGAAAAAAAAACATTGGGGCAGTTTTCCTTTTTTTACAGGGTTAAACTCTTTATTTCAGGACAATTGGAGTGAGTTCCCCAGTGTCCCACAGTGCTTGGAGGGTTCATAATGCCAGCATGGTGATTGGCCACTCCAATGTCAGCAACAATAAAGGTTGTAACAGGCTGGGAGGTTCCGACACTGGGAGTGGGCATCCCAGCGTCAGAAAACACATAAAAAAAATTAAGTATTTCAGGAACAGGGATGGGCTCCCCAGTGTCCCACACTACTGGGGGTGGGGAGTAAATGCCAACATGGGTATTAGGCACCCTGTTTCAACAAACAATAATTGCGATGGGCTTCGGGGGGCTGGAAATAATCACTAAAAAAATAAGCCTTTCAGGACACTGAGGTTGGGCACTCCAGTGTCCCACAATACTTGGGGGAAGTAAATGCCAACATTGGGATTATACAGCATTAGTGCTGACAACCCCAAGGCACACCCCATGCCTGTTGCTGTCTGCAGGATTGGGTGGGGTGTTAGCTGGATTAGTTATTTAATTGGGTGGGCTGATTGCAACTCTCAGTCCTGTAAGTGTCCCATCATCACCTCCATACCACGAAGATCCAGAGGAGGCCCAGGAGACCCAAGAATCTCCCTATTGTGAATGTACCCAGATGCTCCAGATCTCACAGGCTCTGGTCCCATCTAAGGAGGAGGATTCTGAATGACTGTTTCTGACCCCAGTGTGCATCATCAGTACCCTGGTGATGGATGAAATGGCTGACCATGTGTAGAAGCTATAGTAGGGGGCCACCAACAGAAACTACTTCTAGACACAGCAGCTGCTCTTTCTGTGTTACATCAAGAGAATGCAAAGTCATCTCCTGGTCCACTGGAAGGGCAGCTTCTGCCTGGAACTTCAAAGGGACCATGGTTACCACCTACTGATCTAAATCCACACCAGTCATCATTGGTACCTTGGCGATGGAACATCATTTTGACTTCATGGCCTTACATCATCACCAAAGTATCTTGGGAACTGATTACCTGTCACAAAATGGATGAGTTGTGGATATAGCCAACAGGCTATTATTCCAAATACATGGACAGCTCCACATGGTACTCATCTCTGACTCACTTGTGGTGGCAACTGTGGTCCTCATTGACAAAGAGTATGACATCATCATCATGCAATGCCATCACAAGCTGCTACAGCAAATCTGACCAATCCTGGAAAGGCAGCAAGAGGCCTTTGCCAAAAACAAACATAACTGTGGAAGGATGGACACCCTCATCCAGATCACTGGTGAGGATCCAGCCTCTCAAAAGCAATACCCATTCCCAATTGAAGCCTTACCCTCATTGAGGGCCACCATTGACTCACTTGTCCAGCAGAAAGTCATAAGGCCATGTGTGCCAACAGCCAATTCACCCATCTGGCCTGTAAAGAATCCCAACGATAGTTGGAGACTCAACATTGATTATTGCAGACTTAATCAGGTGATCCCCAGCTGTGCCCCAACTGTGGCATCTGCCCCTAATGTGCTCAAACTTCTCAAACCTGAACACCAGTGGTTCAGTACATTGGACATCTCCAATGGAATTTGGTCCCTGCCCTTGGCTCAAGAGAGCCAATACAGATTTGTCTTCACCTTTGCAGGATGTCAGTACACATGGAACAGTCTCCTCCTGTAGGGGTTCCATAATAGCCCCTCACTGTTACACATTTATTTATTTATTTATTAAACTCTCAGATTACAAATACCTTTGAGCAGAAACTGCTCATTTACAAAGGTTCCACTTCAAAGGATGAGGGTCAACATACATACAGAGGTAGTAAAATAATGCACAATAAACAACCAAAACAACTAAAAGAAAAAATAAAGATACTCAGTTATAGCAAACTTTGAGATAATATTCATATAACAAGCAACTTGAGTAGGCAGCTGGCTGCGGTAACAATAAGAGATAGAGGGCACCATAGGCAGTTAGTATTGCAGGCGTGCGACCAGGAGAGGAAGTTGGCAGGCTAATGGGCCACTGTCCGATGGTGGTGGAAAATGCCTTGTACCAGTGGAGATGTGAAGCAGGAAAGGAGTCACAAGGAAGGCCCGGTGCCAGAGGGAATGAGACTGGGAAAGGGCAGGCTGTGAGACATGAGTGAGCTGGGGGAGGTGTTTAGAGAGATCTCTGTTCAGAGAAGCAGTCACATTGAGTGGTAGAGGTGAGGTAAGGTGAAGGAAGAAGGATGAACGATGCCATCAGTGGCTTTTCAATGCCAGATTGCCTTCTCCAATATGTAGATGATCTTCTCCCAGCCACAGTGGACTTGGAAAAGCACCTAGAACTCTAAGAAGAGCTTCTGAACCTGCTAAGGAAAGCAGGCCTCAAGTACAATCCTGTAAAGGTACAGTTGTGTCAACCAGAAGTCATATTTCTGGGCCTGCACATAACTGGAGAAGGAACAAGCACTGCTGCCAACAAGATTCAGGGCCTACAGGATTTGCCTTTACCCACCAGTGTGGCAACCCTCAGACATTTCCTGGGGTATGGTCAACTACTTCAGGGACTTCATTTGCAATTTTGCACAAAAGGCCACTCCTCTGTATGAACTCCTGAAAAAGAATGTATCATGGTAATGGGGGCCCTGAATACACCCATGCTATCTCTTCCTTAAAGAAGGCATTGGCATTTGCTTCAGCACTGGTCAATCCAAACCTAGAACTTCCAGTTCATTTAGAAACTGTCACATCTGAAGTAGGTAGGTCAGAAGTCCCTACTCAAAAGGCAAATGGTACCCTAAAGCCCATTGCTTATGCTTCTCAAATGCTCTCCATGGTTGAGCTGAAGTATTCCCTGGGTGAATGGAACCTGATGGCTACCTTTTGGCCTGTCAGACACTTTGCTTACATAATAGGGTTTTGCTCAATTGTGTTACACACCAACCACACCCCCACCAACTTCCTACTGAATGATAGGATCAAAGATGGCAATGTGTCAATCACCAGTTTCACACAATGATCTCTACTACTCCAAGATAGAGACATCACTGTACTTCCCACTAAAATATCACCCATCTTGGAACATGGTCTCCTATACCGAGGAGAACCATATGAGTGTGGTCTAGAGCCACCAGTTCTACCTGAACCAGGCTAATTTCTCCCATCAACAGAAAACACATTGAACAACACTACCATGCATAGTGTCTTCACAGATGGTTCTTCCTCATATGCTGAGGGGGTTAAAATCACAAGATTTGGGGTCTTGGTCCTAGTCCCCACAGGTGAAACCTCTGAGGTGTCATGAAGTGCAGTGTCAAGTCACCACAGTATGCAGAACTTGCAACTGTTTCCTGTGCCTTAGCAATCATAGATGGGAAAGCAAATGAGGATGCCATCATCTTTCCTGACTCATCTTGGGTGTGCAACTCTTTGGCAGAATCCCTTGCCTTTTGGAAGGCCCATGATTTTACCTCCTCTGATGGTACCCCAGTCAAGTGCAAAGACTTATTCAGATAGATTGTTAGCCTGGCTGCACAATGTATATTCAAACTGTTTATCCACAAAGTGAAGGCCCACTGCAAAACTGAACCTTTCCACCGCGACAGAACAGATTCTTTGGTCAAAGAGGGAACTCAAGGGGGATATGGAAACTGCCTCCTCCCACTGCAACATACATGGTAGCTGAAAACAAGAGAACCAAATAAGTCCCTCTGGATTTGAATGAGCTTCAGCTAGCTGAGCCAGAGATACTGTAAAAGAGGTATATCAGTATCTCTTCAATGACACAGAAAAAGAAATTCTATGAATAAACCATTCAAAAGACATGCAGACAAACTCTATCTATCCCAGGATCACAAACTGATTTTCTATTACTTAGGTGATCAGAAATTCTGGGTAATTCCCAAATCATTTTGTTCTGAAGTCATCCATCAGGTTCATGTCACCCATACAGGTACACACCAAGGGGTGGACAAGACAGTCTAGAGAGTGAAAACTTGGGCTGGTGGCCAGGAATAACATCTGATGTCCAGAATTATGTGGACAATTGCCTCACCTGTGCACAGAATAACCCAGCTCCAGGCAAGAAAAATGCCAAACTTCTGCCTCAGAAACATTCTGGCCCTTGGAATTATATCCAGATTGATTTCTTTGGACCACTGCCTCATACCCCCAGAAACAACAAATTTGCACTCATGATCACTGACCTATTTTCCAAATGGATTGATGCCTTCCCATGCAAGGCACAAACTGCAAAAGCCACCGCCAGAATCTTGGTGGAACAAGTACTTATCAGATGGGGCTTACCTCTCAAAGTAGATTCAGATAAAGGAACAACTTTCACAGGTGAACTTATGCAGGAAATTATGAAGTTATTGGAAGTTAGAAATTTCACATAGCTTACCATCCTTGGTCATCAGGACAGGTAGAAAAAGCAAACAGACACAAGCAATGTTATGTAAATTTGCTACTGATACTGGAACAATTTGGGATACTTTGTTGCCGTTACTCCTCATAGCAATTAGAGCTACCCCTTCAGCATCTACCCAATGTACACCCTTTGAGGTAATGACTGATAGACAAATGAGACTAACAGAACATTTGATGATCAGCCTCGATGCCCCTACTGCAGACAGAGTGCCAACAGACACCTCTGTAACTCAATTGAAAGACAAGCTTGCAAAAACCCACTTGCTTGCTGCAAATAATTTTGTCAAGGCCAATTGCAATCCAAAAAGTACTTTGCTAAAACAGTCAAGGAAGTCGATTGTCAAGTCAGTGACAGAGTCATAATTCTAAAATTTGCATCTCCAGCACATGCATTTGTGAACAATTGGTTCAGGCCCATTTGACATCATCAACAAACAGCCCAGTTGTGTACCAAGTACGTCTCACTGATGGCAGAAGAAAGACACTAGATAAATGGTACCAAGCAAACCAGCTGAAGCTTTACAAAGGAGACTAAACCCTCCAACCCACTACAGTGTGAATGTTCCTTCCTCCACCCCATGGGGAAGGAAACTTTTGAAAATTTAACTGATTCCTTTTGCTTTCTGTTCTCAGCTGCTGTAAAAGCCAAGTAATTTGAAGACTGTTGATTCATACTAGACAACCACTGATGAATGGCAGAGAGAAGCTGATGTGAAGACACTCCTTCCTCTGACCCCAAAAGAAGAAGAAGAAGCACAATTTTACTAACAGTAACTTTTGTCTTCATTTCTTTCCTTTTCTTAGCTCCAGTAAATCCAAACACCGTAGAGTTTGATGATCAAGAATGAGACCAGACAGATGTTGTTTCCTGTTGTTCCTCAATTTATGGCCAACAGACCTGGCATCAATCCAATAGACCCCTCACTAGAAGCTTCTGCAGAGTGAGGCCTTACATAAGAAGTTCCAGCACATGAAAGCACACTCGACCCACCTTTGTGCTTTTCTTCATGCTATGAACCCCAATTACCCTGCATATGCCCCTTTACCTAAATTTGCCCATCCGCCAGTGTTGGAATTACCATTGATTTACCTTCTATGCATGTCACTGTTCAAGCAGGACCGGATGCATACTTAAGTACACTTATAACTGCACCACTCTTGTCTACTTTACAAATTGACTGGAAAACTGAAAACCTTGATGGACAGCAATTGCCAGTTATAGTGGACAAACATTGATTTCCTAAACCAAATATATCAAATCAAATGCATTTTCCTCTAGTTATAATGGACAGAAACATTGTTTATAATGGACACTTTGAAGCATTTATTGGTATTTGTAGTACATTTTTTTATAACAGTGTCTGTTATAAGTGGAGTGCACTGTATATAATATTCTGTGGTTAGTAGCGTCACCTATGTTCTGAAGTCAGTATGCCAAGCCTAACAAAATTTGTGAGAAGAACCCTATTGTTCTTCTAAGTAGTTACTCAGCAAATACCTTTAACTTATAGAAAAGTTGGAGGTCCTGGGTGCAGACACCCATGTTTTGTCCAATGGTACACCAAGTACAGAGACACACTGATATCTGTAAGCTTGTTACTCCAGTACTCAGACATCACTTATCTGTAGTATATAATCTTAGTACATGGCCAAACCCCTTTGGGATCCTTGGAAGCACCCAGCTTCTACACAACGGTATATGACTGTCTCTGTGTACCGACTGGTAAGATTAATCTTATTGCTTCTGTCTTTGTACTGTTATGAGGGAGGAATAAAACTAATGTTCTGCCCATCTGTGTTAGTGGTGTTTTACATTCAGGCTTATCTCCTGCAAAATCTTACAGCAGTGTGAAGGAATACAGTAAGTAAAAGTCAATGCCTTTGGGTCAGTATTTTGGGAGTGTTCTTTAAACTTTTGTAGCTCTTAGTAGTTAGGGAAGGGAACCAGCAGAGGAAATTTGCAGTCTTATGGATTGAGTGGTTAATTCCAACTGTGAAACAGGTGTCTCATTAGGGGAGGAGCCGCAGCAGGCTTAGAGGGACACAAATATTTAAGCCCCATGCCTGCAAGCATCACTACATAAGATATTGCAGAGTGCAAGTGCAATGGAGTAGGAGTAAGGAATCTGAAGAGGGACCTCTGCAAGACCTCTGCAGGAAGACAAAGGTCAGCAGGGGACTTTGAACTTCAGTGGCAAGGTGAAGCAGTAGGAGGGGATACAAGGTGTCGATTTTAGAGGACAGACTTTGGAAAAATTGGGAGATGCTTGAAAGAGGCATTAAGGGGAATGGGGCATGAATCAGGGGTTGAGGAACAGTGTGCAGTATTTAAAATGGAGATTACAAGAACAACAGAATTATGCATTAAGCTGGTTAGCAAGGGGAAAAGGAAGAGGAGTCCATTATGGTTTTCCAAGGAGGTAGAAGAGAAAGTGAAAGCTAAAAAGATTGCATTCAGGCAATGCAAAATGACACAGGCAGAAGGGGAAAGGAAGAAGTACCAGGAGAAGCAAAGGGAGGCAGGGAGGTCAGTAAGGGAAGCCAAAGCTCAGACAGAAGAGCACATTGCAAAATCAGTGGGTAGAGGAGACAACACCTTTTACAGGTAGAAAAGAGAAAAAAGAAAGGCAAAGGGAGGGATAGTGAGACTGAAGGGAGGATGGGGGTCAAGGAGGATGACAACAGTAAAGCTGACATATTGAACAGGTATTTCTGCTCAGTCTCTTACTGAGGAAGAGGAGGGTAATGGGTCTGAAGGAGTACAAGGGTGGAATGGTACAGAATGGACACAAGTCCTTTACACTCTAGAAAGGGTCCTGAATGAACTGGAAGTAACACGAGTTGATAAAGCAATGGAGCCAGATGGGGTGCACCCCAAGGTCCTTAAAGAACTAAGGGAGGTGGTAGCTGAACCTCTGGCAATCCTGTTTACCTGATCACTGGAAAGAGGAGAGGTACCCAAAGACTGGAGGACAGTAGATGTAGTCCCCTTATACGAAAGTGGGAACAAAGAGGAAGCGGGGAACTACAGACCAGTCAGCCTCACCTCTGTAGTGGGGAAGATCATGGAAGCACAACTGAAGGAGAAATTGGTGGAACATCTGGTTGTTAATGGACTACAGGACCCAAAGCAGCATGGTTTCACCAGGGGGAGGTCATGTCATACCAACCTCATTGAATTTTTTGACTGGGTGACTAGGGAGGTGGATCAGGGGAGGGCAGTGAACAGTGAACTATCTGGACTTCAGCAAGACCTTTGACACTGTACCACACACTATTACACAAAGTAGGAAATATGGGTGTGGGCAGGACAGTAGTGCAGTGGGTAGATAACTGGCTGGGTGGCAGGACACAGAGGGTGGTGGTAAATGGCTGTCACTCCACAGAGGGAAGAGTGACCAGTGGGGTACCACAGGGATCAGTGCTGGGACCAGTCCTATTCAACATCTTCATCAGTGACATTGCTCAGGACCCAGAAGGCAGAATTTCCTATTTGTTGATGACACAAAGCTCTGTAACAGAATAGACACACCAGGGGTGTAGACAGAATGAGAAGGACCTGCAGAAACCTGAAGAATGGTCAGGGTTTGGCAGTTGAAATTCAGTGCAAAGAAGTGCAAGATAATGTATATGGGGCACAAAATCCTGGCACAATATATCAGCTGGGGGTGAGGATACAGCACCAAGCAGGAAAGGGATCTTGGGTTTCTATCTCTGATTACCTCAGGTAGGGAAACAGTGTAACAAGGCAGCAGTAAGCAAATAGGATGCTGGGATGTACAGACAGGGGCATCACCAGCAGGAAAAGGGAGGTCATAATTCCACTATACAAGACACTAGTGAGGCCCCACCTGGAGTACAGTGTACAGTTCTGGAGACCTTACTTACGTAATGACATAGACAGGGTAGACAAGGTTCAGAGGAGGGCAACAAAGATGGTACATGGATTGCATCACAAGTCCTATGAGGACAGGTTAAAGGAATTGAACATGTACTCTCTGGAGGAGAGGAGGGAGAGAGGAGATATGACAGAAACATACAAGTATCTTACAGAGAGGAACAGGGTGCAGGAATACACTATTTTTAAGTGAAAAAGATGTTCCAGGACTAGAGGGCATGGGATGACATTGGAAGGAAGACAATTCAGAGGAAACGTGAGGAAGAATTTCTTCACTGCACGGGTGGTGGACAAGTGGAACACCCTGCCAGAGGAAGTGGTGGGGGCTGAAACTATCACAGGATTTAAGAATGCATGGGATCGACATAAAATAATTCTGGAGGTCAGGGTTAGGGGGCAACAGACTTCTAGGAAAACATAAAGTAAACTTACTAGCTCAAAAGGACAGACTAGGTGGGCCATAGGCCCTTATCTGTTGACACTGTGTATGTATCTATGATGCAGACCCCAGTAGAAAAGTAGGACAAAGTTTGAGGGGCAATAAGAAGGAAGAGGACAAAACTACACTAAAAAAAAGAAAGGAGCAAATGAACCTTTTGTAGGCATCACTGTATTTATCATCTACTTGTGGAAAGAGAAAAGAGTACAAACCTAGATAGCTGACAGGAATTAAAGAATACCAGAGAAACAGTATTTGGGATACCAACACAAGGCATTTGACAGAGGAACTGTGTAAGTAGGGAGAGTGTATAGAGTAACCTGTTGGTGTAACCTAGTTGAAATAATTTATAGACCCATCAGCACACAACAGTTCGGGGGGACCCTGTGGTGAGAAGTGGGGGGGGTGCAGGATTGTGGGACAGAGGTGACCCAGAGGCTGCTCTGGCAGTTCAGCAACTGCCTCAACTGCAGGAGGTTAGAAGCCGTGAGGAAGAACTGGAAGCTACAAGGTTTGAGATACATCACTTGACAGCTGACACCACCAGAGAAAGGGTATCCAGTCAACACCTTGTCGGAACAGACATGCAGTCAAAAACTGTGTGGGCAAAACAGCATGTGCAGCTTCAGAGTTAGTTTATATGTATTAGTGTGGTTTTTCAATTTGCCTGTTTTCTGGTCTGTGTGTGGTGTGGATTTTGGCTGTGCACTTCTGCTAGCACAATTTTGACCTAATCTCTATGGATGGTAGGGTGCCACTGGCCCAGTCACCACCAGGACCATCACAGGCCAGATTTGGTAACTGGACAGTGATGGAGGGGTGGAAAGCAAAGAAGGGGGTTGGAAGGTAAAGCCTACCAAATCAGGGCTGAGCACAAAAATCAGTTTTGCCCTGTTGCACACAGTGGAAACCAAGGTGACTCTCTGAAGGGAAGATGGATGCACCTCACCAAGAAATAAGATCTGTCCATGGAAGGCAAACCATGGAGGGCGAGGAGACCCAATGGAGACAGAAGGGTAGTTGTAATGGGAGACACACTAGTAGGGGGCATTAAGAAGGAGATTGGTCTAACACCTGATGAACAAGAGGTGGTGCATACCTCCCAGCAGCCATTGTAGACAGACTCATGACCAGCGTGGAGGAATTCATGGGAGAGGGGAAGGGAGAACCAGATATGATAGTGCACATAGACATGAATGATCTAAGCAAGAGAAGCATGCAAGAGGTGAAGGCAGGCTTCTGCGAGCTAGGGAAGGTAGCAAAGGAAAGAGCGGGAGTGGTAATCTTTCTGGTTGTTCTACCACAGCCAACCTAAACAAGACAGATCAGTTTCAGGTGTTCCAGTCCAGTGCATGGCTAAAGGGAAGGGATAGTGCAGAAAAGAGGGATTCAATTTCCTTTGGAACTGGGGCCTAATTTGGAAGGGATAGGTGATACTTAAAAGGGTGACATTGTCCCAATGAGTAAGGCAGGAGGATACTGGGAGCAAGATGTGGACAGTACATTAGAGCTGGTTTAAACTACTGTAGGTAAGAGGGATGCAGCATGGTTAGGAACACTATTAATAATGACATTCAGGGGGACCCTGCCAGCCTCCTTCCACCAACTAAAAATTAAAACATGGTAAACAATGGGAAGAAATGAAGGAAAAGGGAAAGACCAATTTCTGGAGCCTGATATTCACCAATGCAAAATGTCTGTGAATCAAAATGTCAGAACCGCATGCATTCATTATAAAAGGTAAACTGGACCTGTTGACTGTCACTGAGATGTGAGCAATTCAAAATCATAAAGGGACATGACCATATCAGAGTATGCATAGTTTAGGAAGGCTAGGGCAAAGGGAAGGGGGTAGCACTATATGTGAAAAAGGGAATCAAGGCAACAGAGCTGTAAATCTGTGAGTCTGGGGGGCGCCTGAGACCCTTTGAGTACAAATAGCTATAGGGAAGGGAAACAAATCAAAATTGGGGTCGTTTGCAAACCACCAGGCCAGGACTAAGGAGCTGAAAGGGAACTAATGGAAATCCTAAGGAAGGAAGGAAGTCAAGTTAGGCGATGTGCCAGCAGTAGCTGATAACAACATGGAGAACATGGACTAGAAGGTCCCAGTTGCAAAGAGTGCAAGGAACCAGCTTCTGGTGGACGTATGTCAGGATGTATTCCTAGTACATTTATTTCAGGACCCGACAAGAGATGGGGACTGCTGGGCTTGGTGGTCACAAACAGTGAGTGGGTGCACAATACAGTAACCCAGAAACAATTGCAATCTGCAGTTAAGTGACCACAAAATGATGTGGGCAGAGGTAAAACTGGAAGCCAAAGGGGAATAGCACAGTAAAGGTGTGGGGCAGAATAGAGGAAAAGAATGGCATAGAGGAAACAACTGAATGAATAGCAGCAAGTGACAAGGTCTAGCAATGAAAACTGAAAATCATGAGGGCACTGCTCATGTGCTTTAAATAGTGCTTAGTGGGAGTGAAGTGCTGGTCGCCTGGTGTCCCAACAAACCCTAGACTTAATCTGCATTCTTATCAACAGCAGCAGGATAGTCTAAGGTGTTAGGCATAAGCAGCAACACTTGCTGTAGATGCACCTAATTAATTCCACTGTGGGATTCTCCTTTCAGGCCTCCTTGACTTGACAGTCTATCCTCTCCCTCCCTCCCTCCCTCCCACCCCACTCCCCATTCCTACCTCCACCATCTCCAGGTATTATCTAGGTATGTCTAAGACTGTACCCCAATGTAACCCTTGGGTACCTTGTATTTGACTGTAATCTATTATAAATAACATTATTATGTAACCTATGTGTACTCTATGTTTAATGTTCTGCACCTGTACTATTCGTACTGCTGTAACCACACTATGTAACTCTGGCTACCCCCCCTGCAACGTGGTGCCTTTGCAAATGAGTCCATGGCTCAAAGGTTGTAAATCCGACTTTTCTAATAAATAAATAAATAAATACCAGCAGCAATGAGCAACCATGAGGTCAGTTCAGAGGTCCATTGGGCAACTTGTGTAGGAATGGCTAGGCAATGTAACTGGAATGAGTAGTAGGATGAAGGTACTATGTATGATTACAGTGACTTACCAACTTCCCCCAATGTCATGTTTGCAGATCACCTTCCCTCCACTGAGTGATGCAAAGCTCAGCTGCCCTGAAGTTAAGTATTAAATATATTCAGATGCTTAGTTTTTTAACATTTTTGTGCCACAGTTGTCTCTGCATGTTTTTTTTTTTCTTTGTTTGAAGTTCGCACATGAGCAGTACATCCACATGCATGAGTTACGTCAGCACAGGGAAGGTGTTCCCACTGCATCTTTCTCATTGCTTGTTCATTCATCTTTCCTGGACCCAGCCTCAGTGAGTGCAGATCCAAACTGAACTGGCAAAAATTATAACACTGATGACTGAAGCTGTTTGTTATATTGGCAGCTGAGGCGGATACTTGCTTTTGGGATTGCAGAATTGGTAATTTCTCCTGATTTACAGTTTTACTCATCTGACTAAGCTCTGTGTCCTAGGTCCATCGGTAGGAACAATCACAATCTACATTGCTTGAGTACAGTGCTACAGTTTTAGTAAGTGCTGTAGGTACATAATTATAACAACAAGTCTGTATAAAAAAATTAATTTTTTTAACTGAATGGAGCTGTAATCTGTAGCATATTGGGACACAAAAGAACGACTTTTGAACCGGTCAGATCTATAAATTGCAGTAAGCTTTTCAGTACTGGTACATAGAGGTCTGTGTTAAATGGATGACTTTTTCAACAGTTCAGAATTGTAATGTGCAGTAAGAGTATAAGCACTGAGCTGCACAGTCCAATACCAGGAGAACAGTGCAATAAACTGTGTGTTTTTGGCAAGTGCTGCTTCCAGTGTGATTGCTTCAGTAAACTGCCTTTACTATTGCATTTCTGATTGTCACCATCATTATAGACAGTTTATATTTTTTTTCTGTGATTCTGTGTTTTCTTGGGCTCATTTGGTGCTCTCATGCAAGCACCATAACACTGATCACCAAAGTATGCTTAGAGGTGCATGAAAAAAGGGACATGGTGCACTGAATTGTTTCTCCAGCTTGCCAGCTCCTCGCTAAGTTTATAAATGAATGCAATAAAATCATTTATATACTGTACATAGTTATACTTTACATAGTTTACAGTGCATCTCAAAATTAAACACTTAGGCCCAGATATTCAAAAGAATTGAGCCATGCACAATAGGGTTGCGCCTGCGCGAGTCCGAAATTGTGCCATTCTGCGATATTCAGCAGGAGGCAATTGCGCCCCCGAAAACATGCTGAGCAACAGCACAATGATAATGAAGGCATGCACAACTGAAGGGGGAGGAACTGTGCATAAATGGTGCAGTGTGATATTCAAAGACTTGCGCAATGCGCAACAGTGGAGCAAGCGGAAGTTGCGCCATAGCGGAAATGAGCCAAAATAAAAAGGAGCAAGGAAGAGGCGCAAGAATGCTACAGGGAAGCCACATGAGACAGAGGCAGAGGCACAGCCAGGGCAAATGGCAGGAACAGGGCAGGCCAGAGAAACGCCACAGCAAAAGACAGGCACAGGGAAGGTGTGGGGAGCCACACAACTCAGAGGCCAGCACAGACAGGTGTACCCAGTGCAGGGGAGGTAGCAGGCAGGACAGCGGGGGAATAAAGCAACAGCTGCCGGGGGGGGGAATGCAAGCCAGGGACATGACCAGTGCCCCCTTCCACACGGAGGCCATAATGAGGGGGGTGAGAAGGCAGTCGGCAGGGGGACATGGCCGTGGAAGGGCCTATCAGTGGTATGCCCCCAACAGGCAGTACCGAGCCCGAACCAGCTTTGAGATGTACACAGATACTGAGATTGTGGGCTGGTGCTGCCTGAACAGGGCAATATTGAGGCGGCTCTGTGAGCTGTACAGTGATGTGATGCAGGCACCCACACAATGGAGTCATGCCCTGTCATTGGAGACCAAGGTAACAGCCTGCATGTGCTTGCTCACCACGGGTACCTTCCAGAGACCAGCTGGAGACACCACAGGCATAACCCAGTCGGCCATGTCATGCCACCTCACCCAATTCCTCAGTACACTGCTGCCACATGCTAAGGAGTACATCCATTTCCCCAGCACAGCAGCGGAGTGCACAGCAAACATACGGGAGTTCTAAAGGGTAGCACGTATGCCTGGTGTGCTAGGGGCAATAGACTGCACCCATGTGGCCATACGCACACCACCTGGCCACGAGAGGGCCGCATACATGAACCACAAGGGCTATTCCAGCATCAGCTGCCAGGTGTTGTGCGAGGCCAGGGGATGCATCATCAATGTCTGTGCCACGCACCCTGGGGGAGCACACAATTCATACATCTGGAACCAGTCAACACTGTGCCACAGATCTGAGAGTGGGGACATCCCCACAGGACACCTAGTGGGTGAGTATGCAAACCAAATGGACATAGCGAGGGCCTGGGCTGGCATGGCCAGAGGTGCCATGGGTAGTGGCCTACATGGCTTGGGGCAGGGCGATGCTGATCACCAAACTAACCTCCACCCTTCACACACAGGTGACAGTGGATACCCACTCCATTCCTGGCTGCTCATACCCTACCGGCAGCCCACGACCCCATTGCAGCAATGCTACAATGAGGCACACGCCACCACCTGCAATGTCATCGAGTGGGTGTTCGGGATGCTGAAGGCATGTTTCCATTGCCTGGACACCTCTGGCTGTGCCCTACAGTACAGCCCCTCAAAGGCCTGTGGGATATTCCTGGCCTGTTGCATCCTGAACAACATGGTCAACGAATGTGGGATAGCTGTACAGGTCGAAGAGGGGGACAGTGATGGGAACGATGAGGATGCCGGTGATGATGGTGATGGGCAGCCCCCTTTGCGCTGATGGGACCCCCAACTGATCCAGCTGGCACAGCTGCACTGGGACACCATCACGGAGGAGCACTTCAGCCAACCCAGGTAAGTCATGGGGACATGTGCAACCACCAGTGGCTAAGGCACAACCCACTAACACGCATGGACACACACCAGGGGTGCATGCCATCAAGGGAAGTCGCAGGGCACAGAAGCACACACACAACCAGGGATGGGTGAGGATTAACACACCACGTGGACGGACACACACACACGCACACACACAATGCACCTAACGTGCACAGAGGGCAGGAGGCACACTGACCCAGAACGCCAACCCTAGCAACACACATGTCCACAGGCCACCACGCCCACTGCCTGTCCCCCACCTGTTGCAGCACGTGCCGCCCTGATGGCATCCACCTTCTCCTTTACTCTCCTCCTGTCTGTACCCATCTTCTTCTTACACTCCTGCATGGAGTGCTGGTGGCTGCCATGCAGGTTCACAGCACGTGCCACCTCCTTCCATGCAGCAGCATGGGTCTGAGAGGTGCCCCACCGTCCACTGAGCAGTGGCTCCTGATCCAGGTAGGCATCAAAAAGGGCCTCGGTTTTGGACTTAGTAAAATTCAGCCGCCTCCTCCTCCTCCTCCCACCACTGTTTTCCTCCTCTCCAAGAACGTGCTCAGTCATTATTTAGCCTGTAAGGATGGAAGTTGTTATCTGTGACTTTGCAGTCCCATGCATGTCCCTGAATCCACAGTCCACACTCCCACACAGCATGCAACTCACCAATAATCTGCAGTAACCGACCATGGCCACTGCAGCACTTTGTCGTACCTTTATAGTGCAATCAATGCAAATTAGGTGAGGAGCAACTTTAATTAGATGCAAATCACATTGCTGCGCCATTGAATGGCTGATCGGATGATTAGCATATGACGGCTGAATATTGCACTGTTGCGCTTTGCACAGTTGTGTTGAAAGTGCTGAGCCAATGGTGCAGTTCTGTGGCATGCATAGTACACCTCACTGTGCATGCCCAGGTTGCTTACACAGGCATCTGCCGTGCTGATGATGTGCTGTGCGTGGTAGGCAATGCAGGGCACAGCCACCATTGTGCCAGTGGTGCTACAGTGAAGGTCACTACATAGCGCTGTGGCAATGGGCCTTCATAGGCGCAATGGAACAACTGCGCGATAGTCTGCTGTGGTGCTGGCACACAGGCAGCCAATCGCGCTACATGCATTGTCGTCTGATGGCGCTGTGCATGGCCCTGCACCAGGGACCCTTGACCCTGTGCCCGACCTTTGCCCCCTTGGTGCCATGCATCAGGCATAGGTGCACCTCTATTGCGCTGTTTGGTAACAGCACAATAGGGAATGGCAGCGCTGTACCACGCAGCATCTGCACATGGGGTACTATGCTGCATAGTGCCATATTGCCTATTATAGCATTTGCAATGGTGCGGAGAAGGGTTGCTCCCTGGTCTGCAATAGAGTTGGCAAACCTGGTTGCCACAGTGGAGCCACAACATGGGCATCTCTTTGGGGAGGCCCCCCTGGATAGGCCAAGCTCACAGGTGTGGCAAGAGGTGGCCACAGCCCTAGATGCGGTCACTGGCAGGGGCTGGATGGCAGAGCAGTGCAGGCACCGATACGGTGACCTTATGAGGAGGGAGCCAGAGTTACTGGCCAGACTACGGTTACGTGCCAGGAGGGGCACAGTACTATGACCAGGTAGGGATTCTGTCAACACACTGTTATCGTCCACATGGGTCACATTGTTGTTTGTGTCCAGCACATGGGGAGGGACTGTATGAGGTTGGCCATGGCAGTCTTCACAGGGTGGGTCTGGCTGGGTGGGGGTGCACACTCCTTGGGGAAGGGGGACTTTGCTTCGGGACTGCATTGATGTTCTTCTCTCCTTTTTGTCCCCACAGGCCCGGAAGAGGTACGCCGCTTGAGGGCAGAGTGCAGGGCGGTGGAAGCCACAGCCAGGCAGGCTGAGGGTCCACAACGGCCACCCAACCGTCCCGATGAGGGTGAGTAACAGACTTCCATGATTAATATTGCATGCTGTGTGACAAGGTGGGCAGTGGGACATGGTCACCATTCACTGACATCACTGCCATGCACGCCACTGGTTACGGTCAACACTGTTCAGTGGCAATGCATGCCTGGGTGTGCGTCACTGGTGGTGCATGCGTGTACCAGGTGCATGACTGTGCCATTTCCTTTGCACCACATAGCCATGTCACTGGGTGGCCACGGTGGTGCTGTGTGTGACTTAGCTGGTAGGTGTGTGCAGCCTTCTGCATGGCTGTATGCGCCTGGGTGGGCATGTCCTGTGGACGTGATCACTGCGGATGGTCACACACCATCACAGTGGTATGTCCCATGGACATATGCCATGCACAGTGGGTGGGCTGTATGGAGCTGTGCATTCACACCTATTGACTGTGCTCCCTTGTCCTAGGTGTGAGACATCTGAGGGAGATTAGAGACACCCTGAGGGAGCTACTGGCCCTGTCCCGGGAAACAGTAACCATCCTGCAGAGGATTGATGAGGTGGAGGTCCTGAGGAGGTGCCGGGCGAGGGGGAGCCAGAGCCTGGACCAGCATGGCCATCATTAGTCCCTTGTCCCTGACCTCCATCCCACCCTGGACCCACCCTCCCACCCTCCTATCCCATCCCATTTGTCCCCACCCCTTCCCCTGACCACCCCCACCTTTTCTGTGTCCCCAAGCCATGTATATAGTTGTTCTTATTGTAAATAGTTGGTTTATTAATTTTTATAATACATTTAACTTTTCTATGAATACTGTGGTGGTCTCTGATTTGCAGCGAGCGATAGGTGCTCAGCTGCAGTGGTGTGCATGGCATCAGGGGTGGTGCAGTCATGGTTATGTGTGTGTGTGTCTGTGTGGAGGTGTCTGTGGTGTGGGGGTAGATATCAGTCAGTGTCTGTGGTGTGTGTGTTGCTCCCCATGCACTGGATGACTGTGTGCAGTGGTCCATGGCATGTGCTCTGTGTCCATGGTGCACCTATCGGCCCATCCATGGCCTGTGCTGCCAACACCCATGCCTGTATGTGACCTGCATGATCTGCTGGCATGTCAGTGGTGGCATTCCCTGCATGGTGGACACTGTACCCGTTGCTTTGCTGGGTTGTGGTGCATGCCTGGCTCAGGTGGCACTGTGGGCAACACGGTCATTGTCCCACCTCCATGCTGTGGTTTGTGCGTGTTGCAGGGGATGTGCCCCACTGTCTGTGGCTTGTACTCCTGGTGACTCATGATGGGGTATTGGTCCATGGTGCCGGCGCAGGGTGGTTGGCACTCCAGTGCCATGGTGGACTGCAGGTTCTGTGTACATGGCTTACATGGGCCCATGATGGGGGCTTGGTTGCCCCACCACTGCATCCCTGTGTTGTTGTGCCCTTGGGTATGGGTGGGTGTCTGTCCAGACCCTGTGTGGCATTTGGTGTGGTGCATGCTTCCACACACCACTGTGGGTGTCTGTGCTGGCTGTTGTAGCCAGTGGTGGGCCGGGGTGTGTTACTGGAATACTGTGCAGAGCGCTGTACCACTGGGGGAGGTGTCACTTACATGACCATCCAATATGGGGTCACTCTTGTGCCAACGCATGGTTGGTCTCTCAGCAGTACATCGGGGAACTGTGCATGGTGGCACTTTGTCTGCCGTTGTTGCATTGCCGTGTGCTGCAACCTGCTGATGGGTGATCATGGTGGTGCACAGGGTTGCATTTCCACTGTGGGGGTGGTGGCATGCATGGGGATTCCTGCAGTGCTGGTCACTGCTCATGGGGGGTTGTCTGGGGGTCACGGTGCAGGGTGTGCTGTGCACTGGGGGGATGGTGTGGCACAGGGTGGTCTGCCCTCCTTGTGTGCCAGTCACAGCTTGCCGGTAGGTGTGATGGGGCACTATGGCCAGGCTGTGGGTTGGTTGCTTGACTCCATGGACCAGTGGTTATTCCAGCCCTTCCCTGGTTGTGATGTGCTTGGGGTATGGGGGGACAATGTCTGTTCTGCTGAGTGTTCCTGTGCCCATCTGTGGCATGGGTGGTGGGCCCCTACCTCCCTGATTGTGCTGTTACATTGCTCTGCAGCTGGGGGGGCTCCCAGCTTGTGCTATGGTGCCTCTGGACTGCTAAGTTGAACATCCCTTGTTGCGCCATAGCACATCATATCTGCTCAGCTTCCCCTCCCTAGTTGCACTATGGCGCAGGTTGTGCGATATTCAGACGTTGGTTGTAGGCGCAATTTGGCCTGCTCCTTTTTTGAATATCGCGTCTGTTGCACATGGGCACAATAGACTTGTGCTTGCTCCTGCTATTGCGCACTTTTTGGGCGCAGTTTGAATATCTGGGCCTTAGTTTTTTTAACATTTTAACATACAGTCTTTATTTATAATTAGGATTATAGCATCATTGTATGTGCTCCAGAGCATCAGCAAAAGAAAGACTGCAGTTGCCATCCTCTCCCGACACTGTGGTACCAATGTACGGCTTCTATGGTGTTCTATTGCAAAGTGTGCTAGTCAGCTCGGCATACTTAGGGAATAATATCTGAACCAAAATATGGGCTACACAGCAATGAATGCAGGGAGTCTACACAGTGCACCATGACATCGATAAGGCATGGGAGACAGTATAGTGCAGCATCTGTTGTATTTGCTGTACACTTTACGCATGTGCATCAGAGATCCACTGTAATGGAAAAAATGGGAAAACACAAACGGCTTGACACAGACCGAAGTGGTAATGAAGTATGGTGACATAAGTGAGGAAGGGTGGTTCAAATACAGTCTAACACTTGAGTACCTACCGCAAGGATATGTCCCTTTTTGTAGTGGACCAATCAAACAGTACTTAGGCTATCTAAACATAAATGCAGTCTCTTTCTTCATGAGAAAGGTATTGGCAGTGTCATTTTTAAGCTGGGGGGTTGGGGACGATCACAGACTGTACTGTGTATTTTTTGCTCAATTCATAATGCACCTGGAGGCACACATGTAGCGGCAATAAGCCAATGCCAAGATGGTATTACAGATGCTTATGCAGGCACTAATGACAGCTGCAGTCTGTGTAGTTCCTGAACGCTTAGAGGTAACACAAAGCTGGTGCAATAATTTGTAGTTTTAAATTTATAACATGCCATAAACAGGGGAACCGGTGACTTCAACACATTGCTCAATCACTGATTCCTCTAAAGGGGAAAGTACAAGCAGGCCCCCCACCCCCAGACACACGCGTACAAAGAGAAGAAAGCTATAGCATAGACCAGTTGGCACTAGGGCAAAAACAGACCCAAACAGTATAAATAATGTACAGATAATAAAAGTTCTTTGCTGCAGCATTTTTCTAAGTGTATGTGTGCAGCTGGAGGGTTGGAGTGGTTGGGGTACAAGGTGCCTGCTTGTAATTTCCACCATGTGCTCCATCAGAGTGAGTGACTGATAAATCAATTGGCAGGAGGTCACTACTAACTATTACCAGGTGAGGAATTTGGACAAATTGTGAGCCATTTATCCTGCTCAAGCAATGCCACCAGATCGAGCCGTGCTCTCAGTGTCAAGCTGGAGTGGCCAACAACTCATTCACTTAGGGAAAGCAACCCTCTCCCCCCAAAAAAAAAGAAACACAAAAACCCAGGGTACTATCACTAGCATTTGTGTGGGCAGATCAATGCTGGGAGTAACAGAACACACACCATACCTCGATTTTGCACAGTAAAATTACAGTAATGACGGGAACCAAACCATAGCACTAAGTAGCAAAATATAATATTAACAGTCTGTGTTTCTAAGTCTGCTCTAGCTGCTGTACTGGAATGAATCAGGACTACTGCTGTGACTGACTGAGCTACTGCCCACATCATTCTCACTGCTGTCATAGGGTCATCCCTATGGGGATCTACCATGCAGTGGCTGTCAAATTGTGGCACTATGTTAGTGTCCGAAAGATCACTGTTAGTGCAGGACAACATAATGCTTTCATCATCGGACCCTGAAAATGAACTGTTTGACATTGCCATTGTCGTGCTGCACGCAGCGACCAAGAGCGCTGTTATCAAGACAGAATTGCTGTGACCAAGAACTAATTTTAATTGCAGAGCACAGATCTCCCTGTGGTAACATTGCAAAGGCAATGAGTGTCAAAGGTCACCAAATACAGGCTCCAATACACAAAATGACACTTCCTGGTTTGTGGGGGTGAAAGCCTGATTTAATTTGCTAAAATAGGTTATGCATATATCAAAATACATTGCAAATCAGTTCTATATGCAGTCACCTTGCAGTATATGTGTTCATATATCCAAATTTGGTAAATCGCTTTAAATGAAGTAGTTAGGGGAGTAGGAAAAAAGCACTTATGTTCGGCTACTCAGTTTTGGCTCCAAACAAATCCCCATGACCTTGGAGTGTTTGAACTACAATTTTATTGCTGAAAACAACAAACACCAGAATAGCACCCCATCAACAGAATATCAATGTTTTACATCCCTCTAATGTTTTATCAAGATGAGGATGTAAGCTTACACATCATCATTATATAGTGCAAATCATACTAATAAATTATATAAGTTATGTAAATTAATAAAAAAAAGTGCCAGCCTCTGTTATTACTAACGTGCAAAATCTCAGTATAACTCTCAGGGCCTGATTCACAAAGGTGGACACATGGCTTGCGTCAACCCTGCATCCACCCCAGTGCTGCACCTACCACTTCGGTGCATTGTGCACCAAATTCACGAAGGTTGTGTGCATTTGCGACACTTCACCCCATTTATGGCAGCTTGAGCCAGGATGTGGCACAAGCCCCATAATCAGGGAGGCAGCGGTAGACCACCCAAAGCTGGTCTAACATCAGGCCAGGGGTGCACCGGCTGAGAATCCCAGAGACCACCGCAAGCCCCATGAGCTCTGTGATTGGCACACCCAGGTCTTGTACCAGTTGAAACATTTTGTGAATCAGGACTTCAGTCTACAAATACATAGTATATAAGTAATTTATCTGGATAGATAATGGAACAGACATCTCTAATAGCTCCACTGAGGGAATGTATGCCAAGAATGATGGCTGTAATGAAACAGACAAGAGTATGCTATTTTACAACGTTTCTGTTGTTTTGCTTATGAACTTCCACATCTCCCTTCCCCCAGGATGCATCTGGAAATGAGCTGTCATCAGCTCAGTATGTCTTTCCTGGTGAAACTTTTTCAAAAAATAAATAAATTACGCTATTTACAAAAGAAGAGCATAACATTCTGAATAGGGGATTATCCATTATTCCAATGAACTTCTTGAATGAGTTTGGTACCATTATCAACTTGCACAAGTATACAAGAAAACTTAATCTCAATATTTTTTGAAAAATAAAGAGAATAGAGATACTGACAGGGGCAATATTGTTGGTACATTATCCACAACAGTACTTGAATCTGGTGACATGAAAGTTTCTCATACCCAGCAGGAATCTTAACTGTGGACATGATAGTAGTGCATTGTAAACAATAAAATCACATTGCATTCCACCTGTGAATTCCGCCAGTAGCTGTCTTCCAGAAAGCCTAAGAGAGGGATATGGAATGACTGGCAGCTGAATCCCTGAAGCCACAACACTACAACTTTACAAGAGAGGAGAAGTCTGCAATTAAAAAACTCTGAAATAATCCTACCATCACCATAAAGCCTGCAGACAAAGGTGGTGTGAATGTGGTGATGAGAAGAGACAAGTACCACAAGATTAAATTAGCTGTCTGATAGCCAGTTCCATAGAAAATTGAATCATGATCCCACTACTATGCATTCTACAAATGATCCAATGCCATCATGTTATATGAGGTTGTAGTTTATCAATTTATTAGCCAAGAGACATGTGACTTCCTGACAGTCAAGAGTCTGAAAAGGGCCACTATCTATGGATTGAGACTCAGGTCTCATCACCTCTGCCATTTTTATAGATCTGGCTAAGGCATTTGATACTGTATAATGCCCACTCCTCCTGTCCAAGCTCACTCAGGCTGGGATCTCCAGTGAGACCACCAGTTGATTCCACTCTTACCTTGTAGGTAGGTCCTAATCCATCAAAATTGGTAATATGACCTCCACCCCACCTCCTAGTCTCCACAGGTGTACCTCAAGGCTCAGTCCTAGGCCCGCTCTTGTTCTTATCTTCTTGCATGACCTGCCCACTGCCTGCCCACACACATCCATTCACATGTACATGGACCACACAGTCCTGTATACACCAGGCCCTTCCACCACTGAGGTGGATTCCAGACTCCAGCAGGACTTCATGAACATCCAGCTCTGGTTCCACTCAACTCAACTATTTCTCAATGCTAAGAAGACTGTCTCCTTGACCTTCAGCACCGGACAGAGACTCTCTAGGCTTCCCTCAAACCCACTTTTCATACACTGGACAGGAACCCCATGGAGGTCTGCACCTCCTTTAGATATCTTGGGGTCTGGCTTGACCAGCACCTCAGCTTTTCTGCACATATTGATGCCATTCACAAACAGCTACAACCCAGACTGGGTTTTCTGTATTGTAACTGTGACTGTATCACGCTGCCTGCTCGCTGGGCGATTGTGCTGAAAATGATTCTCCCTATCTTTGACTATAGCAGCATGGTCTACAGTGCCGCTCCCAAGTCCATCCTTGCCAGACTGGTCCCTCTGTTTCACTCTTTCTGTCCTTTCACCCTCAAATGTCCACCCGCCACCACCACTGTGACCTCTACCAGTTGCTTGGCCTTCCATCCCTCCAAGACTGGAGACACTCACACTGCACTAAGATGGCCTCCAAGTTCTGGGCCCAGTCTCTGCCCCCATATATTGCAGCAGAACTGACTACTCCCACCCCCTGAGCCTACACACTCAGGAATCATGACTCCTGCCAACTGACCATCCCACTTATGTCCTCTGCTGCAGGCTAAGCAGCCTTTAAATATCGGATGCCAAACTATGGAACTCCATTCCAGTGGCCATTCGACATGCCCCCTTCCCACAGCACTTAAACACACTGCCCAGCCCTCAGAATATGGTGGCCCCCCCAGGGCTTAAATGGACCTCAGGGTCGCTGGTCTACCTTGGTATTCATATCTCCCCTAACCTCACTAAAATATGGGATCTTAAAATGGAACCGCTAATTGCTGACCTCGGAACAGAATTGGACAGGTGGAAAACACTTCACCTTACCTTAGCAGGCAAAATATCTGCCCTTAAAATGATCTTCATGCCCAAACTTCTGTACCCTCTCTCCCATATCCCCCTGTCCCCCCCTACCAAGTGGCTACGCACCTTTGATACGACCATAGGGAACTTCCTGTGGGAAAACAAAAAGCCTTGATACAGCAAGAATAAGCTGCGATCCCACTGGAAAGCTGGAAAATGAGGCCAACCATGGCTCGAAGGATGTTCGTGGGCCTACTCCCTAGCACAGTCCCTGAAATGGTTTTCCGCAGTATCCTCTGAGTCACCGCTGTGGCTATATATGGAAAAATCAATGGCCCAAGTGCACAGCCTCACTCTGTTACTGTACAATCCCTTGCCCAATGTCCTGTGGGGTCATCCTACGATTGTCCCTGCGGTCCAAATATGGAACAAGGTGCACGCCAGAATTAAGGCCAATCCCTGACCTCTCTCTCCCACACTTCCATATTTAATAATAAGCTTATCCTGGTTGACAATAAGCCTTTTTTCTGGTCTCAATGGGAGCTCAAAAACATAAAAATACTGGCTGATGTTATGGTTGAATCTGGGTAAAGGATTCAATCTTTTCAAGATTTCACCAAGGTAAAAGGGTTAGGGAGGGAAGACTTCTGGAGATACTTGCAGTTACACAGTTCCCTGACTGAATATCTTAAATGTCACCTACCCAGTACAGCCAGCTCTCGGAAATTGTCTGGCTGCTTCAGCTCTCCAAGGGCCAAGCAAGTAAGATATACACTGACTTATGAGGGAGCATTACTTTACAGTCCGAAGAGTCAAGGCATAAGTGGGAAGGAGCTCTGCATTTGAAACTAGACGAGGTCTGCTGGACCCTAGGCTGGAAACTGGTGCATTTGAGTTACCCAGATATGCAAAACAGACATATTCAAAACAAAATATTGCACCACTGGCACAGAACACCAGATGTGCTATACAAAGCTAAACTCATGGACAGCAATTTCTGCAGGAGGTGCAGCACCCAAATAGGGGACTTATACCACATCCTCTGGCAGTGTCCCCAACTCACCTTGTTCTAGCAGAAGGTAGGCCAACTGGCCACCCAAATCCTAGGCTGCATGATTCAGCTAGACCCACAGGTTTGGATTCTTGGCCTTCCTCCTCAAGCAACCCACCTAAAAGGCCTACAACTCTGCTGGCTAGCTCTTCTCGGCATATCAGCCAAGTATCTTATTTTATGCCACTGGAGATCTACTGAAATCCCCTCTACTTCAGAGCTCTGTCACACAATCATGTTGCTAATCTCACTTGACCGCATGACTCATGTTATAACCAACAAACTAGCTTCATATCTTGCCTGCTGAGCCCCCTTCCTTGCTTACCTGAAGCCATGGAAGAGGAATTGGGTGAGGCCTAAGCGTGATCATCACTTGTTTTCCTTCAACTCACCCCTGAAGTAGCTTCTTGCAGTAGTCCAGGTTATACATGCTATCTGGTAAAAACTCTGTATCAATTGTATTGTACCTACTACTTATGTATACCTGGTCTTTATTTTTTTGTTGACAATACTGATATGGAGCAGAGAGCCTTCCCCCTGCAGCGCTTTCTCTTAGGCAGTGAGCAACAGTCTTTAAAGTATTTTGTCTTGTCTAGTCCATATCTATGCTCATTTGGGCCCCCCTTCATAATGGTTTCTCTCATTACATGTATAAACTGCTCTGTACAAATCAGTGGCTGTATCCTTATAATGATCTCTCTCTCTCTCTAAAAAAAAAATATATATATATATATATGGGCATGTCCATACTAAATAGGTACATTTCCATCACATGCACTTTAACATTCAGTAACTCTGCAAAGAGTGTTTAAATATATTTAAAAACTGCATTGCTGTCTACTACAGAAGTTAGTGGGATAACATAAACAACTTCAGCCACCTAATACTTATGAGAAAATGTCTTTTTTAAAAAACTTACAGATTCGTCCCCTGGTTTTTGCATTGGCTAGGTGGGACATTTCAAGACACCACATGTTGTATGCTTTCTTTCTACCTACCAAAATGCTGTGCTGAAAAAATAAGTCTCCCTATGCATTTTACGTAAAGAGCCCTGTAACATCACCACGTGTGTGTGCCTTTATAGATTTTTATTTTTTTCCAGAATGAGTTAAAAAGTGACAATCTCGTATGTAACCTTTTCTGTCCTGTTAGGTTACATACAGGATTGACTGGTATAAACATGAAACTGTGCAAGAATTGGGGCACTGGATGCCAGGAACTGAAGGAGGCTCAGTTAGTTTGCTGTTCTGGCTGAAAAAGCATTTCAAAACTGCAGAGATGCTCTGGCTGCCTTTAAAAGTAGAACCAGGCTATCTGTCTCTGTCCCACCCCTATCTACGTATGTAACAGCTGTTTATCATGCCTGAGGAGTGTGACTTTTTTTTTTTCACAGTGCCATTGGCTTATTTCTAGCCAATCCTAACACCAGATTAAGTGCTTTAAACTTTGCTTTGCCTGCGGATCAGCCAATTTTCTTCCCAAACACCAAATGAGAACATTCGCTGTCTCCTCCAAACTTGCCGTTATAAACATGTGACTGTGTTACAAACAGGAATGTGGAAACTGGTCAGAAATGTAAGCAGACATGAATGGGTTCTACGTAGCAGTGAAATAATGATTTTCTATACTGTCTGCTATAAATCTGACTGCATTGTGTTGCTGGATTTGAAATGGGAGAATGCTGTGCAGAGATTGGCATTCAGTAAGGTCTCTGGGGACAGAGAAAAGGTCAATCATGTTTGTAACAAGGGACAGAGATAATACATTTGTCCCCCGTTACAACATGATTCAGCTTGTGGACATGGTCAATTATGTTAAATAAAGTTTGAATTGATAATGTATTTTACTGGGGTTCATGACTGTTGTTTAAATATATCTATGTCTGAAAATGGCAAGTATTTGACATATTGTTCAAGGTTATCTGTTTTGTAGCTCTAATAACTGCCTTCTGTGTGCCAGACATGCCGTGAATTTCATAGTTTTGCAATGTGCTAAACAGGTGTGTAAGGCTGTGTAATTCATTGTGGATTTCTGACTTTTGCAGGCTTCCAAACATCTTTTTTTAATGGTCTTATGGTACTGTCCTGATTGTAACAGGGACAGAGGTAGCATGCTAATGTTTGTGAGGACCTCCTAAAATCTCTGTCCCAGTTACATTCAAGACTTTAGTGAACCTTATTTTGGAATTGTGATTATTAAGAGATTTAATGATATTTTGTTTTCTTTTAGTGTGCATTTGTTTAGGGGTGTAACAAATAATTTTTTGTTTTAAAATGGCATTTCACATGCTTTAGGGGAGGGGGCTGCCAGCTCATCTGAAAGTAAATTATTTCTGGAATGTTTGCTGCAAAGGTTGGGATTAAAATAGAAAAGTACTGGGTGCTGTAGTCATTTACTGATGCATTTTAAGTGAACAAATCATGGAATCCAAAACAGTATTTTCAAAAGTTGTCCTAACAGCCCACAACCAAGTTCAATCATGTTTGTAACAGGGACCTTAGGAAACCAGCAGTCCCCGTTATAAACAAGACTTCTGGTGGTGCCTTATTTCTCATTGTTAATATTAAGAGATGTTACATGCTTTTTGGTTTGATTTGAGTGAGCATTTGCTTGGGGATGTAATAAAGAATTTTTATTTTAAAATAGCCACTCACATGCTTTGAGGGGCAGGGGCTGCCAGCTCATCCAAAAGTAAATTAGAAATGGAATGTTTACTGCAAAGTATGAGATTAAAATATAAAAGTATTGGGTGCTGTAGTAATTTACTGATGCATTTAAAGTGAAAAAAAGTCTGGAATTTGTTTTAGCATTTTCAAAAGTTGTCCTAACAGCCTGCAACCATGTTCAGTCATGTTTATAACATGGAACTCAGGAAACCAGTGGTCCCTGATACAAATGGATGGGACTTCTATTGGTACGTTATTTTTTAATTGTGATTATTAAGATATTCTACAAGACTTGTTTGTTTTGACTGAGCATTTGTTTTGGGGATGCAACAAAGGACTTTTGTTTTAGAATAGTCACCTACATGCTTTGGGAGGAGGGGGGCTGGCAGCTGATCTGAAAAAAATTAGAAATGGAATGTTTCCTGCAAAGTCTGAGATTAAAAACAATAGACATATTGGGTGCTGTAGTAATTTCCTACTAAATTTAAAATGGAACAATGCCAATGACAATATTTTAGAACAAAAAAATTTTGCAACTAAAGACCCTTGTATGTTATAACAAACATTTGTCAATGCCGAATGTCTGCTTGCTGGCATTGGCAGTGGTAGTGTAGAAGTTACAGAGCTGCGTAATAGGAATGGCAGTGAAGTATTGAACTGAAGCCAACCCCACCACCACCCTGCAGAGAGTGACAGGCATTGGGGTGTGCGTTTGGGTCGTCAGGCATAACGGCCACGCCATTTCACCACACCCCACTCTGCAGAGACTGACAAGTGTCATGTGTTCCTTGGGATCTTTGGCCCTGATGCGAACCCCATTTCATTAGGAAATATGGTGAGATGGGTGCGATATAGGAGAATGGGGTGAAGTTTGGGGCCGAAGAGTCCAAGGCATACCTCAATGCCTCTCAGTGACTGCAGGGTGTGGAATGGTATGAGCATCACAGGCAAGAATCCCAAGTCACACCCCTGATTCCTGTCATTCTCTATAGGGTTGGGCGATTTAGTTGAAAAGCCTAATACCTCAGGCATTCGTTGGTATGTTAACTCCAAATTTTCAACATGTTTGTTTTGTGACCCCACCTCATGAACAGGGGGAATATCAGTTTGGTAGCCAAAAGCTGCTTATGCACAGTGACTATGGCATTTAGCACCACAGGTGCAATAATATTCCGAACAGGATGCAAAAAATGACAGCTGTACTCTTTCATGGGGAGGTGTAAAAATGGCTATGTTGCAAATGTGTAGTAAAAATATTTAAAAAAATGGTGAAGTCACGAGCGTACATAGAAACTGTGCAACGCACACCAGTTATATAATTAGGTTGGGGATTTTTTATAGCAGATTGTCAACTCAGGCATTTTGGTGCTCCGATCATGAACAGTGTCACTGTGATTTTCTTAATCTGTCCTAAACATTGCTTTCGCACACCAACAGCACCATTAGCGCTTCCTGGGCGGAACACGTTGGGCAGGATGTGAAAATGACAGCAGTACTGCTCATAGGAGGTGTGGAAAAATGGCAATGTTGGAAATCTGGAGTGGAAATATTGAAAATTTGCAAACCTCACAGTCTTAGGGACCTGCAGCACACACTCTTAAAACAGTCATTTTAGGAATTCTGTACTAAATTTTCAACATTGTCATTTAAGATCTCTGCTCATGAACAGTGACACTGTGATTTTCTTAATGTGTCCCATACACTGAGTTCGCTGCTGACTGCATGGTGCGCTACATGTGGAAACACATTTTGGGTGAGATGTGAAAAATGACAGCTATACTACTCATAAGAAGGTGTGGAAAAATGGCAATGTTGAAAATCTGGAGTGGAAATATTGAAAATTCGCAAACCTATGAGCGTGCGTAGGAACTGCGCAACGCACGCTCGTAAAACAGTCATTTTTAGGAATTTTTCACCAAATTTTCAACATAGCCATTTCAAGAACTCTGCTCATGAACAGTGTCACTGTGATTTTCTTAATTTGTCCCGTACATTGATTTCGCACACTGACTGCGCCATTCTGCGCTACATGGGCAGAAACACATTTTCGGGTGAGATGTGAAAAATGACAGCTGTACTGCTCATAAGAAGATGTGGTGAAATGGCAATGTTGAAAATCTGGAGTGAAAATATTGAAATTTCACGAACTTACAAGCCTGCGTAGGAACTGCGCAACGCACACTCATTAAACAGTCATTTTTTGGAATTTTGGCACCAAATTTTCAACATGGGGGTTTTGGGCCCCTTTCTCATGAATGATGTCACTGTCATGGTGGTATTCAGGCCCAAAGGGTGATTTCACAGTCACTGCACAGTCACTGCGAAATCACCCTTCGGGCCCGAATAACGCCATGACAGTGACATCATTCATGAGAAGGGGTCCCAAAAACCCCATGTTGAAAATTTGGTGCAAAAATTCCCAAAAATGGCTGAGATATGCAATAAAGTTGAAACCCCCCTATCTAGCCCATTATACAGCTTACCGGCATTTCCTCAGTTCGCGGTCGGCTTTGAAGAGTGCAGACGTGTTCCCGGTCCACCGAAGATCGCCGCGCCGGAGTCCGGAGGTAATTATGGGTGGGGTGTGGGAGGCTGGTGTGCAGTGGGTGGGTGCGGGTTGTGGGAGGGGTCGGGAGGCAGCACCGCTGGACCATTTTTTCTTACAGGTAAAAAAAAACATCGTGGGACGGTTGCCCACGCTGGGTGGGGCTCCAGCGCGGCACAAGGACTTTGGGGGCGACGAATATCGGGATTGGGCACCCCATCGGCAATGACTGATTGCCACGCTAGTGGGCCCCAGCGGCATCAACTACTGGGAGGGGAGGAGACAGATGCAGCTCAGCTGACGGGATTGGGCACCCCATCGGCTATACACTGTGTGCAGGGGCGGAACCGCGGCTGGGAGCTGCACGTGAGCAGCTTTCATCGCTGCTCACCAAGTGTAGCTCCCCTTTCAACTGAGCACTGCATTTTGGAGCGTGTCATAGACAGCTCCAAAATGCATTGGCTTACAGGGGCCGTGCCTGCCAGCACACTGCCTGAATTGGAGGAGGAGGTGACACACCTCCGAAATCTCCGATGATGGCACTATGTTTCTTGCACATGCGTGCAAGCAAACATAAAAATAAAGACTGCAGTGGTAATTTGCTCCTTGGAAGCACAATGGCACCAGTTAAATTTACAAAATGGTTCTGGCCAAAGTATGGCTAATAGGACAGTGGGGAGGGAGACAGTTGCCACCAGGTACCCTTGGGACTGCTGACAAGATATGGACAGGGATGGGACTGACCATAAGTTCCATGGTACAGCTGACAGGGCTAGAGAATTTTAGTAGTGTGCCACTAGGACCCTTGAGACTGCTGACAGAGATGGGATTGACCTTACATTCCATGGGGCCTATAGGGAGGGCAGTGGGATTGTCCTTGGATACCATGGGACTGCAGATTTGATAGAGCATGCCAACAGGCCCCAGGGACTGGGGAGAGGGTTGGAACTAACCTCTAATGCCAGGGGGATGATGAGGAGGGGGTGGAACTGACCTTGGGTACCATGGGACTGCTGATAGGTCTGGAGAGTTTTAGGAGTGTACCAGCAGACTCCAGGACTGGGGAGGGGGATGGGACTAACCTTACATCCCAGGGGGCTGATGATGAGGGGGTGGAACTGACCTTGGGTACCATGGGACTGCTGACAGGGCTGGAGAGTTTTAGGCATGAACCACCAGACCCCAGGGACTGGGGAGGGGGATGAGACTGATCTTTCATACCAGGGGTCTGATTTGGAGGAGGTGGGACTTACCTTGGGCTTCATGGGACAGTGGATTTGTTGAAGTGTGCCACCATGCCCCAGGGCTTGGGGGGGTGAGACTGGCCTTACATGCCAGGAGGATGATTTGAAGGAGGGTGGGACTTACCTTGGGCTCCATGGTAGTGGATTTTTTGAAGTGTGCCACCAGGCCACAGGGACTGGGGAGTGGGATGGGACTGACCTCATGTGCAAGGGGGCTGATGGGGAGGAGTGGGACTGACCTTCAGTTCCATGGGACCGTAGGTTTGTCAGAGTGTGCCATTAGGCCCCTGAGACTGTGGAGGGGGATGGGCTAGACCTCGGATGCCTGGGGATGATGGGGATGTGGGACTGCCCTTTGTCCAATGGGACTGAGGATTTGCTGGAGTGTGCCATCAGGCCCAAGGGACTGGGGAGGGGGATGAGATTAACCTCTGTGCCAGGGAACTAATGGGGATGGGGTGGGACTGACCTTGGGTCACATGGGACTGCTTACAGGGCTGGAAAATTTAGGTGTTCACCACCAGACCCTAGGAACTGCGAAGGGGGTGGAACTGAACTCATGTGCCATGGCAACTGATGGGGAGGGGGTGGGACTGACCTTGGATACTATGGGACTGCTGACAGGGCTAGAGAGTTTTAGGAGTGTGCCAAAAAGACCCCAGGGACTGGGGAGGGGGATGGTACTGACCTTACATGCCAGGGGGCTAATGGGAAGGAGAATGGGACTTACCATGGGTTCCATGGGACTGTGGATTTGTTGGAGTGTGTCGCAAGGCCCCAGGGACATAGGAGAGGAATGGGACTGAACTCATGTGCCAGGGGTCTAATGAGGAAAAGCCAGGACTGACTCTGGGTTCCATGGGACTACAGATTTGTTGCAGTGTTGCACCAGGCCTCATGGGCTGGGGATATGGATGGGACTTACCTCATGTGACAGGTGGTTGATGGGGAAGATTTGGAACTACCCTTGGATCCCACAGGACTGCAACAGGGCTGAAGAATTTTAGGAGTCTGCCACCAGGCCATGGGGAGATAGATGGGACTGACCTCACATGCCAGAGGGCTGATGGGGAGGGGATGTTACTGACCTTGAGTCCCAGGGGACTGCTTTCATGGCTGGAGCATTTTAGGAGTGTGCCACAAGGCTCCAGGGACTGGGGAGGGAAATGGGACTGACCTCACATACACAGGGCTGATGGGGAAGGGGTGGGACTGATCTTGGGTCAGGGAGCTACTGACAGGGTTGCAGAATTGTAGAATGGTCTACCAAGCCCCAGGGGCTGCTGACATGGATCTGGAGGGGGATGGGAATAGTGCCTCCATTTTGCTTGCAATTCTGTTGGTGTCCATGCTTACCTCCATTTTGTTAACAAGCCGGTTGCTGCAGTCATGTGCATCTCCATTTGGTTTGCATGCCAATGGGTGTCCATGCATGCCTCCATTTTGCTTGCAATCCAGTGCTTGTGTCCGTGCCTGCCTACATTTTGTTTGCAATTCAGTGATTGTGTCTGTGTCTGCCTCCATTTTGTTTCCAATCTAGTGGGTTGCCCACATTATTGTCTGTTCTCATCTGGTGGATTCAGTTATGTCATTACCTGGGGTTTGCCAAGTTCCTGGTCAATCTTTCATGGGGCCCTGGTGGGTTTGCAAGTGGCGTACTGCACACAGTAGCTTGACTTGAGTTAATGGACCAGTGCCAGGGTTCTCATCTGGTAAATTTAGTTACGCCATCACCTGGGGTCTGCCAGGTCCCTGATCAATCTTCATGGGGCCCTGGTGGGTATGCAGTCTACGTACTGCACTCACGTGCTAGACTGAGTCACTGTAGGCAAGCACCCATGTTCTGCTCTGATGGATTCAGTTACACTGTCACCTGAGGTGTGCCAGGTCTCTGGTCAATCTCTCATGGGGCGCTGGTGTGTTTGCAAGTGGTGTACTGCGCACACCAGCTTGAGTGAGTCACTGTCTGGTGGATTCAGTTATGCTGTCACATGGGGTCTGCCAGATGTACATATGTACATTTGTTGGAGGTATTAGGTCTGTAATAAGCAATGTATATAGTGTGTATATTGTGGTGTTATAGTTAGGGTTTTAGTTAATTTTACTTAGTGTGTCTGGTATTTCTAGTTAATATAGTGAATTTGTTGTATTATGAGCTTCCTTTGTGGTGATGGTATGCAACCGTAGAACTTTTATGATGATTGAGTCATAACTTTAGACATTAAACATAAAGCGGAAAAGAATAAAAGACTCCAATTGCCTGATTTTCTTTTTTCCACAATGTTTTCTGGGACTGCTTAAAGTTTTTGAATTTTTCTCTGTCCCGTTACATACGTTAATTAAACACTTTTTCACAGATTTTTGGAGTTACATTTTTAAAGTGATCAAAAAAAGTTTGAAATATCATCTACTCTTATCCCCAGTTATGTACACATGCATTTTAATCTTTGATTACCCAAGAAATGTTGGTGAGGGAAAACTTAGAAATTACTTTGCCCCGTAATTCTCTTCCACGTGTTAGATTGATGGTTATCACATTATTTTGCATGCAAATATTTTGGTGTTGCTTAGTGAATTAACTAAATGAGTTAAAGTACTGCAAATTCATGTGGAGATTCAAAAATATTTATACATAACTTTTTTTCTATTTAACATATTCTCTGTCCCTGTTACGTACATTACCTGGTTACTATTTCCAAACATTAGGGACTGTACTCAGAAAACCACAAGTTATATTATCTTCCTGTTTACTCTTTTAGTAAAGGACATTAAGGGTAAAGTATTGATAGTGAAAGAAGAAAGAAATGACAACATTTATTTTTCCACAGTCATGTCCCACATATGTCCCCCATATGTCCCCCATTACTGTGGATAGACCCATATATATATATATATATATATATATATATATATATATATATATATAGACAGTATATATGACTGGTTTCTGTATGTATGTATGCTATGTGAAAAAACTCAATACAGATTACCAAATAAAAACCAAAAATAAACACACTGCTCAAAGCCCACTCCTCTCTTAACTGTACATGTATCTAAGCCAGTTGCCACTGTAGGTGGTGCTCCTTTTCCCCACTGGTTGCTGGATGATAAGTGTTGCTGGCACCTGACTCCATTGATTTCACCCTGTTTCAAGGGCTAAATGTATTGTACTGTACTGCACTAATCTGACTGTACATTTACTTGTATGTACTTGCACTTATATTATATGTACCCCCTTACCCTTCCCTGAGGACGCATCTGGAACCGAGCAGTACTCTGCTCACCATGCCTTCCTGGTAAAACTTTCAAATAAATCAAATAAATAAATTACCCAAGATCCATAAAAACCTCACTAACCACCTACATACCTGATAGTGGCAAGCATCTGCTCCTTGATGGAGCCTCTAGCCCAATATGTTGATTACCACATTAAAACTGTAGCCCAGAACTTCCAGTCCTACATTAGGAACATCACACACATTATATAGGTGTTGGAGAATGTGGAAGTACAGCTGGGCTGGATATTAGCAACACAGATGTCCAGTCCCTATACAAAAACATTCCTCATGAGGGAGGCCTAGAAGTGCTACAGGATGCTTTACTCAAATGCACCAGTTACATGGTATCAGTCACTGAATTTTTAGTGAATCTCACTGAAATGTTCTTACAAACAGTGAGCAAGATTTTCAAAATGTTTAGATAACCGCAAGCCCTGGGTGTGCCGACGATACAGTGAAAGAGGCTTGCGGCGATCTAACCAGAGTTTCTATCCATTGCAGCAACTGCCACAAGTTAGACCAACTTTTTCTGGTCTAACTTGTAGAATTCCTGGGGGCCTTTTTTATGGAGCTTGCACCAGATATTTGGTGCATGATGCCACAAATTGGTGAAAACTGTTGCAACTGCGCTTAAGATTGTGGAATTGGGCACAGTTGCAGTGACAGGGTTGGTGCACCACCAGAACCTAATTGTCATGGTGCAGGGCTTGGCACAGGCCTTGGGCCACACTTTGAAACTCCTGCCCAATGTCTTTCTGTTCATGAACCAGATGTACCACCAAATCAAGGGAACAGCCATGAGGGTGGCCATGGCACCAAACTATTCCAATATTTATTTGGCACAGTGGGAAAAGACATACATATACAATGATATGCATAATCAATAGTGCAATAAACTAGATCTATATATACAATCCATTAATTATATATTGTTTATATGAGAGGCAACAGAATAAGTTATTGAGTTTTGTTTAATATCTGGGGCTAGGTTCACAAAAAATTGCAAAGTGCAGCATGCATTTTTCTTGCTCTTTGTGATTGCCCAGGTGGTAAAAAATTATATTCACAGACAGATAACGTAGGACACTATCTGGCTGTGAACAAGGCTAGGTAGTGGCAGTGGTAACCCCATTACTGCTACCTCTAAAACCACTTGCACTGCCCCGACCTCTATACCTTTAAATGTCCCCACAATGAATAGCACTGGTCCGCTATTTGTTATTTACAAAAGCTGCCATGTAAATTAGCCCATTGGTGATGCAAGTGCTAGCTGGCCATTTTAATGACCATTATGGGCCCATTTACATGGTCTGCAATGGAGTTTTGCACACTCCCCCCTCTCCCCGCCAAGGGGGACTGCCACTCCAGTAGTTACATAAAAGCCTTACCCCCCGGTGGAATAGTGGTCCCTCCTCCCCTGTTCTCCAGTTGCTGTCCCCATAGAAGGAAAATCCTGTTCCCTGGTAGTCTAATGGTCTCTCCCCCTTCCCCAGCTTCTAATTGGCATCCTGTATAATAAAATCCCATTCTCTGATAGTCTAGTGGTCCCTCCCTCCTCTCCATTCTCTGATCTCTGTCCCATAGGTGAATCTCACTGAAAAGTTCTTACAAACAATAGGCAGGATTTTCAAAAGGCTTAGGTCACCAGGTGTGCTGACGAAACAGCAAAAGAAGTTTGTGGTGATCTAACAGGAGTCTCTATCATGTGCAGTAATTGCCACAAGTTAGATCAACATTTTTGGTCTAACTTGTGTAAATCCTGGGGGCCTTTTTTATGGAACTTGCACCAGATATTTGATGCAAGCTGCTGCAAATTGTGAAAACTGTCACAACTGCAGCCATGACTGTGGGATTGAATTCTTGACTTTTGTTAAATATCTGGGGCTATATTCACAAAGTGTATAACACATTACCATTGGTGTCCAGTGCCTCCCCCCAACATACAATACACATTTACTGAGAGCTCAGTCAGCAGCAGCCACAGAGGTGAGAGGAGGGTTGTGGTTGTGCTGGTCACTGGCTGGAGATCAGGTCTGGGGGGCAGCAGGTGGGGGTCAATGTGTGACAGGGTGAGGGGTTCACTAGAGCACCAGGGAACTGGGGAAGGTTCTGATGCAAGGAATCAGGATGTTGGGGGGTACCACTGAACACCAATGGTAATGTGTTACACACTTTTGATGAGTCATCGGGAGGGGGGATCCACTAGCCACCAGGGAGGTTCCTTGCTTGATGAAGGGCTGGCGATTGGAAGACACAGTGGGGAGGATACCATTGGCACTGCCTCTCTCTTTCTGTACTTGTATCACAGGACAGGACATTATTTTTTTGACCTATGGGATGGAGATTGGAGAAGGGACCACTAGACTCCCAGGGCATGGGATTTTATTATACAGGATGGTGATCAGAAGCTGGGGATGGGGGAGGGACCACTAGACTACCAGGGGAAATGGTATTTTTTGTTAAATGGGGTTGGCAATCACATACCAGCAAGGAGGGAGGGACCTCTACACTACAAGGGGTACAGTGTTGTGCATGGGGAGGCCACTGCAGTACCTCCAGAAGTCACTAGGCCTGCATGGAATACCACCAGATCTTGGCCTGCAGTATTTTCTCCAAGCAATGGACCACCATAAAAGCCCCCTACATGCACAAAATGGCTTGTGGATGGCACAGCACCATTATACATAGATACATAGACAGTGTCAGCAGATAAGGGTCTATGGCCCACCTAGTCTGCCCATTTGAGCTTGTAAGTTCAGTTTGTTTTCCTAGAAGTCTATTTCCCCTCACCCCTGACCTCTAGAATTCCTTTATGTCTATCCCATGCATTCTTAAATCCCGTGATTGTTTCAGCTCCCACCACTTCCTTTGGCAGGGTGTTCCACTTGTCCACCACCCGCTCTGTGAAGAAATTCTTTCTCATGTTTCTGAATCGTCCCTCCTCCAACTTCATCCCATGCCTCTAGTCCTGAAAACATCTTTTCGCTTAAAAATAGTGTTTTTCTGCACCCTGTTCCTCCCTGTAAGATACTTGTATGTCTCTATCATATCCCCTCTCCCTCCTTTCCTCCAGGGAGTACATGTTCAGTTCCTTCAACCTGTCTTCATAGGACTTGTGATGCAACCCATGCACAATCTTTGTTGCCCTCCTCTGAACCTTCTCTACCCTGTCTATGTCCTTACGTAGGTATGGTATCCAGAACTGTACACTGTACTCCAGGTGGGGCCTCACTAGTGTCTTGTATAGTGGAATTATGACCTCCCTTTTCCTGCTGGTGATGCCCCTGCCTATACATCCCAGCATCCTATTTGCTTTACCTGATGCCTTGTCACACTGTTTCCACCTTGAGGTCATCAGAGATGACAACCCAAGATCTCTTTTCCGCTTGGTGCATGCTATATCCTCACCCCCAACTGATATATTGTGCCAGGTTTTTGTGCCCCATATGCATTATCTTGCACTTCTTTGCATTGAATTTCAACTGCCAAACCCTTGACCATTCTTCAAGTTTCTGCAGGTCCTTCTCATTCTGTCTACACCCTCGTGTGTCTACTCTGTTACAGAGCTTTGTGTCATCAGCGAACAGTGAAATTCTGCCTTCTAGATCCTGTGCAATGTCACTGATGAAGATGTTGAATAGGACCGGTCCCAGCACTGATCCCTGTGGTACCCCACTGGTCACTTTTCCTCTGTGGAGTGACAGCCATTTACCACCACCCTCTGTGTCCTGCCACCCAGCCAGTTACCTACCCACCACACTACTGTCCTGCCCACACCCATATTCCCCAGTTTGTGTAATAGTCTTCTATGTGGCACAGTGTCAAAGGCCTTGCTGAAGTCCAGATAGGCCATGTCCACTGCCCTCCCTGATCCACCTCCCTAGTCACCCAGTCAAAGATTCAATGAGATTGGTCTGACATGACCTCCCCTGATGAAACCATGCTGCCTTGGGTCCTAGTAGTCCATTGACAACCAGATGTTCTACCAATCTCTCCTTCAGTAGTGCTTCCATGATCTTTCCCACTACCGAGGTGAGGCTGACTGGTCTGTAGTCTCTCTTCTCTTTGTTCCCACTTTTGTATAAGGGGACTACATCTGCTGTCCTCCAGTCTTTGGGTACTCCTGTTTCCAGTGATTGGCTGAACAGGATAGCCAGAGGTTCAGCCACCACCCTCTTAGTTCTTTAAGGACCCTGGGGTGCACCCATCTGGCCCCATTGCTTTATCAGCTCTTATTACTTCCAGTTCCTTCAGGACCCTCGTGTAAAGGGACTCTGTGTCCATTTCTGCACCTATTCTCACCCCTTTGTACTCCTTCAGACCCATTACCCCTCTTCCTTAGTAAAGACTGAGCAGAAATACCTGTTCAATATGTCAGCTTTACTGTTGTCATCTCCTTGTGCTCCCATCCTCCCCTTCAGTCTCACTATCCCTCCCTTTGTCCTTCTTTTTTCACTTATGTACCTGTAAAAGGTTTTGTCCCTTTAACCACTGATTTTGCAATGTGTTCTTCTGTCTGAGCTTTGGCTTCCTTACTGACTTCCCTGCCTCCCTTTGTTTCTCCTGGTACTTCCCTATCCCCTTCTGCCTGTGTCTTTTTGTATTGCCTGAATGCAATCTTTTTGGCTTTCACTTTCTTTGCTAACTCTTTGGAAAACCATAATGGTCTCCTCTTTCTTTTCCTCTTGCTAACCTGCTTAATGTATAAAAACTTTCTACACTCTATCCCTGAGCTGTGCTCAAACCCAGTACCCTTGTAGTCAGAGTCAGCAGCTCTGCCTCTGGACCACATTGCCTACCTATTATGCAGGTCCCCTCCCCCTAATTTGAATTGCGGCCACCTGATCCGTTTGCCCCATTGCAAGCCCATTCTGATGGTGTAAACTGAGCTTTTGTGAATAGCATTATGGTGCAATACCTAGTCTGCTCCGTGCAAATGGGGTTTGCATGGGGCAAAGCTTAGTGAATCTAGCCCCTAGTGAATTCAAATGAACATCTGAGGTTTACCATGACAGTCAATATGGATAAAGTAAATTTTCTAGACTTGGTAATTTGGAAAAATTCTGAAGGTGGACTGATAATTGATTTGTTTAGAAAACCAACAGATATGAATGTAATATTACAAATTGACAGTTCCCACTCATAGAATTAGATGGCAGATAAGGACCGCTTGGCCCGCCTAGTCTGCTCATTTTCCTACCTGATGGATAAGCTGCAGATTCTAGTTAAAAAAACAGCTTACTTCCTCCTACCCCCCACTAGAATTACCTTATGCCTGTCCCATGCATTCTTGAATTCTCCCACTGTTCCTGACTCCACAACCTCCTCAGGAAGGCTGTTCCATGCATCCACAACCCTCTCTGTGAAAAAATACTTTCTATCATTACCTTTGAGTCGTTCCTCCTCTATCTTCAAATTGTGTCCCCTTCTTCTGAAGAAACATGTGGTAAAAGAAATATAATGGTTGGACAGTGTACATGTTTAAAATGCAACTGCGATGGTGTAGATGCCTATGAAACAGGGTTTGAACAATTAGTGCAGAGATTTCATGATAGCGGTTATGTAAATGACTGTGTGATGACTGCTAAACAAAGGGTAGATAGAATGGACAGACAGACAACAGTTGTTAAGACCTAGAACTAGACAACAAAATTAAGACAGAAGGGGTCCTAATTTTGTCATCACTTTTACCACACAGGTGATTAAACTAAGAGAAATACTTGTCAAGAATTGGCATACCTTGGAAACTGAACCTACAATGAGAGTCATCACCGAAAAAAGGCCTTAATATTTTCAAAGGGGTAAAAACTTTTCAGATGAACTAGTGCAGTTTGCCTTTCCTGGAGGAGAAAACTAAGAGAACTTTACTTAAAGGGATCCATTACTCTGGATGCTACTCGATTTGTGACCATATTCAGGTGGGAGAATCATTTACTGAGCCAGTTTCAGGAGCGGTGTATAAGGTAAACAGCTTAATTTCATGTAATACGGATGCTGTTGTCTACATAGCTGTGGGTAACTGCCAGAGTTCCCATGTAGGCAAAACAGAAAATTAAGAAGAAGAAGAACTGACCATGTACGAAGCATGCATTTGGCACACAACAAATATGCATTAGCTATGCTTGTTGCCAGGAATGGTCCGAAACACAAGTTCAAATTCCTTGGACTGGAGAGAGTAACCATGAGTATTCATAGGAGTGATCTTGATAAAATTATTGTGTCAAGAAAGTTTTTAGCAGTATCAACTGTGGGCCTTTATTCCACCGGATTTAATTTACTTTTTTCAAGGTGCCCCATTTTTAAAGTGAAGCGTCTCATAGTAGCCAGTTTGCCATACTGAAAATGCCTGGTACAGCGATGTCAACATGAACTTTGGATGGTGAAAATTCAGACATTTGTATTACATTAGTTTTTCACTGATTCGGGCTAATATGCTGCAAAAGTATTTTGTATAGTGATGTTTATAGTCAACCCCCTTTGTTGCAATACTATAATACTTCAGTATACTGGGGGTTGGATATTCAGAAATGCGCCTGGCAGGGGCGCAAGCAGGGCGCAGCGCAACTGGGATGCGCCAGGGTGTGGACTGGGTGATATTCAATGGAGCTGCACCATGGCTCAGCCCCATTGAATACTGCAACCTGGCCTCCCACATTGTGCATGGTGCAGTGGCACTGTGCCCAGCGCAAGTGGAAAGAGTGAAGCAGAGGGATGTG
The DNA here is from genome assembly GCA_016271365.2 of Neoceratodus forsteri. Lineage (NCBI taxonomy): Eukaryota > Metazoa > Chordata > Ceratodontiformes > Ceratodontidae > Neoceratodus > Neoceratodus forsteri. Next base: position 928,162,028 of record CM057458.1, on the reverse strand, counting down.
CCAGCACAAGTACGGTTCTGCTAGGTGCAGGAGCCACAATATTCAGTGGTGGATATGCAAATGGAGCCATAATGCATGCAAGGTGCAACTGGGGCCATTAGCATGTCATTATGGCCCCAAGTACATGTAGGTGCACCGATCCCATGCGACTTGTGCCTGGCACACTGCCAGGCTGCAGCCGTCGGGAACCAACACCCCCTGCACATCACGGCAAAGTGCCCCAATGCCTGATCACAGGCATATGTATATGTAAAAACATGTCCGATATCCCTGGTGGTCCAGTGGACCGCTTGCAGCCCGATCGCGGGCATTAGTATACTTAAAAGCATAGTACTTTATCCCTGGTGGTCCAGTGGACTGCTTGTAGCCTGATCACAGGCATTAGTATAATTAAAAGCATTTTACTTTATCCCTGGTGGTCCAGTGGACCGCTTGCAGCCCAATCATGGGCATTAGTATAATTAAAAGCATTTTACTTTATCCCTGGTGGTCCAGCGGTACCCCCGTCCTCACCTGCCCACTGAGTCCTGTCACCCCACTCCCACCTGGTCAGCGGTGGGCGGCAGATCCCCACCCACAAGCCGCCTGGCTGCCCGCCGACTGACTACATACAGTATGGCTGTATGCTTAGTGGTCCACAGTGTGGGCCAATGGGCATGCAGACCGTACTTTACTACACAGTCCAGATATGTGAATGGAGCCATTCACATATCTGGACTTGACTGTAGTATGGTCTGCACGCCCATTGGCTCACACTGTGGACCAATGGGTATACAGCTGTACTGTATGCAGTCAGTCAGCAGGCAGCAGTGTGGCTTGCGGGTAGGGAGCTGCTGCCTGCCGCTGACCGAGGGGAGCAGGGTGGCAGGGCTTAGTGGGCTGGTGGGAGGGGTACCACTGACTACCAGGGATAAAGTAAAATGCTTTTAATTATACTAATGCCTGCAATCAGGCTGCAAGTGGTCCACTGGACCACCAGGGACAAAGTAAAATTCCTTTAGTTATACTAATGCCCGCGATCGGGATGCAAGCGGTCCACTGGACCACCAGGGATAAAGTACTATGATTTTAAATATACTAATGCCTGCGATTGGGCTGCAAGTGGTCCACTGGATCACCAGGGATATTGGACATGTTTTTAAATATATTCATGCCCGCAATCAGGCTTGGGGGGCGTCCCCGACGGACCCTGGCCCTGGAGCATGGTTGACCACCCACAACTGGCGGCTGCTGTGCTGCACCCTGCAATATGGCAGCTCACCTGTGGGTGGCCAGCCCCTGCTCCTATTTTCTTTTTGCTCAACTTTGAGCACCAGTGTGCGGCGCAAGTAGGGTTTGCACCAGCATATGTACCGCACATCCCAGGCTGAATATCGGGATGTACGGGATATGCATAGGCATGCCCCCCCCCCCCAACACTTGCGCTGCATACATTACTGGTGCACCCTGGCACATCAGGATCAGCATGGTGCAACATCTCCTTTTGAATATCACGCTGGGGCGCAACCCCTTTGAATATCCCACCATGTGCATATTAGGCAATTTCATGGTACTGAAGATGTAGTTCATGTACTTACTTCCCCCTTCCCCTTCCTTCCTTGTTGTGATCCTGCTTATCGTGTTCATTGTCCTCCTGTATGACCATGTTTTCTTTGTAATTATGTCCTTTGATATACATGGGGTTTGGTCTGTCTCATGCACACCATTTTTGCATTATTATACTAGATAAATAGTTATATACTGAGATTTTGCACATTAGTAGTACTAGTGGTTAGCACTTTATTAATTTATTTACATAATTTGCACTATATAATGGTGATGTGTTAGCTTATGTACTCATCTTGATACAGCACCAGAGTGATGTAAAATGTTGACATTCTGTTGAGTGGAATGCTACTCCAGTGTTTGTTGTGTTTGTTGTTTTTAGTAGTACAATTGCAATTAAACCACTCCAAGATCATAGGAATTTGTTTGGAGCCATGGCTGAGTAGCAAAGAATAAGTGCCTTTTTACTGTTTCCAGTGTTTGGCTTCAGGTTCATCCCATGGTGTTCTGAACTTCTGCCAGTCTTCTTTGTAGTTAATTTAGCGAATACTTGTTTTGAATGTTTGCGTAATGTAGATGTATGTTCTCTCTGTCCCTGCTACAGGCAGTAGCACCCTTTTATAGTACCATAAAGAGACAAGAGGAAATTCCACTGCTAGAGATACCACAGGGCAAAATCCTGTTATAGGGAATAATGTGCCAAAACAACAATGGATGGAATATATAAAGCATGTACATCCTAGGAGGACAAAGAATGCAGCCAGGAGTATGCCAGTATTAATAAGAAGGCAGTGCCACCATCCACCCCCAACTCACAGCAGAATTGTTAACTATAAATAATTGTACTATATTATGACCTTTTGCACAGAGGAGGGGGAAAAAACCTGTGGAGGAAACCTCTGGGGACTCAAGGCCAAGGTTGTAATCCCTCCAGGTTCAGGAACGTTTTAATTTTACATCCTAAATATTGTAAATTACACTGTATGAGCATGGTGCGTCGTTTCCTGATTGTAAGGGTATTCTTCTGAACAGATGTGTATTCTCCCTATGTCTCATATAAGAGACTTCCACCCTTATGAAGGTACCACAGGGCACAGGGCACAGACATACAACAAAGGAATCCACACTTTTGAGGTCCCCACCCCTTGGAGGTGCACAGGTACTAGCCCAGATGCTAAAGGATTTCTAAGACCTTAAACCCTGCTCCAATCCTCAAGAAGGGGCTATGAAGCACAGCCCTATAAACAAATACTTTCTGAAATGCCATAAAATCAAAGTACAGACCTGATGTAAGGGAATCCATTTTGTTTAAGGGAACCCTTTTTGTGTCAGGAAGTAATCTTTGCTGATATGAGTTTCTTAACTTTATTAGCTAAAGTATTTAATCAGATAATGTTCTTTGTGATTTTACACCTTCTACAAAGAGGCAAGGTTTTGCCAGCTGTTGTAGGAAGTATCTTGAGCTAAGCTCTCCACACTGGTTCAGGTACAGATCACTGCTGACTGTCATTATAGATTCACAAAATTGGAACTCATTGAAAAACCCAAGTTTTTTACTTAAAATTATGGGACCAAAAATGTCTACATCTGGGTTGATTGTGTTAAAGGATCTATGGTACTCAATACAGAAATATACATTTACCTGGGAGTATGAAGTTGGACAGTGAGTGATGGTACTTTTCCCAGTCTGACACAATAAACTGCAGGCAGCATGGACAGGCCCATTCTCAATAGTGAGGAAAATGAGTGATGTTAACTACGTAGTAGGACTGCCTGACAGAAGGCACAGGCAGAGCATATGCCATGTGAACATGACGAAGCCCTACTATGATAGGGAGGAAATGATTCTCGCCATGTGCAGTGCACCAGAGGAGGGAAATGAGGCTGATCCCCTGGTAGATTTCCTTGGGGAAGCCCGGAAGGGATCCTCAGTGAATAACCTCACCCTTTCATGGAAGCTGACACTGGCCAGGCCAAGGAGATGAGGAGAGTGCTGCAAGACTTTGGGGACATGTTCACGGGGATTCTGGAGTGCACCGCAGTTCCGTTGAGGCAGTCCCCCTACAGGGTACCCAAGGAGGTTAAAAAGACCATGCTGGAGGAACTCAGGGAGATGCTGCCCTTGAAGTGATCCAGGAGTTCAGTAGTCCCTGGGTTTTGCCTCTGGTCCTGATCCCCAAGATGGATGGTACCACACAATTCTGTGATGACTACCAGAGGCTCAACAGCTGTAGTTACTCTGATGCCTACCCCATGCCCAGAATGGATGAGACTTTAGAATGGCTGGGGGGAGCTTGGTTCTTGACCACAATAGACCTGATGAAGGGCTACTGGCTGGTATCATTAACACCTACAGCCAGGAAGAGGTCTGCTTTTGCTACCCTGTATGGCTCATTAGAATTCAAAGTAGTGCCATTTGGGATGAAGAATGCACCAGAGGCTTGTGGACCACATCCTGGCTGAGGCAGGTGAATATGCATTGGCTTAAATGGATGACATCACCATTTACAGCCAGACATGGGAGGATCACATCAGGCACATGAGGGAGGTGTTCCGCAGACTGAAGTCTGCATGGCTGACAGTTAAGGTGGAAAAATGCCAAGTAGGCATGGCTGAAGTGTCCTACCTTGGGCACCTGGTGGGCAGTGTACGCATCCATCCAGAGCCATGCATCCATCCAGAGCCAGTGAAGGTTGATGCTATCCAGGCTTTGCCCACCCCTACCACCAAGAAACAGGTAAAGGCATTTCTGGGAACAGCCGGGTACTACAGGAGGCTTGTCCCTCACTACAGTGATGTGGCCAAACCCCTGACAGACCTGACGAAAAAGAGAATGCCTGAAAAATTTATCTGGACTGAGGACTGCGAATCTGTCTTCCAACAGTTGAAGAAGGCATTATGTGGGTCACCCATGCCTGCTAGCCCCAATTATTACTTAAAGTTTGTAGTGTACATGGATGCCTTGGACCATGGGCTGGGTGCTGTTCTGAGCCAAGTTATACCTCAGGGGGGGAGGAACAACCCATAGGGTACCTGAGCCAGAAGCTTCTGCCCAGGGAAGAGTCATATGCCACAGTGGAGAGGGAATGTCTGGGGACAATGTGGGCCCTTCAAAAACTGCAGACATATCTGTAAGAGAGAGAGAGAGAGAGTTCACTGTGGTCACAGATCACAACTCCTTGACATGGCTCCATAGGACTAGTGGGCAAAACACCAAGTTATTGAGCTGGAGTTTGGCACTGCAGTCATATAATATGATCATTCCGCATTGAAGTGGGGCACAGAATGTCAATACAGATGGACTGTCAAAGCACAGCTAAGTACATGGCATATTCCATTGGGCACTCCCCAGGCCTTGCATGAATGGCAGTGTCTCTTGGGGGTTGCTCCATAAAAACACACCTTTATTTCTTGGGGGGGATGATGTCAGGAAAGGGGACCAGAACCCTGTATTCTTTTGATTCATTTATTCTTGTCTGAATATGCATCTGCTTCAGGTACAAGATGGCTACCAGATCACATGATCAAGTAGTATGCGACAGCTCATGTCAGCCAGGGTAGAGGGACTGATGATTCTTGTGGGAAAGTTAACAGAAAGGCCAGGGTGGAGGCAATAAAGCAATTAACCCAGATGGGTGTCCTTTCTGAAGATGTTCCCATGTTAAAGGACCCAGGTGAATGTCATAATGTTAGCAAGGAGGTGCTTAAGAGTGAGGACACACACACTCACTCACCCACACATACACACACACACACACACACACACACACACACAAACACACAAACACACACACACACACACACACACACACACACACACACACACACACACACACACACACACACTCAAAGAGGGCTGGGACAACATGAAGCTGTGACTCACAGTGAGTGAGACCCCTCTCCACAGGAGTAAGAAATACAATGTGGTGCTGTAAGAAGGCTCTTTCTCTTGGTCTTGAAACATCTGAAAATGCCAGAGACCTGCAGCTAGAAGTCTGGTAAGAAAGATAGCTTAGGGAATTGTGTTTTCTTCAGACAGCAGCAGGTGAAGACATAGGTTTTAAAGTGAGAATAGTTCATATTCTTCTATTAGCATTCTGTCTTGTATAACTTCCATTTATTTTAATTTCTAGTAAACCGTAATCCTTTTGTCTGACTGTACATAAATTCTGTTGTAAATACTTCTAGTATTTTAGTAAAGTTTCTATTTTTATAGAATCAGTGATGGCTTGTTTCATTTAAAAGGATAATTCTACTATTTTTGATGGACTCTGTTAGCAGTCTATCTCTGAAGGGGCACTCCACCCACAGTTATTGTGTTGACCTTCCTGACCTTGAGCAAGGAGGAGGTAGAAAACAGGTTTCCTCGGGTCCTGTTGGTAAAACCTCACAGTGATGGCAGTGAACTTGAAGTCCCTGGTGAGGGATTTGTTTCACAGAGGTATAACATGAATATAAGATTTAAGGATTATATTTAGAAATCACAGATGAGAAGGATCACAGACATATATGGGAAAGATTATAAACACATACACCTACTGTAGATACAAATTACATTGGGGAGGTGTTAAGATAACCAGTTATTTGGGGCTTCAAGTTGGAATCATTTTGTAACTGACTGAACTAATTATTGTGTGAAGCTTGTAACATCTGAGAATTCATCACTATTATCTAAGACGTCTAGGATTAGGGCATAATGGCTATGAAGAATAAAACTTTGAACAAGAACTTTGACCACTACTTTGAGACGGAACTTTTGTGCCAAAGACATCAAAACTATTAACTTTATACACTGCAAAGAAGAACCAACAGCAGTCAGAGATATAATTAACGAAAAGAAACTTCCTGTCATCAACCTCCAAAACCATGATGACCTTGAGTTTAAAACCACAGTCAAGCAATGAAGTCCTGAGATGAACAAACAGACCAGGAAGACTTCACCCACCAGCCTGAGGTCCTGACTTGCCTAAAATATCCAACAACATGAAGACTACAGTCTACTGAACCAGGAACCCTTCCAGAATAGTTGATATGTAGTGTAACATCTAACACTTTAACAAACTGAATTGCACATTAAGACTATTGCACTTCAAGACACACCTTGTTTTAAAGACTGATAAATAAGAAACTGAACTCACATTACACTAAATGTCATTAATGTTCGCAAATGCATTTTGGTAATAGTGTATACCATTTTTTTATTGAAATTAATGTTTGTAAAATATCCTTTAAACTTATGTCTTTGTATTATTTTAGGTAACCTTAATTGGTATTATAAAAAGGGGCTTGTAAATTGAGAACTGTGATTGGCTGATGGCATTCTATAAGTCCTACATTAATCTTTAATTAATGCACTTGTACAGCTGCTTCACATGAACAGTGGTTTCAAATATCAAGTACAGATCTTTGGAAAATTATTTTTTCAGAATCTTTATCCGCCATTACCATTACTCCCTCAACAGTCCCAGGCTGTGTTTAAATCCACTGACTACTGAAGAATCACATAAATATTCATTAAAAAAAAAAAAGACAAACAAACAAATGAAACCGATAAAAGCAAAAGTAGAATTACCTGGTTAACAACATTTAAATTTATTTTGGTATGTGCAGTGCCATTAGCGCAAATGACTCCTTACTGTGTCTCAGAAGCATAGAGTTTTAGCTGCTGTTATGGCACCAAACACTGACACGAATGTAAGCATCCTCATCTGTCCTTATTGAAAATGAAATAAAGAAATTTGTTTTCCCAGGACTCTATCTAAAACTGTTTTTGTGTACCTCTCATGTGAATGCTTTGCAGAGCTCACATCAGTTCCTGCAGTCCTCCGGAGTGCCATGATAGTGAGTGGCCGGAGGGGAGCTAAACGTGGAACATGTGAGCCTGCTTTCACAGTGGAATTCTTGCTGCCTGCATAGTATAGGCTCTGGGAAATACAAAAACCTGTTGCAGAGGCCACAGAAGTTTCTCCAATCTGCAGGAGTGCAGTAAGAGTGACGCAGTGAGTGAGCAGGTGGCGGGAGTGGTGGAACAATTGAACGTGGGAACCTGCTTTGGCAGAAGTATTGCCTGCTTAGCAAATACTGTATATTCTAAGAAAACTTTCACATCCCATGACAGTTCTTTGATCTTGTTCTTTGTATTCTCTATTGCACTCCTGGACAGTCTTGGCATGATGATAATGTTGCCATGGTAAAACCTGCGTGGGAAGCACTACAGAACCAGACAGGATGGTAACAGTACAGACTGGAAAGTTACTCCTAATAATCTAAGAGTTTCCTAACATACAGCATAGAAATCAAGTCAGGATTCCTATGATTTCTATGATGTACCGAGATCATCTCTGGCATTTACTGCTTTAGTTGCTGTGGAGCACGCTTACATTGTTGTGATCGTGCTTAGCCATGGCAACAGCTGTGAAGGGACTATTTTAATAAGATGTAAGGTAAAATGTAAATACTAGATAGTAAACATTGTAATCTGTCTAATTTTTCTGAAGATCAATTTTTATAATAGCAATAAGGTACTCCCAGGGGTTATTTTAATGTGCAAGTTAATCACCCCCTGGGTGCAATATGGCACTCGGTTGTGCCTCATGCCATATTACAGCCCCAGGGGGTGATTAACTAAAACATTAACATAACCCCTGGTCCTACCTTATTGCTTAATTTGCATGGTTTAGGAACTATTAACTACTAATTGCATAGATTTTACCTTGTTGTATAATGTGTAATTGCTCTAGTAGCATTAATAACATTATTTAAGAATTCAGTGCTTCCCCTTTTATCCACCAACATCTGCACATCCTAAATTTTGGCAGATATAAGATGGTGTCAGTTAAAGAGGGAGATAAAGTCCTTGATTTTCAGTGATCCCCTTAGATCGGTGCACTGTGTGCCAAACCACCATCTGCAGCAAACTCAAGTGTGCCAGGGACCCTGCAATGGATTTTGGAAGAAAAGGGATCCTGGCATCAAAGTATCTGAGTTTTCTGCAAGTTGACCCATGCACTGAACAAATGGTACATGGGAAGGAAATGTTGCAAGCTGCAGGACAAGCTTTCAGCAGTAGCAGCCACTTATGACAAACTGCCATCCTTCGCCCAGGTGGCTGGTGGGTTGTGCTGGATGGGATATGCCTCACAGGGGTGAGACCAGTTGGGGGGGTGGCAGCAGCTCCCGACAGGCCCAGTGCATGGCTGCCACCAGACAGTGTAGGTCTGTGTTGGTGGGTAGCCATACCTGTACCACCAAGGGTGACTTAAAGGAATCCTTCCTGCCACAGGCCACTAACCATTCCAGTGGTGGTCTGGCTGGCATCAGGAGCTGTGGGGCGCCTTCACAAGAGGGTCCCAGGGTCACTCTCCCTACACAGCAACAGCTCCAAGAGTGCTGCATGGAATGTTAGACACTGGTCTAACAGCAGGGTCTGTGTCCCATTGGGTGGGGGCTTCCAAATCCCACTGTAGGTGAAACTGTAGCACTGCCCCAGTGCAAGCCCCCTTCTGCCATGGCACAATGGTGTGGCCATCGCAAGGATGGCACAAGCCCATTTGATGCAGACAGTCCCCCCAGTGATGCAGGGTGTGTTACAAAATTGGGACTGACACAAGGTGTGGCACAAGTAGCCTTTTGTGCCATTTCTCTTTGTCACGAGTGTCTTGTGTCTGTCCCGATGTTTTGAAAATCGGGCTCCACATTTTTGGAAAATGTGACTTGAGCTCACACTGGCATTAGGCAAGGTAAGGCAATGCAGGGCAAATTTTATTTAAAATACTGCCAATCCCTGGGGCTCTGGGCACTGTACACAAAAAAACAGAAAAAATAAATACACAACTTATCAATAGATAAAATAGTGTTAAATATACAGCAATGATAAAGTAAAATAGAAGTTGCCTAAATAAATAACTGAAAATACAAACCTCTCACAAAAGCTGTTTCATCAAAATATCAGTATCCAGGCAGAACTTAAAAAGCAGGGTCAGGGAAAGCTTGATTAAATAAGAAGGCCTTGAGATGGGTCTTGAACACGTCTACTGAAGGGACCTCCCTTACAGCTGGAGGTAACAAATTCCACATGATGGGGCCAGCGACACTAAAAGCTCTGTCACCAGCTGTTTTTAATCTCATCCTGGGAATCCCAAGTAGGCCCCTAGAGGAGGAGTGGAGGGGACAGATTGAGACAGCATGTGTAAGAAGGTCCACCAGTTAACCGGGGCCCAGGCCATGTAGGGCCTTAAAGGTGGGCAAGCCCACCTTAAAGAGGAACCTCCACCTGACCAGCAGCCAGTGCAGTTCACGCAGCACCGAGGTGATGTAACAGTACTTAGACTGCCCCATCAGCAGCCTGGCAGCTGCATTCTGCACCAGCTGCAGTTGGCAGAGGGTACCTCCCTAGACCCCAAGGTTGAGCACATTACAGTAATCAAGCCTTGATGTCATGAAGGCATGCCCCAAGGTAGAGAAGTCCAGGGGCATAACTAGAGGTTTAATCCTGGTGATATTCCTCAGATGGTAAAAACCAGTACAGACAATGGATGACACCCGAGATTCAAGTGTCAATCTGCTGTTCAGGATAATGCCAAGATTGTGCATCCTAGAGGAGGCTTTCAGTAGCACAGAACCTAGGAAAAGTCACATCTCTTCCCCAGAAGCCATCCTATCACATCTTCTGTTCAACTCCACTACCACTACCTCTGTCTTATCAGAGTTCAGTCATAACCATCCGGAGGCCATCCAGTCATTGATCTCAGCAAGGCAGTTATTTAGCACATTCACTGCACTGGGTGTCCCAGGAGCAAAGGAAAGGTACAGTTGGGTATCATCTGCATAGCAGTGAAAACCCAGACTGTACTTCCTAATGAGCTCAGCCAGGGGCAGCAAATACATGGCGAACAGCATTGGTGACAAGACTGAACCCTAAGGTACTACACAGGACAGGAGGCTCAAGGAGGAGGAGAAATTCCCCATCACTACCCTTTGCCTCCTGTTTGTAAGATAGGACTCAGACAAGCAGATGACAGTGCTGGTGAGTCCACTTAATTCCTTCAGGTGGTCAAGTAACATGCAATGGTCCACCATGTCAACAACTGAGGAGAGATCAAGGAGAATGAGAATTGTCCCCTCTGCTCAATCTCTCATCCTGAGGAGGTCATTATGCACCCACATTTAATGCAGTTTCTGTGCTATGCCTCACACAAAACCCAGACTGGAGAGGTTTATATAGATCATGGGCCATAAGGTGCTCCTCAAGCTGAAGCGCCACAATCTTCTTGAAAACCTTAACTAAAAAAGGAAGGTTGGAGATGGGATGGTAATTTACCTTGACATCAGGGTCTAAAGATGGTTTATTCAGAAGGGGTCTTACCAGTGCCTCCTTCAAGACATATGGGCAGACCCCCTCTGACAAAGAACACTGGACAATCAAGGCAAACACCAGCCCTACGGAGTTGACACATCCCATCAGGAACCATGTTGGCACCAGGTCCAGTTCACAATAAGTGTGCTTCAGTAAGGAAATAACCTTGATGACCTTGGCCACCTCCACTGGTCTAAACTTGCTCCAGCTAGATAGAGTGCTTTCTGTTAGCCCAAGGTGACTACTATTGGCCACAGTCTGGCTCACTGGCAGAATTCCTCACCAGGTGGTAGACACTCTGTCTGAAAAGAATTGAGCAAACTCTTCACATAAAACATCAGAAAAAGTATTTTTTTTTGCTGTAGATAGGCAGGATGTAAAAGTCTGTCAACAGTCCGAAAAAGCACCATTGGTCAATTCTTCCTGGCAGCAATCTCCCTGGACAGGAACTTACAGTTGATTGCCCCCTGGTACTCACTGTAATGAGCATGCAGGGCAAGTTTGTCTGCCTGCAGCCCAGTCTTCTGCCAGCAGCACTCTAGTCTCTGACCCATAATCTTCATTGCCTTGAGCTCCCCATCAAACAATGGGGACCTCAGGTGAGAAGACTTGGGCCATATATGGACCGGTGTGAGGGAGTCAAGCGCATCAGACATCGCCTTATTATAGTTGGCAGCTGCCATGCACATGCCCCCCCCACATGCTTTTTCCCCACTAGATAGGTCAGCCACCACCAGAAAATCCTCTTTGGTCAAACCCCTCAAAGGGTGGTAGCTTACCATCTCCACAGGGGGAGGGCTCTCGGGGAGGGGTCTGAATGACAACTCCACTGCACAATGATCGTACAAAATGACCTGATCAGTTTTGAGATTAATTATCTCAAGCTCCAGAAGAGAAGACCAGATCCAACATGTAGCCGCCCTAGTGGGTCACGGAAGAAACTTCTTGCGACAGGCCCAGAGATGTCATAATCTGGAGGAGATTATAACCAAGCCTAGAGGATTCGTCTTTGGCCCAAACATTAAAGTCCTCCAGAACTAAACATCTGGGGGCCTTCAATGGTTTGCTGATGACAAAGTCGGCTAACTCCTGAGGGAATTCTCCTGCCACCCCAGGCAGGCAGTAAAGCAGGTGAATCCTGAAACTTGCACTCGGACCCCCACAAAGAGCCACACATTCAAAAGAACCCAGAGCTCTCACTGGGTGCATGGTGAATCCCAGCTCAAATCAAAACAGATGGTCACCCCTCCATACTGCATTCCACCCTGGGGCAGTGCACTACACAGTGCCCGGTGGGAACAGCAGCTTCTAAAACCTGGCCAGCATCATCACCCACCCAAGTCTTTGTGATGCAAGCCAGATCAAGTGAAGAAACCAAGTCCGCTATAATTGTAGTTTTGTTTCTGATCAGTCTGGCATTGCAAAGCAATGCCCTCAGGGGCTTGGTGAAAAAAGCCACCCCTCTGGCAGGTGGTGGATAAAACAGGGGCAGATAAAAGAGGAAGCCTTGTGTTTTATAGGAAATAATAGTTCTTATTTTACCTTTTTCTAAATGATAACAAAATATTTCCTCCTCCCAAACTGTCCTCACAAATTATGATTGTTGCACATTTCCATATATGACTTATGTCATGTGTGTACTGCAACTTTCTTATGTCCATTTAATTTTATAAAATACTTTAAAGACAGTGCAGACTTAGTGCATTTGTTAGTTTCACCATCCAAACTTAAATTGGGACTATAACAAAGACACTCTGGGTACTCAACATAGCAAAAAGTTTCGTAGATAGGACATAAATTTTTCCTGAGTAGATCTCAGGAATATAAAAGGGAGCAGCCAAGATGCTACTTGTAATAAATACCGGGCTGGTCGGGGTACCCTCAAGCACTTTTTGGGGGCTGTGACGTTATTCAAAAATTCTGGGGAGACATTCGGGCACGTCTAGACCCATTGTTAGGTCTTCAGGAGGCCTTCTTGCCCCTACTCTATTTAACAGGGCTGGGGTTTGAATGGCTGGTCAGGCAACAATGCTTCCACATGGCCTTAATTATGGTGGTTGCTAAAAGGCTTATTGGATGGCATTGGCTTGCTGACTCTCCACCTAATTATGAGGAGTGGCTTGAAGCCATGTTGAACATTTTGTGCATGGAATGCACCCTTTCTTATATCCGACTTTGTGAGCAGATCTATGTTGCCCGTTGGTTGACCCTTCATATGCTGCTGTTGTTGAAACTGGTGAAGGATGGCTTGGGGGGTCTCTCACACCTGGTTTATAAATGTGGATTCTTTCTTGGCCTAGTGTTTGGTTGCTGTTATATTGCTGTGTTTCTGTTGCATTACCAATACATTTTATCACTTCTGAAATTGGCTTCTCTTTAAGTTACTGTTTACCTCCTGTTTTTTTGTATAGGGTTACTTTGTTGCTCTTATTGTTAGGTATGAGCTTTACACTATACACAAGGGTTTTATTTCTTGCTAGTATTTCTGTCAGATGGAGAGTTAGTGTCTGCAGTTTGTTATTGTTAATTGATAGCACAATCTGATTATAACAGCACTTGTTATTTTTATGTTTGCTTGCATGCATGTGCAAGAAACATAGTGCCATCATCCGAGATTTTGGAGGTGTGTCACCCCCTCTTCCAATTCAGTCAGTGTGTTGGCAGGCGCGGCCCCTGTCTGCCAATGCATGCTGCAGCTGTCTATGACAGCTCCAAAATGCAGTGGCATACAGGTGAAAGGGGGAGCTACACTTCAGTGAGCAGTGATCATATATCGCCTGCTCATGCGCAGCTCCCCAACACACACACACACACACACACACGCATGCATACTGAGTGCTCCCCACACACACTCTGTGACGGGGGATGCCCAAGCCCCGTTGGCTGTGCTCGCTCTCCCAAAAAGCCTTCCAAATGCCACGCTGGGTACCCACCCCAGCATGGCAACCTCAATGTAGTATAGCCGACGGGGTGCCCAATCCCCGTCAGCTTCACTGTCCTCCCCCTGAGTACAAGGTGCCATGCTGGGAGCCCACCCCAGTGTGGCAACAATGCTATGGCCAACGGGTGCCCAATCCCCCATCGGCTTCACTGTCTCCCACCCGAAAATAGCGTGCCACGCTGGGAGCCCACCCCGCATGGCAAGCGCCCCGGCCATCTTTTTTAACCTGTAAAGAATAAACGGTCCCACGAGTCTCCCAGCCCCTCCCACAACCCACACCCACCCACTGTGCACTTGCCCCACACCCCTCACCCCTACTACTTCACGTGGATCAAGAACGTATCTTCGGTGGACCGAACACGTCTGCACTCTTCAAAGCCGACCACGAACTGAGGAAATGCTGGTAAGCTGTATAATGGGCTAGATAGGGGTTTTTCAATTTCGTTGCATATCTCAGGCATTTTTTGGAATTTTTGCACCAAATTTTCAACATGGGGTTTTTGGGACCCCTTCTCATGAATGCTGTCACTGTCATGGCATTATTCGGGCCCGAAGGGTGATTTCGCAGTCACTACGTGAAATCACCTTTTGGGACCAAATAACAAAATGACACTGCCAGTGTTCATAAGGTGGGTTCTCAAGAAGCCTATTTTGAAAATTTGGTTGAAAAATTCCAAAAAATGACTGTTTTACGAGTGTGTGTTGCGCAGTTCCTACGCACGCTCATAAGTTCGTGAATTTTCAATATTTTCACTCCAGATTTTCAACATTGCCATTTTACCACACCTTCTTATGAGTAGTACAGCTGTCATTTTTCACATCTCACCCAAAATGTGTTTCAGCCCATGTAGCGCAAAATGGCATAGTCGGTGTGCGAAACCAATGTATGGGACAAATTAAGAAAATCACAGTGACACTGTCCATGAGCAGAGGTCTTAGAATGGCTATGTTGAAAATTTGGTGAAAAAATTCCTAACAATGACTGTTTTACGAGCGTGCGTTGTACAGTTCCTACACACGCTCGTAAGTTCACGAATTTTCAATATTTTCACTCCAGATTTTCAACATTTCCATTTTACCACACCTTCTTATGAGCAGTACAGCTGTCATTTTTCACATCTCACCCAAAACGTGTTTCCACCCATGTAGCGCACAATGGCACAGTCGATGTGCGAAAGCAATGTTTGGGACAGATGAAGAAAATCGCAGTTACACTGTTCATGAGCAGAGGTCTTAAAATGGCTATGTTGAAAATTTGGTGACGAAAGTCCATAAAATGACTGTGTTACGAGTGAGCCTTGCACAGTTTCCACGCACCCTCGTAAGTTCATGACTTTTTAATATTTTAAGTCCAGATTTTCACCAGTGGCATTTTTCCACACTTCCTTATTTACAGTGCAGCTGTCATTTTTCACAACATGGCCGAAGTGTGTTTTCACACTTTCAGCGCAGAGATGCGTGGTCGCTGTGGGAAATCATTGTTCGGGACAAATAAAGAAAATCACATTGACACTGTTCATGATCGGAGGCACCAGAATGCCTGAGTTGACAATCTGCTGTAAAAAAATCCCCAACCTAATTATATTACGGGTGTGCGTTGCACAGTTTCTATGTACGCTCGTGACTTCACCATTTTTTTAAATATTTTTACTGCAGATTTGCAACATTGCCATTTTTTACACCTCCCCATGAACAGTACAGCTGTCATTTTTTATATCCTGTTCGGAATGTTTTTGCACTTGTGGTGCTAAATGCCGTAGTCGCTGTGCATAAGCAGCTTTCAGCTAACAAACTGATATTCCCCCTCTTCATGAGGTGGAGTCACAAAAAAACCATGTTGAGCATTTGGAGTGAAAATACCAACGAATGCCTGAGGTATTAGGGTTTCCAACCATAACGCCCGACCCTGTAGAGAATGATAGGCATCAGTGGTGTGACTTGGGATTCTTGCCTGTAATGCTCATACCACTCCACACCCTGCAGCCAGTGAGAGGCATCAAGGTATGCCTTGGACTCTTCAGCCCCAAACTTCACCCCATTCTCCTATATCGCACCCATCTCACCGTATTTCCTAATGGAATGGGGTGAGCATAAGGGCCAAAGACCCCAAGGAACACCGTGACACTGGTCAGTGTCTGCAGGGTGGGGTGTGGTGAAATGGCATGGCCGTTATGCCTGACGACCCAAAGGCACACCCCAATGCCTGTCACTCTCTGCAGGATGGTGGTGGAGTTGGCTTAAGTTCAATACTTCACTGCCATTCCTATTACGCAGCTCTGTAACTTCTACACTACCACTGCCAATGCCAGCAAGCAAACATTCGGCATTGACAAATGCTTGTTTATAGTAGGCTTAGTGTGGTAATAGGTCAATTATATACTGTAGGTGGCCTGTTTACCAGATCTGTGGCTCCAGCTTGTTAATCACTGTTGTTGTAGTACCTTATTTCTAGTGAGAATGATAAGTTTGACTTCTATGCCTGCCCTTTCTTCTTCATTCTCAATATCCCACATACTTGTGATGTTTATAACTCTTGTGTTGTTGCATCTGTTGTTACTGTTTGGTTTAGAATCTTAATAAAGTTTACTTAATTAAAAAAAATTGAGCAGCCTTCAAGAAAGGGGTTTGAGCTTAGACCACTTTTACATAGAGGTGGACTAAAATATAATTACTGTGCTATTGTCCTTGCAGCCTTACAACAAGAAACCATATTCAAGAGGACTCTCCCCTCTTGCAGGTGTATATGGGACTAGCTTGGATGCTGAAGGAATGTCAGAGCTGGGAAACTTTGAGGAGATGGAGAAGGCACAACAACATAGAAGTGAGTATCCATACTCTGATTAGCACCTGTTACTCGCTGTTTAGGATTGGTAGGGAACTGTGTCTGACTTCTTCTTCCATCTCACACAAGTAACTTCCAGCCTCAGAATGGAGCCACTGGATGCAAGTATGTGGTGAAGACAGTCACACTTCTGAAGACTGCCATTTTGTAAGGTGCACAAAGTGCTAGCCAAGATGACACTGAACAAGCCACAGGGCACAGTCCAATGACAAAGGATTGCACACTCTTGAGGGCTGTCCATTAGAGGTGCCTAGGCTTGATCTAGATGCTAAAGGAAACTCAGAGTAATGAAGAAACAAAGAGAAGGACAAGATTTGTTTGGAACAGATGCCTTTAGCCATGGCTGCCCTATTCTTCTCTTCAGAGAGCAAGGCTCATAGGAAAAAGCACAGGAGTTGAACCCTTGAGGGGCCAAGGCATTAGTCATATGAAGCTAGTGAGGAGCAAAAGTGTGTGAAGCCCTTAAAGGACATTAAGCACTGGGAATGGAGTCCAACTACTATTTTGGTATGTGCCCAGTGGTCCTACGGAAGTATGCTTGGCATTACTTGTGGCATATGCAGAAATATGGTAGTACAGTGTGAACATATAGGGCATATCCCTATATGACAGTAAAGCAGATATGAGCATGTTATTATGAATGAATAAGGTAGCCTTGTATGAGGACATTGACATGAATGTTGAGTCCCTAGAAAAGCTGTACAACTGCCTGAGTAGGCTGGTGGATGTTAGTTTAAATGAGAAGTAGCAGATTAAAGGTACAAATCTGGGATGGGCAGTGATCCAGAGGGACAGAAAAGCCTAGAAGGTAAAGCATGGTCACGGGAGTGACTGCCAAAATGGCAGAGAAATGCAGAGGGAGGGCACGTGAAATGGCAACCATGGGACATGTAACAGTCAAGTTTCTGGAGGGCAGAATAACTGCAGATACATGGTTGTAATATGAAAAACAAGCATTTGTCAATGCCAAATGTTTGCTTGTTGGCATTAGCAGTGGAAGTGCAGGAGTTAGACAGATGCAGTATAGAAATGGCAGTGATGTATTATACTGGCACCAACTCCACCCCCACCCAGCAGAGATAGACAGGCATTGGAGTGTGCCTTTGAGTCGCCACCCACAACAGTCATGACATTTCACCTTACCCTACCCTGCAGACACTGACAAGTGTTGAAGTGTGCCTTGGGGTGTTCGGGCTTTACACTTACTTTAGTCCATAAGAAAATATGCTGAAATGGGTGCAGTATATGAGAATGGTGTGAACTCTGGAGCCAAAGTGTCCAAGGCGCACTTCATTGCCTGTCACTGGCTGCAGGGTGGGGATGGGGGTGGAATGGCATGAGCATTACTATCGACAATCCCAAGTCACACCCCTGATGCCTGTCAGTCCCTACAGGGTAGGGCGTTATGGTCAAAAACCCTAATGCCCTGGGTATTTCTTGGTATTTTTACTCCAAGTTTTCAACATGGGCTTTTTGTGACCCCACCGCATGAACAGTGACAGTATCAGTTTGTTAGGCTAAAGGTATTTTGCACAGTGACTGTGCCATTTGGTGCCACAGGTGCAAAAACACATTTTGAACACAATGTGAAAAATGACAGCTGTACTGTTCATAAGGAGGTGTAAAAAAATGGTAATGTTGAAAATCTGGAGTAAAAATATAAAAACACTGGTGAAGTCATGAGCTTGTATAGAAACTGCACAATGCACACCTGTAACACAATTATTGTGGGGAGTTTTTGCACCAGATTTTCAATATAGGCATTTTGGGACCTCCGCTCATGAACAGTGTTACTGTGATTTTCTTAATCTGACCCAAACACTGATTTCTCACAGTGACAGTGCTATTCTGTGCAGGAAGTGCGAAAACACATTTCAGCCAGGATGTGAAAAATGACAGCTGCACTGTTCATAAGGACATGTGGAAAAATGCCAATGTTGAAAATCTGGACTGAAAATATTACAAATTCATTAAGTTAAGAAGGTACGTAGAAACCGCGCAATGCAGGCTCGTAATACAGTCATTTTATGGGCTTTTGTCACCAAATTTTCAACATGGGTTTTTTGTGACCCCACCGCATGAACAGTGACAGTATCAGTTTGTTAGGCAAAAGGTATTTTGCACAGTGACTGTGCCATTTGGTGCCACAGGTGCAAAAACACATTTTGAACACAATGTGAAAAATGACAGCTGTACTGTTCATGAGGAGGTGTAAAAAAATGGTAATGTTGAAAATCTGGAGTGAAAATATAAAAACACTGGTGAAGTCATGAGCTTGTATAGAAACTGCACAACGCACACCTGTAACACAATTATTGTGGGGAGTTTTTGCACCAGATTTTCAATATAGGCATTTTGGGACCTCCGCTCACGAACAGTGTTACTGTGATTTTCTTAATCTGACCCAAACACTGATTTCTCACAGCGACCGTGCTATTCTTTGCTGGAAGTGTGAAAACACATTTCAGCCAGCATGTGAAAAATGACAGCTGTACTGTTAATAAGGAGGTGTGAAAAAATGCCAATGTTGTCAAAATGCTGAAATCTGGAGTGAAAATATTAAGAATTCGTGAACCTGTGAGTGTGCATGGAAATTGTGCAACACACACTCTTAAAACAGTAATTTTGGGGAATTATTTTACCAAATTTGCAACATAGGCTTTTTGAGAGTCCAGCTCATGAACAGTGGCACTGTCATTTTGTTAATCGCTCCTGAAAGGTGATTCCATGCAGTGACGATGAAATCACCTCTTGGGACTGAATAACCAGATGATAGTGACTGAATTCATGAGATGGGGTCCCAAGAATACCATGTTGAAAATTTGGTGCAGAAATTCGAAAAAATTACTGAGATATGAACCAAAGCAGAAAAAAACCTATTTATGCTAATATACAGCTTACCGGCGTTTCTTCAGTTCGCAGTCGGCTTTGAAGAGTGCAGACATGTTCCCGGTCCACTGAAGATCATTGCGCTGGCCTCTGGAGATAAATATGGGGTGGGGGGTGGTGAGGTGGGGTGTGCAGAGGGTGGGTGTGTGTTAGGGAAGGGGGCAAGAGAGTCAACAAGGGACCGTTTTCACTTGTTACAGGTTTTTATTTTTTTTTAAAGACGACAAGGGACTTTTGCCACACTGGGGTGGGCTCCCAATGTGGCACCTGGAAGTTTGTTTGGGGGGGCAGTGGAGCTAACTTGGGATTGGGCACCCCCTGTTGGGCATACAGTATGTGGGTGGGAGCACATAATGACATGGGAGATTTGCCATGCTAGGGTGGACTCCCAGTGTGGCACCTTGAAGTTTGTTTTTTGGGGGGGCACTGGAGTCGATGGGGATAGGGCACCCCGTTGGACATACAGTGTGCTTGGGGGGAGTGTGCATGTGCTAAGGGGGACTGGGCACCCCCTCAGCACACAACAAATTGGAAAGGGGGGCACATCATGCCAACAGGAGGTGCAGTGACGTACAATTGAAAGACAATGACTGCTAAGGTGGTGACGTGTAGGCAATTTGCATACTGCTGACGGTACGGCAGTATGCAAATTGCCTACACATTACCACCGCCGAATGTAGCGGTTGTTCTCTTTCAACTGTATGCCACTGCATCTGAACTGCTGTCATAGACAGCTTGGACATTCATTGGTGCGGTGCGGCCATGCCTGCAAAAACTATCAGGACATTGGAAGCGGGGATGCCACACCTACAAAAACTCATATGGTGGCACTATGTTTCTTGCACATGCGTGCAAGAAAACATAATGAGTGGCAGAAAGAGCCGGCAGTAAGACAAAACATGAACCAAGTCACACCAGGAAAAACAAACAACAGCAGGATGGGGCTATGTGAAGAAAGGAAATAGGATCAGTGGAGTGCATGTACAGCTGAGATAAACCGCCTGATAAGGCAGCAATGGTAAGGGGCCCAAGAGGAGGCAGACTGAAAGAAGGGCTGTGAGATTATGGCTGTAGTCACAAGAACTGGTGGCATGGACCAGGAAGGCAGCAAGTCCCATGGACAATGAAGTATCATGGGAAGGATCAAAGGTTCAAGACAGGCAGAATGCTGGCAGCAGCCATGGCAGAAGGAGGCCACCAACAAAAAGGGAGATTGCACAGAGCAGCATTGACAGTATAAGGTACTGTAGGTAGAAAGACAACATGGCAGCATGAGGTCAAACCAGAAGCTGAATGACTGCTGTAATGAAATGAGCATCTAAAAGGCACTGGAACATGCACTGTTCAAGTTCTGCTTGGTGGTGGTATGTGGCATATGTTGCCTATTTCCCCCACGAACTGCAGACTATAGCCTTTAAATTAGCTAGCTCTTATTTGACTTTGTGATCTATATTACCATCTAGTCCATACATTAATGGCAAGGCAAGGCGATTTTATTTATACAGCACCCAGTCCCTGGGGCTTAGGGCACCTTACATAAAAACAGGCAAGGCCAAACAAGTAGTACAACACATACAAACTAAAAATACCATATACAAATCAGTAAATATGTAAAACGATAAATAAATCTCAGAATAATTAAAATACAAATGAACTAATACTGGTCACTCACCTTTGTCGGGGAAAGCCAAACCAAACAAATGAGCCTTCAGACCCTTTTTAAAGGACTCAACTGTTGGGGCCTCCCTAACAGCAGCTGGGAAAGTGTTCCATAGGGCAGGCCCAGCAGCAACAAAGGCACAGTCACCTGACATTTTTAATCTGACCCTAGGAACAGCTAGGAGGCCCCTAGTCGAGGAGCAGAAGGAATGGGCTGCGAATGCAGATGTGAGGGGATCAGCCAGATAGCCGGGGCCCAGCCCATATAGGGCCTTAAAGGTGAGCAAGCTCAACTTGAAGATGATCCTCCACCTCACAGTCAGCCAATGCAGAGCCCACAGGACTGGGGTCATGTTACTGGACCTATCCAGGCCCAACAGCAACCGAGACACAGTGTTCTGCACCAGCCGCAGCCGGCAGAGGGTCCTTCCAGTGACCCCGAAGTACAGAGCATTACAGTAATCAAGCCTTAATGAAACAAAGGCATGCACCATTACTAGCAGGTCTTCAGGCTGAACTAGGGGCTTAATCCTGGTGATATTCCTCAAGAAGTAAAAAACACTTTTGACCACAGATGACACAAGAGCATCAAGTGTCAGTTTGTAATCCAGGATAATGCCAAGATCCCACGGCCTAGGGGAAGTCATCAAAGGAACAGATCCCAGAAACAATCCTGTACTCACTCCAGAGTCGTTTCCATCATGCCTGTGACCTGGCTCAATCACCAGTACCTCTGTCTTGTCCGGGTTCAGTCACACCCAGCTGGAGGACATCCAGTCATTGTTCTCTGCCAGGCAGTTGTTAATCACTTCCATGGTGTTGCGTGTTCCAGGAGCAAATGACAAATACAGTTGGGTATCATCTGCATAACAGTGAAAACCCACACTGTAATGCCAAATGATCTTTCCCAGGGGCAGCATGTATACTGTGAATAACATTGGTGACAGGATCAAACCCTGAGGCACTCCACATGACAGGGGCTTTGGGGAGGAGAAGGAGAAATTCCCCATTACCACCGGCTGCTCCCTGACAGAGAGATAGGACTTAAATCAGTTGACAACAGTATTAGCGAGTCCACAATACTCTTGAAGGCAATGTAGAAGCACAATGTGATCCATGGTATCAAAGGCTGATGAGAGATCAAGGAGAACAAGAATTGACCTGTCTCCTCTATCTCTAGCCTTGAGGAGGTCATTATGCACCCCCAACTAATGCTGTTTTGGTTCTATACCTGGCCCTGAAACCCAACTGGAATGGCTCATAGTATGTTGAAGGACATGAGGCGTTCTTCGAGCTGTTGCACCACCATGTTCTCGACAACCTTGCCCAGAAATGGCAGGTTGGTGGCTGGACAGTAATTCACCAGGACATCAGGGTCAAGAAATGGCTTCTTCAAGAGGGGTCTCACCAGATTCTCTTTCAAGGCATCAAAAAAGACTCACTCTGACATCGAACACTGGACAATACTAATGAATGCCGGACCAATGGTCCTGACACATCTCATCAAGAAATGAGTCGGGGCTGGGTCCAGTTCACAATATGTGTGCTTGAGCTTAGAGATCTCCTAAAAGACCTCAGCCACCTCCACTGGTTTAAACTCATCCCAGACAGACAGGGTACCTCTGCTCACCCCAGGACGATCACTGCTAGGCAAAATTTGCCTCAATGACAGGATCCCCGACCAGATGGAGGACACCCTGTCAGAGAAGAACAGAGCAAACTTCTCACACAAAGTGATTGAAAAAGCTTTTTTCAGCTGTACACAAAGTCTGCCCACAGTCCGAAATAGATGAGATGATATGTTCTTTCCTGCAGCAATCTCTCTGGACAGGAACTCAGCCTTCTTATGGTTGATTGCCCCTTGGTACTCATGACAATGAGCACACAATGCCATTTTGTCCTCCTCCGACCGGGTCCTCTGCCAGCAATGCTCCAGCTTCTGACCCCTGATCTTCATTAACTTGAGATCCCTATCAAAGCAAGGGTCTCTCAAGTGAGAAGATCTTGGTTATATCTGGACTGGTGCAATGGCATTGAGCACTTTGGAAACCACCTTATTATAGGTGACCACTGCCTCACCTGTGCCAACTACACATGCAGCATCTACCCTAGATAAGTCAGCTACTGCCAGCAGTCCCTCTGGGGACAATACCCTCTGAAGGTGATAGCTAATCATCTCAAAAGTAGAGGGACTTTCAGGGGGAGCCCCAAATAAGATCTTCACCATGCAATGATCAGACCAAGCAACCTGATCAGTCTTGAGGTTTGTTATCTCAAGCCCCAGTGAACACCAGGTCGAGCATGTGGCTTTGGTGATGGGTCACAGAAGTAACTACTTGTGTCAAGCCCAGTGAATACATCAACTGAAGGAGATCAGAAACAAATTACAAGGATATGCCATCAATCCAGGCATTGAAGTCCTCCAGAATCAAACATCTGGGGGACTCCAACACCTCATCAATGACAAAGTCCACGGCCTCCTGCAGGAAATCTCCTCCCAAACCCAGAGGGAGGTAAATGAGGAGAATCCTGCAGCCTGCACATGAATTCCCACACACTGCCACACACTCAAAAGACCAGTCCGGTCCCAATGGATGCATGATGAAGCCCAAGCTGGATCTAAAACAGATGGCCACACCCTCGCCCCTGCATTCTCTCTTCAGGCAGTGCAACACAGAATACCCAGAGGGGACAGCCACCTCCAGAACTGACCTGGTTTTGTCACCCAAACAAGCCTCCATAATGCAAGCCAAGTCAACCAAGGAAACCCATCTTCTTGAAGTTAGAACAGGTTGATGCTTTGTACAACTGAAAGCTGCATGGGAGATACTAAATTGGACTAGGAATCTGCAACAAATCTCACTCTTGCTTAAATCTGAGGGAGGTGAGCCTTACTTTAAATTCTTACATTGGTATCGCTTTGTGTTTAATTATTTTAGCTTTTAAATCAAGAACGGGGTTTGAAAAACTGCTTATCTTGTGAGTAACTTCAGAAGGACTGATATACTGCATATTTGGTTTTCCCATGTGGGAAACTGGACTGTCTACTAGAATTCTGTAATAGTTTGCATCAAACTATTTTTAAATAATTTACTGATGGCTGATTAGTTGTCATAGCAAAGGCTGCAGTTTGTGTATTTGAATCCATACAGAGCCTCCGGTGGGGGAAATTGTCTTCCCCTGACTGCTTTCACAGCCCACACACCAGGTTATACTGAGCCAGGGAGGCTTACCTGTGTTGGGCTGAACTGTTTGATTTTTCTCTGTTTTTTCCCTTGCTGGGTATTTTTTCTGTTAATTTGCTGTGCAGGTTGTCTTGCTGAAAGGAAGGTCAACACCCATCATAGAGGTTGGCCAGAGTTTGTAGTTGATTGTGCCTGGAGGGCACGGCTTAGGCCCACCCCCCCTTCCACTCACTCCAATCCCCCCCTTGGTGTCACTTGCTTTATACCAGGGGTTCTGACATCATTTCCTCTAGGGGCATACAACTGTCATATCCTTACCAGCACAGCACACTGCATTGACAGTGAAAGCACACACCATTTAAAAAAGATAATTTTACAAAGGGTAAACTGGAAAGAAGACAGACATGTGCAGAGTAGTGCAATGCACTGGATGTGGGGCAGCAGTCTTCCGAGAGACTTTCTGGAGGCTGAGATACCGTCCTATTTCCAGGCAACTCTCTACTCTGAGGGATGAGGTTGCCTGTCTCCAGGCCAAAATGGATAGGAGTACAGGAACCTGCCCCATGCAGGGAACACCAGGGCCACCACCTCTGCCTCAGAGGTTCCCTAGAAGGAGCAGCAGTTGGACCACAGTGGGCTCACGGAGGGTGAGGGTGGTGGAACAGAGGCGCATCCCTTCAGACGTACCACTTCACAATCCATACGCCATTCTGGTGGAGCATAGTTCCCCTATGGAGGCACACATGGTGGAGACTGAGGAGGTTGCTGGCAACCGTCACAAGGAAGGCCCACAGGAAGATCCAAAAGGCCCAAACTGCCTCCTATGTTCATTTAATACCATAGGTTTGTTTATGTAGTGAGTGGAGACTTACTTGTTGTTTTGCAAAAGCTTGACTGGACTTTCCTGGATGCAATTCCTGACGTGAATATTGCTGTTAATTATTTTACATCTACTCTTTTGGAGTTACAAAACAAATATTTTCCTAAAGTGGTTAGGAGAGTTAGGGGTTCTTTGAATAAATGGATTACTGACCCCTTGCTGCACTTAATGAAATTAAGAGATGCAGCTTGGAAGTTTTATAAAGTAACTAAATAAGTGAGAGATTTTAATAGTTATAGGAAGCTTAGCAACAAATGTAAAATAAAAGTTAGACAGAGTAAATCTAGTTTTTTTCAGAACTTACAAACTTCAGGTCTAAATAATCCTAAAAAGTTTTGGTCTTCAGTAAACTCTCTAATTAATCCATCTAGGAAAGAAACTTTGGAAGTTTTTATACAGTAAATGATGCTCATGTGATAACTGATGTTCAGGAGATTTGTAAGTCTTTTTGGATAAATTTCTTGATTTGTCCAAATATACTCAAGCTTTTAATTTGGGTTTGAGTGTAGATTGACAGTCTTGTAATACTTCTAAATTTGGTTCTTTTTATTTTTCAGCTATTGAACCACATCAGGTTTATAAACTTTTAAAACAAATGGCTATTAGTTCAAGTGCGAGTGAACTTGAGACTAGGTTCCTAAAATTGATATCTGAATATATTACCTTTCCACTTATTTCTATTTCCAATTTGTCATTGCTTACTGGGTGTTTTCCAAATGAGTGGAAGCAAACAGTAATCAAACCAATTTATAAATCTGGTAACAGAATGGATATGAACAATTATCATCCTATCTCCCTTTTGCCACCTTTGGGCAAGATTTTTGAGAGACTTGTGAATGAGCAATTTTCTGCTTATCTACAGGATAATGGTTTTAAGACACCTGATCAGTATGGGTTTCAGAAATTTCACGGGATGGGGACAGCCTTGGCCAGGTTCACAAACCACACCAGTGTAGCTACGGATGAAGGTTTGCTCACTGGTGCTGTGTTCATGGACTTGTCCAAGGCCTTTGATTTAGTGAATCATCCCCTGCTGATCGGGATGCTCCGAAACTATGGTTTAGCAAAAACTGCTCTTGATCGGCTTCACAGTTATTTGACCAAATGACTAATAAAAGTAGGATTAAATGGAGCCTTTTCTTCTAGTAGGTTTTTACAACAGGGGTGCCCCAGGGGTCCGTCCTGGTTCCACTTTTATTTACTGTATTTCTAGACATTGTTCCATCCTTATTGAAAGGTACCCATTGTCTGATTTATGCAGATGATATTATTCTGTATAAAAGTTCTGTTTCAGCGGAACTGATAAATGAGTCTCTAAATAAGGACTTTGTTGTACCGTGTAACTGGTTACAAGGGAATCACTTGGCATTAAATAACACAAAAACAAAATGTATGCTCTTTGGGTCTAGATTTAAACTCAATAGAGCTCAGAATTGATTGATTATGGATAAAATGGGTAATAAGATGGAACAGGTAAAACAATTTTAATATATGGGAGTCCTGCAGGACCAACATTTAACATTTTCCAATCATGTAAATCTTATTTCTTGTCAAATAAATCAGAGATTATGTGTTTTATTTAAGTTTCAATCCTTGTTGACCTTACCAGCCAGACAGGCAATAGCCAGGAGTGTATTACTTCCCCAGCTAAACTATAACTCATTTCTCTTTTCAAATTTGTCTAATAGAGAGTTATCTCTCCTTACCAATGTGTTCCATGGCATCTGTAGATTTGCTCTTAAATTGCCTTATTCCACACATCATTGTGAACTATATAGACTGTCTGCCTGGCTTCCACCTAGGCGTAACTGTCTATATAGTCTTTGTTCCCTGACTGATAATATCCTCCATCAGGGTACAAACTCTCCATTATACTCATTATTATTAATTAAAGGAATTTAAGGGAACTTCAGTCAAATTATCAGATAAAATTAAATGTTCCCAAAACCAAGACCAAAATGGGGGATGGCTCTTTTTCTTATTCTGCTGCTAAAAATGGGAATGAGCTTCCTATTTTATTATATGAGAATTTTAACCATCAAACTTTTAAAATTAAGCTAAAGAATTATTTTCTTAATAAATTGCACTGTCATTGTTTTTGAGTGAGTGTTTACATGTGTATAATATTCTAATGAATGTTGCATTGTAATACTGTGATGTATGTTTATTAATTGTTAGTAATGTAATGTAATGTCATATTGTAAGTTTATTTATTTTATTTGTAACATTTTGACTGTATATTTATGGTCCCAGGTAGTACATGAAAATGGGTCTTGGTTTATTGTACTTACCTGGTAAACAAAGGTTTAAATAAATAAAAAAAAAATTAAAAAATAAATAAGGTGGAACAGGACACCACAGGGAAAGGAAGTAGCTCCTGGTGGGGGACACAATTATCAGGGGGATAGAACTTGGAGGGGCAAGGGAAAGTGAAGTAAGGTGCCTGCCTGGTGCCATGGCATGGAGGGACAGGAAGTGGATTCTGAGGATCATGACAGCAGTTGCACGGGAGACAGTGCTGGATGTCACTGTCCACCTAGGGACAAATGACTTGGCTGGGCATGGGATCAGAGCAGTGCAGGAGGAGTTTGTGGAGCTGGGGAAGGGCCTTAGACAAGTAGCTCATACAGTATCCTTCTCGGAGGTGCTGCCTGTCTATGGCATGGGTGAGGTGAGGGTACTCTGCACAGTGCAATTCAATGAATGGTTGAAAAACTGGTGTAGAGCACAGAGGCATCACCAGTGGAAAACAAAAAGTTGTTATCCCTCTGTAAAGACAGCTGGTGAGACCCCATCTGGAGTACTGCGTGCAGTTCTGGAGACCTAATCTCTGTAAGAACATAGACAGGATGGAGGCAGTCCAGAAGAGGACAACTAAAATGGTGCAGGTTCAGCACCAGAAGACATATGAAGAGAGATTTAAGGAGCTTAATATGTTACCCTCTAGGAAAGGAGGGAGAGGGGGGACATGATAGAAACTTTAAAGTACCTCAAGAGAATCAACAAAGTACAAGAGGGTAGCATCTTTCAGAAAATGAGGTGTGCAAGAACAAGGGGGCACAATTTGAAGATGGGGGGGTGGCTCAGAGGTAATGTGAGGAAGTAGTTTTTCACAGAGAGGGTTGTGGATCCATGGAACGGCCTTCCTGAGGAGGTTGTTGAGCTGAAAACAGTGTGGGAATTCAGGAATGCATGGGACAGACATAAGGCAATGCTAGGGTGTGGGGGTAGTAGAAAGTAGGCTGTTGGTTAGCTAGGATCTGCAGCTTATCCATTGGGTAGGGAAATGAGCAGTCTGGGTGGGCCAAGCAGTCCTTATCTGCCATCAAATTCTATGTTTCTATGTTTCTATGTAAGTCTGTCTTAATTGTAGCCTTGTTCCTCATTGACCTGGCATTGCACAGCACAGCCCAAAGGTGATTGGTAGGTGCTGCCAGCCCCCCATCTACCTGCCCACTTTGTCTGGTGGGAACCCTGGGGATGGAAACCAAACATATCTGGCCTCTCTGTAGGCTCTGTCTAATCCTGGGACATCTCCTGCTCCTAACCACCCCAGTACCACTCACCTCCGCTGAGCACGCTGCACCTTGCTGCCGCTAACCTACTTGTTCCCTCATAATGCCAACCTCCCTGCAGTGCCTAGCTGCAGTAGTCAAAACAAGGAGGTCAGAAAAGGGATGGCAGTCACACAGCTGGGATGCAGCGTATGCCAAGTGCTAGGGCCCAGGGCTCTATCACATCCTGACACAGACCAGTACACCCTGACTAATTCTAAACACCCAACTATCCTTGGCCCGGCAGGGATAGTTATATTCTACTGGGCTATACAACTGTTATAAAAAAACACTCATCACAACCACCTTAATACAGAATAAAACTATCAACTCACACAATCCACACACACCACACATTCACACTCCCACCTAAACCAAACAAATTCCCACCCACCGAATTCCCACTCTCCAAATAATAAAATTAAATAATAAATAGACCAGAAATTAGTCTTCAGGAAAAACCAAGTGCTGTGAATAGAGGGACATACGATTACAGCTCCTTCATAGGAGCATCGTACAGAGCCAGTTTACCAAGTTCAACTTAAATGATCAGCACAACTTTCCAAAAGCAGATCCTGCTAGTATGGTAGTGCCACAGTATGTTCTCACCAGACTGTACACAATCCCACACAGGAACTGTGCTCTCATCACTAAAGTTCCATAATGATAGTTTTAGAGCAAGTGCCGCACTGCAGCAGGATTGTCTAAATCAGGAGGAAAACTTTATGGAGATTGCATTCCTCAGTATAATGATTATCCCAGTGGCTGTTCTCACCCACTCCAGGAACAAAATTGTCTGGGACATAGATCAGAAACAAACCAGGAGGACATGAACTCACCAGAGCCAAGTCCTGAAACATACCACTCAACATCTTTCTCACTGGTGCTCAGTGAAGTCTGACATGAGCAGAACTTCCACAAATGAAAAACTCCTCAGATCAGGATCAGCAGTTTTTAATTTCCACAAAAGAGCAGTCCGAATTGGGAGCCACACCAGCTAGTTCTCCACTGTGGTTCTCCCACCAGGTCCCACAATGAGCCGGCACAGCTTACAGACCAGAGAAGACAAGGTCGCAATCCACACTAATTTGCAACACCACTCACCTGCCAGAGAGAAACACTCCAATAATATGTTTCAGATGAAAAAGTTCTATAGTGAACTATATCTCCTGATAAAGGCCTCAGCTGGCAACAAGCAGCTGTAATTGGAGCAGCCTCGGAATTCCTTGGTCCACAGCCAGCCAGTCTTCCGAGTCAGACCCGGTGGTGACAGATTCATAACACGTCAGTGAGCCCCTGCAGGTGTGGACCTCCTCAAAACAGTGCCTCCGGTCAAACGCTCACCTTCTGACTACAACACTCAACTGTGATCACTGTAGTTGCTCTTCCTGTTTCACTCCTCCAGGAATTCCTCCAGCAAACTCATAGCACTGGAAAATGAACTAACTGAAAACAAAAACAAAAACCTGGCTCCTCACACTACACTCACTCACCTGACCCTACCCAATGCTTTGTCCTGACCCTAACATCTAAAGTAAAACCTAAAAACAAAGTTAAAATTTAGGACGTTCACCACGACAAGCAACTGCAAAGTCACTGCAGCAAAAAATCGCTTGGAGTCTCCTAAAATAAAATGAATAAGTGTAATATAAGGAAGAGGATTTAGCTCTAATCAGAGCCACTGTGGACAGCAGCCCAGCATGGCCACCATCTTGCTCCTTCTCCTGTTCAAGCAACAGCTACAGATGCATAATGAGGAGTTAAAAAATAATTTACCTACTGTAGCTGGCCCTTCAGTGCAGCGGTAGGTCTACTACTCATGGCACCAGCATTCCGAGCTTGGACATAAGCTCAGGACACTGGGATCCAGCCATGCTGTAATAGGCTGTCCTGGTACCTGGTCACATAAGGTTCACCAGTAGTTATTGTTAGGTTCCCACCACTGGAGGATATACGTACATACGAACATATGAATGCACCTGCAGATAAAGACCTTACCATCTATCAAGTTCGCTTGAATGTGCAGCTCCCACTACATTTACAGAGGGAAGTGGCCCTCATTTCCTCCCTCTTCCGTGTTAAGTACCCTCTCCACCCACGACATTCTATACCTACAACTTTTGTCCTCATTCTATCCAAACCTCTCTTGAAGCTATCCAGCACTTTTAAGGATACCTTCTCTTCTGGCAACTCATTCCACTTAGCCACTACCCTTTCTGTGAGAGTTCCTCCTCAACTCTTTTTTGAACCTTCCCTCCCAACAGCTTCAGGCTGTTACCCCTAGTGGTCTTGTTTCTACTACAGTTGAAGAATCCCTCTGTGATCATCTTGTTTATACCCTGAGGTATTTGAAAGTCTCAATCATGTCTCCCCTTTCTTGTCTGTCCTCAAGAGAGTACATGTTGAGCCCCCTGAGCCTCTCCTCATAGTTGTTACGTTGCTGGCCCTGAATCATCTTTGTTTCCCTTCTCTGTACCGCTTCCAGCAAGTTGATTTCCTTTTTTAGGTACAGGCACCAAGACTTCACAGTGTGCTCCAGGTCAGGTCTCACCAGGGACCTGTACAATGGTAAAATGACCTCAGCCCTCTTACTTGTGATTCCCCAGGCAAAGTAAAGCAACAACTGATTCACTTTGGCTACAGCTTTCCTGCACTGTACTGAGTGTTTTAGGTCACTCTTGATAACTACATCCAGGTCCTTTTCCTCCTCCCTGACTTGGTTACTTGTGCATCACCCAGCTAGTACTTGGTCTCTGGATTTTTCTCCCTAAATGCCCAATTTTATATTTTTTTAGCAGTGAACCTCAGTTGCCAAATACCCAACCACTTCTCCAGATTAGGCCTGTCATTCCTGAGTTCCTGTTCCCCTTCTTCAGTGTGCACCCTTCCACACAGCTTTTTTTTTTTTATGTCCCCTCCTCCCTGTCAGCCCTCCTTCATCGAAGCATCCAGCCCTACCATCCTGATGTCTACCAGGACTTACCTGCTGGCCATCTTCCCCCAGGGTGTGCCCCCCCCCCCAGCAGGATCAGTGGGGTTCTCCAAGCCCCACAGAGTACAGATTCAGTTTGGGCCAGCATGCCCAGTGGGTCAAGTGTGGGGCCTGTAGGCACTCCTTCTCACATGCCATCAGGAATTTTTCCATGTTCTGTTCCCGGGGAGGTGCAGCATACAATGACATCATTTGTGGTGCTCTTGCACAATGTGCACTGACATCTGCCACACCTCCCAACCTTCTTGGCCCAGGCTACCTTTCTCCCAGCTTCCACCAGGGGCCAGGTAACCATTGGATTCTGCCCACCCTTACCCCCCAGAGGAGGAGAGTGGTCCTATGGATGCTCGCTCCTCCTCCCGCTGATCAGCCCTCCGACACCCTGGATTCACTTCCAACTCAGTTTGTTGGCATTGCAAACAGTAGCTCTACCACTACACTGGCCAGCTCCTCCCACACAGTGTTGTGTTGTTTGTGAACAGACATATCTTCACCCTAATCCTGACCACAGCATCACTTATGAATATGTAAAACAACACAGGGATGAGCACAGAGCCCTGTGCTACCACACTGGTCATGGGCCTAGCTTCTGAGAATTCCCTACCCACTATCACATCTATCTTCTGTCTTACAGCCAATTTCTGACCCATATAATCATTTTTTCACCTATGCCTAGGTCTTCTAGTTTCCTGACTTGTCTCCTGTGAGGAGCAGAGTCAAAGACCTTCCTGTAGTCTTGGTACAAGATATCAACTGTTTGACCCATGTCCGCTGCCCTGGTTATCCAGTCAAAGAAGTTGATCAGGTTTATTTGGCAGGACCTCCCTGACACAAACCCATGCTGCCCAACATCCTGGAGCCCATTTTCCTCCACAAAGCCTACCGGTCACTCTTTCAGGATAGACTCCATCAGCTTGCCCACTACTGAGGTCAGACTGACAGGCCTGTAGTTCCCTGGTTCATCCTTTGGTCCACTTTTGTGGAGAAGTGCAGAGTGTGTAGTTCTCCAGTCCCGTGGCACAATCCCTGTCTCCAGGGAGGTGTTAAACAGGTCTGCTAGCAGCCAGGTGTTCTCCACCAGCTATTTTAAGACACTTCGGTACACAACATCTGGCCCTGGAGATTTATCTACTTTGAGGGCTCTTAGACCCTTTAGTACCCTGCTTGCATGAATAATGCCATCTGTGGTTTCCTCCCTACTCCCAGCCCCCAACTACACTGTGGTAATGGCATGTCCTTTTCTCTCGTGAAGACAGAACAGAAGTACTGATTAAGTACCTCTGCCTTCTCTTCGCTACTCACAGCCAAACCCCCCCCCTTTTTTTAATTTGACTGTTTTGTCCCTGTTGTTCCTTTTCTCACTTATATATTGGAAAAGGGTCTTCTCCCCTGTTTTTACCCCTGTGCTAACTACAATTCCAGTTTAGCCTTTGACACCCTAACCACTCAGCTCACCTCCCTTAACTTAACACAGTGCTCTGCTCCATTCTCTTCTTTATGAGAATGTTTAAACATTTTGAAGAGTGCCCTTTTGTCTGCCACAGCTTTTGCCACCTCCTTACTGAACCACCAGGGCTTTTTAGCTTTTGATTTTGTACTTGATTTTGGCACACTTGCTAGGGGTTTCTATCAGTCCCCCCCTTTATTATTGGCTATTTTTAATCTACATCCACTTCACTTCTTATCCCAGCAAGGTGGCCAACAAGAACTTTTTTCATCCTACTAAAGTCAGCCCTCCTAAAGTCCAAAACCCTTATCTTGGTTCTGACCATCCCCCTGCCATGTTCAGGTAGAATCATACTACATGGTGATCACTACCTGCAAGTCTCTTCCATCTGTACCTCCTAAACATGTCCACTGTTGAACAGTGCCAGGTCCAGTATAGTTCTCTTCCCTAGTGAGCTGTAATACAGTGTTGCCCAGAAAGTCACTCTGGATTGCATCCAGGATAATCTGCTTCCTAGTGCTGGAGGTAGCCGGGATTTTCCAATCTACCCCTAATAGATTGAAGTCCCACATCATAACTACATCACCCTGCTGGCCATTTCGGTGACTTGAGATCCTGGTGCCCTGTCTAATTTCTCTTCCTGGGAAGGCAGTCTGTAAATTATCCCCAATCTTAGTTTCTTCTGTCAGAGGATTGCATCTATATCCACAGAGCTTCTGTCTTATCCTCCGCCACTTTCTCTCTGGTACAAATTATCCCTTCCTTCACATACCATGGCTTGTGTCTCTGTAATCGCCCCTTTGTCCACATTATCCTCTGCCATCAGTGAATGCAAGTCTGGTATCTTGTTACCCAGACTTGTGACATTCAGAGATACCACCCTCCATCTTGGCTCTGTACTTTCTATGACCTTAATTTGCTCCCCCATCACAAATCTCCTCCTTTGGTTGGCTCCCCTGCCAACCCCCCATCATATATTCCTGCTCCCTGTGCTACTTTGATTGGGGAAGAGGCCAGACAATCCCCTCCCTCTGGTGAATAAGAGTTCTCTACATCCCACCAGCTTCCCCCCAGTTTAATTGAGATTGTTCCCTATATATTCCTCTAGATTGCCCTTCGGGACCCTTGTACACTCCCTACTAAGGATTCAATCTGTTTGGTGCATAAAGATCCTTGTTATCCCAGGTTTGTCCCCAGTTCACAACAAGTCAGTAACCCTCTTTTTCACTCCACCCCTTAAGCTATACATTAAACTCCTCTATCCTTACCTCCCTGAGTGTACTAGTTCTTGGAACCAGAAGCACCTCAGAGAAAGCTACAGTACTCCCTGCCTCTCTGCACATTCTCCATAATTCCGTAAACCTCTCCTGCACTTCCTTTATTTCATATCCTTCAATGTAATTTGTCTCTAGATGCACTATAATGTGGGGTTTCTTTCTCTGCTGCCCCATATACTGTGTTATATATAGTCCGACTCTACCTGCTGTCATCCCTGGCATACATTCAATTTTCTTTCGGTTTGACCTTCACTCTTTTCTGCCCAATCTTATTCCCTTCATTATTGAATCTTTCTATCTCCATCCTACTTTAGGTTGTCTTTTCTCTTGCTGAGTCATCTCTCCACTCACACCTGACCCCTCTTTCACCTCATTTCTCACTTGTTATTCACCATGTCTTACTATACTAGATGTCACATTTCCCCACCCCACCTGCCCCTCCTCTCTCACCCCTGGCCCACTCTCCATCATAACTTTATGTTTTCTGGCCTGCCCTCTACTCTTCCTTTAGAAGGCAGTATAACGCAGTGGTTAAGGGCACTGAGTTGCAAACCTGGAGACTTGGGTTTGAATCCCACAGCCCCCACATGAATACTGTGTGACCCTAAGCAAGTCACTTAACTTCCTTGTGCTCCCAGTAGCACCTGGAAACAAGTTCTAGCTTAGTGTGCCTTTCCTGGTTAAACAATTTTTACCCTTCCCCTTTATGCTTCCCTTGTGTATTCTTACCTCTGTGCTTCCCTTGTCTTTTCCTTCTCCCTCTTCACTTGCCATTCCCGCCATTCTTTTCTCACCTGATCCCAGCATCTCCTGCCTCTCTCCTTACTTCCCAGGCGCCATCCACCCTACTACGTCCACCTCTCCCTGTATGACTGTCCCTTCCCAATCCTCCAGATTCCATTTCCCCTTCCATGACCAGTGGGAGAAACCTGCTCCACATTCCCTCACAATCCTAAAATCTGTTCTGCATTTTTTT
The DNA here is from genome assembly GCA_016271365.2 of Neoceratodus forsteri. NCBI lineage: Eukaryota > Metazoa > Chordata > Ceratodontiformes > Ceratodontidae > Neoceratodus > Neoceratodus forsteri. Next base: position 928,126,486 of record CM057458.1, on the reverse strand, counting down.
ACATTTTCTCATATTCCCACCTTTCTTTTGTGCTATCTGCCATTGCCTTCCTTGAGCTTCCAGGTCCTCCTAGATAATGGTACCCCAGGAGCTTGCATGATCACATACACCTACATCCATGGGCTACCAAGCATCTCTTTCTTGAGCAACACCCATCTGTCTTCCTCCCCCTTACCCAGCATCTTTCACACTCCATACCATACTTGCCAGCTTCCATCTGAGCTGCTTTATCTCAGCCATTAGTTGCTAATTAATTGTCATTAATCATTCACGGATTCTTCATGTTGGACATCCCACATTGAACCAGCCTGTTTACATGAATAGCAGAGCCCCACAGCCGTTACAGCTCACTACCCATTTCCAATGTCCTGTTGTGTAGAATTTGTCCTATCCCCCCACATGTTCCCTACTCCATGTCTAGTCATCCCCATACTATGTGATTTTAGTTGTTCCTCCTTTTGTTAACTGATTTGTCCCTTATACAGTTACTCTAAAATGAGTGTGCTGCTTCTATAATAAGTATTTTCTTCCCTTTTCCTACTTCCTGTACCAACTTTGATGGTTTTATGTGATAAGGGCGTGTCCCTTATCGCACCACTCAATAGAACGATGAAAAAAAATCGCCCACGGCAAAAGGCCGACTTCATATTAGAGAGACCACCGCAAACAGTGACGGTCCTTTAAAAACATAAAATGCATATTTTTTTTGTGGGGCAAGCCCCCCGCACCCCTCAACATAAAAATTCTTAACTCCAAGGGAGCAGACTTAGAAAATAAGAGAAACTTCCCCCTGGAAACAAAATTGTTACCTGCACTGAGATCCAAACCCAGCACCTCATACTCCAGGTGCAGTAGCTTAGCCACTACACCATGCAGCCAGCTTGGCAGAGCTTGGCCAAATAATTATTTTATCCCCTTTCCTCACAAGTGTAGCATGTATCCGTGAATGCTACACTCGCTTTCTTTATTGAAAGCTTCTTTTCACTACTCGTTCTGCATGGGAGCAGTATTATTGAGTCGCTCATTTTGAGTCACTCAATAATACTTGTTCATATGTGGTGCTACCAACTTTGTTCTTACCCTTGATGTAAATTACTATCCCCTTATGTAATAACTAAACTACAACAAATTAATAACAATAACAATTCACTGTTCTGCAACATTTCACAACTGACAACACTTAGCATCAATATAAGGAATAGTGTATGGGCAACTATACCTAAGAAGGCTATGTTTCCATTGAGGGGTTGAGATGACAGCATAGGGACCTTGAGAGTGAAGCTCGAGATGTCCCAGTGTTACCTCATCCCTGAGACAGATACACAGCCTTGTTTGTGTATCATTGACCACACACTATTTTTTAAAGTATACGGTTCCCCAAAATTGTAAATAAGTTACATTTCTGAAGGCTTAAAGTTTCACAAGGTTTCACAACTTGTGCTTGCACTCCCACGCCATCTAAGCGGTAGCAGCTAAGTGAGGGAGGGAAAGTGAAGTGCAAAAGTCTGACTGGAGTTTGGCAGACTTCACCATAAGACCTTCTTGTAAGCGAAGGAGCTTCCAACTACTATCTGTTATCTCCTACTTGCCAAATTTACTAAACTGTGTGTTAGCATCAGACTGCTTCTATACTTTGTCCTCCCATTTGAACTGTGTCTGTAAGCTGTGAAGTGCTCCAGTATTACACTGAACTGCGTCTCAAGCTGTCAAGTGCTCCTGTATTACCCTTTCTGCTATGAACTGCCATTTAAAAGTGCAAGAATCTCTAACACTGGCCCACATTGTGTGATCACATTTTAGAGCTGTGTCCTGCTGTTCGAGTGTGGAATTGACTGTCCATTGAGAAGTGAGCATTGCTGTTTGCTGAATCAAAACTGTTTATTTATTTATTTTACATACTTTAGGATTATAACCTTTGAGTCAGAGACTCATTTACAAAGGCTCCATGTCAGAGTACAGAGAACAGAACATACAAAATACATAGTAACAGCATGATGGAAGTCAAGTGCACAGTTAATATGAAAAATGGAATGTAAATAGGACCAATCAATTTTACTCAATTTTTGATTATTTGCAATGGGTCTGGGATTGGTTTCAGTGTCCCCACATACTAAAATTATATTAACAACAGGAGTACATGATTACAGTTGCATACAGTCATGTATCATGTTACATTTTGGAAAAATATAGGCAGAGTTCGGCAGCTGTCATAACAGATCTGTTGCTTAACACACACTGCACTGGCTGCTAGCTCTAAGTTGTAAGCACCTGAAATTACTTAACTTTGCCTGCAGGCTTTCTTCCCATTGATGGCAGCTATGGGAGGAGGCATCTGCCTACAAAAGACTATTCATTCAGAACACAGCAGCATCTATGCAGTGGCGGCTAAGTGGGAGAGGCAAAGTGAAGCACAAGAGTCTGACTGGAGTCAGAACAGAACTGAACCGGGACACAAAACTCTGCAGCTAAGACTTTAATACACGTTACATCTATTGGTTTATTTGACATTAAGTTTGTGTACTAATATTAACATGGCTAATGGAGGCTTTCTTATGGGTGCAGCGTTCATTATTTCTGTACTGTGTGCGGATGTCATCATTGCTCATATAAGTGAATGTGATAATGCACGTAGGGTAAATGTATCAAGTATGACGGCTCACAGCTCAGCATACAATTGCACACTAAATTACTGTCATTCTGTGAGCACAATGGGCAAATACATTGCTATAATGGGGATGACTGTATTAAGAAACAGAGAGTGATGGTTTCATTGGTACGGCTCTGTTCCCAAGCATGGATTTATTGCTTGCTGTTGCTGTTATGTTCTGGGAACATTGAAACCAATCCCAGACCCATTGCAAATGATTTAGCTGACATTGACTACTTTTTCTGCTGGGCTCAGGAATATGCACTTTAATGTTCAGAGTTCAATGTCTAAGTTTCATGAAGTGGAAGCTTGGACTGTATTGTATAACCCAGATGCCATGGCTTTAAGTGAGACCTGGTTGAATTCAACAGCACTAAATTCTGAACTAAATATTCAGGGCTCTAAAATATTTAGAAATGATCACACTTCAGGGAGGGGAGTGAGTTATGTTTTATATAAAAAATGATTACTTAGTGGAGGAAAAAGTTGTAATGCTGAACGATATGATTCATTGTGAACATCTTACTATTCAAATTCTACTGGGTTGCACAAAAAATATCATTGTGTTATAGCCATGTTCCTCCAAAAGTAAATAATATTGGTTTACAAGAATTTGCTGATCATTTGGATATTAAGGCAATGGGAGAACTTATGCTTTTAGGTGATTTAATTCTAATTGGTGTGGATCTGAGATCACAAAATTAAGTGGGGTCTTGATTCAAACTAATTAACAGCAGATGATTACAGTTCCAACTAGATAAAATACTAAGATGAGTAGACATGCAGTATTGGATTGGATATTGACAACTAAATCAAACCATATTAAAAAAGATGGTTTAACTGCTGATTTCTTGAGTGATCATCACCATGTATTCTGTCTCTGGAAACAAAGTAACTTAAGGAAACCAAAACCAATTAAACATACATTTAGAAACTATTCTAATTTTGATCTGCAGGGTTTCCATACAGAATTGAGTAAAATTGATTGGTCCTATTTACATTCCATTTTTCATATGAACTGTGCACTTGACTTTTTTATTTCTGAATTTACAATAGTCCTTGGATCAGTTTGCTTCTTTTGTAAAGTGTAGAACAAGTGGAAAAGAATCAAATTGGCTTAGCTCTCCACTGCTGAAATTAATAAGAAGCTGAGATAAATCATGGAAAAAAATATAAACTTGACAAATCAGAACTGAATTTTCAGTTATTGTTGTTTAAGGAATCAATCCAAATCTCAGATTAAAATAGCAAGCATTAACTATTTAAAGCAAGAACAAATTGATGACTTACCAGACAATAGAACATTTTGGAACACAATTAATAGATTAATCAGCCCCACTAATGGTTCAGAGATGTCAATGAAGTTAAGAGAAGATCTACTAACTTTTCATTAGAGTAAAGCTAATGAATTTAACAAAAGATTTACTAATCTGGATATGTATTATGTCGAGGTTGACAACTGTCTTTCAGATAGCGTTATTGACAGTTCTAGTGTGAGACTTATTTCATTTAAAAATTACCACACCAAATGAAGTAAGTAAATTACTCATGCAGATAAAACAAGATAGCTCAGGAGGGTATGATGGGCTTGTTCCCAGTTTGTTAAGAAATGCTGCAGGGGAATTAGTTTACCTGTCAGTATTCTCTTTAACTTAGCCTTCTCCTTGGGACAGGTTCCTGATATATGGAAACACTCACTGGTTGCTCCTATTCACAAGTCTGGTTCTGTACACAGATTTGGAAATTAAAGACCTATATCCATTTTATCAGCCCTGGAAAAGGTTCAAGAAAAAAATTCTTTACAATTAATTAATTAACTTCATTGAACAGTCTGGATTAATGTCCCAGAGTCAGAATGGGTTCAGGATGGGATGAAAGATAGAGACTGCCTTAGTCGAGTTCATGGGCATGGTTCTAGAGGGTTTGACTGGGGCCAGGTTTATGAAATTGACCAAGGCATTCAATTTAGTTGACCATGGGCTTCTGATAAAAAGACTTGGATGTGTCAGAGTGGGTCACACTGTCTTGGGGTGGTTTGAGGACTATCTTAGAGGTAGATACCCAAGGTATGGTGGTGTTGTTTTAGATATTGTACCTGTTAAGTATGGAGTCCCTCAGGGCTCCATATTAGGCCCTGTCCTGTTTTCTCTCTATTTTTTCAGAATTAGTACTCTATTAGGGGATGTTCAGCTTACATTATACACTGATGATGCAGTAATTTATATCCATGGAGTTACTGTTGCTGAACTGAATGACACTTTAACTACAGAAATGTATACCCTTCAGTGATGATGTGTTTCTAATAGGATGGTTTTGAATAAATTGAAAACTGAAACAATGATTTTTGGCACAAAATCCAGGATTAGAGAAAAGAGACAGAGTATGCAGGTGAAATCTCTTGACAGAACTTGTTATGAGAATGTTGACAGCTTTCAATATTTAAGTGTCAAATTAGACACTAATTTAAGTGTTGACTCACATCTTGCTAGAGTGACCTCTAAGGTACATGCCAAAGTGGCTTTATTATACAGACCATGTTCTTTCTTTACTAATGAATCAAGAATGGTAATAGCTTATCAGTGCTTAGCTCCAATTGTAAATTATGCTACTCTGGTTGCAGACAATACTTTATCCAATACAGTAGCCAAGAAATCTGCATTATTATAGTCAATTGGTAACTTTGCATTAATGGCCCCTCAAGCTATACATCATTGCAAGATTCTGAAGCTTATGGGCTGGTTACTGGTCCATTTAAATTACAGATATTCAATGGCAAAACTTACCTTCAGAATTATCTCATCTGGTGTTCCCTTAAGCTTGTTAAGACATTTTCAACATCACAATTTTAGTTTTTATTCCAGACAAATGGTTGATAATATGGTCTTGAAGCGTCCTCTAATGACAACTATAAGTGGCCAATGGGCATTTGCCTGTTCTACTCCAAGTAATTAGAATAAGTTACCTGTTGTTGTTAGGAATGTAAAAACCCTCACATTTTTTTCATACTCTGCTTTTGTATTTTACAACCTTATTGGAATGTGGATGTTTTAATTGAAATTTGTATTGTTAATTGATGTGGAAGTCTTATTCCTGTTTTATCATACATGCTATAAAATTGTTGCATTTGTTGTATTGAATGTGGGTCACACCTGTAAATGAAATTAATTTTCCAGTGTGCTTATCTGTTAAGCAAATAAACAGACACTTGTTGTCCACAGCTCAGTCTGCTGTGAACTGCATCGGTGCAGTCCCATTGCAGTCCTGACCTTCAAAAGATTCCCAGTAGCTATTGATTAAAACAAAACCTGTCAAATGTGTATGGTTTGGAAACAAGGAGCCGACTACCACAGTCTGTGTCCAAACAATTTTAGTGAACTGCTCAGTAAGCGGAGAAACCAAATTTGTTTTAATTATTTTTATGAACAGCGTTGTTTGCTCCAGTCAGGTGGTAAATAGTGCAGTGCTGCATGAAGCTGAGGAGCTGTGAACAAACACAGTATTCATCCAGAGACAGCACGAGCTTCAGCAGAAGTGAATTTTAATTACAGAATTTGCACAATAACGTTTAGAACTTGCACAACTTTTAGAATGTGCACAACTTTTGAATAGCTACTGATTTGTATACATAATAAGAGCAAACTATATAATGCATCCTACATAATACTAAACAACCAATAATGCAATGTGATTTAAAAAGTAATATAATTTACCAGCCCCTTAGGTATACCATTCTAATCACCCACTTATATACTTACTTTTTGATTTAGATATATTGGTGCTAAGTTTCTTTGCAACTCCAGTCTGTTGCATACTAGTTCAATTAATGAACAGAGATAACATTTAGGGTTTGTAAGTTACACTTGGGGCTCACCAGCTTCTGCCAACTGCTGCCCCTTGCTGTTGCCCCAAGTGTATCACCCTTAAGCTTGGCCCTTTAGCTTGAGACCTGCTAGACTAAGCCTTTAAATATAATAAGCTAGCTTCTACCACACAACCCAACACACTTCTGATTGGCACATAGAGGAAAAGTATGAGACAAGACCAATACAGAACTAACAGACTCCTCTACCGATTGGCACTCGAGGTGAAGGGTGAAGTTAAGATGTCCAGAGAGCCTGTACTTGCTTCTTATAGCAGGCTTCAATAATCAGAGGCACAGCGCTGCCAAGCCACATGAACAGTCAGTTCATTAATCAGAGTCCTGCACACTTCTGCCCACTCAGAAATCTGCATCTGCCAGCTTTGTCAGATCATTCACAGAACAGCCCATTCAAAAGCTGCTGGTTGCCACAGGATGCCTCTCCTCCATTGCAACAGGTTTCTCTCTTGATTGGCTCTCAGGGGTGAAGGGTGGAGTTCAGATGTCCAGGAAGCCTGCACTTGCTTTTTACAGCAGGCTTCAGTGATTGGAGGCACAGTACTGCCAAACTACACGAACAGTCAGTAGATTAATCGGAGTCTTGCACACCTCTGCCCACTCAGAACTCTGCCTCTGTGAGCTATGTCAGATCACTCACAGAATGGCCCATTCAAAAGCTGCTGGTTTCCAGAGGATGCCCCTCTTCCTTAGCAGCACACTTCTCTCCCAATTGGCTCTCTGGGATGGATGGTGATGTCAAGACATCTAGGAAATCTGTAACTGCTTCTTACAGCAGGCTTCAGAGATTGGAGGCATAGCACTGCCAAATCACATGAATAGCCATCTGATTAATCAGAGTCCTGCACACTCCTGCCATCTCAGGACTCTGCCTCCATCAGCTGCATATGTATGGTTGATACAGCAATCAAATCATTCAGGGAGCATATGTGGGAGAGAAAGCACTGCACTGGGCTGACACTAGAGTCATCAGGCATTGTAAGACTTGGATACCTTCAAAGTGTGAATCAGACACAGTTTGAAATATGGGAAAATCTGCTGGGCTGTTCAACCAACTTGACAGACACAGTTTGCAAATCAGAAATAACATTAACACCTTTGCAAAAAAAAAAAAAAAAAAAAATGACTGTAACTATACTCTTAGTCTATGCACATATACTCGATTGCTTTCTTCCAACAAGTCTGTACCTGTTACCCCTGTAGACTACAGGTTATATCAATAACCACTAGCCCTCTAGTATTATCAGTACCACTGACACTAGGCCATCCCTTGGACATCAGTCAATGCATTTTTAATTTTTTTTGTTCCCGGTCACCCTCCCCCAAACCAGGGAACCCTGAGTGGACCGCTATCTGACTTCACTCCTTAGCACCAATCACATCTGATTCCTCCTTAGAATCCTCCAGCAGCATGGCCCTCAATGGAATCTTCAGTTTGAAATTACAAATCAACAGCCTGAAAAATTCTGAGCCTCCTCTGCTCTGTTCACATGGATACATTACAATGACAGGTTGCATAAATCACCATGAAACATATTTTAAAATAAAAGTAGTCACTCTCACTTTTTAGTACTCCAACTGGGTAGCTGACCTCTCTGTCTCTCTCTCCAGTATTTTTCATAATTAAGTTATGTCAGGAGAACCACAAGTCACTATTTACAGAGGGTTCCCCAGTGTGAACACCTGCAGTGTGCTGTGTAACTTAGCTATAGTATCTCAGGAGAAACTTGTTAGTAAAATGGTCCCTTTCTCCACTAAAGTCATACTTTCCCTCTTGTCTGAGCTAGAAATAATGTATTCACAATGCCTGTGTCTGAACTCCTCCCAGGGGCTGTCCCAAGGGCTCCAGCAACCCATTAATGACTGACAGCACACAGCTTCTCATGGCTCCTCCTTCATTCTCCTCTGCCAGCCAGCATGGCTTCAGGACAAATAGTCCAAAAAGCCAGGCTAACTAAGGAAAGGGCACCTTGAAAAAGCATTAGTATTTGGTGTGAAATGCCGGTGGTGGCAGGAGGAGTTACTGCTGTTTTTTATCTGTTCTTTTAAATAAAATGTTTTGTCCTGTACCAAAGCTATTGGAATATGGATGCCCTTTCCTTAGTTAGCCTGGCATTTTGGATTGTTTGCGGTGAGTGTTGGACATGCTGTGGCTCCTGAGATTCATTTTCCAGTGCTACCTATTGGGAAAAGAGTGATGGCTTCAGGACTGCAGAAAGTATTTTGTGACCACTCCACCTTCAGCAGTCAGTGACTTTCCTTTCCTGACTCCTCAGACAGATGAGACTATTTTTATCTGAAAGCCCATATTCCAAACTATAAATAATCAATGTTTGGTTAGATTCTGATTTAAAATGGCAAAGTTATTGGGCAGGATTCACAAAGAGGATGCGCTTGGTGTATCACAAATATACCGGCTTAAATCAGATGCACCAAGCACAGATAGAGCCATTCACAGAGGGATGCACAGTGGGAAGCGTTGAGTGCAACCCCACTGTGAATCACTGTGAAACACAACAGTGCAACTGTAGATGCACTGGCACAACCTGAGATGCACCAGAGCAAGCTGGATGCCCCATAGCCACACAACGGAGCTATTCAGAGCAAGTAGAGCAGGGCATGAGGAGCAACCACAGAGCTGGAACAATCACACCCATGGACACAAGTGCTAAGAAAAACATGTTTATAAAATATTAAGATCATAAAAAACTGTACAACACATATGAATAACAAAGCACAACAATACCAAAAGGGGAAAGGGAGGTGCAGGGATGGGAGGAAGGGCAGGAAAGGGACAGTAACAGTGGATGGTGAACATTAACTATGTATAAGAGATGGCCCCAGGAAGAGGCTGGGGGCCACTATTATTGCCATGCCCTGCCACACACCACCCTAACATGGCTATGGACCGGGAGCCGCAGCAGGATGCCCTGCAGGGCAGCTGACAGGTGCTGAACAGTCCTGAATAGTAGGTGCAGGACTGCCAGGATGGCCACATGGATCCTCCAGTTCACATCAACAGGGGCACCACCCCTAGACACAGAGTGGCAATCCTGGAGACCTACAGCAATGACAGAAAGAACACACACTGAGGGCCTGAATGTGGACTGCACCCCCACCCACCAGTAATGCTACAGTATCTGAAATGCAGCAATAGCAGAATGCAGTGCTCACCTGCCCCAGGAAGGGCACCAGGCCTGGCATCCATGATCCTCCACATCTGCACCTCAGCTGCATCTGAGGCCTGCTGCCTGGCATCTGGACCTACAAAACACAACAGACAGCACCATGACTGACCACTGCCACCGTGCAGGATGCAGTGCCACAATGCCCAGCCCCTCATTGGCCAGTAGCCATGCAGCAGACAGTGGTGACCAGCCATGAAGCACCCAGCAACCCACAGGCAGACAAAGCCACGCCCAGTGCCCCCCCCATGGCACACATGGTATGGCAGCACAGGACAGATGCAGCCACTGCCATGTGTGCAGGATGCTGTGAGACCCATGAGGGTGACCAATGAGAGCCTTGACACACACACCCAGCATGCACCACAAAAGGAGCCAGATGAACAACACCTACTTGGTCTTGGTAGTGCACCCCTGCATGCACGGGTGCCGCAGCTGCACCAGCCTCTCTTGGTCCCACCTCTGGAGGTCACCATAATGATGTCTGTACTGCTCCCTGTGCATGGCATCCCTGTACGGTGCACAAGCCTAGTAGCAATGGAGGCCCACACCTGGGCCCTGGGCTCCTGGGGGTCATCCTGGCCAAACAGGCAGCCCTCCACAGACATAACAAGTGCTACCAGATGTAGCAGCTCCACCTGTGACCAGTTCATGGCCCTAGGTATCTGTCTCCCTGCCCCAGGCATATTACAATGGGAACTTACAGTGGCAAGGTGCAAAAAGACAATGTGCAGTCGAGCGGTCATTATGTGCCATGTGAAACACTGAGGCACATGCAGCACAGTGCACACTGAGCGTGAAGCATGATAGGTCAAAGGCAACATGCCCGCACATGCGCAATGCAGTCTGCAGCAGCGTGGCAAGGCCAGGACCCAGTCGCGCATGTGTGATGAACATGCGGCTGCCATGTTGTACATGGCATGCACTACGAACAGCAACTGCATGCCGTGCATGATCCATGGGCAGTTCAACCACAGTGCAGCATGGATGGTGCATAGTGGAACACGCTGCATGATAGGATACACAGCATCATAGCCAGCAGACCTGCAATGGTGCATCAGGTTAGCAGTAGAATGGCGCATCATGGGAGATGCATCACCGGACACAGTGGCCACACACACACAACAGAAGTGCCGTCTAGAATGCCCTGATACAGAAACATGTGCCAACTGATATGCGCATGCGCCGGAGATGCGCTGTACGGCCATCGGTGCATCACACAAATGCTCTGTGCAAAGTAAGATAAGCTGGGGGCCATTGTGCAATTCACAGAGAATGCACCTAAAACAGCCTCATCTAACATGCATAGGCATCTCAGCTGATTAGCATCTCATTACCACAGGCTCAGGCCTCATTTGCATGGCCTGAGCCATAATTGCTCCCAATTCAGCAGGCTGAGAACAGGGCACTGAGAGGAGTCAGTGCCTTGAGAGTGAGTACACAGCCATATTTATAGAGCAACATAACAAACTGGGGTGACTGACTGAGCATGCACACCAGGCAATGCCCCAGTACCCTAGATGTGGAACCAGTACTACAGATACATGGAACTCATGGCCAAAACATGGAATACAGCAGCAGGGTAATATAGAAGGTGCACAGAACACCTATGGACTGTTCTCTGTCATGTCCACAATGGCTGTTTGTGAACCGAGATGTAAACATCCCAGCATGCATGACACAGTTCTGCTGAGTGATGATACGGTCATCAGTGGGCTTAGGCATTGCAATGTGGAACAGGGAAGGCATGCGCCGTAAACAGTTGAGCCGGCCACTGTACGTAGGGACAAAGGGGAGGTACATGTGACTGGGTGGTACTGGCACTGTGTGGTGGACACAGCAATGTGCAACAGGTCAGTCCGAGGCACACAGTAGTGCCCGTGCAGACACGCTGGCAGTGTTGTCATGCTGCACGCCACTGCCAGCTGCACCGTGGCCGTTGCCACATGCCTGTTGCCCCCTACCCTGTGGCAGTCACATAGGTGTCTCCCAGGATGGTAGTGGTACTACAGTGGTGGCACACATGCTGCAGGGATACCAGGCCATGACCATGGCAGACAGCACAGTGTGCCCCCCCAGGGTGACTGCACTGTTCCCCACCCCCTGGTCCCTGATATGGTTGTTGGAGGTATCCCCAGCAGAAAATTCACCCAATACCTGGAGGTTTCAGTGGGAAGTGTGGTGCAGTGGGGGCCCCCTAGAAGTAAGAAGCCTGACAGATTTAATAATTTCAACACTTTATTTTTCAAGTGCAATACAACTGAAATCATTGGCTGGATTTCATTCTGGCACGACTATGAATCAAAGTCCATACTCTTTGCATCACATTCCTTGGCAAGTCTTTGGTTTGACTGGACAGAGGGAAGGCACCCAGGAGGGAGGTGTTAGTCTGAAGCATGCACCTAATATCAGCTGTCTTGATCTGGCCTTGTGTAAGGTGGCTTGCAAATGCAGATTTGATTGCCAGTTGCTGTTATTCAGTAAAGGATTTCTGGCAATGTGGGGACTGTATAGGCGGAGTGTGTGCCCCCATCATCTCTTGGCTTCTTCAGATGTCCTGTAAACTAAGTTCCCTTCTTGTTCTTGTTGCGATACAGGTACCTGGTGAAAGAGATTACCCTTTTTCTGGTTCACCCATGGTGATCAAACTGCTCTCCAGAGTCTGTGATGGAGCACCTTCATGTGGCTGATGGTGGTGCATGGGGTCTTTGTGGTTAACTGGCATATTTGTTGGCTCACTCTGATGCTCTCCTCTTTGCTGCCCATCAGGCGATAGTACACATCTCCTGTTGTGGCTCGGTAGCTCATGTGTGACGCAAGCTCATGTCTACCCTCAGAGTGAATGCTGTGAAGCTGTGGAAAGAAAGAAAGAAAGAAAGAAAGAAAGAAAGAAAGAAAGAAAGAAAGAAAGAAAGAAAGAAAGATAGATAGATAGATAGATAGATAGATACATACATACTTCGGGCCCACGGGTAACAACTAAGCCAATGGAAGTCTCCAACTTGGGGGGGGGCATCAGGGAGGTCTGTGTCATCATCCCTGTGAGTTTGGGACTGCTAGCCCATAGAGAAATGGCCAAAGCAGGTGCTGGACATTTTAGAGGGAGATGCCAGCAGGTGTCCCCAGGCTTGGAAGCACCTTACCTGGGTAAAACATATGCTTTGGTACCCTGGGTAAAAACTAAGCCTGTGGAAGTCCCTGCACTGGCAGGGCAGCAGGGAGGGGAGGGCCATGATCCCTGGGTGTCTGGGAGTGTTAGACCCAAGGGAAGTGTTAACAGCAGGACCTTCAAGTTTTAGGGGGTTGGGGTACCAGGTCACCCAAGCCAGATAGCACCTTCCCTGGGTAAGACATATGCTTTGCTACCCTTGGTAAAAACCAAGCCTATGGAAGTTCCTACCCTGGCAGGGCATCAGGGAGGTGTGGGCCATTACCCCTGGGAGTCTGTGAGTGCTAGGCCCAAGGGGAGTGTTAACAGAAGGCCCTAGAAGTTTTAGGGTGCATGCCAGCAGGTGTCCCCAGACTGAGAGCACTGAGTACTGGGGAATCCTGGTGGGAGCTGAAGTCCCTGGGAGAAAGTGTGACCAGATATACCTGAGTCCTAGTGGGATAAGATGTCCCTGAGAGATGGTATGACTAGATGGCCCTGATGGCTAGTGGGACCAGATAGCCCTGGGAGCAAGTGGGACCAGATAGCCACACCTGTTGCTGGCTGGGATGTCTCTAAATAACTGTGGTCGGGCTTAATAGTCACTCTAGGGGAGTTCTAGAAGGCCTAGCCAGGTTGTGATGCAGGTTGCTGGGCATGGCTTGATGCTGAGCCTGGCAGGCTGATTCTGGAAGTCACCAGGGTACATGCCAGAAGTTCTACCCAGCCAGAGAGCACTGTCCCTGGGTAAGAGATATGCTTTAGTACCCTGGGTAACAACCAAGCCTGTGGAAGTCCTTGACTTGGCAGGGCATCAGGGAGGTGAGGGCCATTATCCCTGGGTGCCTAGGAGTGCTAGACCCAAGGAAAGTGTTACCAGCAGGCCCTGGAAGTTTTAGGAAGCATGCCTGCTGGTGTCCCCAGGCTTAGACGCACATTTCCTGGGGAAGGCATATGCTTTGCCACCCTGGGTAACAACTAATCCTGTGAAAGTCCCTGTCCTGGCAGGGCATAAGAGAGGGAAGGGCCATTACCCCCTGTGTGTCTGGGAGTGTTAGACCCAAGGGAAGTGTTAACAGCAGGACCTGGAGGTTTTAGGGGGTTGGGGGTATCAGGCCACCCCACTCAGATAGCACCTTCCCTGGGTAAGACATAGGCTTTGGTAGACTGGGTACAAACTAAGCCTGTGGAAGTCCCTGCCCTGGCAGGGCATCAGGGAGGTGAGGGCCATGACCCCTGGGTGTCTGGAAGAGTTAGACCTAAGGGAAGTGTTAACAGCAGGACCTTCAAGTTTTAGGGGGTTGGGGTACCAGGCCACCCCAGGCAGATAACACTTTCCCTGGGTAAGACATATGCTTTGGGACCCTGGGTAAAAACTAATCCTGTGGAAGTCCCTACCCTGGCAGGCATCAGGGAGGTGTGGGCCATTACCCCTGGAAGTCTGTGAGTGCTTGGCCCAAGGGCAGTGTTAACAGCTGGCCCTGGAAGTTTTAGGGGGACATGCCTGCATGTGTCCCCAGGCTTGGAAGCACATTCCCTGGGTAAGGCATATGCTTTGAGACGCTTGGTAAAACCTAATATTTTTGAAGTCCCTATCCTGGGAGGGCATCATGGAGGTCATGGCCCTTAGCCTTGTGAGTATTGACTCCTAGCCCTTAGGAAAGTGGCAAAAGCAGGCCCTGGAAGATTGAGGGGGTGAGGGTACCAGGTCTCCCCAGACTGAGTGCACTTTTCTTGGGTAAGGTATATGCTTTGGGACCCTGGGGAATAACCAAGCCTGTGGAAGTATGTACCCTGAGAAAGCATCAGGGATGTCAAGGCCATCACTCCTGTGAGTTTGGGAGCACTGAGGGAAGTGGTTGAATCTGGGCCTGGAAACTTTAGGGGGACAGGCTATCAATTCTACCCAGGCTGAGTGTGGAGTTTGGAGGCATACTTACATTTGTTATGGTACTCTTCCACCACAGAGTCATGGAGAAGTGTTTGATTCTGAGTATGGCTGCCTGCCTCTTCACTTCTTTTGCAATGGCAGAACATGTCAGGTTTGATCTGTCTGTCTCCATGAGCACAGCGGCATTAAGTCCAGTAGCTAATGGTCTCAGTTTGGGGAGCAGACGCCTTGTGTGGAGTGCATAGATCTGAAGTAACTTGAATAGCTCTCCTTCTAGCACCAGTCTAGCTGGTCCATGTGTTGCAATGGTTTTGTGAAGAAAAATGGTTAAGACATAGCTGTCTTTACTATCAATGACCAGTCTCTCTGCATTCTTCAAGTCACCCAGAGACATAGTTCGGATAGCAGCAGAGCGCTGGGCATTGTGGAGGGCCAAGCTAAAGATGAGGTGATTTCTAGCCAGGCAGTGATCTTGGTTTCTAAGTGTCTTGGCTCTGGGTGAACTGTTAATTATCCTGACTGCCTCCTTCACAGCAGAGGTGTCCTTATACAGGGATGCTGTCTCTGGTGGTATCCGCATTTGTGAGTCCCTTAGCTGGATTTCGTGGTGTCTCTTCATGGCAGAGTTACTGAGGCCAGCTCTCCAGAAAGGAATTACCTTGATGAGCAGGTCAAGTTCAGCCTGATGGGTCCTGGCAAACCCATTCAAATCTAAGAATTTCAGGAAGTGAAAGAGGCTGTTTATATAACACTTGATAGTGCCTGGCTTAAAACTTGAGGCTTCAGCCTCTGGAATCCAAGTATCTCTTATGAATGCCCTTGAACCCACCAGGGATATGAGTGAAAGGGCCAGGTCAATGGAGTTCCACAAGTGGGTCAGCATCTGCTGGTGAGCAGTTGCTCTTTCTTGGTCTTTCTTTCCTCCCTCCAAGGTCTGGAGCCAAGCTCTATAGAGACTCAGCAGTTGGTGAGTCACGTGATGCAGAGCGCGTAGTGGCTGTGTTCCCCGAGAGCTCCGCTCTCCCGTTCCCGTTTCGATCCTTTTCGCCCCAACCTGAAACGCCTAAACGACCTTCTTGGCATCCAACACGGAGAAGAACATTAGGGGAATTGTCTTACGGAGGCAGAAATGAGAAAACCGCCTCCTAAACATACGTCCCCGGCGACTCCCGAAAAGGCCGCTAAGAAATCCAAGGCCTCGGCGTCTCAGTTAGCACAGAGCCCTGGGGAGACAAGCCTGGAGGATGAACTTCTTACGCTCGCCAGATTTTTAGAGGAGTTTCGACCATTTAAAGGCACCATAAATGAGATGGCGAATGAAATAAAAAACCTCACTTCTGCATTAGAGGACTTAAACCGAAAAGCTACTGATAATGCAACAAGGATTAAATCTCTGGAAGGGAGCAAGGAGCGGATGGATTTGGCTTTTACTATGCTGAATCACAAAGTTAGTAAGATGGAATTGAAACTCGAGGATTTGGAAGGTAGAAGTCGCCGCAACAATGTAGTAGTCATCGGGCTACCTGAAAAGGCGGAGGGAACGGATGCAATCAAATTTACCAGAAATTTGTGGAAAGGTGGCTGGGCCCTCACCATTTGGCTCGACCTACACTATAGAAAGGCGCATCGAGCCCTCGCCCATTACCCCTCCTAATGGGCCACCCAGAACTTTATATTTCGATTCCTGAATTATCAGGAACGTCAGCTTTTCATTCGAGGGCTAAAGATAACAAAGAACTGTACTGGGAGGATAAAATTCAGAGTGGCGCAAGATCTACGTTTACTGTTAGACAGAGAAGGCAGCCTTTCATCCTTTGGTCAAAGAGACTGATCGCGGCCGACATCAAATTTAGGATGATTTACCCTGCGAAACTTCAGGTTAACATTCAAGATGAATGGAAGTCATTTGAATCCCTGGAGTCGGCTACTGTGGCATTGCAAGCGGCCTTCCCTGCACTATTCAAGGTTCCCTGAAGGTTCAACAGAGAAGAAGGAGTTTCTGGGATTTACTCTAGGGATGCAGTGAACTGTATTTTCGGGACTATGGTTTAAATTATCATTGCAGCAGGCTCCCTCATATATATTCTGGAAATTTTGGTTTGTGAGGGCAATTTTCTCTGGACGTTTCATTATGCCTTTTGGTGGTGTCACAGGGCTGATAAGAGGGCCCTTCAAGTTTACATGGTTCTGCAGCTACCGGACAGTGTTTTAGACCCCATTTAATTTAGCTTTATATTTTAGTTTTGGAAATTGGGGTTTCTTAGTTAATTTGTGCATTGGCCACAAGATGGTACCAGTGAGCTGCATTTCACATTATTTCTGGAAGAAACATGTATTTTCTCATTTAACCAAGCTTGGACACCTTCGTCACATAGTCTGTTTTCTCGGGGGGGCTTTCCCTAAGGGACATATGTTCTTGTAATGGTTATATAAGGCTCTATGATATAATTATTGTTGGAGGTGGGGAGCTAATTTTGACAGTTCTGAGTTCTTGCTCCTTTAGCCTACTTTATCTCTCTTTACCATATGAATATGGTCGATATGGAATGTTCAAATTCTCGGAAGTTGGGGACAATATTTGTAAAACCAGAATGTATGTATTGACATTTTGATGCTTTAACTTTAATATTGTTGGCTGGTTGTGTTAATCGGGTGGGGGGTGGGGAGATATTGGGGAGCGGGCTGAGTGTCCTGTTTTCATGGACCATGGAGATGGAAATGGTTGGGGGATGGGGGAGGGACTTGATATTTCTTCTTTGGGGTTGTTATAGAGATGTGTGTTATTTAGGGTTTTGGGGTGGAAATTTTATTTTTGAGGCACTCGAGGTTTTGGTTACAGGTGTTAGTTCAAGAGAATTTTCCCACTTTCAATGCAATAAGGAACCTATATGATAGTCTGGTTCTCAAAGATTAGAATGGGGACAGATATATTTGTTAATTTTCTCACCTGGAATGTCAAGGGGCGCAGCTTAAGGATAAACAGTATAGGATACTGAAGCATATAGAAGCTGTTAAGGCAAAGTTGTGTTTTGCAGAAACACATTTACTGCAGTTGAGCTAATGCCATGAGGAGGTTACAAATTGGAGAGGTCTTTGCTTCTCAGGGTAATACACAGAGCCGAGGGGTTATGTTATTGATACATAGATCAGTACCGTTTATCCCTATACAAGTGGTCCAAGATCAGGAGGGTAGATATGTGCTAGTGAAAGGGAAGTTACAAAATACCGAAATCCTGATGGGTTTGATATATGGTCCCAACGTGGACACTCAGGATTTCTTTGTGGGCCTATTAAAGGCTCTCTTACCATTTAACCATCTCCCTATGGTTCTGGGTGGAGATTTTAATTTAATTTTGGATCCCTTCATGGACAGATCCATCAGGTCACATGTATATCATACTCCGGCCTCCCGAGCAATGAAAGATCTGCTTGAGCAGTTGGGATTGGCAGATATCTGGAGAATTCTCCACCCAGAATCCAGGGAATCTACTTTTATTTCCCCTGTTCACGGGATCTCGTCCCGTCTAGATTATATATTTCTTTCCCGGTCTCTTCTTAGTGGAGTGCTTGATTCCAATATTATACCATGTCCTATTTCCGATCATGCGGTGCTAGCTGCAACTATTTCCTTTCCATCTCTTATGAAGAAAGGGAATAGGTGGAAGGTAAATAATCAGATTTTAAGGGTACCCAAACTGACTAAATTTATTCGGACAAATAGGCGAATTTACCTAAATAATTTAGAGCGACAATGTCCGTCGGACATTTTCTGAGAACATAAGGCTTACCTAAGAGGTGTTAATGGCGTAGCTGTTAGAAGGAAAGGGAAAAGAAAATACCATGACTGAGTTATTACACGCATTAGAATATTGGAATCCAATATCTCCATTCATTCGCCCGAGGAGGATAAAGAAGAGTTGGTGAAGGTGAAAGATGCTTATCTTAGAATATTGAGAGAACAGGCAGAACTAGCTTTAATTAAGACTAGAGCCAACTATGTCGACCAGGGGGAAAAATCCGGGAAATTATTGGCTAGACGTATTACACAATTTGAATCTTCTCGATTGATTGAGGGGATACTATCAAGAGATGACGGTTGTGTCAAGACTTCCCTGGATGAAATAGTTCAGATTTTCCGTCAATATTTCGAAAATTTGTATAAAAAGATGGAGGACCCACCCTCTAATCTTCAGATTTCTTCCTTTTTGGAAGGTTTAGACCTTCCTGCACTGGACGAGTCAGACCGGAATTCTCTCACTGTTTATATAACTCAAGATGAAATAGAGTTAGCTATTAGGAATCTATCCCCAGATAAAACACCGGGTCCTGATGGGTTCTCGTCCAATTTCTATAAAAAGTTATCTTCCCAACTAGCTCCCCTGCTTCTCAGATTATTTCGTTATGTTCTTTCAGGGCAGGAGATAGATAAATCATTTTCAGAAGCACTTATTGTGTTAATTCTCAAACCAAATAGACCTGCAGTTGACCCGGCTAGTTATAGGCCTATTTCATTGTTGAATTGCGATTTAAAAATTTTGGCCAAATTGTTAGTGGATCGAATTAATAGATTATTACCTAAACTAATAGGTAGTGAACAGGTGGGCTTTATGAAGGGCAGGTCCTCGGCGATCATTTTAGGGCGTTGGCACATGTCTTCTCGGCTTCGAGAGACCAACCTCGATGGCGTTGGTCTCCTTGGATGCAAAGCCTCTGATAAGGTCTATTGGGGATTTCTATTCGAGACTATGAGGCAGTTTGGTTTCCTGACATATTCTTGGATTGGCTTAGGCGCTCTATTCAACCCTTCAGCCAGGGTCACCTGTAATGGAGCTATTTCCAATCCTTTCTGCTTTATGTTGGTACCAGACAGGGTGTCCTTTATCCCCTCTGTTGTTTAATTTATATCTGGAGCCCCCTATAAGGATAATAGTGCATACCAATGAGATAGAGGGTATTAAGATACTGGGTCTACCCATCAAAGTCACTGCATATGCGGATGACCTCCTAGTATATGTTTCGAGGCCTACCAAGTCCATTCCTAACCTGTTAAAACAAATAGGCTATTTTAGTCTGGTAGCTAATTATAAGTTAAACCAGGACAAAACGGTGGTTTATCCTCTCAATAATAAGATATTTAAATGAAATAACCGAATTAGGGTTGGGGTGGAGCTCCGACTCTGTCAAATATCTGGGTCTCTTTTTGGCAAGGAGTTCTGCCCGTATGCGTCAATTGAATTTAGACTCCCTGGTCCATACTATTGAGTTAGACCTCAAAAGATGGGCTCAACTCCCACTATCACTTTGGGGGAGGATAAATATAATTAAAATGAATATATTCCCGAGGCTTTTTTATCCGTTGAGTAGGTTAGATATTTTCCTCCCTATGTCCTGGTTCAAAAAACTCCATGCCATGATAGCTGATTTTGTTTGGAATCATAAAAAGTCTAGAATGGCCTACCATAAATTAGCGGCCCCTAAATCAGTTGGTGGATTAAGGTTACCCCATTTTGGCCTTTACTTTTGGTCTGCCCAGCTGAGCAAGTATGGTAGGTGGGCTTTATATGAGGATCCAGTGTCTACATCTTCCTATGTTCCCTTATGGGTGAAGCTAGAAATGGCTCTAATTAAGAAATGTGCTATTAACCCTGAAGCTCTTTTTTATCTGACTCCCAAAACACTTCCCTCGTTGCTGAAAAAATCCCCAGTAGGGGTGGCGTTGAGAGCCCATAGTCAGCTTTGTGGGTTTATTAAATACATTCACGTCAAAGATTGGGATCAGCCGATTTGGGGTAATCCACGGTTTTTGATAGACAACAACACCATCAAACCGGGCTGGTTGAAATTATCGGAGGATTGCTCCCTCAAGGACTTTCTCAGTGAGGAAGGAGATTTAATTCCGGCTCTGACAATAATAAATAGATTTAATCTAACTACCAAGGATATTTTTAAGGTATATCAACTTCGGCATGCACTGCTTCAGAAACTAGGAGGGAGGGTCGTGCAGTCCCCTCAGATTTTGTTCCTGGCAAACGTACGCCCATTGATAGGAATTCCTCAGACAATTTCAAAGATTTACCTAGTATTATTTCATTGGGCATATCCGGTAAACCTTGCCCCATGTTCTTATTGGGCTGTCGTTTTTCCTAATATTGCCTTAGACTGGACTGGGATATGGCAAGCATGTCATAAGTACATTAGACATGACCAATTGAGGCTTATACAATTTAAGGTATTGCACAATATTTATTATTCCCCCCAGAAATTAAATGATCTGGAATTGTTAAGGGATCCTAAGTGTTATAGATGTGAGGCAGATGTAGGGAATCTCTTACATATTTTTTGGGAGTGCCCCAAGTTGCTCCTTTATGGCTGGAGATAAAGAATAAATTAGATCCCTACTGGGCCTGGATGATATGTTCAGACCCGAAGTTTGTCTATTAGGGGAAATGACGGCTTTCCGGTTAGAAATAGAAAATATTACATGGCCTTGATCTCAGTCATAGTCAAAAAGTTAGTTCTTTGCCACTGGAAAGACAAGATGCGACTCTCTTACTCCGAATGGCTAACAGAGCTTCTGGCTTTTCTAAGAGTTGAGAGAATGATAGCTACCCTGCATAATCAACTACCCCTCTTTGACAGGATTTGGGCCCTGTTCTATGCTTGTTTTTCAGGGTAATTCTTGATCTCACCCGGTCTGGTTATAAATTGTTTCGGGTGCCTCATAAGGGAAGAATGAAAGGATAGGTGGGGGGGGATTTGGAGGGAGGTTTTTAGGGTCATAGCTTTTGTAGGATTTAGGGGGGGTGTTAGCAGAGTAATCTTCACCTTGTCTGTAATGAGATATTTGTAACCTGGATTTATACTTTGTAACATCTTTTCTCTGATGTCTAATCTCTGCTTAAAATAAATAAAATGTTAATGGAAAAAAAAAAGAGACTCAGCAGTTGAGGACTCTCTATCTCTGATTCTGTAGGCTGGCTAGGCAGCTGAGTATGTGGCAAATCCAGAGATGGAGAATATTGAGTCTGGGTGTCTCTGATACTTGGTCAGGCTTTAAAGCTGGTCAGAGTGCATTTGTGTACCTTCCGAAAGTGCTGACTTAGATCTCTTACAATGGCAAAACAGTCTGGCTGCTGGCATTTGTAAAAGCATTTTCCTGCAGGAGGTTGGGTCAGGAGTGACTGCATCCCAAGGTATCATACCTTTCCAGGTGTCATGCAGTGTACTTCCTGGAGGTGCCTTGGTAGATGCTTAATTTTCTTACCACAGATTGTGCAGGTACACAAGGGTCTCACTGTCTTGCTTGGTATCCCCAGAGAAGCATCTGTAAAAGAGGAACACAATTTTAGTAGTGCTGTACATTAACTCTGGGAGTGTGGGACTGTTAGACCCAATGGAAGTGTTAACAGCAGGCCCTGGAAGTTTAAGGGAGCATGCCTGTTGGTGTCCCCCAGGCTTGAAATCACATTATCTGGGGAAGGCAAACGCTTTGGGACCCTGGGTAAAAACTAATCCTGTGGAAGTTCCTAGCCTGGCAGGGCATCAGAGAGGTGTGGTCCATTACCCATGTGAGTCTGGGAGTGCTAGGCCCAAGGGGAGTGTTACCAGCAGACCCTGGAAGTTTTAGGGAGCATGCCTGCTGGTGTACCCAGGCTTGGAAGCACATTCCCTGGGTAAGAGATATGCTTTGGTACCCTGGGTAACAACCAAGCCTGTGGAAGTCCCTGCCTTGCCAGGCCTTCAAGGAGTTGAGGGTCATTTACCCTGAGAGTGTGGAACTATTAGACTCAAGGGAAGTGTAAGGAGCTGGATCTGGAAGTTTTAGGGGATGATAGAACCAGGGCTGCCCAGCAAGAGAGCACTTTCCCTGGGTAAGAGATTTGCTTTGGTACCCTGGGAAACAACCAAGCCTGTGGAAGTCTCTGCCCTTGCAGGCCATCAGGGAGGTGAGGTGAGGGCCATTAACCCTTGGAGTGTGGGACTGTTAGACCCAGAGGAAGTGTAAGGAGCTGGAACTGGAAGTTTTTGGGGATGGTTGAACCAGGGCTGCCCAGCCAGAGAGCACTTTTCCTGGGCAAGAGATATGCTTTGGTACCCTGGGTAACAACTAAGCCTGTGGAAGTCCCTGCCCTTGAAGGCCATCAGGGTCTGAGGGCCATTAACCCTGGGACTGTGGGACTGTTAGACCCAAGGGAAGTGTAAGAAGCAGGACCTGGAAGTTTTAGGGGGTGGTGGTACCATGCCTGCCCAGCCAGAGAGCACTTTCCTTGGGTAAGAGATGTGTTTTGGGACCCTGGGTAACAACCAAGTCTATGGAAGACCCTGTCCTGGCAGGCCATCAGGGAGGTGAGGGCTTATAACCCTGGGTGTCTGGGAGTGCTAGATCAAAGGGAAGTGTAAGGAGCAGGATCTGGAAATTTTAGGGGGTGGGGGTGCCATGTCTGCCCAGTCAGAGAGCACTTTCCCTGAGTAAGACATATGGTTTGGGGCCCTGGGTAACAATCAAGCTTGTGGAAGTCCCTACCCTGGCAGGGCATCAGGAAAGTGTGGGCCATTACCCCTGGGTGTCTGGGAGTGCAAGGCCCAAAAGGAGTGTTAACAGCAGGCCCTAGACACTTTAGGGGTGAGTGTACCAGGTCTCCCCAGGCTGAGAGCACTTTCTCTGGGTGTGGTTTATGCTTTGGTACCCTGGGTTATAACTAAGCCTGTGGAAGTCCCTTCCCTGTGAGATCATTTTGGAGGTCAAAGCCATCACCCCAGTGATGTTGACATTCCTATCCCTTAGGAAAATTTTAAAAGCAGGCCATGGAAATTTTAAGGGATGGGGGTTACAGGTCTTCCCAGGCTCAGTGCATTTGGCCTGCATAAGGTATATGTTTTGGGACCCAGCGTAACTACTTAACCTGTGGAAATCTCTACCCTTTGATAGCATCATGCGAGTTAAAACTGCCTTACCTGTTGTGACTTGCAATGTACATAGTATTTCATGTTCTGATTCCATGCCGACTGTGTAGCAAGTTGAGAGCTTGGTTCCCAGAAAAACCTCCAGCATCTGTGTTACTGTGCTGCTTTACTGCCAGTGCAGAGAATGTCAGCTGCTGTTCTGTGAGCTCCTAGTCTTGTAGCTGCTGATTCTGTGACCATTTTATACCTGGTGAGGGGGGCAGGAAGGGAAGGGGCGGTCCAGTATCTCTTCCCAGGCTCAGTGCACTGAATGCTGGGTAAACAGTGAACGTCATCCCCCAAGGGAAGTATCATTGAAGTCAGGGCTATCATCCCTGTGAGATTGTTAATACTAGCCCCCTAGGAAGTGGTTTAACCCAGAGCTTGGAAGTCAGGGGGGCTCTGGACAAAATGGTTCCAATAGAGGTGACCTAGATGGTGGGTGCCAGTTTCTCTGAATCAGGTACCCAGAGAGGCCAGCCTTCTTGGGACCCCATGTCCTTGTATCATAGTCTATCCTCTGTGGCAAAGAACGTCTATCCAGGTTTTTCACTTTAAAAAGGGGCGCTAAGTACTTTTTTTTGTGTCCAAGACCTTGAAGACCCTGGCCCGCCCCATGTGCCCAGGCCTTGGTGCCACCCAGTGCTGTTGGTGCCCTGTCACATGTACCTATCAGATGGCCACTTGGAATGTCCCTGGCCTCAAACCTCGTGCAGAGTGCTGACTGGTGCCATATGAATGTATCGTGTGCACTCCCAGGGTGTGTGGTGCAGATATTGGTGATGCACCGTGTGGCATCGCACATCACCTGGCAATTCACAGAATGGTACCCTTCCGGTTAACATATGTGATTGCCTCCTCACCAGGTGGTGTGCAGATCACCACATGGGTGCAGTCGATGGACCCTATGACACCTGGCATGTGTGCCACCCTGTAGAACCCCTGCATGGCTTCTGTCTGCTCTGCCTGCATGCTGGGGAAATGGATGTATTCCAAAGCATGCGGAAGCAGTGCAGTGAGGAACTGTGTGAGGAGGTGGGACGTAGAGGCCTGTGATATGCCAATGGTGTCCTCAGTAGGCCTCTGGAAGGTTCCCTTAGAAAACAGGCACATGACCGGTTTCACCTTGGTCTCCACCGAGATGGCATGACCTTGTGAGGTGGGTGCCTGCATCTCATCATGGCACAGTTCACAGAGCTGCCTCAGCATGGCCCTGTTGATGCAGTATCACCCTACTGTCTCCACCTTTGTGAGCTGCTCAAAGGACAGCCGGGCACAATACCGTCGTGGGGCTGGTCACCTACGGTGCCTTCCAGCACCCTGCCTCCCCCTCCTCATTTGGGCACCAGCTATGGTGACTGCTGCTGGGTTCATTTCTACTGTCAGTGTGGCCCTCCAGTGTTGTTTGCTGCCTGGCTTTGTTGCTGGCTGGCTGGCTGACTGGGTCTCTCCCTCTCTCTGGTTTTCTCTTCCTCCCCCTCTGGCTGTGTGCTGCTGCGGATGTTCCATTCACAACCTGCAGGTGTGCTGGACATAAGTCTCCTTTTTCTGTACTTATCTTTCTATGGTGCATCTTGGCTTTGCACTGGAGTTGCCCCATTTATTCACCATGGTTCTGCACTGTGAATTGAGTTGCACTGTGTATGCATGGGTACACCCCCTGTTTTTGCGCTGCATGTCATTACATTGCGCCTATGGCACCTGTTATTCGGCGCAGGGCATCTCGGTTGGACCAGCGCTTTCTCCCTGTTTCTGAATCAGCTTCCAGTGCATTTCTGACTTGTGCCAGTGCTTCTGGGTTGCACTGGATGCATCTCTTTTGTGAATCCTGCCCATAGACTTTAGTAAAAAAGAGTTGTGCTGTTTGCAGTTTAAAATCTGGCTGTATATTCTGCAAAATGCAGCAGCTTCACAAAGCTCCATTTGTATAATTAAGCATTTTTGTGGCAAAAAAAGTTTAATAATTCTGTTCCTTAGATTGTGAGCTACCTTGTTGTTACCTAAGGTAATTTACTTTATTTAAATTTAGAGAGCTCTCCTCAAGTGTTGAGCAGTAGCACCTTTTACTTATCCCCCGCAGCTGGCTGCAGCCTACAGTGATGCCAATTTTCATGGGTGCTTTTCTATTTTGGCAATGTGTGTGCCCACCTAACAACTCAGGGTTAATAAGTTTTCTTTTCTTGTAGCCAGTCCTTATTATTTATTTCCATGGTGCTTATTGCCTGCCATCTAGAACATGTACTTAGGTGAAAAAGTGAGTTGTCTGACTGCTGAGAGCCCTTGCTCTTAATTACACTTTGACAAGCCTGAGTTTGTTGCATGACTGTGGTACTGGTGCCCTCACTACTGAAGTTAGCATCATAGCACTGGATCAGCTCTCCCTGCATAGACCGGTAACTTTTGACACAAGAGCCACTCGGTTCTTTCTCTATTCAGGCACCTAGCACCACACAGCTTCTGCTCAGCAAATGAATAATAGCAACAGCTCTAACTACCACAACAGACACTGTAGCGCCTATCCTTAAATAATTAAAGTATGCAGATGCATTTAAGAAAGGCGCAGATCCCCTTTGCAATACAAGGCTGGTCCATGGCACGCCACTAGATCACCAGGGCACATGCTAGCCAGGGCAAACACCTTATTAGCCTGTGATTACCAATCATTAAAAATGGCTATTAGTTTAATACTGGTGCCAGGTAACCTATTATGCAAACTAAGTTATGTCCAGTGCATGTGAGGGTGTAGGCAACTGTTCCCCCTTTAGCTTACTCCATGCATACTAATAATATGCTCATGGGAATGCTTCTATTTTTTCCAGTGTTTGACCTCATACATGATAAGATCTTAACTTTTTTTGCCAGACCTCCCACTAGGTGACTCATAACTTTGAGATACCATTTAGTTCCTTGCAGAACTGGCATTCCATGACTGTTACAATGGAAAGCAGGATTGAATATCTGACAGGATTCCCTCTTCTTTTGGGGATAGAGGGCAGCAGGCTCCACTGCAATACAGCCACCTGGGTGACAACAGGTGGCAGTACAGATGGAGCAACTTGTAGGAGGAAGGACACTGACTGCTGATGTGCACAGCTATGCAGCTGCATGCATATGTTCACATGACACCATTAATGCTGGCACCTGAAGGGGAAGGGAGAAATAAGTAGAAATCTTTCAGAGTGAGCAGGAGGAGGCTACAACCTCCTGGGCCCCAATGAACCTACTGGCCAGTCCTCACCCCACACTTTGCCAGCTGATGCATGATGTCTTCTGTCCCCACTGTGGCAGAAGTGGTACACTGTGGACCCCCAGGTGAGGGCATAACTGCCAAAGTTGCAAGAATAGGACTGGAATGGCAAGAGGTGAATAGGAGGGGGAAACAGAGGTGATGGGGGCTAAATAGAATACAAAATTAATCATCTGCATGAGACATCCAGTTTCATATACAGGTAACTTTGAGGAACCAGCCAGGCTAAAATTCATGATGCATTATGGAGCAAGCTACCATAAGACTAATACTTCATGGACTACGCAGTACTTTAAACAAAATAAAACACATACTGTAAAAAGTCACACAGGTTTCAAGGAGCTGTACATCTAATCTGACCAATGCAACACAGTCGTGTTCTACTAAAGTTTTAAAAAGAAAAAAAAAAGCTGTCCCTCAATAGTAGGGCTTGTCACAAATGCACTCCACAGGTCAGGCCCTCTGCTTCCAGAGTGCCAAACCTCAAAGTCCAATACATTAACAGGAGACAAACAGAGTAACCCTCCTGTCCGTTTTGTGTCTGAAACACCTCCTAGTCTCGAGTCCTGAGGTCAAATATGAACCCTGTTTCACTAGCACACCCAATTAACAAGATCAAATGTCTCACCCTCTTCGGGGAAATCCAGTGCAATACTTAACCCAGTGGGCACCCAGCCTGGTTCACAACTTTCCACTTTTTGACTCAGTTTAAGACCTAGGTATTTTCTTAACTTAGAGAGATGATAACACACTTTTTAAGCCCTTAATAGTTTGTCAGAATTATCAAATACTGTTCCCAGCACTCACATGTAAAAGAAAAGACATGAGAAAAGACTCAAGCAGGATTAAGGAAACCAAAACGTTTACTGAAATTAAAAACGGTAAATACATACAAAACACTGAACCTATATACATTAATACAAAAGAAAAGGGAATTACAAAAACCAGAAACACCTGGTACTTGAATATCTAACTACCTTGAGTTTCAAGTAATAAATAGGTGGTTGAATTTACCTAAAGTGCTATGCATGTTTGTAAGGAGTCCCAGTTCAAAAGTAAAGGCAAAATGCCAAATTGCCAAATACAATGTTTTCTCCCAGCTGGCTCATAATATGTTGTCACAAAACTCCTCCTCTCTGATGACACAGCTCACAGATGCTGGCTATGAGGTCACTCAAACCTGAGTACTGAAACAATTTATCAGTCACATGTCTCAGCCCACTGCTCAAACATTCCAATGAAAAAAAATATATCTTCTTAATTAGTGAGGCCTTATGACAGAATTATCCCTTTGATGTCTTCAGAAGCTTCCTGAGGAACTGTGTTCACCTAGTTGTGAAATCTAACAGAAATCAGTTAAAAACTGCCTTTTCCTCAGAGGTCATAAAATGCATACTTTATCCCTGCGTTTCAAAGTAAAGGGATAGTTTATAACTATTATAACCTGACCATTGAAGTAAGTCTTAATAGTCCCAGGAAGTTTTCCAACTATGTGTCAACACAGAGAAGGAAACTAGCTATGTAGCTACTGTAGCAACTGTTTGGGGATCAAAAGGTCAAGCCTCTTTAAAAACTACTATCTTCCAGATAGCCTGCTGACCCTGCTATGTCTTATAAGCAGAAAAGTTAAAACATATATTTATAACAAAATTATACACATAGCTAGTAGATGGTTATCATGTTACATTCCTCCCTCCTAGACTGAACTTTGGGGAATCTATTCCTGGGCATGGGATGAGTTCCCCAAATTCAGTTCAGTGCTCAAACTGATATGATAACCCATCTGCATTAGTGTTTACTGCCTCTGTCCTATGAGTAACAGTCATGTCATAGCCCTGCAAAGCAAGGCTCCACCTTAACAGCCTACCCTTTGTTTTACCCATTTGTGCCAGCCAAAACATGGGGTTGTAATCTGTTTGTACCTCAAAATGCCACCTGTACAGGTATGGCTCTAGCTTTTGATATTTGATATTTTGATATTAGAATGAGTTATCCAAGATGGCCACCAGGCTGGGCGTGTTGCCATCGCTCTTCTGAGGAAGTTTAGCTTTTAAGTATTTTTAGTTAAATTTTTAGTCATTTCAAGCTATTTCATAGCTATTTTGCATTTTGTTTAGTTGTTTAATCCAGTCCCGGTTTCGGTCTTCAGTTTTACCATTCAGCGGTGGCTTGACGACGGTTTCGGTCCTGAGTTTTACCATCCAGTGGTGGCTTGATGATAAGTGGGATTTGTCTCCTGGACCTGGGGAGAGAGGCCAGTCGGGCTTTTTCTTTTTCCTCCCCCACAGACTTTGCCGGAGGGAATTTTGAAGAATACAGGGATTTTGTGTTTGCTGCACCCTGTTCCCTATTCTGGAAGTGCCTTACGGATGTGTGGAGGATGAGGAGCTATTTCAAAATAAGCACTGTATAGTCCCGAAGTGTGTTTGGTGGAGTTCTGGACGCAGTGAATGTTGGCAAGAACAGAGAACAGAGAACGGAAAATTTTTGACCGGGGCTTTACCGGAGACTGTGGTGTGCCCTTTGACCACCGTGAAATCTTGGGTGGTAACTTCTGTTGCCTGGTTGCTCCGGCAGATGCTCTTTTAGAGATTTGCCACTCCACAGGGGGTTTGGGGTATTTCTAGCTGGGGAGCTGGCTGGGGTACCTCGCTCCCTTGGACTATGGAAATTGCTGCAACAGTGGCCTTTCCTATGGTCCTTTGGTGTGGGTTGCATTATTTTCTTGGGAGTGCACTTAGCAGGGAGTAAAGGGGTTTGAGTCTGGCTGAACCTCTTCAGATAAAGCTTTCTGTGGATTTTTTCCCTGGACTGTTTTCCCTCATTGGATTTATCTGGTTGACTTTCTCTGGATTTGGATTTACTGAATTTTTGTGGAATTCTGGACCTGTACTGAGAGACTGCTTACTCTTTCTTTGGATTAAAACTTTTTTCGTTTTGGACACTCGGGTGGTGAGAGGATCCTGTGTCCATAGATTCTGTTTGTCTATTTATTTTTTGTTTGTTTGATTTTACAGTTTGTGTCTTTTCTCCTGGCAGTGAGAAAGATAAATATTATTTCTCCCCAGTTGTGAGAGAAATTGGGGGGAATCCATAACTCTTTTTATTGTTTAAAATGTATGTTTTCATGATGGTTTGGCAGTGAGAGTGCCATTTTACCCTCTTTCCCTGGTGGTGAGAGGACTGGGGAGGATTATACAGGAGAATATTTGTTACTTATTTATTTGTTTAAATTTATATCTTTTTATTTTAATTTTATATTTATTTTATTTTATTTTTTAGTGGATCTTTAGTCTAGTCCAGTTTCGAATATTCTTGTGAGGTTGGGTTTTTGTTTTGTTTTTGTTTAATTATATTGGACACATTTAGGGATTATTTGATAATTTCTATTTTATAAAGATTGTGTTTTTTGTGTTTTGGTGTTTATTATTTTATTTAAGTAGCGATATGTGCTGGCCTCTAGTCCCTATGGTGGTGCACTATTCATCCTCCTCTCTTCGCACCCTCCGCCCCTTTTATACTCCTCCCCTACAATTTGATACCTACCAGCACTGTAGAATGCTGGGGATTGTTCGTGGGAGAGTGAAGGGGGCAGGGGTATGCGACCAGGAGAGGATGAATGAGCGGGGCCATTGTATCAGGGTTATTAAGTCCAGAAGGCACCCTGGGGTGAAATGGAATCCAGACCAGGATTTACTATGTCTGGTATCCATACCCAAGGGCACTACTGATTTCAGTAGGCAGATAGGCCTGACAACCTCCGAGGTTTGTCCAACTCGGGCAGTGTTATGCAATGCCAGGTCTGTTAGGAATAAGACTGCCATTATTACTGATCTTGTTGGCTCAGCTGACCTAGCTTGCATCACTGAGACCTGGCTGGATGAAAATTCAGGCCCTATAGTGGAGGCCATGACTCCGGCCGGGTACTTGGTGATACACCGCCCGAGATTGGACCGTAGGGGAGGGGGGGTTGCAGTCTGTTTTAAGACTGAATTGGGCCTCACGAATGTAGTAGTAGGTGAGGCTGAGTCCTTCGAGTGTACAGTCATAGCAGGAGTAGGTTTTCGAATCATTCTCATCTACCATCCACCTGGAGATGGGAAACGTTTCTTACAGGAAGTAGCAGACTTCCTCGTCGACATGTCATTTGAGTCGCCCAGATTGATGGTTCTGGGTGAATTCAATGCCTGGGTCGACGATGAACTCTCACAATTTGGTAATTACTTCCTCCAATTAATGTCTTCCTTGGGCCTTACACAGGTAGTTTGCACTGCTACGCATAAATCTGGGCACTCTTTGGACTTAGTCTTCCTTCTAGGGATTGATGCATCCGATGTGGGAGTGGAACCAGTCGCCTGGTCTGACCACTGCACCATGAGGTTCAATTTTTGCAACCCCCTTAGAAGGCCTTCCTCTGTGGAGATGGTCAGGTACCGCCCATTATGGAATGTTACTTCACAAGGCCTAGCGGCGGTCCTTGACCTATCATCCCCCGCATTGGTGAGCGGTGATCCAGAGGCACTGGTGTCGGCCTACAATGCGGCTGTCAAGGTTGCCCTGGCTCTCATTGCTCCTGTTCATGAGTAGCCCTTATCCCTTCACCCCAGGTTCCCTTGGTTTGATGGGACTCTGAGGGAGATGTGGAGACAGGGGCAAAGGTTAGAGGGTTGTTGGCGCAAGTCCACCCTTGAAGCCAACCACTTTAGATTGATAGAACATTATTCTAGCTATTAATCTACAATCACCCACAATAAGGCAGAATTCCTGTCCAGGGAGATTGCAATTGCTCAGAATCAACCGGCGCAGCTGTTTTGAACTGTAGACAGACTGTGCAACCCAGTCTGTCTGCAAGTTCGAAAAGCCTTTTCGCAAGTAGAGTGCGAGGAGCTTGCTCGTTACTTTGCAACTAAAGTGGCTGACATCAGGGCAGACTTGTGTCCGGCAAGCTCTAAGGGTGATGTCGTAGGACAGTGTGAGATCACAGTGTCTCAGTTCTCTTGGAGTTCCTTTTGTCGACCTGAGTTTGTGGATATTATGAGAATCATCCATAGTATGCATCCCACAAGCTGTGGTTTGGACCCTGGACCGACTTCCCTAATTTTGGGTTGCTCTGATATCATTGGTCCAGTTCTGGTGCGAATAGTCTGGTGCTCCTTGGAGTCAGGTGAGTTTCCTAGCTCCCTGAAAGAGGCGGTGGTGACACCTCTCTTGAAGAAAGCTTCCTTGGACCCATACTGTTTCTCAAGTTACAGACCTATCTCTAACCTTCCCTTTATTGGGAAGGTTATTGAGAAGGTTGTGACTGCCCAATTGGATGACCATTTAACCATCCATAGTATCTACGAGTCCTTCCAATCTGGTTTCCGTAAAAGACATAGCACCGAGACTGCCCTGGTTTGGGTGCTTAATGATCTTCTGAGGGCGAGGGATCAGAAGAGATGTTCCATTCTGGTTCTCCTTGATCTCTCATCAGCTTTTGACACTGTGGATCACATGGTGTTGTTAGCACTCCTGAGGCAAATTTGTTGAATGTCGGGAACCGTTCTTCAATGGTTCATTTCATTCCTCACTGGGAGATCACAAGGAGTTGTGTAGGGGATTTTTTCCTCTGGCCCAATCTCTTTGTTGTGTGGAGTGCCTCAGGGTTCTGTGCTGTCACCAATGTTATTTGCAGTGTATATGCTGCACCTCGGAGACATTATAAGACGGTATGGGCTGAGGTTTCACTGCTATGCAGATGATACCCAGCTATACCTGTTTTGCACCCAACTAGGATGGAGCTATTTCAGTGTTTAACAACTGTCTGCAGGAAATCCAAGATTGGATGGATTCTAGTTGGCTAAAGTTGAACTCTGAGAAAACAGAGGTTCTAGTGGTGGACCCGTGTGGTCAGATTGAGAGGTCGCATATTGGCTCGCCTTCTGGAATTTTTCTTGGTGGCATGTCACTTCCGACCTCTGAACAGGTGCGTAGCCTTGGGGTTATCCTAGATGATAGGCTGACTCTTCAATCTCAAGTGTCGGCCATCGTCAGGACTTCCTTTTACCATCTTAGGAATATTGCCAGGGTTAGGCACCTGTTCCATCTGACTCTTTGCCAACGTTGGTCCACGCCTTTGTGTCCTCGTGCTTAGACTACTGCAACGCCCTTTACTTTGGGCTTTCTGGGGGTAGAAATCCATCACCTACAGCTGGTGCAGAACGCTGCAGCCCAGGTTTTGACTGGGACAAGTAGGTCCTGTCATATTATCCTGGTGTTGCACGAACTGCAGTGGCTTCCTATACAGTGGCAGATCACCTTTAAATTTATTTTACTGACTTTTAAAGCCCTTCACGATCAGGGTCCATCCTATCTGAAAAACCTTCTGGTGCCTTATTGCCCTGGCCGATCGCTTCACTTGGCTGACATGGGGTTGTTGGAGATTCCAAGAGTGAGTTTAAAATCTTCAGGCAGCAGAGCATTTTCTCACACTGCACCCACTCTTTGGAGTTCTCTACCATGCCGGTTGTGGGAGTGCGCCTCCATGGAGATATTTAAGAAAGATTTGAAATCACATTTATGGAAAATGGTCTTCTTGGATTATTAAGCTAATTTTAGTATGATTGGAATTTTTACTATAATTTATTATGTTATTATGGTATATTTTATATATATTTTGAAGATTTGTATCTGGAATGTGAATTTATGATTTTAAAATGTTCAGCGCCTTGACACACTGAAAGGCGCTATATAAATAAAATTATTATTATTATTTCTTTAGTGCCAGCACCATGGCAAGGCATTCTTTAGTCCACTGTAGAATAAGCCTGCTCCCTGGGAAATAATTTCATACTGAGGTATGCTATTGGGTGATCTTTCCCTTGGTTAGACAGTTGACTAAGCACTGACCCAATACCCACATGTTAGGCATCAATCTGGACATCAAAGGGTTTACTGTAGTCTGGACTGACTAATACAGGAGCACTGCACAGTGCCTCCTTTAGTCATGTAAAGGCTTGCACACAGGCAGGTTCCCAGTTAATCCTTTTAGTCATCCTTTTCTTTAACAGGCCAGATAGGGGAGTTGCCCGGATACTGTAGTTTGGTACAAATTTCCTATAATACCCTGAGGTCCCTAGAAATCTCTGAATCTGTTTCTGTGTTTCAGGTCTGGGCCATGCCTTGATTGCCTCAATATTTGCTTGATTAGGATGGAGCGGTCCCTGGCCTACTACATGCTCAAGGTATGCCACCTCAGTCATGGCCACCTGGCATATTTCAGCCTTTACAGTGATCCCAGCCCTCTGTATCCTGCCCAGCACTTCCCTAAGGTGGGACAGCTGCTCCACCCAGCTGGTACTGAAGATGGCAATGTCATCCAGGTACACCATGGCGTACTCCTCAGCAACCTTTAACACCTGGTTCACCAACCTTTGGAAGGTGGCAGGGGCATTCTTCATTCTGAAAGGCATTATTTTAAACTCAAATAACCTTATTGGAGTGATGAAGGCTGACCTCTCCCTAGCTCTGGCAGTTAACTCTACCTGCCAATACCCTTTCATCAGGTCAATAGTGATAAGGTATGTTGCCCCTCCCAACTTATCCAGCAGTTCATCCATCCATGGCATTGAGTGGGCGTCCAACTTCGTGACTGCATTGAGTCCACGATAATCTACACAAAAATGAGTGGCGCCATCTGGCTTGGGAACAAGGACTATGGGTGAGGTCCAGAGGCTGTGGGATTTCTGGATCACCCCTAAGACCAGCATTCCATCCACCTCCCTCCTAATGTCCTTTTGGATGGCCTCAAATACCCGATATGCTGTTCGCCATTTGGGAGCTTCCACCCCCGTCTCCACATCATGTGTCACTAAGGTGGTTAGTCCAGGCTTGGCGCTAAACAATTGGGCAAAGTCTGCTAAAACCTCCCTTACTTCCTGGATCTGGTTCAGGGTCAACTAGGGCAACATTTTAATTGCCTCCACAGAGGACTCCCACTTGCTTTCTTCCAGCAAGTCCAGAGGGGGTCTCCTTCATCTGTCCTCTCCCCAGGACTACACACTGCAAAGACCATGTCAGCCCTATTGGCATATGGCCACTTCATGTTGACATGGTACATTCTTTGGGTATGTCACCTGTCTGACTACCTTGTACAGTCCTGCCTACTCGGCCTGCAGCTTATTTTCTGGACCTGGATTAGGACCATGACCTCCTGACCCACAGTGTACAAGCAAGCTCTGGCTCTGTGGTCCTACCATACTTCTGTTTTTGTTGGGCAGCTGCCAGATTTCTCTGGGCTGTTCCCATAAGCTCCTTCAGCTTTTCCCTAAACTTAAGGACATAATCCACTATGGGAGTTCCCTGGGTAGTGTGCTTGCCTTCCCAGTCTTCCCAGATCAAGTCTAGGGGCCCAAGTACCCTGTGTCCATATGAGAGCTCATAGGTAAAAAATCCTGTTGACTCTTGGGGCACTTCCCTGTATGTGAACAATAGGTGTGGAAGGTATTTCTCCCAGTCCTTCCCATGCTGTTCAGCAAATGCTTGAAGCATCAATTTAAGGGTACCATTGAATCTTTCCTCAAGCCCATTGGCTTGCAGGTGATAAGGTGTTGTGTGTCTCTGCACCACCCCCACTTCTCCCTCAAACATTTCATCAGGTCTGACATGAAGGAACCCTCTCAATTGGTGATAACCTCCTGTGGAAACCCAACACAGGTGAAAATCCCTAGCAAGGCATCTGCCACTTTGTCTGTCCTCAGTGAGGATAGGGCAACTGCCTCTGGGTACCGGGTGGCATAATCCACCATTGTTAGGATAAACCTCTTCCTGGAGTAGCTGGGGGTATTCAAGGGTCCCACAATATCCATTTCTACCCTCTAAAATGACTCCTCCACTATAGGCAAGGGAATTAGGGTAGCTTGGGTTTTCCTACCTGCCTTCCCTATTTCTTGGCACTGGTGAGAAGACCCGCAATATACCTTCACCTGCTGGGTGAAGTTGGGCCAACAGAAATCCTGGGCCAATTGCTGCATAATGAGTGCAATTCCCAGATGGCCAAACAGGGGAATATTGTGAACGATCTTGAGCAACTGCACATGGTACCACTGGGGAATGACAAGCTGCCTGCACATCACCCTTCCCTCATTCATTACGTCCTACATATACAGCAGTCCATTGTCCCAATAAAGTCTGTGTTTCCCATCACCTCCCAGTGCTCCATCCGAGTCTGCCCAAGCCCTCAGCTTCTCTAAACTAGGATCATTTTTCTGAGCAGCTGCAAAATCCTTACACATTCCCAAGACATGGGACAGATGCCCTCCAGTTTCTAAACTAGAGTCACTAGCCCTAGCATCAGGGCATTCAGGATCACTGCCATCCTTATCCCTCTGACAATGGGTTATCCATCCTTCCTCAGAGTAACCCACTGTTGCTATTTTGTTAATGGCTACGTCCGGGGAATTTCTACCTCCCTTTCATTATTCTCCATATCAGGAGACACAGGCTGGGGAACCAGCCTCCCAGTGTTTTCCACAGGGGCTTCTATGGGGTCCAGGGAACTACAATTTATGTTTGCTGCTTGACTGCGGGTAACTGCACACACTATCCCCTTTTGGAGATTGTTCCCAATAATTACATCCAGAGCAAGATTCTCTGCTACTGGCAACTTTTTGCACAGTCTCCCCTGTCTCACCCCAGTCCAGGAGAACACAAGCAAGTGTCAGCATTTTCTCCTCCCCAGTGAATCCCCATACAGTTACAAATTGATTAAGTATAAGCTGTTCAGGCTCAAGCCAAATCCCCTTTACCAAAGTCAGGGATGCCCCTGTGTCCCTTAACCTATGGGTCTATACCCCATTCAGAGTAACTGGGTGTATGTGCTGCCTCGTGTTTCCTGGCATGCTTTCAGGGATACACAAACAACCCACTTCTTTCCTAGCACCACTTTGAGCACTGTCTGCCCTTTTTGGACACTGCCTGGCAAGGTACCCAGGTTGTCTGCAAACCCAACGTTCATTTCTTTTATCAGGAAAATCTTTTCTTTGTAACCTGGGGCTGCCTGATTTTGGTGGAGGCAGAGAGAGTTTTAGCTGCCTTAAAGACATGCTTTTTCCCTTTCTACACTGCCATGCCTGCCCCATTCCCTCTCAGAGCAGGTCTGCTCCTGGCATAGTGGTCTGAGAGTTCAGTAGCCTCCTGCACTGTTTTCAGATCTCGGTCCTCTAGCCAGGTTTTCAGCTTTGCTGGGCATTCCCAAAAGAATTGCTCTAAAAGTACATTTTCAATTTTCTCTACAGAGTCTGCTTCAATCCCTTCCTAACAACATTTTAAAAACTAACATTGTTTAGTGGCAAGTTCCTCGTAGCTCATGTCAGGGCTTCTCCTGAACTTATGGAATTTAATTCTGTATGCCTCTGCTGATAAATCATATTTCTTTAACAGCGCAGCTTTAAGTTTGCCATAATCATTACTGTTCTAATTGTCCATTTGACCCAATGCATCAAAAGCTTTCCCGGTAAGCAGCAGGAATAGTTGGAAACTGCAGGACTCTCTGGGAATATTTGCCTGAATACATAATTTTTCAAATGAATTTAGAAATACATTCATATTTCCCCCTCTTTAAATTCAGCTATCAATTTAGAATTTAGTTTGTAACCCAGTCTTGGAATTCCCTGTTCACCCATACCACTTATCTGCCCTGGCACTGGTCTTTGGAGTTGTAGCTTCTCCAGTTCAAATCTCCTCTGGCGCTTTCTCTCCTCATGCTTGGCCTCTCTCTGAAGCTGTCACTCTCTTTCCTCTTCCTCTGTTTGTCATTGGTTTTCCTTTTCCTCAGCCTCTCGCTGCTCTCACTTCTCCTCTCTCTCTCTCTCTCTCTCCATCTCCAGTTTCCTCTGTTCAAGTCCCCTTCACTGCTGGGATTTGAACCTTTTCTGTTCAAACTCCAGTTCCATCCTCTGCAACTCCATCTGCAGCCTGATCCCTTCTGGCTCCAGAATGGTGGTGACCTTCCCCTACTGCTGTAGCTCTTAGCTTGCACTAGTCCTGCTGTCCTCCTCTCTTGGTCTGGACACTGTGCTGGACTCTGGCCCCTCCACACCCAAGGTTTGGTCCTTTCCAGTCACCAACTGTGACTCAAGATCTTGGGCATTGGCTGCCACAAGAGCCTCGAGGAGGTGATTTTTTGGCTCGCCCCCTCATACTGGACTGCTCTCTCTTGGCACAACTGCCTCAGGTAGTCTGCAATGTACTTACTGTAGTTGGAAGCCATCTTCTTCCCTAAGCTATGGCTACACTAGCTTACACCAGAAAAAAAAATAAAACATGTAGGGAACTTAGACTGTAAGCAGAATGATATAGTTCTTTACTTTTTAAATCACTGGCTTGTTTTGCATGTGAACTGTTGCAGTTATTAATCTGACACACTGGACTATTAATGCTCATGTTACCAAATACTTTTAAATCCACCACTGCCAACCAGATCTGTCACAAATGCACTCCACAGGTCAGACCCTCTGCTCCCACAGTGCCAAACCTTGAAGTGCAATTTGCGAACAGAAGACATACAGAGTAACCCTCCTGTCTGTTTTTGGGTCTGAAACACATAATAGTCTAGAGTCCTGAGGTCAAATATGAACCCTTTTCACTGGCACACCCAGTTAACAAGATCAAATATCGCACCCTCTTTGGGGAAATGCAGTGCAATACTTAACCCAGTGGGCACCCAGCCTGGTTCACAGCTTTCCTCTTTTTGACTCAATTTGAGATCTAGGTATTTTCTTAACTTAGCAAGATGATAACACACTTTTTAAGCCCTTAATAGTTTGTCAGAATTATCAACTACTGTTCCCAGCATTCACATGCAAAAGAAAAGAAATGAGAAAAGACTCAGGCAGGATTAAGGAAACCAAAAATGTACTAAAATTAAAAACAGTAAATACATACAAAACACCGAACCTATATACATTAATATTTACAGTCAAAAGAAAAGGGAATTACAAAAACCAGAAACACCTGGTACTTGAATATCTAACTACCCTGAGTTTCAAGTAATAAATAGGCGGCTGAATTTACCTAAAGTGCTGTGAGAGTTTGTCAGGAGTCCCAGTTCAAAAGTAAAGGCAAAATTCCAAATTGCCAAATGCAATGTTTTCTCCCAGCTGGCTGGTAATACGTTGTCACAAAACTCCTCCTCCCTGATGGCACAGCTCACAGATGCTGGCTGTGAAGTCAGTCAAACCTAAGTACTGAAACAATTTATCAGTCACATTGGTAGTGTAAGTGGTGAACAAGAAGTACAGGAACTCAAATGTTTGCTCACATGAAACGGATAATTAAGATCCTCGCTCTGAAGTATAACTCTTGGGACTCGAGGGGCCACTGGACTTTTTTCTGCTGTCGACATCTATGTTTATACATTTCTTTCAGTTCCAGACACATCCGTATAGATATTGGTGCACCGAATCAGAGATGTCAAAGTATTTCTAAAACAAATTAAATTGTTCTGCAAGTCAAATTATGTGATGGAATCCACTGATCTCATGTCAAAGGCCAAGAAATTGTCATTATGTTACTGTTGGGAGAATTTCATTTCAAATATTAGTAGGAAGAAGTATAGGAACCCAGTTCCTGCTGCAAAAAAGGCATATGGACTGAGTACCTGTGCATTCCTGCTCACTTTCATCACTGGGTCACATGTCTCAGTTAACTGCTCAAACATTCCAATAAAAAAATATGTATCTTCTTCTTAATTAGTGAGACCTTAAGACAGACAGAATTATCCCTTCAATGTCTTCAGAAGCTTTCTGAGGAACTGTGTTCACCTAGTTGTGAAATCTAACAGAAATCAGTTAAAAATTGCCTTTTCCTCAGAGGTCATAAAATGCATACTTTGTCCCTGTGTTTCAAAGTAAAGGGATAGTTTACAGCTGCTATAACCTGGCCTTTGAAGGAAGTCTTTATAGTCCCAGGAAGGGTCTATGTGATAACAGCAAATACCTAAAGGTGATCACCATTATCACTCAGTCAGAGTGATGAACACATTTTCTGCACTCTGACAACCCTGGTGCACCAGCACAATGGCGCCAGGACATATTTTTACTGCTTTCTGGGGGGGCTGTGCCCCACCACACCCCTCCCTTGTGGGGGCATTGCCCCCCACACCCGCTACTTAAGAATTCTCAACTCCAGGGGGGTGCATTTCGGGGGGGGTGAAAGCAGTAAAAATAAAAAGGTTCAGGCCAGGTGCAATAAAAATAGCACCAGTGCCCGGACCCGAACCCAGTATCTCAGCCACACTAGCCAATCCCTGATGCCATGATGTAGCTCAACCAGGAGCCACAGCACCACTCCCTACAGCCTCTCCCCCTCCTCCTGCCCCCACTCGTCATGCTCACTCCCACCCCCCCGGGTGCATACATATAGCGACATCCTGTCACCTAGTTCACCCACCCCCTCATCCAGTCGCCCTACCTGTCCATCGCCATGAGTAGATTGCACAGGTGAGGTGTCGTTGTAATGGATGGCACCCTTTCTCATGCGCCCACTTCACGGGTTACCACCCAGGAAGGCTTGCAACTATGTGTCAACACAGAGAAGAAAACTAGCTATTTAGCTACTGTTGCAACTGTTTTGATGGTTTCACAGAAAATCTCTCAGACATTTTTTGACCAGCTAGCGGGTGAGTGCTGATTCCATTCAAGCAAGAATTATATAATTTTCCTCAGGTTCCAGGTACTGAGCTGCCAGGAACTTGAGGAAAATGATGTCATTCTTGCTTGAATGGAATTAACACACACCCAAAGGTTCCGCTAGCTGATCAAAAAATGTCTGAGACTTTTTCTGTGAAACCATCAAATAGGAGAGCATTAAAATAGTATCTGATCATGACAAACGGCAATGTCTTCATTTCACATGTAATAAACAAGGTCTGGTCATCCTTATGTTATGGAAAAGGAGTAAAGTTTATGGTATATTTATAATATAGCCGTTATTGATCTTTAAGATATATGCAGAATGGTGCAAGTAGGCATTCTAATGGCAGTACACAATGATTGTTTACTTTCTAAGGAAGTATGAAAACATATGCAGACTACCATCTGAAACCTCAAGTGGAAAGGAACAGTATTTCTATAAATCAGAGGTTTAGATGTTTGTACAAGACAAATGTGATATCTAGATCTATGACAAGTTTGAGATAAAGATATTTTTGTTATCTTTCACATAGGCCTTTTATACAGTAGCTTGATATGTTGAACTTAGCCACATCATAACATTCTCACCATTATGTCCTGTACATATCAGGGTTCCCATGCACTAAAACACAATATCCATCAAGCAGTACCAAG
The DNA here is from genome assembly GCA_016271365.2 of Neoceratodus forsteri. Lineage (NCBI taxonomy): Eukaryota > Metazoa > Chordata > Ceratodontiformes > Ceratodontidae > Neoceratodus > Neoceratodus forsteri. The sequence continues at coordinate 928,085,224 of CM057458.1, read as the reverse complement.
CTGTTGTCTGCCTGTCATAATCATAGACACTGCATCTGGCAGTAAATTACCCAGAGAAGTGCCTAATTTTAATATCAGCACCAATTGTAGCAGAACAATTAATTTTACTGGTTTCTAAGGAAACCTTTCAGCAATGAAAACTTATTTTAATTCCATCAAGAAAACACAGTAAACTGCTGTAATAGCAGCCTTGCTGCTGCCTGACAAAGAGGCATTGGGACCCATTTTCTGAGCCAGCTGTAAGTGCTGCAAACCCCTTGATGTGTGTAAGATAATGCTTGACCAGCTTGGGGGGGCATATTCAAAAAAGCAGTATGTTCAAGCCTATGCATGCTGACTGTCTGAATATGGGAAGTGTGGGGAGCACAGCACACAGTGATTATGCACTGTAATGACACAGCCTTCCTCAAGAAAGTGATTCACAGGAGCAAAATGAGGTAGTGCATCCCAAATAAGTAATATGGTACAGTGGTTTAAGGCTCTGTGCTGCATACCTGCAGACTTGGGTTTGAATCCCACAGCCTCCATTTGCATAATGAGCGACCCTGAGCAAGTTACTTAACTTCCTTGTGCTCCTAGGTCACACCTGTAAACAAGCTTCAGCTTAATGTGTCTCTCCTGGTTAAAAAAAATAGGACACTGCCCAAGCCCATGTGAGGAATTTTGAACTGCTGGCATGCAAATAAGCATATATAGCATTCAAGTAATTATGGTGCCATTAAGTGCTCATTAGGAGCTCCGCACAATGCCATGTGAAGGTATTGTGCACGGCTACGCCACCACCTCCTCACAGGACCTTTCCTTCAGTACACATTCATATCCCCATCTCTGGCTGTCTAGTGCACTTCAAGTCAGTGATGGCCAGTCTGATCCCCTGGTAAATGTGCAAATCACCATCCCTGGCTGTGTAGTGGACCCTCAATCACCAGTCTGATCCAGCAGTAAATGTTCAACTCATCATCCCAGGCTAGCTATTGAACTGCCCACCCCACCCATCACCAGACCAATCCCCCAGTAAAGTCCAAATACCCTACCCTGACTTTCATATGGACTCCCTCTAACTCTCATAACTGTCACACACACAATCCTTGTATTGCCCACTCAGCACCCTCCATCCAATACCCCTCAGGAGCACTCTAGTAACCCTACTAGCCATAGCCAGGCAGCTTCCCACACCTGGGGGGGAAATCTACACAGACCCTCCACTCACCACCTTCACTGACCACTGAGTGAGAAAGCACAAGTGTGCACACTGAAAAACACTTTCTATAGTAGGCACCCACTAATTCCTGGTCACTCAGTTGGCAGACAGACAAGGTGATGAGTAGAGGGGTTGTGCACACCATGATATCTGGCTGGGGGAAAGATGGCTGGCCATGGCAGATAAAGTGGTGGGTTGCCACCAGGATGAGTGAGTAGAGGGTGCCAAGTGGGTAGGAGGGGGAGTGTATGTGTATAACAGTGATCTGGGGGTAGTGAGAGGTCCACTAGACAGCCAGGGAGGAGTATGTGGACTGTACAGGTGAATAGACAGGCAATCATGGATTGGGGAGTCCACTAGACAACCAGGGATGGGGATTTGCACATTTACTGATAATAGAACTGGCCATTAGTGGGCTAAGGGGCTACTAGACAGGAAGGGATGGGGATTTTTTAATTTTTTGGTGGATTGGACTATTGATTTATGGGTAGGGTATCCATTAGGCAGCCAGTAATGGGCCATTTGGATTGTACTGGGGGATCAGACTTAAGACTGGGGTGGGTCTGGATGGTATGGGCAGTGACCAACAACTCATGCTGTCAGTCCTACTCAGTATTTGGCCAGGGGGGGCAACTTGCATCCCTGTGCACTTTGGTAAGGGTAGGGTTTCAAGCATTAAACACCACTGTGACAGTGGCAGTTTAGCACTTTCAAAACTGCTGGCTATACAGCTGCACTATGTATTCAGGAGGGGATCCCTCATTTGCATGGACACAGTGGTATATTATGCATGTACATATTATCAGTTTGACACCATACACCAGTGGCTGCTGAACAGGGCACCCATTTGATCATGCTAATCCAGGATATTATAGAGCAAACATGTTTAGCAATGGGATAACCTTCTGAAAAAGGAGGCCATTCCCACTAATTACTACAATGTACTTGCTAATGTGAGATACAGTGCTCCACATCCTTTCCAGCCATCTGTGTGCCGGTCTGAGTGTGCTATTCAATAGGGCGACAAACTTTAAAAATTGCCACCCCTTACCTGAGATCTGCCCACCAGAGTAAGAATATATAAGTAGGAGAGGCATGGGGTATGTGGGAGCTGCAGCCCACCACATATACTCTGGGTGGTGAAATTAAATTGGTGGTGCTCTAATGACGGACGTGCCATGATGGGTGCATTCCAATGGTGGAACTGCCACACATCCAGTTGACAGTGCTCTCCAAACTCTAGCAACATAAATTGTAACTATTAACTACTACAAAGTATGCATCTTTAGAAATTCTAGTTCATAACAGGTATCTGCAGAGGCACAGAAAACAAATGAAAAGAAACATTTTTTGGAAGCCATGAGCACATACCAGTGAACAGTCTACCACATGGGAAATTAAATATTACTAGTGAAAGACTGAACAACTATCAGATTAGCAACACAAAAACAAGTTAATTTACCAGCATATGGCAATGTTTATTATTTCCATTATTTGCTTCTTTTGCTAATTCAAATTTATCATAATAGAAACAAGGTGACAAGTGCACACGTAAGCAAACACGCAGCTTAGTTCCAATGCATAGTATAACCAAAACAATATGAGCAGTCAATAAATCTGCAATGAAACTATCATGATCAGACAGAAAATAACTACAGAAACCTGTTGTATATATTTTAAATATGACACATGGCTATGGGCCAGATATTCAAAACTTTGCCCCGGGGCTAAATTAGCAATACCTGGCGGGCAAACTTAGCGTGGAGCAAAAAGCAAGCTATATTCAATAGGAATAGCCCAGTGCAAAACCAGCTGAATATAGCATGCAAAGGAAGCCAGGCAAACAGAGCCAGGAGTGCAGGGCAAAATAGCCCGGGAATAAGACAGTACTGAATATAGCAACAAGGAAAAGCACACTGCTACTGCAGCTCTTTAGACCCTGGAGAAAGCCAGTGTTGCAGGTGGAGAACATTGTGCGTGATTGCACAGAGATGTCTGACATGTACTGCAAACAACATTGTAACACGGCATCAAACAGAAACGGCAAATAGAGAAATCTCATTGGACCAAATACAACACATGACCAAAGTTGGAGTGGCGAATAATTCCCCAGTAAGGACCAATCCAACTATTGTTCACAGGGTCACTGGGTCAAGCTGTAGTACCACTAGGTGTCACAACAGGAAACAGAACACACATCGCAGCGAATACGGAGGATCTCAATGCACTGACACAAAGCCGAACAGAACTGCAAAATCAAAAACAATGATGCAAGTATTCTTGTGTTACAAACTCATTAATGCCCTCCAAAGTCAGCTTCTACTGGGGAATTAATGCATGGTTGGGTGGTTGTAGGCACTCAGCCAAGGCCTTGTGCCACAACCCCCCCCCCAACCATGCATTAATTCCCCAGTAGAAGCCTCCTTCTTCGGACATTAATGCTTACATGTAAGCCACACACTGCAGAACTGTGCTATGCTGAAGTGAGGTTTACCCAGGGCTAACCTGATTGCACAGTGCTAAAACATTAGCCTGGTGCAAACTTGTTAGCCCGGGGCAAACGGGAGCAATATTCAAAGCTCCCATGCAAATGAGCCTACTTAGGTAACCTGTGGGCAAACATGTACACTTGCATCTCATTAAGTACTTAGCATACATTACCGCCAGTTTGCCCGATGCTACTGCATGGAGCACAAAGCTCCCCCTTTTGGTCAGAATGGAAGTACATGCTGGATGCTGCAGGCCAAGGCATGCCTACAGCATCTCCTGTTGGTTGGAATAGAAGTACAGGCTGGAAGGAGCAGGAACTGTGTGCTGGCAGGCACAGTCAGTGCATACAACTCACCCATGTATCTGAGCAACCAGGACCTGTATATCTATCTATCTATCTATCTATCTATCTATCTATCTATCTATCTATCTATCTATCTATCTATCTGTCTATCTACATATATATGTATATAGATACGTAGCTATACAGATCGATAGCTAAACACAGACACACTGTCCATGGCTACACATTCCCTGGAGGACACCCCCCCAACAACATTGGTACCCCACTGCAGTAGTGGGTGAAACACAGTGGGGGGACTCAATGCACAGGACAGGCATAAGGCAAACCTGGTGGGGGCAGGAGGCCATAGGCTGCAGGTTCACTAGGATATGCAGCATATCCATTAGATAGGGAACAGGGCAGACTGGATGGGCCAGGCAGTCCTTCCCTACCGTCATGGTTCCTGTTCCCAAGTGTGCCTGTTACATACCCTACCCTGCTAGGCTAGTGTCCCCCCCAGCATGATCCCTAACCCCCGTAGCCATGGTATATGAATATTTTCACTGGTAGTCTAGTGGTTCTCCTACCCCCAAGCACAAATTCCGACCCATGGTGCATCTAAATAAAGGCATTTTTTCCCTGGTAGTCTAGTGGTCCCCCCAACCCCCAGCATGAATCCTGACCCTAGGTACATGTCAATAAAGGTATCTTATCCCTGGTAGTTTAGTGGTCCACCCATCCAGCAGTGATGCACACTTGCTCATCCCAATGACATGCCATGAAGAGAGCTGGTGACCAGCTCAGCCCTCCTCTCACCACCACAGCTGGCCGCCAACTGTGGTATGCATGAGCGCTGCAGAAATGAATGAATGAGCGCATTGGTTCATTTCAGTAGCACTCATGCATGCCACTGTTGGCAGCCAGCCATGGAGGTGAGAGGAAGGAATAGCCAGTCTCCGGCTCTCTTTGTGGCATGTCATTGGGATGAGCGAGGATGTCACTGCTGGGTGAGGGGACCACTAGATTACCAGGGAAAGATACCTTTATTTACATGTACCGGGGGTCAGGATTCATGCTGGGGGGTGGGGGGAACACTAGACTACCAGGGAGATTATTGATATACCACAGCTACCGGGGTCCATTACAGCCAGCTTTTTTTCGGTGGTAACTAGTGCCAAGCTACAGGTTGTGCTACTGCCTGTAACGCAGCACTATACCTTTGAATATGCCACACTGCTGGCATTCCTGGGTGCTCCCCAATCCACGCCTTCTACATACCATTATCTATTAGCGTTGGCACTACCACACAGTGCCAGCACTAATAGGGCTTTTAAATATTGCAGCCTCGTGCAAATCCAGTGCTTTTCCAGCACTATGGATTTGCGCTAGACACAAAGGGCTGGATATTCAAACTGTGCTATACTGTGGCGCAAGCCCTTGCGCTGCACAAAATAGTTGCGCAGGGGTGTGGCCGGGGCGATATTCAATGGAGTTGTGCTATTGAGCAACTCCTTTGAATATCACCCCCCGGCCACAGCCACTGTGCATGGCGCAGTGGAACTTGCGCCACTGCAAGTGGTCAGAGTGGAGCATTCAAGATGCGGTGGCACAAGTACCATTGAGCCATGCGTAAATTTCCGATATTCAAAAGGTGACATGCAAATGGGGCCATAATTCATGCAAGGCACGGGGGGGCCATTTGCACCTATTTATGGCCCCATTTGCATGCCATTAGCACGCAGGTGTGCCAATCCCCGAGGACTTGCGCCTGGTGTCCTGCCAGGCAGCAGCCGTCGGGGACCAATGCCCCCTGCAGCCTGATCGTGGGCATAAGTTAAAAAATCTCCCCATCCCCCAACTGGCCCAATCGCGGGCATAAGTTGAAAAATCCCCCCACCCCCGACTGGCCCAATCACGGGCATAAGTTAAAAAAACACCCCTCGACTGGCCCGATCGAGGCATAAGTGAAAATAAAACCCCACCCCCACTAGCCCGATCCACGGGCAGCAAAGACTTCAAACCCCTCCCCAAGGACATATCCCTGGTGGTCAGTGGACCGCAAAAACCAATCACGGGCAGCAAAGAGTTCAAACCCTCCCAAGGACCATCTACCCTGGTGATCATGGCCCCCACCCCCAACCCATGAAGCCCCACCACCTCCCCCGTCGGCGGCGGGTGGCAGTATCCACCGTCTGCTGCCCGCCGTCACACTATCTGACTGCCCGGTGGGAGCTACGCCCGATGGTTCGAGCAAGAGCCAATGGGCATGCAATCATACTATACAAAGCAGTCAGATATGTGAATGAATGAATTCATTCATTCACATATCTGGACTGCCTTGTATGGTATGGCTGCATGCCCATTGGCTCTGCTCTGAACAACTGGCATGCAGCCCTACCGGGCAGTCAGCGGGCGGCGGGCGGCAGGTGGGTGGATGCTGCTGCCCACCGGCTGATGGGGGGAGGTGCGAGGGGCTTCATGGGTGGGTGGGGTGGGGCCACCAGATCACCAGGGTAGGTGGTCTTGGGGGTTGAACTCTTTGCTGCCCGCAATCAGGCTTCGCGGTCCACTGGACCACCAGGGAGATGTTCTGGGGGTTTGAACTCTTTGCTGCCCATGATCGGGCTTTGCGGTCCACTGGACCACCAGGAGATGTTCTTGGGGGTTGAACTCTTTGCTGCCTGCGATCGGGCTTCACGGTCCACTGGACCACCAAGGAGATGTTCTTGGGGGTGACTCTTTGCTGCCCATGATTGGGCTAGTGGGGGTGGGGTTTATTTCACTTATGCCCGTGATCGGGCCAGTCGAGGGTGGGAGGATTTTTAACTTATGCCCGTGATCGGGCCAGTCGGGGTGGGGTTACTATATGCCCACGATTGGGCTGCAGGGGGCACAGGAAGTATGTTGAGGGCCACCCACAGGTGGCAGCTGCTGTGTTGCACCCTGCAATGTGGCAGCTCACCTGTGGGTGGCCCCCGCTACTCCTTTTTTTGCTCAAAGTTGTGCAGGCGAGGTTGGGGTTACCAGAGTATTTCTGCACAGCCCGCTGAATACCGGGCTGTGTAGTTTATGCATGGTTCCTCCCCTCTGGTTCAGCATGCCTTCATTAGCATTGCACTGTTGCTCAGTTTGACGTGGGGGGCACAACTGCCTCCTGCTGAATAGGGCAGAATGGCACAATTTCGGACTTGAGCAGGCGCAACCCTATAGCGCATGGCGCAACCCTTTTGAATATCCAGCCCAAAGGCTTCAATATCTGGCCCTATTTGTGATATCAGAAATATAGTTTACTTGTGTTGCATGACTGTAGAACTCACTCATGCCTTCACCAATTGTGTGGTCAGAGGCTAAGCAACACTTAAAAATATATTTCTGATATCACAAAAAGCTTTATGTCACACTCCATACTGTACTGTATATTCCGTATATGAAACGCATTTGAATGTATATCAGACATATTTGAAGCATATTCAACTTTTTAAAAGATGCATTCTAAAACCACTGAGCTGTATTTTATTTTTCATATACTCTTCAAGAGAGGAGAGCGAGAAGGAATATGATTGAGACCAATGGGTACCTCAGAGGGGTAAACAGGGTGCAAGAAGGGAGTCTCTTTCAACTGAGAAAGAGTAGCAGGACCAGAGGGCATGTGATGAAGCTGAAGGGGGGGTTAAGAGGGATGTGAGGAAGTATTATTTTGCTGAAAGAGTTATAGATGGCTGGACAAGACTGACTGAGTAAGTGGTAGAAGCCTGAACAGTAGGGGACTTCAAAAATACACGGGACAGATATAGGGTAATATTAGCAAAGAGGCAGGGACAAGTGAGGATAATCAGAGACCAGTTATGGTCTGCCAAGACAAACTAGGCAAAGATCAGCAGGGCAGACTGGGTGGGCCAAACAGTCCTGTACTGCTGACAAATTATATGTTTCTGTTTCTTTCAAATATAATTTTTCTTTTTTTTTTCTCCACATTATAGAATCCTTTTTAATTACAGTAAATAATTACTGTTGTTTCTGGTAGTACTATTTTATACTAAATACTTAAATAATGAATTTAAACAGAAGATCTATTTTGTATATATCAGAAATATGTGTTAAATGTATTGATAATTTGTTAGAATCCCATAAAAGTCAAGGTCATGTGCAATCTGTCATTTAACTTTTAGATCGAAACTATCACTTTTGCATATATTCTATTATCTATTATATATTAATCCTTGAATCATATCTGGTGTAACACAGATCGGGTTAATTATTTTCTATACAACTGAAATGTTGAGAGATGATGTTGTACCTACTTTTGTTAAAATAGGTAAAGAAATAATATCTTTCCTCTATCACAAATGATTAGATTTCCTACTTGTTGACCTATGACTGAATGTTTTTTCTGCTTTTGGCTTACATAGTATTTAATATTTCATTAGTTTATATTTACAGTTGTGAACTGATTCATTGCAGAAGTCTTCACCTTAAAACGTATGGAGGTGTGGCTCAGAGAGCTTCAGAACTACATTTAAATGCATGGTAATGAAGCTCCTGTAATAGCTTTTACTGATCCCAGCGGAAGAGTAATATATAAAGCCTACCATACTTTATTAATCTGTAATATGTGGATAAGCCTCAATAATACTATACTAAGTTATACAAAAATTTCCCAATAATACATCACTACTCTCAATAATACTGTCCTGAAAAATGGTAATACTGTCATTTTTGATGATAATACTACAGTTCAAAGGTCATCTTCAACTGTAGTATTATCAATGGATCCATACATTACAAAAAAATAACAGAAAGGTAAGTGTTTTACAAGGCAGTAATGCCATCTCAAGGTTTTGAGGACTTTAGGACCTCTCGAGCTTCGCTCTCGAGGTTCCATGTCCCCAAAACCTCTCGATGGTATTACTGCCTTGTAATACACACTTATCTATTATTCTATTTTTACTACATGAGATTGACTATGTCATATAATTAAAAAGTAATGTATAATGTATTATTCATTGTAACTTTTTATAAGATAACACTGAATTCTATCCATATTACATTTTGTTATTTAAACTACATTGTATTTCATTATATGTTGTTGAATTAAATTTTTTTATATACAGAAAGCATTACAACTAATGATTAATTAACAACTGGTAACTTGTGTCAGCAAACTCTGGCACTGCTACAGTATATATATACAATATATACAGTATATTAGATACATATTACATGGTTGGGCCCTTTTCCCCATTGAAAAATCCATAATTTATTTCCCCATATATGATCACAGCTAAGTAGGGTATTATGACCATAACTAGCTGCCTGTTAGGATTAATGACCACAGCTAGCTGCCAATTAGGGTATTATGACTTAAACTGGCTGCCAATTAGGCTATTATGACCCTAGGTATTCAGTTACACTGAATTAGTGTCATGGCCAACTAAAGAACACATTAACTCCTAATACACACTCACCAAGCAATGCAGTCCCTCAGAACTAACAATAACGCATTCCACTACATTATGGAAACACATAGAACACAGCAAAAGGTATCCAACCTTATGGATTATGTAAAACAAATGATGGCAAAGTGCAGTATATGAGGAAATAATACCATTCTGTGGTTGAACAAGCTCATGAAGGCCACTTGCCCTTCGGGCTCAAGACTTCATGGCTTGTTCAATTTCTCGATGGTATTATGTCCTCATATATCACACCTTGCCATTATTTGTTCTCTATATATACTACGTGGATGGGAACTTTCCCCCACAGAAAAGGCCGTCATTTATTTCCCTATATATCTGCGACTAATCTATCAATTCAAAGTATATACCTGCACTAATTAAACAATTACAGCTATCTACAGTACATGTACTAAATAAAGCTATAACCTACTCTAATCAAATAATCAGAAGTATATAGCTGCAATAATAAAAAGTATACACCTGTACTACATTAAACCCTATGAGACACCTCTAATAGCACAATTAACACATAGCAGTACAAAGTGAGCAAAACCAAATAAGTTGCAAATGAACCTAGGAAAAAAAGACACACAAAACCTCTCCATGCTTAGAAATCAACCTAGAAACATGGACTTTGATGGCAGATAAGGACTGCTTGGCCCACCTAGTCTGCCCATTTCCCTACCTACAGGAGAAGCTGCAGATCCTAGTTAACCAACAGCCTATTTCTTCCTACCCTCCACAAGAATTGCTTTATGTCTGTCCCATGCATTCTTGAATTCTCCCACAGTTTTAGACCCCACAACCTCCTCAGGAAGGCTGTTCCATGTGTCCACCACCCTCTCTGTGAAAACATACTTCCTCACATTGCCCCTGAGTCATCCTCCACTCTATCTTCAAATTGTGTCCCCTTGTTCTTGCACATGTCTTTTTCTGAAAGATGCTACCCTCTTGGACTTTGTTGATTCCACTGAGGTATTTAAAAGTTTCTATTGTGTCCCCCCTCTCCCTCCTTTCCTCAAGGGTATACATATTAAACTCATTTAGTCTCTCCTCGTATGGCTTCTAATACCTACATGCACTCAGTACACACCATTCCCTCCTTGCAACAAGAGACTGTCAGGTGTCATAATGTGATCACAAATGCGATCTCCTTAGCCATAACCATTCTTATGTATTATACGCAACAAACAATGGGTGAGTGTGGAACAGTCAGAAGTATACCCTCCTCAGGGGCTAATTAGGACAATAAAGCCACTTGCCCTTCAGGCTCATGACCTTATAGCCAAATTAGCACCCTTCAATACATATATATCCTTGTATACCACCCTTACCAATTATTTATTTTATACATAATCATACATGTGCAATGAGCTATTATGGGGCTACAATACTGAGCTAGCATAGCATAGTGTTCAGAACACAAACCTGTGAAATAGGAGATCCTAGTTCAAATCTCACATGGGCCACTTATTTAGTCTCTGATCTTGAACACATTTTTAACTTCTCTGTGCAGCTCACCCAATGTAAAATAAGGTAGAGCATTGAAAATAAAGTAATGCATCTCAACTAAGCTAGCAAGGATAAATAAATTGTAAAATAAATAATTTCAGTGATGGTGTCTGGTAAGGTCATCAATCATGCAGTGTATAATTAAGTGATCACAGCGATTAAATCTGAGCATTTAATACATTTTAAGAAATGTTTTAAACTTTTTCCATTATTTGCAGACACAGTGGTCACTCCTTGCTCCTACCTGGTTATTGTGCTCTCTGTTGCTGCTCTCTGTCATGTCTAGCATTTCTGCTTCAGCCTCTCAGGCTTACACATGCTACCCCCATAAGAAATCACCTTTGTGGCTGGGTCTCAGAAATACAGAACTTGACATGGATGTTGTATTGGCTTGGATAGAGTAAAACACGTTTAGAGAGAGTGACATAGGGCCTGTGTATGACATAATGCATCACAGTGCTCTGACTGTATTTCATTGTTTACATACCTGCTTCCCTGTTTCAAGCTGGCAGGCAGGCCTTCCGAGCCGCCAGAAACTAGTGCACATGGGCTGTTCAAAAGACAAAAGCTGAACACTATAGAGCTGCCCTCACAGCCTCTAGGGGCTTGTCTCACAAATTCTGGCACAACATAAAAACCCTGAATGGCAAGTCATAGATGCCACCATCATCCCAAAACACTGCCAATGGGTCAGTCACCAGGGACCCTATAGAAATTGCCAACACCCTCAAAAATAGCTTTACAGACCTCAGCTCTATCCTCCCCTCAATTTTTTCAACCCAGTACCTGATGCAGCCCAGCCCCACCTCCTACAACCGTCTTTCTGTCTCAGGATCATCTCCCCACATGAGGCTAGGCTACATACCTTAACAAGGCCCTTAACGGAAGCAGCCCCTAAATTACCCTCTTGACATCAAATTACTCTGACTCACACTAGAAATAATGCTTGCTTCACTCACCACCATACTTAACCTCTCCCTCTGCCTAGGACAATTCCTAACGGCTTGTAAAAATGCTGTGGTCACCCCATCCACAAAGGTGATGTCCCCCTATCTCCGGGAAACTGCCGCCCAATCTCTACTCTGCCCCCGCTCTGCAAGGCCTCGGAAAAAATTGTGGCAGATCAGCAGTCCAGTTACCTTGATACCCATAACTTACTATGCATGGAACAACACTGCTTCTGGTCTGGGCACAGCACCACCACAGCCCTGTTGGAATTCTCTAACCATGTGCACCTTGCCCTGGACTGTGGGCACATTGCTGCGGCTGTGTTTATTGACCTTTCCAAATCTTTTGACATGGTCAGCCATTTCCTCCTGATAAACATCCCTTACACAATTAGGTTTCTCACATGGACCTCTTGACTGGTTTGCTAGCTATCTATCATCCAGATCCCAATGTGTCTAGATCAATAACACCATCTCCATCTTGTGCCCCACCCACTCGGGAGTCCCACAAGGATACCATCCTGGGCCCCTTGCTCTTCAGCTTGTTCATAAATGCCCTCCCCACCTACTGCACCAAAAAGATCCTCCAGTATGCAGACAACACAGTAATCTGTGCCACCAGCCCAAACCCAGGGGAGGGAGCCTTCAGACCAACCTCCAGTCTGCTTTCAGTCAGATTGAGCATTGGTTCACAGAGCATAGACTAGTATTGAACCTAAAAAAACTAAGACTCTCCTGTTTGCTGACCGCCAAAGCAAGTTAAAAAAATTCCAAGCTATCCATCAAATCCTGCTCACACCAACCCCTGGAACAGGTCACATCATGCAAGTACCTGGGTGTCACATTCGATATGGCTCTCACTTTCCATGAACACATCAACACCCTCACATCTGCTGCCAATGTGCAGGTCAGTCTACTATATCACCATAGAACCTGCCTCACCCCAGAACCACTAAGACTAGCTCTCACATCATCAGTCCTCTCCCTAATGGACTACGGCCTGCTTGTTTACTCAGCAGCGGATGCCATGCTCACCAGCAAACTAAAGGTAGTAATCAACAAGGCTTGTAGACTACTAACTAGGGCTGACCGGATGACCCATATCTGTAGCCTCTACTCACTTGCCAGATCTTAAACTTTAAAGAGAGAGTACAATATCAGGCCTGCCTCATAGTCAAAAAATCGCTACTTGGCCTGACCCCCCCAGGTCCTGTCTACTACCATAGCAACCACCACCCCAGCTATGAATATGCACAGCACAAGTAAAACAACACTAACCATCCCTAGGGTCAAAACAACACTGGTACAGAGGTCATTCCTGGTCAGGGCCCCCACCTGGTTCAATGCCCTCCCCTCACAGGTCACCTGCCACACCAAGCTCAGCCCTTTCAAGCTCACCCTGAAAAATCACCTTCTATTCTCATGGGGTGCAACTGCCCAATGTAGCCCCCCCACCACCACCACACTCTTTTTGTTTGATGCCATGCAGACAGACAACATGGCTTCCAACAGCCCAGGGTCATCACACTGCTGGGTCCAGTGCCAGGGTCCACTGGCACATGACAATGTCTCCTCTCAGAAAGTAATTATGCTGCTGTAATATATAAAACAGACACCAGTCTTTGTAAATATTTTATGTTAAAAATGAACATGTGTATGTAACTTGCTTCTGTTGCAATGTAATTGTATTTATTATATGTTTTAAATGAACATGTATATGCAACCTGCTTCTATGGCAATGTAATGGTATTTCAAATGTATTTGTCTCCAAGATGTGGAGTCTTTGGAAATGAGACTATGACTCAGAGGTTGTAATCCCGAAATCCTCAAATAAAAAAAAAAGAACAAGTGCACTGCCATATTTTAAGTGATCACAGAATAACAGCTAAAGGGGAGGTGCAGCTGGGTGAAGACTTTCATCTGCCTGATGTGGATTGGAGCAACTAGGCTGCAGCCTCTGCCAGGAACAGAGACATCCTAGAAGCCCTGCAGAGGGATTGCTTAAGACAGCTAGTGATGGAGCCCACATGAGATGGACCTGGTATTCACCAATGGGGACAGAATTGCAGATGTAAAATTGGGGAACCATCTAGGATCAAGCAATCACTGTATGGTGTGGTTCAATGTGAAAACAGAAGAAGAGTCAAGCCACAGAAAAGCAAGGGTTCTGGATTTCAGGCAAGTTAACTTTGCAAAGATAGGGGAATGCCTTAGGAAATCACTGGCAGAGGAGGAGAAAGGGGGGGTGGAGGAACAATGGGAGAATCTTAAGGGACCCATAGTGGAGCCAACAAGCCATTACATTAATCAAGTAAGCAAAACAAAGAGAAATAAAAAAACACTATGGTTCTCAAAGGAAGTGGCCTAGGAGATAAGGGTGAAAAGGGTGGCATACAGGAAGCACAAGGAAACACAGAGGGAAGAAGACAGGGAACTGTATCTGGAATAAATAGACGGAGGTGTGTGTGATGTTTTAGGAATTTAACATACTTATTAGACGGCCCCTAAGGTAAATGTAAGAAGCTGATGGTTTGCAGACAGCCCCTAGAATGTGGGGTGTTATGGGAAGCTTGCTTGGCTGGAGCAATGTGTTTAAGACGGCTGTACAATAAACATGAGTAAAAACTCATGCTGGTTTCATGATTATTAACAAGCAAAACATGGTGTCAGATGTGGATGTCAAAACCTGAAAAGATGGATAAGAACATAAAAAGAACTCTAGAAGAAGACAGTCTGGTGAAAAAACCAAGAGAGAAAAAAAAGACGGATAAACTAAATCCTCTATCAGGTATGCAATTGTCTGGAAATGTAGCTGAAAACTGGAAGAGATTTAAACAAAAGTTTAATATTTATTTAACTGCAAGTGACACTGAAAGTGAAGATGGCAAAACAAAGGCCTCGATCTTTCTACATGCAGTTGGGGAAGATGTGTTAGACATTTACAACAGTTTCCAGTTCAATGAGGGTGAAAACATGGATCTTGATGTAATTATGAAAAATGTGAAGGCACTGTGTGCGAAAAGGTAATCACATGACAAGAGAAAAGGGTGGTAGCTTTGATCTGTATTTAATAGAGTTACGTTCACTCTGCAAAATATGAAAGTTTGGAGATCTGAAAGAATCATGGATTAAGGATAGAATTATATGCGGAATTACAGACAATGGGCTCAGAGAAAGACTGCTTGGAGAGCAAGATTTAACTTTGGACAAAGCTATAAACATGTGTAGAGCTGCTGAAACTACTAAATCACAGGCTAAAGTGCTGAACAAAGAAAATGAGGGCACTGTGCATGCACTAAAGAAGCTTGAGATAAACAAGAAAAATGTTTCAAAAACAAAGCAGCAGAAGGAGCAGCAGCCTAATCAGAGAACATGTGGTAGATGTGGAAATAACCATAAACCTAAAGCTTGTCCCGCTTACGGGAAGTCCTGCAGTGAGGGTGGTAAAAATAACCATTTTGCTAAATGCTGCAAAATGAAAAGTGAACAAAATAAAGTTCACACTGCTGAAGAAGATGGGTTGGAAGAGTCCTTGGTAGATTCTGTAGAGCTGTGTGTTTCTGAAAAAAAGGAATGGATTGTACCTTTAACTGTGAATGAGACTATCATACCATTCAAGCTTGACACAGAAGCACAGGTGAACCTGATTTCATTGCAAGACTATGAAACCCTGCATGTAAAATCTAAAATTCACCCAGCCAAGATAAAAGTAACTGGTTATACAGGAGAGCACATTCCAGTAAAAGGGAGCTGCATAGTAGCTCTGAAGCACAAAGGCCAGCAATTCAAGGTGCCTCTGTTAATTGTAGAGAAGGATGTGCAACCAATCCTAGGCATAAGTGCCTGTGAGAAACTCAATTTAGTGAGAAGAGTGTTTGTCATGACATCACAAGCTGGAGCTAAATGTGAATCATTATTTACAGAGTACAGCAATGTGTTCAAAGGTCTAGGATGTTTGCCTGGGGAGCACAAAATAAACATAGATGACCAAGTGCCACCCATAATACACCCCTGCAGGAAAATGCCATTTGAGCTGAGGGACAAACTGAAAGAAGAGCTGAATCGCATGGAAGCCACAGGTGTAATCAAGAGAACTGATTAACCTACAGACTGGGTGAGTTCTTTAGTCATAGTTGATAAGAAAAATGGCCAGCTCAGAATATGTCTTGACCCTAGAGACTTAAACAGAGCTATAAAAAGGGAGCATTTCAAGTTACCTAGCAGAGAGAAGATAATGTCACAGTTTGCTCGTGCTAAATGGTTTAGCAAACTGGACGCTTCTTTGGGATTTTGGCAAACGAAGCTAGATGAGGCTAGTTCAAAGTTTTTTTTTCATTTAATAAGCTTTATTGTGGTATTAAAGTCACAAATACAGTTATGGTATTGTATGCACTTCGACTTGTACAGACAGTTAAGTAAACAGCAGTGGTACATAACAAGTCATAGACACAACTTTGAACCCTTGCTGGATGCTCAATCCCCAACAGAAAGAAGTCAGTTCTTGAAAATGTATTATGGGGCAGGGAATGAAATCAGTAGTCTCGAGAGAAGGAAAAAGGGTCTTCCATGGATCAACAAGGCCCATAGTGTTCATAAAATATTTAAGAGCCAATTGTGCAGGGGTAGAAGGGTTATATCTAGTTTTAGACCTATCCAGTGTATTGCAAAAAACTAAGTTCCAATATCCACCGAGTAATAATGGGAGTTTGGCCCAGGAGGCTATACTAGTCATAAGACTTGTAAAGATTTGAGGATCATCTCCAACCAGTCCATAGACTGAACCCAATATAATTTTGGTATGGCCTAAAATGGTTCTCAGTAATACTGTATGAATCTGTCTTGGGGGTCTCATATCGACTGAAGCAGCCAAAAAGGTATGCGGCGTGCAATTAGTACCGCGACTCCACATTTGCGGGTGTCCAAGCCAGCTCCAATTGCATGTCCCACCCATGTTCTTTTTAAGCTGAGAATGTGTGAATTGGGCAAATGAGTCTCTTGGATGAAGGCTACATCAGTATTAAGTTTATTGAGATGTAACAAAATTTTGGCTCTTTCAGTGGGAGTTTGATCACCGTTAACATTCCAGGAACAAAACTTTAGTGCTGCTGTCGTAGCCAAACAAGATGCCAATAATAGTTCCATGTCTTTAAGTCATCCTCAAGAAAGAAACTTTCCTGGTAGATTATCCCATGATTATTAAGTGGTGACCCCACAAAAGCCCCACCTTTGATAATAACCACTGTATTCAAAAACAGCCAGTCCCTTTTAACCCAGTATCCCTTTCCATAACATATTGTAAGTGTAGGAAACTGAAACAGGAAAATGCTGCCCCCCAAAAAACAAACTTAATAATTTATCCCCATCCTCACCTCTTACCCTCCCCCTCCCCCCTTTCCTCTTCCCACATCAGGGTAGATTATATACCAGAGATGGGAAACAAAGTTGAGGGCTAATGTCTTCAACAGTCTTGAAACCAAAAGCAATAATAGTAGTAGTTTCCAATTTTTAACCCTGAACACCCCTGTGGGCTCCAATCCCATCCAGTGCCAGTACATGGTACACTGAATGGACTGCAAGTTTACCCAAGGGATCTTGCTTCCCACCCCAGTCCCCCAACTCAATAACCAAAAAACATCACTATTTGTATCTTTCTAGTAACCCCCCACAGTAATAGAAAGGAGGAGGAGAAAAAGAAAGAAGAATTCTGCATTATTATAATCATTAAGCACAGCTGGCATGGAAAAAGGAAAAAAAAAAGAATAAAAAGATGGAAAAAAAAGGGGTGTTGTAGCATAGAAATAATATTACCAGTTATTGTGCAACAGCTGTTGCAATACAGTCTTCTGCCAGGAGTAGCTTAATTAAATGCCTTTGATACGGCAACATAAAGAAGGCTTGATTATTCAGCCAAGTGAAAATGTGTGGGAGTTACTGCGGGTAACTGCCAATGCGTCAGACCTTTAATGCAGTTATACTGCACTCATGTGTCCTCCCTGAGTAATACCCTTTTACAACTGGGGCTAGAAAAAGAAAGGGAGAGGGAAGTCTTAATACTGACTTATATTGATGGCAGTAGCAATATGCCAGTTGGCGGCTTGTCAGGCATTCAATCTTCCTTAAAAGAAAAAAAAGAATCCCCCCGGGGGAGAAAGTAAAATATTTAAAAAAAGAAAGCCCAAAGGAAAAAATCAGCGAGCAACCGATCGCGATTATTTCAGCTGAAATATTGCTGGCAAGATACTATGGATTCAGTCTGCTACAATGCGAGAGAGTTCGGCGTCTTCCAGCAATCCCTGAGACAGGACTCTCCATATGAATTCGCTGATCATACCCGTATATTAACAGCCCCTCTAGGATGAAAAAGCACATATTAAGGCAAGTCCTCTGCGACATTTCAAGGGGCAGGGAACAATTCCGGGAACATTGTGTGTAGCGCAGGGGTAGCTAGTTGTGCTGTATCAAAGGAATGCCAGGTGTCAGCGTGTAAAGCCATCAATCTGGAGGGGTACTGGACTTTATACTTAATGCCTGCGGCAATCGATTTTGATACCAAGGGATGGTATTCTGCACGGTGCTGTCTCACTGTAGCTGGGAGGTCCTGTGCCAGGCATAGCAGTCGACCCTCCCAGAGAACCTGCTGCAAACTTCTGGCTCGATCCAAGATGTGAACATTGTCAAGGTAATTTAAAAGCTTGATGATAACTGGTCTCGGGGGTTTACCACTCGCAGGTTTGGGGTTCAGTGACCGGTGGGCATTCTCTATTATGTATGATGGATTATTTGGAGAGGGTTCAGATATTTTTGCCAATAACTTTTGGAAGAATAGAATAGGAGAAGCTCCTTCAGGTTCTTCCGGAAGGCTGAAGATAACAATATTATTCCTCCTGCTTCGGCCTTCCAGGTCTTCTAGTTTGGACTTGACTTTGTGTAGTCGTTGTCTTAGTTTCACAACTTCAGGCTCCATTTTGCTCTTCCAGCTCTCCAGCTACATGGTATGAGCGGAGACATCAGGAATAGTTAGATTAGTGTTGGAAAGCTCCCCTCTAAGAGATTTGATTTCAGTAGTGATGTCTTGCAGGGCGAGCTTGAATGGCTGTAGCTCCTCTAGAAATTTTTGCTCCGATAATGGATTCGGTGCTGGTTGAGGTATCGCAGATGCTAGAGCCTTTGTGGGGCCACTGGGCTGGCCTTTAGATCTTTTTGGTCCCTTCTCTGGGGTTTGTGGTGGTGTAAGCCATGAAAAGGCCTGGCGCATTTCAGCCTCCATGTAACTGTTAGGCCCTAGTTTCAGCTATATAAAATGCTTAGGCTACTCTCTATCTGAAAACTCCCCAAATTGCTAGAAACGCTACAGATGTCCATTGAAATCGAATTTACTTCTTAAAGGAAGTTGAGTCCCATCCAAAAACTTATATTTAAACGAATACTGGACGAAAGAGATGGGAGCTAGTCCCCAGAGCTGCTAGTCTCACAGAAGCATCATGTGATCTCCAAGGCTAGTTCAAAGTTATACACATTTAATACTCCAGAAGGAAGATACAGATTTCTTCATCTGCCGTATGGGATACTGTCCACTCCAGAAGTTTACCATAAAAGAATTCATATGATTTTTGAGCACATTCTAGGTGTTGAAACCATGATGGATGACATCATTGTGTGGGGTTCCACAAAAGAGGAACATGACTTCAGATTGACACAAGTGCTGGATCTGACAAGAAAAGCAAATCTTAAACTCAACAAAGAAAAATGTGAGTTTTGTGTAAAAACACTGACTTGTGGGTGATATTGTTACAGATCAGGGCATTAAACCTAACCCTAAGAAGACATCTGTGATAGTGAATATGCAAAAGCCCAGCTGCAAAGATGATGGCAGGAGGTTCTTAGGGATGATTAATTACCTAGGGAAGTTTATTCCTCGACTTTCAACATGATCAGCCCCACTCAGATGGCTGTTGAAGCAGAAAAATGAATGGATGTGGTCACATGAACAGGAGCAAAGCTGGAAAATCTGAAGAAGGCTATTACCGAAGAACCAGTGTTAAGATTCTATGATCCTGCTAAAGAAACAAGAATATCAGCTGATGCTTCACAGTTTGGCTTGGGCTCAATACTTCTACGAAATTATGAAGGAATCTGGCAACCTGTAGTATATGCTTCCAGGGCTTTGACGAGTGCTGAGACAAGGTATGCCCAAATAGAAGAAGAAGAGTTACTAGCAATAACTTATGCTTGTGAATGATTTCATCAGTATGTGTATGGCCAGGCCTTCACAGTGGAAACAGACCACAAGCCTCTAGTAGCTATAATGGCCAAGTCTCTAAATGACTGTCCAATGAGAATACAGAGAATGCTAATTAGATTACAAAAGTACAATGTTCAGCTGATCTATAGTCCTGGAAAGTACATGTACACTGCAGACACACTTTCACATGCTGTAGACAAAAGTGAAAGCCTGGAAAGTCAAACAGACACAGAAATAAAGGCATGTGTTGACATTATCGTGACCTCTCTTCCTGTGTCCAATGAAAGACAAGAGCAGATCAGAAGAGAAACAGAGGCAGATGAAACAACGAGAATCCTGAGAAATACCATATTAAAAGGTTGGCCGAAGGAGAAAAGTGCCTGTCCATTGTCTATTCAAGATTTTTGGATGTGTAGAAGTGACCTATCTGTTGTCAATGACATTATTTTCAAATGCAACAAATTTGTTATGCGAGGAAAACTGCGCAAAGAAATGCTATGCAAAATACATGAAGGGCACTTAGGAGAAGAAAAATGCAAGTGAAGAGCCAGAGAAGTAATGTATTGGCCAAGAATGAATCAAGATATTGCCCAGGTAACTGCAACCTGTGAATTGTGTCTCACCTACAGACCAAAGCAGCCAATCCAGCCGTTATGTCCTCATCCAGTGCCAGGCAGACCATATCAGAAAGTAGGTGCTGACTTGTTTGATTGTAATGGGAAAACCCATATAGTTGTAACAAGAAAATACAAAATCACACATGCCCCCACAATGCAAAGCATCATGGGCTGCATATGCAAATCACCACAGAATGTTATGCTGGTCCAACTTTAAGCAGAATTGCATGGTGCCGAAAGGCCTCTCACACAGTTTGCAAAGGGTGCTAACAGAAGACATAGACACGTGTTTCGTCCTACCAGGACTCATCAGTATGCCTCATCTGTTTGACACCCCAGTGGCATGGACCAGCTACCCCTAAGGCAGTGTGCCTGGGATATATTGTGATGAACCCATTAAAATAAAAAACTATTTAAAAGACAAAGAACGTCTGTGCGTAAACACTGAGGCAAGGGTTACCCCAAAGGGCATTTGGCTGGGAAGCCAAGTTTCAAGAAAATACAAAATCGCACATGCCCCCACAATGCAAAGCATCATGGGCTGTATATGCAAATCACCACAGAATGTTATGCTGGTCCAACTTTAAGCAGAATTGCATGGTGCCGAAAGGCCTCTCACACAGTTTGCAAAGGGTGCTAACAGAAGACATAGACACGTGTTTCGTCCTACCAGGACTCATCAGTATGCCTCATCTGTTTGACACCCCAGTGGAATGGACCAGCTACCCCTAAGGCAGTGTGCCTGGGATATATTGTGATGAACCCATTAAAATAAAAAACTATTTAAAAGACAAAGAACCTCTGTGCGTAAACACTGAGGCAAGGGTTACCCCAAAGGGCATTTGGCTGGGAAGCCAATTTTCAAGAAAATACAAAATCGCACATGCCCCCACAATGCAAAGCATCATGGGCTGCATATGCAAATCACCACAGAATGTTATGCTGGTCCAACTTTAAGCAGAATTGCATGGTGCCGGAAGGCCTCTCACACAGTTTGCAAAGGGTGCTAACAGAAGACATGAACCGTGTTTGAGTCCTACCAGGACTCATCAGTATGCCTCATCTGTTTGACACCCCAGTGGAATGGACCAGCTACCCTAAGGCAGTGTGCCTGGGATATATTGTGGTGAACCCATTAAAATAAAAAACTATTTAAAAGACAAAGAACCTCTGTGCATAAACACTGAAGCAAGGGTTACCCCAAAGGGCATTTGGCTGGGAAGCCAAGTTTCAAGAAAATACAAAATCACACATGCCCCCACAATGCAAAGCATCATGGGCTGCATATGCAAATCACCACAGAATGTTATGCTGGTCCAACTTTAAGCAGAATTGCATGGTGCCGAAAGGCCTCTCTCACACAGTTTGCAAGGGTGCTAACAGAAGACATAGCAGCGTGTTTCATTCTAACAGGACTCATCAGTATGCCTCATCTGTTTGACACCCCAGTGGAATGGACCAGCTACCCCTAAGGCAGTGTGCCTGGGATATATTGTGATGAACCCATTAAAATAAAAAACTATTTAAAAGACAAAGAACCTCTGTGCGTAAACACTGAGGCAAGGAGTTACTCAAAGGGCATTTGGCTGGAAGCCAAGTTTCAAGAAAATACAAAATCACACATGCTCCCACAATGCAAAGCATCATAGGCTGCATATGCAAATCACCACAGAATGTTATGCTGGTCCAACTTTAAGCAGAATTGCATAGTGCCGAAAGGCCTCTCACACAGTTTGCAAAGGGTGCTAACAGAAGACATAGACACATGTTTCATCCTATCAGGACTCATCAGTATGCCTCATCTGTTTGACACCCCAGTGGAATGGACCAGCTACCCCTAAGGCAGTGTGCCTGGGATATATTGTGGTGAACCCATTAAAATAAAAAACTATTTAAAAGACAAAGAACATCTGTGCGTAAACACTGAGGCAAGGATTACCCCAAAGGGCATTTGGCTGGGAAGCCAAGTTTCAAGAAAATACAAAATCGCACATGCCCCCACAATGCAAAGCATCATGGGCTGCATATGCAAATCACCACAGAATGTTATGCTGGTCCAACTTTAAGCAGAATTGCATGGTGCCGAAAGGCCTCTCACACAGTTTGCAAAGGGTGCTAACAGAAGACATAGACACGTGTTTCGTCCTACCAGGACTCATCAGTATGCCTCATCTGTTTGAAACCCCAGTGGAATGGACCAGCTACCCCTAAGGCAGTGTGCCTGGGATATATTGTGGTGAACCCAGTTGTAACAGATTATTACTCAAATTATCCAGAGATAGCAACACTGCCTATAACTGCCAGTAAAGCTGTAATCACCTGCATGAAGTCAATCTTTGCAAGACATGGTGTTCCAAATGAAGTGTTCACAGATAATGGTCCACAGTTTTCCAGTGCTGAGTTTAAACAGTTAGCCTATAAATGGGAATTCATACACAGTACTTCTAGTTCCAATTTTCCAAGATCAAATGGAATGGCAGAGAGCTCAGTAAAAACTGTGAAAAGTCTCTTGAAGGAAACACATGATGGAAAAGAAGATTTTTGCAAAAGTCTACAGATCTACAGAAGTGCACCATTACAGAATGTGCTTTCTCCAGCACTAATGCTTATGGGAAGGAGGCTTAGGACAAATCTGCCAATACGTGAAGAGCTTCTGAAGACTCATAACTCAGAACAGGTGAAACAAAGCAAAGAAAAACAAAAGAAAAAGCAAAAACAGTTACATGATAGGAGAGCAAGAAACTTACGTGATTTAAGGCCTGGAGATCAAGTGCACCTTAGAGACTATGACAAAGGAATGTGGCTGCAAAGGGGCAATGTACAAGCACAAATTGCACCAAGGTCATATCAGATTGAAACAGAGAAGCGGAGGTGAGGCAGAATCGTGTGGATTTAAGATTTCTGCCAAAGGTTGAAAATGCCAGTTTGACTGAAGATGACTTACCAACTTTCACAGTAGTCAGTCAAGATAAGACCAAAGAGACTGATAGCAAGGATGATTCGGAGCAGTGTGCATCCACTGAAAAGTCACTAGAGAAGGAAGCGAGACTCAAAAGAGAAATTCGACATCCAGAGAGACTGATTGAAATTTGCTAGATAAGTACAGTGGAGTGAGTGGTAAAGACTCACTAGAGAGTGAAGTACTAGTGACCTCTCCTCTCAAGATTAGGTTTAGTTTAATTTGAAACCTCAGTTTGTAAGAAGTTAAAATAATAATAATAATTCAGCCAAGTTACTGTAAGCCTATAATTCAGTTTGAAAATAATATAGAATTTTTCTTTAAGTGAGGAAGATGTGATGTTATAGGAATTTAACATACTTATTAGATAGTCCCTAAGGTAAATGTAAGAAGCTGATGATTTCTAGACAGCCCCTAGAGTGTGGGGTGTTATGGGAAGCTTGCTTGGCTGGAGCAGTGTGTTTAAGATGTCTGCACAATAAAGATGAGTAAAAACTCATGCTGTTTTCATGACTATTAACAAGCAAAACAGTGGGGAAGTAGTTAGGAGTGCAAAGGCACAAACAGAAGAAAAAATTGCCCAGGCAAAAACCAAAAGGGACACAAACTTTTTCAGATACGTTAGTGAAAGAAAAAAGACTAAGAGTGGGATTTTTGAGACTAAAAAAGGAAGGAGGGAAGTATGCAGAGGACGACGTAGAAAAGCAGAAATCATGAACAAGTATTTTTTGTTCAGTATTCTTAGAACAAGGGGAAGGGGTGGGACCAAAGTTAAGCAACAGAAGCACCACTGGGAAGGAAGTGGACACCAGTCCATTTAAGGAGAGAGTCTTAGAGAAACTTGCAAATCTGAAAGTGGTCAAT
Source organism: Neoceratodus forsteri (assembly GCA_016271365.2). NCBI lineage: Eukaryota > Metazoa > Chordata > Ceratodontiformes > Ceratodontidae > Neoceratodus > Neoceratodus forsteri. The sequence goes on along the minus strand of CM057458.1, from coordinate 928,060,653 downwards.
GTAATGGTGTCGGACGGGATATATCCCAGAGTATTAAAAGAACTCAGGGAGGTGCTGGCAGCACCACTGACAGCCCTGTTCAACAGTTTGCTGGAAACAGGTATAATGCCAAAGGACTGGAGGAGGGTGAATGTAGTCTCTCTCCACAAAAGTGGAAGCAGGAAGAAGGCTGGCAATTACAGGCCAGTCAGTCTGACCTCAGTGGTGGGAAAGCTAATTAAATCACTTCTAAAATAAAGTTTTGTGATATATATCTCGAGTCCAGTGGAGCACAGCATCTGAGGCAGCATGGATTCACAGCAAGAAGAACCTGTCAAACAAATCTGGTAGATTTCTTTGACTGGGTGACTAGGGAGGAGGATCAGGGAGGGGTGGGGGATGTGGCCTACCTGGATTTCAACAAAGCCTGCAACATCATCCCACATATGAAGGCTGGCAAACAAGCTTAGCAGCCTGGGAGTGGATCCCAGGGTGGAAAACTAGGTCGGAAATTGTCTGAGCAATAGGACATATAGGGTGGTGGTGAACAGAGTTCAATCCAAAGAGGGGGGGTGACCAGCAGGGTCCTGTGGGTATCAGTGCTTGAACCAGTCCTCTTTAATGTCTTCATAAGCAACATTGCAGAGGGGCTGGAAGGGAAGGTGTGTCTCTTTGCAGATGACGTGAAGATTTGCAACAGGGCTGACACTCCAGGAGGGGTAGAGAAAATGAGAAGGAACCTAAGCAAGCTTGAGGAGTGGTCAAGGATGTGGCAGCTAATGTTCAGTGCAAGGAAGTGCAACACCATGCACTTGGGGCACAGAAATGCAGAGGAAGAGTACATGATGTGGGGGAGGTACTGATGCCCACCAAACAGGAAAGGGACCTGGGAGTAATCATATCTGATGATCTAAAGGTTATCAAACAATGAGAAAAGTCTGTGAGGAGAGCCAAAGGAATGCTAGGGTGCATAGGGAGAGGTATTTCCAGCAGAAGGAAGGAGGTGGTGATGTCACTGTACAGAACATTGGTGAGACCTCATCTAGAGTACTGTGTCCAGTTCTGGAGGCCGCACCTCTTAGAGGATATAGACAGAGTAGAAGCAGTTCAGAGAAGGGTGACAGAAATGGTTCAGGGGCTGCACCAAACATCATATGAGGGGAGGCTGGAGGATCTCATTGTGTATTCCCTGGAGAAGAGGAGAGAGGCAAGGATATGATAGAGACTTTTAAATACCTCAAGGTTGTAAATAAGGTAGGATCTTTCAAAAAAGAAGATGTTCAAGAACAAGGATCCATGATATGAAGATAGAGGGGGGTAGACTTATGGGTAACATGAGAAAGTATTTTTTTAAGGAAAGGGTGGTGGATCCATGAAATAGCCTCCTGGCAGAGGCTGTAGGGGCAAAAACAGTAGGGGAATTCAAAAATGCAAGGGACAGACATAAAGGCACTCTAACAATAGGAAAGAGAGGTTAAGGGGAAATTGTTTAACCAGGAAAGACACACTAAACCAGAGTTTGTTTCCAGGTGCAACCTGGGAGCACAAGGAAGTTGAGTGACTTGCTCAGGGTCACACAGTATGTAAGTGGAAGCTGTGGGATTCAAACGCAGGTCTTGTCTACTGGACGTCACCAGATTTGCAGCTCAAAGCCTTAGACCACTGCACTATACTGCCTCCCCTGCAAGCCTGTTAAGCCACAGATCATTTAGGATCTGTGGTATATGAAACAGGTAGGGAAAATAAGCAGACTAGGTGGGCAAGTGGTCCTTATCTGCCATCAAATTCTGTGTTTCTGTGTTTCTATTTTATGGTGGTACACAGTGGTATGTGATCACCTACACCATGCAATGTGCCACCATCAAACCTCCTCAATGAGCAACTCTGAGTGGCACATAGCTGAACCCTCCTCCAATATAAGAGCATCCAGCAGACACAGTAATGTAGCCCCCTCCCTGTTTGAATCTGCTCCTGCCATGCCACACTGAAGGTGTTAACCAGGGTTCCCAGCGTGCAACAGTAGTCACCCAGTTATATATGCCATGGAACCAGCCATTCTGGAATTTTAATTCATACAAGAAGTACATTCTAAAAAGTATTCATCAGTCAGAAATATCTGGGCAAGGTCTCAGCCCCTTCATATAAAGAGCACATTAAAAAGAGATTAACCATGCAGTACTGTGCTTTATGTGTTGTATGATACTAGAAAAAGTAATGTTATATGAAAAGAGGATTGTGTTGTCATGTGGCAGGGGGCAGGGTAAGGAAAAGATGGATACCAAATCTTTGTTTCACTTACTAAAAATCCGGTTTAATTCAATAAATGTTGTGGCACAGAATGCAGTACTGCAGGAATTGTTTAGTAATACTGGTAAGCTTATATGGCATTTCCACCTGATCTTACTTTGTCATGCACATAGCGTCGGAAGGACACAAACAGTTTCAGCAACTCACAAGGTCAGCTTTATCAAAGCATAGCAGACAGGCTTGCTATAATTACTTTATAAACTGCAGAAAGCATGTTGGTTGTTCTACACATAGATCAATGCACAGCATAGCTACTGTTACTGCTACAGTATGACAAAGGTGCACATTTATTAAACTGTTCAATAGTATATAGATAGACAAATATTCCATACGTTATTTTTTTCTTAAAAGAAAAAAAACATTAAAACAACATTACTTTCATGAGAAAAAGCAAAAAGGTCTTAGGAATTGATTTTTGCATGAGTGTTGGAGGCTTGCAGCACAATCATGCTGCATTCCAAATGTGCGGGTCGATACGTTAGATAATTTCTAATGTTGTCTAAATATGTGTGCACCTGTCATGACTTGCAGCCAGACAAGGGCCCTATAATGGTGCATACATCACTATGGGATGTATGGGTTATTACTGTACTATAAACTGCTTGAAACTGCAGTGAATGTGGCACGGTGTTTCAAAATAGCATTCAAAGATTGTGTCACATTTCTGATGCTGTAGGAGCAGCCCAAAACTGGGACCTGCACCAGCAGCCGTCACAGCTGAAAATCAAGCCCCTGAAATCAAAAGCTAGGATTGTAAAGCAGATGACCCTAGTTGTGCCTGCTCTGAAAAATCCAGCAGGTTGGGATGCTTTACAAAACTGTACATTAATGAACTTTCAAACCCTGTTATCATGCTTACAGAGTGTACAGACTCTTATGGTTATTGACTTAACACTTAGGTGTTTCCTGATTTTTTTGCCCTTTGACCACAGCTCTAATGTTATTATAATATCATTGTTCTGCAATAAATTTCTTTATAAAATGGCAAGAAGGAATTCTCACCTCTGATTGGCTGACACTGCCTCCAAACTGGGCATGTATTTCTCAATAGATGCCCAGCTAAAAACAAGTGCCACCAAAATCCACTTTACAATGTACCCTGCTGCCCAGCCTACTTCCTCATTGGCTGAAGGCAGCTAAGAAATTTAAAATCCCAGCCATGTTTTTCTCTCGCTTAGCGAGAGACAACTATCTCCCCCCCCACTTTCCCTCAATGGTAGGCAATAAATAAATAAAAAGGAAGACTGCAGTCCTGTCATTTTGCGGTCAGAAGACTGAAAACACACAATGACACCAGTCTCCTGACCGCCGTTCTCGCAATCTGTACTCCCGAAGCTGACATTCGCGTCAGCTTCATCCAGCATGCGGCATTTTTAAAAAAAATAAGACACACATTACTGCTTTGGTCAAAGCTCATCCCGCTGCTGCTCTCCATTCCCTTTCCATTACTCGTTGCTTAAGAAGTCCAACTTTTCCACAAGCTGCAGAAACAACCTCTATCCATACCACAAATTACTATGAAAAGGCACCATCATTCACTTCCACTAAGGTCAAAGGTTGTGAACAATCTGCCTGTGTGTGGGTGTGTGTGTGGGGGGTTCAGGAAACCAGAACAGCACTGCAGGGAGGAGTAACAGCACCTAGAACAGCTGGTGCACTACTTTGTCAATGAACACTGTTTTTAACAGTGTTTCGAACAGTTTTCACACTCATTTCCTCTTTATTTTCACATTTCACAAAGATGTGGTTACATGGCCATTTTATAAGTGCAATAATACCCTCCAGGGTGGGTATTATGGAAATACCGGACCTTCCAGGGGCTCTAAGGCCCTCCGCCTGTGGCGTCGGGCCTCATTATGCCCCTGGGCGGTCCGGTATTTCCCAATAATGCCCACCCTGTCGGGCATTATTGCTTACATATGTTTTACAAATAATCCCCAAAAGCAAAAATAAAATAAAAAATTGGTCTGACACTGTGAGTCTGGTCCCGATTTATAATACAGTAACATTATGTAATAATATAAGGTCAGAGGAAACTCTAGGTCCACCTTGTTCATCCCTCCTTCATAATCAGGAACAAAATATTTATGTTCTGTTAAAACATACCTATTCAAATGGATTCATTACCCACTCTACTACATAGGGTATCTGGTGATTCTATTAGCAAGCAGAAATTTGTGCAGGTTTACCTTAAAGGCTGTACTGTTTTCAAGCCAACTATATCCTCTGGTAAATCTCCTGGGAAAGAAATGCCTCCTATTGTTATCATTGACCTTTCTCAGCTTGGGAAGGCCTAGTCAACTAATATGGAAATCCATGGGTTGACAGTGGGTCGTGTACAGGCAGCAACAAGCCTTGGTCTGCATCAAGGCACAGTAAGGGATGCCTGGCTCTCATCAGGATCCTGCTGCTTGGGTGCCTAGTCAAACTGAAGTCAAGTAGGTGGCTATTCACATGCTGACCTCTGCCCCCCGCCAGCTGGTTACTTCTCTCATGGGGCAATGGACGGTCAATATGGGTATTGATTTGTATATACTAAGCATGGTAACAGGGTTTGAAAGTTCATTAATGTACAGTTTTTAAAGCATCCCCACCTGCTGGATTTTGCAGAATGAACACCACTGGGACTATCTGCTTGAACATCCTTGCTTTTGATTTCAGGGGCTTGCTTTTCAGTATGATATCAGGGATTTGGGGAGGTTTATGAATGGAATATTGGACTGCTTATGTATAGTTCCCAACAAACAACAACTAGTTGTAAATACCGTAACATAAATCTGTGAGTCAATCCCATATTATCCAAATTGATTGCCTCAGGTCATCCATGGTGGAATATGGTGGCTGGGGGCGGGCAAGTAATGGACCACTATGTAGGTCTGTACAGTTACTATCAACTGAATATTGGTGAGGCAGTGAAAGCAAACTAAATAACACAACGGCTGAATTACCCAAGCCTGAAATGTATTGATTTATAAAGTGGGTGGGGAAAATCCTGCATCCTGATTGGTTAGGACAAGTGCATTATGGGAGCGTAATGCACTATAAAAAACATGTCCTGCCAAACAGGCACAGTACCTAAGGAAATCCTTGTGCCAGCCTTTAGAATTTTCATATAAAACATAACAGCCATGTTTTTAAACAAGAAGTCCCAGTAACACAGGCACACTAGGCAGATATCCCAAAAAGCCATAAGTACTCCACTCCAACATTTCAATATTTATCTGCAGTCAGTAAGCAAATATTGTTGAAACAGTCACTTTTAAAAAAATTAAGCTGTTCATAGGGCCGCAACCATTGTTCACAGTTCATAAAAAGCTGTTCCTGTCTGCCACCCACCCGATCACGTAGACGCTAAAATTTGGCATGAAATATAAAAATGTAATGAATTAGTTTTGATATTTTGCCAAATATTTGGATGATCTGCCATGAGTCAAGAAAACCTGTGAGCCCCGCTCCACGTACTTGCACAGCTGTCATACCCACACCTGCACACAGAATGCTGAGACTTTACTGAATCACACTACCGCAGATGGTAATGTGCTACTGGCTAGCACATCACAGTTTCCCAATCTCTCCAACTGCTCTCTCACACATGCCATTCCATGATGATCCCAAAACTTGTAAACTGAAAAGCTATGTTTGACAGTTATCACAGACAGCTATGGTGGTCTGTAAGAACTATTCTAAACAGACCTAACAGATTCTCATTCATAGCGCATCTCTTATTAACGCAGAAACTCTCAAACCTATACATTCAGTATGAAATCCTTTGTGAATAGCTTAAATTATAGCATCATTTTGACATTCAACTGGAACCTGAAGTCAAAATGTTAATTCTGTGTGTGTGAGGGGAGGGGGAGAGAGTAGAAACAAACAGTCTACTGAAAGAAAAAAAATAAAACATTAGACAGTGCCTCCTTTTTGTGGAGGGGTATCCCATTTTCAGAAAAAAAGATGTGCAAGAACAAGGGGGCACAATTTGAAGATAGAGGCGGGGACGGCTCAGAGGTAGTGTGAGGAAGTATTTCTTCACAGAGGGGGTTGTAGATGCATAGAATGGCCTTCCTGAGGAGGTCGTAGAGTCAAAAATAGTAGGGGAATTCAAGAATGCATGGGACAGGTGGGCCAAGTGGTCCTTATCTGCCATCAAATTCTGTTTCTATGTTTCTATGTTTCCAACAAGACCGCAGGCATAAAAAGGAAAGTGAAACACTGTTCCCTGATAACCACACAGGAAGCAACAGCAAATGTGCTGCTATACAACCAAACACACTTACTTTACTTTATTATCCAACAATATACATTGGACTTATGGGGTGCCAAATAAATATTTTGATAATAAGGGAAATTAAATGTGCTAGGTTGAATATTTATGATGGCGCAATTTTTGACCATGCTCTTTTGGATTTCACTTTTTTGATGTAGAGCCTTATGGAGGAACAATTTTACCTATTTCTTACCAAGTTTTTATTAAATGCTTTTTATTTCTTTCTTAAATTCCCCCCTTTTTAATGTTTCTCAGATACCCATTTTATAAGTGCAATAAGACACTCTGGAGGTGCACTTATGATGTTTTAACTATGCTCTCTGGGACAGCTGGCACTCAGCCTGCAGCTTTGTGCTTAACTATGCCCCTGAGAGTGCACTTATCACAACGTAATACACACCCCATTGTGCCTTATTGCTTAGATACTGTAAAACAGGGAACAGACAAGAAGTGTGAAAAAAATGTAATCAAAAATAAATACCTGAACGTTTCAAAGTCTCAGTCTGTTTTCCTGCACCATTGTTGTTAATGATCAAATACAGTACTTAATGAATCTGCCCGTATGGCCGACGGGAGTGCCCAATCCCCCATCTGCTCCAGCCCCCCCAAATAGCCTTTCTAGCTGCCACGCTGGGAGCCCACCCCAGTGTGGCAAATGTCCCGTGTCATCTTAGTAATAAAAAAAAAAACTGTAAATTGAAAAACGGTCCTCGCGGTCTCCTTGCCCCCACCGCACCCACCCACTGCGCACCCTGCCTCCCCACACCCCCACCCCATACTTACCTCCGGAGTCCGGCGCAATGATCTTCGGTGGACCGGGAACACGTCTGCACTCTTCAAAGCCGACCGCGAACTGAGGAAATGCCGGTAAGCTGTATAATGTAATAGATAGGGTTTTTTCAACTTTGCTGCATATCTCGGGCATTTTTTGGAATTTTTGCACCAAATTTTCAACATGGAGTTTTTGGGACCCCTTCTCATGAATGCTGTCACTGTCATGGCATTACTTGGGCCCGAAGGGTGATTTTGCAGCCACTGCGTGAAATCACCTTTCCGGAATGATCAGCAAAACGACACTGCCAGTGTTCATAAGGTGGGCTCTCAAAAAACTTATTTTGAAAATTTGGTGGAAAAATTCCTAAAATGACTGTTTTATGGCGTGCATTCGCAGTTCCTCGCATGCTCATAAGTTCGCGAATTTTAATATTTTCATTCCAGATTTTCAACATTGCAATTTTACCACACCTCCTTACGAGCAGTACAGCTGTCATTTTTCACATCTCACCCAAAATGTGTTTCCGCCCATGTAGCGCACAATGGTGCAGTCGGTGTGCAAAATCAATGCACGGGACACATTAAGAAAATTACAGTGATACTGTTCATGAGCAGAGGTCTTAAAATGGCTATGTTGAAAATTTGGTGAAAAAATTCCTAAAAATGATTGTTTTGGGGGCGTGGTTAGCCGCCGAGCTCGATGGATGCCTAATCGAGAAGCTCTTGCCTTTCCCACCACATATCCATGTTAAGCCCATTCCGTACCAGCTCTTTCCATTCTCTCTCTCTCTTGCTCCGCTGGCTGAAGGAGTGTTCCGCCCTTCGGTAACACCGCTCTGGACCCCCGCTCTGCTTGGGAAGTACTCTGTAGTTCCGACGTCTGCTGATCCGTCTGGCGGCTGGGCCTACTGCAAAGATGAAGCCTGCTTCTCCCGCTGTGCCCTCAGAGGGCGGGCTGGCTGAAATTCGGCAGATGTTCACCGAAATCTTGAACCGCATGGATAATATCGACAGTGCTACCCGGAAGAATACCGCAGACATTGTAGATCTCTCACAGCGGGCTACTGTATTTGAACACAGGCTTTCAGAGGCAGAAGACGGTTGCCGGCGAACTGGGGCACGAGTGCTGGACCACGATAGGCTCATTCAGCAGCTATGGACCAGGGTGGAGGACTTAGAAAACCATAGCAGAAGGAATAACTTGACGTTTGTGGACTTCCCTGAGAGTTGTGAAGGACAGGATGCTATAGGTTTTCTACAAAAGGAGCTTCCTCCTCTGTTGGGCTGGCACTTTGAACACCCTCTGGAGATAGATAGGGCTCTCAGAACATTGGCACCCCAACCGGCTCCTGGGAAGCGTCCTGCACCATATTGGCCCGCTTTCTCCGGTTCCAGGACCGGGAATCCATTACCAGGCTGGCACGCCAAAGGAAAGAACTCATATGGAGAGGCCGCAGGATCCAGATTTTTGCGGACTATTCCCAAGAACTCACTGCATGCCGTAGGGCCTTCACTGCTGCATGTTGGGCCTGTGCTGACCTGGGGTTAGAGCATTCATTGAGATACCCAGCTTCTCTCCGTATCATTCTGAATGGATCGCCGAGGTTATTTGACAACCCAGCAGCTGCTGAGAACTTTTTGGCATCACAAGCTCCCAAACTACATAGGGATGAGCCCAGGGAATCTAGGGACTCGGGGGCTACAGCTATGGAGACCTCTGCACTAACCCCTACAACTTCCCCCCCCCCGGGGCTACCCAGCCTGTAACCCTACAACCTAGGACCCCATCTCGCTCTGCCCCTCAGAAATCTCTGGGGAGCAAAAAGAAAAACAGAAGGAGGGCTCGTCTGGATGGGGCCCATATTGATAAGACCCCCCAGCTCCGTTCTTGTTCTTGGAGTCGTAGTGCCAGTCCTGACTCCGTGACCTCATGCTCCTCTATACAGCCTAACATGAGCAACAATCAGTTCCGTGCCTTGATGGATCTTCCAACAGATGGATCTCAGCTGGACCCCCCTCTGCTGCCTAGACCATCTCCTAAGGGGAATAAATCCCAGGCTGCGCGCTCGCTTTCCTGGGTGGATGCTGCGGAGTCACTAGCTCCAGAGATTTCCAGTGCTATGGATGTTGCCTCTATCTATCCAACACCCTTTGGCACTGCAGCTGCCCCTGCTAAATCTGTGGGCTGAATGTGACTGAGACTGTTTTGTGTTGCTCTCTGTGTTATTGTTCTCTCCCTCCTGTTATAATTAGTATTGGTGGTCAGTGCCGATCTCAAGCCCCTGGTATGTGCCCAGTACACCCGGGCATTCCTGGTGCTGCCGGAGGGGGGGGGAACCAACAATACTGTTTACACTCTGGTCGCTCATTTATTCTATTTCCTCTCAAAGGGGGCACGGCCAGGTGACAACTAATCTTCTACAGTGCGGGACGGCCCCTCACTGTTTACCTTTGAGCTCTTAATAACCCTGCTTCTTGTAACTAATCTATGGTATGTTGGGTAGGGGCAAGGGGGGGCTAGTCTCTCAATGCCTGTGGTACAAATTTAAGGTGGAGGATGGCTACTTTAGCCGACTTGTTGGTGCAGGCGTGCTGTATTGGTGGGATATAGCGGAGAGAGTTTTCTTGGCAGTGGGCTGTCCTACTCCTCTTTTGCTGTAGTTAGATAACTTCCTACCTCCCAGCGATTCCTGCTGGTATCTGGGCTGTAATTCGGTCGATGCATGCAGCAGGAGTTGATCTGTTAAGGGAGGGATTTGGGGAGGGTGGGGGAGGGGAAAGGGTTTCTTACATCTGTGGTTATTCAAAGTTATGGTTTCTGTTTGTAGTTCATGTTCAGGGCCTAGTGAGCCCCTTTCAGGAATATTTAGTTTTGTATGTTGTTAGTAGTTTAGGCATTCTGACTTCTGAGATTCTGATCTATTTTTATCAAGGCTGTCTCAAGAGAAAAGGTCTCCTTCCTGGGGGAGTGTGTCTCTGGCCTTGGTGTATGTGGATGCATATAGGGTTTGCCATGATTCTATCCAGGTCAAATGGAGACTAATTTTATCCCCTGGAATGTCCGAGGCCTTAATTCTCCCATTAAACGGAAGAAAGTCTTGCTCCATCTGAAGAAACTCAGACCTTTGGTAGTCCTCCTTCAGGAGACGAAACTCTCCTCAGCTGAAGCGAGGAAGCTTAGACAGGGTTGGGTAGGGGAAGAGATACATAGTGTGGCAGACTCTCACAAACGTGGGGTCTCTATACTTCTACATAAATCTCTGGGGTGGAAGGCTAAGAGACACACTCATGATGCAGAGGGGAGATGGATCATGGCCGAAATGGTGACGCCAGAGGGCCCGTTAGTTTTAGTTAATTTATATGCCCCTAACCAGGATTGTCCCCCCTTTTTCCATATGGTTAACCAGGTCCTTACGGATTTCAACATTCACAAAGGCCCAATTTTACTGGGGAGTGACTTTAACCTGGTGCTTAACCACCTTCTGGGTAGAAGCAACAAGGCCCTTGAACCACATAGGCAGGCCAAGAAAGCCCTCCTGAGGTTAATGGATGAACATGGTCTGTTGGACGCGTGGAGAGCCTTACATCCTGGGGAACGGAGTTATACATGCTTCTCGCAGACACATGGTTCATCCAGTAGACTCGACTTGTGGCTACTCTCTACTAAACTTTTTGACAAAGTGTCTACCTCTTGTATACATCCTATTTATGTCTCAGACCATGCCCCTCTGGGAATTCAGGTTAAACTGGGACAGGACCACCCCCCTTTCTCCTCCTGGTGTTTGGACCCCCTTCTCCTGGAGGACGGGGACTTTCAGAAATGGCTGGGGCCTGCAATTGCGGAGTATTGGACTAACAATGATAATGGGAGGTCTGGATACTACCCTATGGGAAGCCTTCAAGGCTACAATAAAGGGTGGGATAATGGCCTTCGCTTCGGCTAGGAGACGCCGCCATGAGGCAGATCAGAGGGCTTTAGAAAAATAACTATATTTCCTGGAAGCTCAATATAAATCATTTCATGACAAACCTCCACCTCAGTCCTTACTCGCACAACTGGCGAGTACCAGAATTTCCCTGAATGCTCACCTCACCCGTCAGACTGAACTGAATCTTAGGTGGGTTCATCATGCCTACTGGGAGGGTGGGGAAAAGGCTAGTAAACTCCTGGCATATCGCCTCAAACAGTGGCAAATGTCCAGTAGGATACATGCCTTAAGGGGTCACACTGGGGCCCGTGTTACTCCTCGGTTGGGGTCAATGACATTATGGCTCAGTTTTATAGGCAGTTATATCAATCAATCAATCAAATCTTTATTTAATCAGGCGAACATCATTGAGCATAGCTCATTTACAAGACGGACCTGAGTGGTCAAGAAGTGCAAGTGTTATTACATAGACAAGGGTATCATAAACAGTAATACAATGACAGGTGTAACAAAAAACAGTAATACAGTGACATAAGTGCTAGTATATAACAATATACATATGTACAAGGCATTAACACTTTTAATCTGTGAGACAGTAGGCAGTTGGCACATCAGAAATTAATATGTAGATTATAGGACCTAGCAGGCATTTTGAGGGTGAATCTTGATACTGGGAACTGGAGTTTTTTTCAGCATATAGAAACACGACCAGAAAAAGGGGGTGGGTAGGACGTGGAAATTAGGCCTTGTGGAAACAGGTGCAGAGTTCTGGGAATAGGGTGGTGAATAATCTTTTGAAGGATATTAAAGGTGGGAGGTTATTTAGCTTCATGGTTTTTTGGAGTGAGTTCCAAACATTTGCTAGTGAGTAGCTGATATATGCCTCCCTTGCCCCCCCAGCCTGCCTTCCATTCAAAAATTCCTGGATTCTTTGCCCATCCCCAAGCTCTCCCCATCGGATGTTAAAGCGCTGGAAGCCCCGATCACTGTGGAAGAAGTGGATAGGGCTATCCAATCCATGAATCTTCGTAAAGCCCCTGGGACCGATGGACTCCCCATAGATTTTTATAGGGTCCAAGGTGTTAACCTTGCTCCATACTTAGTCCGGATGTTTAAGCATTCCCTACTCTCAGGAATCTTACCCCTGTCCCTAAGGGAAGCTACTATTACTGTTCTTCCTAAGAAGGGGATGGACCCCCTTTCCCCGGGTAATTACCATCCCATTTCCCTCATCAACGCAGATGCCAAAATCCTGGCCAAGGTTCTTGCCAGTAGACTTGAGCCTTTCGTATCAGGGCTGGTTCACCCTTCACAGGCTGGCTTTGTTAAGGGGCATCTGGGGTCTGATCAACATAGAACCCTCCTTTCAATAATGCATTATTCCAAACTGTCAAATAAACACCTTGTAGCCCTAGACGTGGACTTTGAAAAGGCGTTTGATTCGGTAGAATGGTCTTATCTTTTTCATACCCTTTCCTTCATGGGGGTGGGACCTGATTTTCTCTCCTGGATCAAACTATTATATACCTCTCCCCTGGCTAGGGTTTTGACTAATGGCAACCTATCGGAGCCCTTCCAGTTGCAGAAGGGTACAAGACAAGGTTGCCCGCTCTCCCCCCTTCTGTTCATTCTAGCCATTGAACTCCTGGCCATTGCGCTTCGGGGAGCGCACTCCATCCCTGGAATAATGATGGGAGGCATTACCTTCAAAACGTTTTTGTATGCTGATGATCTGCTGGTCACTACAGAATGCACTCCACAGGTGATTCAATCTATCTTACATATATTGAATGTATTTTCTGGAATTTCTGGCCTTAGGATCAATCACTCCAAAACAAAGGTCCTCCCCCTCAACTCGATGCCCTCTGGCACAGATGTTGTGGCCATGGGTCTCAAATGGTCCCCCAATGGCATAAGGTATCTGGGTATCATCCTACACCCTAACTTGTCCAAAATGCTTACAGCTAACTTTTCTCCACTGGTGGAGTCTACTAAGGAGGACACGTCCCGTTGGAAATCCTTAAGGCTCTCATTAGCTGGGAAAATAGACTCCATCAAGATGATGGTGGCCCCCAAGGTATTGTATCTGTTGTCCCATCTTCCTATACCTATTCCGTCGAAATGGTTTCAAAAATTGGATGCAGTCATTGGTAATTTCCTGTGGGAGGGCTCCCGTCCACGGTTTAGTAAGCTTAAACTTCGTCAGCACTGGAGCAGGGGGGCTGGGGCCTTCCTTGGTTTCAGGGGTACCACATGGCCTTTATCTCAACCCAGACCACTTTATGGTTCTCTAGCACTGGCCCCACTTCACCTACCTGGCTCCCATTGGAGGCATCATTATTACAGGCTGCCTCTCCTGCGGTGGCATTGTATAGTAAAAAAACCTTCCCTCTAATCTTCCCCCTCCCATTCTATTATCCATCCAATATTGACAAAGAGTTCTAACTCTGCTAGGCCAGGATGTAGCTCGCTGGAGGTTTTTGCCTCTTTGGAAATACCACGCCTTGGTAGTGGGTGGTAGTATGATCCATTGGAAAGCATGGGAGTTACAAGGTATCCTTTTAGTTCAAGATTTACTGCTCCCAGATTCTAGTTCAATGGATACTTTTGAGGCTTTAAAATCCAGATATCATCTCCTGGCCTCTCATTTCTGGAGATATCTCCAGATTAGAGACGCCATCACCCGTCTACCTAATTTTCCCCAAAATAGAGGGTCACAATCAGGATCCCATCCTCTTGCATGTTGGTTACGTCAACCCAGGAACAGAGCCAGTGAGATCTATAGGGCTCTTAGAGGTGCCGCTGCAAACCCTACTTTGTCAGCTAAAGGCCAATGGGAAAAGGATTTTAATTCTTCTGTCTCCGAGTCCCAATGGGACCATGCTTGGGTGAGATTGCATATGGCGTGTAGGGATGGGTGCACCCATCTCATTATGAACAAAACCCTTCATAGGTGGTACAGGGATCCGGTTAAACTCAAAAAGATGGGGCTTCTTCAGCAGGACACTTGCTGGAGATGTGGTAATCAAGGTGCCCATCTTTTCCATATACTCTGGGAGTGTCCCTATCTCCAGCATTTCTGGACAACAATCCAGGATATGTGTACCTTTCTGTTCCCTCAAGTAGTACCAGACCCCCCTCTTCTCCTTCTGGGTTGTGCCCGTTCCCATACACCCAAGCGCTGTCCGGGGGCCCAGTGGGTTACTGCTGTCGAGGCGATAGCCAAATGGCTTATTTTAAGGAGGTGGCGGTCCCTGGAGGTTCCATCCTTCCGAGAGTTCCTTCAGGCTCTAGCCCTAGGAGCTATGTATGAGAGGCTCTGTAGTTTTGCCGGGGGTTCACTGGTCCAATTTGACAGACGGTGGCAACCATATCTCCAGTCCAAGTACTGTCATGATGTTCAACCCTAGGCGATCAGGAACTCCCGAGGGACCCTTGTCTTGGTCTGAGTTATAGGCTTTCTCATTTTTTTTTCTTATACTTGTCAAGGTATTATTTTTTTTTATCTCAGAAGCAGTCTACCTTTTTGTTCTCCCAGTTTATGGTGTATATAGTTCTAATTAGCAGTAGCCCTGATCCAGGACGTAACCACTTCCACCATATGTTGCCTTGGGCCCTATATGTTATTGTTATTATCTTTTTTTTTTCTTTGGGCCCTTCAATTTATATCTCATGGCTTCCACTCTTTTGGGTGGGAGGCTCTAGGTAGGTTTGGATCATTACCTATGACAGTGCTTTTCATTCCTTTTTTTGGTATCCTGCATGTTGTATCTCAGATGTTTGTATTAAGGTTTCGCTATGGTTGTATGTAACTTCTCAACATTATACTTTTGCTTGGTGCGTCCTGTGTGAAATAATAATAATAAAATCTTTAACTTCAAATAAAAATGATTGTTTTACGAGCATGCATTTCGCAGTTACTACGCACGCTTGTAAGTTTGCGAATTTTCAATATTTTCACTCCAGATTTTCAACATTGCCATTTTACTACACCTCCTTATGAGCAGTACTGCTGTCATTTTTCACATCTCACCCAAAATGTGTTTCCGCCCATGTAGTGCACAATGGCGCAGTCGGTGTGCGAAATCAATGTATGGGACACATTAAGAAATTCACAGTGACACTGTTCATGAGCAGAGGTCTTAAAATGGCTATGTTGAAAATTTGGTGAAAATTCCCAAAAATGACTGTTTTACGAGCGTATGTTGTACAGTTCCTATGCACGCTCGTAAGTTCGCAAATTTTCAATATTTTCACTCCAGATTTTCAACATTGCCATTTTACCACACCTCCTTATGAGCAGTACAGTTGTCATTTTTCACATCTCGCCCACAACATGTTTCTGCTCATGTAGCGCACAATGACACAGTCGGTGTGTGAAATCAATGTATACGACATGTTAAGAAAATCACAGTGACACTGGTCATGAGCAGAGGTGTTAAAATGGCTATGTTGAAAATTTGGTGAAAAAATTCCCAAAAATGACTGTTTTATGAGTGTACGTTGCAGAGTTCCTACACACACTCGTAAGTTCACAAATTTTCAATATTTTCACTCCAGATTTTCAACATTGCCATTTTACCACACCTCCTTATGAGCAGCACAGTTGTCATTTTTCACATCTCGCCCACAACGTGTTTCTGCTCATGTAGCGCACAATGACACAGTCGGTGTGTGAAATCAATGTATGGGACATGTTAAGAAAATCACAGTGACACTGGTCATGAGCAGAGGTGTTAAAATGGCTATGTTGAAAATTTGGTGAAAAAATTCCCAAAAATGACTGTTTTAGGAGCGCACGTTGCACAGTTCCTGTGCACGCTGGCAAGTTTGCTAATTTGTAATATTTGCACCCCAGAATTTCAACAGTGCCATTTTACCGCACTTCCTTATGAGCAGTACAGCTACTATTTTTCACATCGCGCCCAAAATGTGTTTCTGCACATGTAGCGCACAATGGTACAGTCAGTGTGCGAAAACAATGTTTGGGACAGATTAAGAAAATCACAGTGACACTGGTCATGAGCAGAGGTCTTAAAATGGCTATGTTGAAAATCTGGTGACAAAACTCCATAAAATGACTGTGTTATGAGTGAGCATTGTGCAGTTTCCACGTACCCTTGTAAGTTCATGAATTTGTAATATTTTCAGTCCAGATGTTCACCAGTGGCATTTTTCCACACCTCCTTATGAACAGTACAGCTGTCATTTTCCACAACATGGCCGAAATGTGTTTTCACACTTTCAGCACAGAAATGCATGGTCGCTGTGGGAAATCATTGTTCGGGACAGATAAAGAAAATCACACTGACACTGTTCATGATCGGAGGTCCCAAAATGCCTGTGTTAACAATCTGCTGTAAAAAAATTCCCAAACTAGTTACATTACGGGTGTGCGTTGCACAGTTTCTACGCACGCTCATGACTTTACCAGTTATTTAAGATTTTCACAGCAGATTTTCAACATTGCCATTTTTTACACCACCCCATGAACAGTATCGCTGTCATTTTTCACATCCTGTTCAGAATGTGTTTTTGCACCTGCGGTGCCAAATGCCATAGTCGCTGTGCAAAAGCAGTTTTCCGCTAACAAACTGATATTGCCACTGTTCATGAGGTGGGGGTCACAAAAAACCATGTTGAAAATTTGGAGTGAAAATACCAACGAATGCCAGAGGCGTTAGGGTTTCCGACCATAATGCCCCACCCTGTAGAGAATGACAGGCATCAGGGGTGTGACTTGGGATTCTTGCCTGTCATGCTCATACCATTCCACCCCACCACACCCTGCAGCCAGTGAGAGGCATCAAGGTGTGCCTCGGACTCTTTGGCCAAACTTCACCCCATTCTCCTATACGCACCCATCTCACGTATTTTCTGATGGAATGGGGTGCACATAAGGTCAAAGACCCCAAAGCACCGTGACACTTGTCAGTGTCTGCAGGGTAGGGTGGGTGAAATGGCGTGGTCGGTATGCCTGATGACCCAAAGGCACACCCCAATGCCTGTCACTCTCTGCAGGGTGGTGGTGGGGTTGGCTTCAGTTCAATACTTCGCTGCCATTCCTATTATGCAGCTCTGCAACTTCTACACTACCAGTGCCAATGCCAACAAGCAAACATTCGGCATTGACAAATGTTTGCTTTTTGTACTCTGTCCTGTTTTTAGGGAACTTGTTATTACCTGTGCATCAAACAGATTTGATGCCCAGGTAGCAACCAAGGTAACAACCAATCCCACTGCAGGATTTTTTCTCCCCATTTTATAATCAGGTTCTATTGTTCTTTGGAACAGGGACATTCCGCACCATAAACAAGGATTCACTATATCAGAGTTCGTAAGATTGTTGCACAGTACACATATGCTTCCATGGAACCTGCACCAAGAGTATTTAAAACAGAACACAAACATTGTTTTCAAGAAACAGGCAATGTATTGAATTTTTTTAATTTTATAAAAGATGACAAATTTGCCACTGTGATTAGTTCCAGGGCAGCACTTCAAAGTAATTCCTAGGAATGCAACTTCACAATAAAGTAGCCTATAGAACAAATGGGTGCCACAAGTGGCTTTAGAAAAAACTAGCAATTTCTCTCTGATTAGAGACAGTAGGAATGACAGAAGTGGTGCTGAACCATGACCTTTCAACTAAGAGCTATTGTGACCAAAATCTTGTCCTCTGCCTCTGGCATCTGGCATCTTTGGATCAGCATGGAAACAGCATAGCTAGGTTTTGCTGATGACTGAGCAAAGTTGCATATAATGAAAGTCTCCCGTGGCAGTTCACCAATTTGATTATATTTCACACCACACTTACTAGTAAGAAATAAGGATGGGTGAATGATGCCAAAAATTATGACTAAAACCTTTTCCAACTTTGCAGGTTTCAAGTCATCCAAAATTAAAATATTTAATTTGCAGGAGGTACACTCCCAGCTAGACTTCTCCATAAAAATGGCACCACTATTCACTGCTATGACCAGAGTAGAGCTTGCTTTGGCCCAATACACAAGGTATGGAAATGAGGTGGAACAAGAAAGAGCTGCACATTTGTGTATATCAAAATATTTGCTTTTACCAATAACAGCACACTGATCTGTAATAGCTGATTTCTAGGGGTGTCTAGGAATCTGGGTTACATTAACATGTTTTATTGACAAGGGGAATATTATCCTTTGCCCCAGCCCTGGGACCACCATATATACCACCAGCCTCTGCCACAGAGGGTACTTAGACAGAGGCCTGGATGGACTATGGTGGGCTCAGGGAGGCTGAGGAAGGTGGAGCTCAAGCACCCCCCCCCCAACCAGTACAACTAAAGAACAAATATGATACTCTCAAGGAGAAGGAGAGCCCTGCAAGGGAACCCAAGGTTGTGACCAGGGGTGATGGGGAGACCCACCAGAAGGGGGGCACAGGGGTTGGGGCCAGAGAATCCCAGGGGAGAAGGAAGCTTCTCCTAGTGGGAGACTCAATATTTCAGGGTATGGCGATAGGATCAGGCATCAGTAGGGAGAGGGAGGTTACATGTCTTCCAGGAGGCACAGGATCACAAAGGCCGTGGCTGAGGGGGAGGGAGGCTGTGGACAAATGATCCGGCCAAAGAAAGAGCAAGTATGGAGAAGGTTCAGGAGAACTGTAGTGATTTCAGTAGAAGCCTGGGGGTGGGGTAGCAAACTCTGTTATGTTCTCAGAGGTGCTACCAGTCAGGGGAAGGTGGGGAACCAATGCATCTAAACCTTCAACAAGTGATTGAAAGACTGGTGCAGGGAAACAACTTTGGCTACATTGGGGACTGGGGCACAACATGAGATGGTACACACCTTTACAAAAAAGATGGCCTGCATCCTTTTGAGGAGGAGTCGTCTGTCCTCAATGAGATGTTTACATGCTTCCTGAGCAAATATTTAAACTAGCAGCTGGGGGGGCTGGGGGAGTGGGAGATTCAGGCAGCCCACCCCCCAGGTTAGTGCATACTTCAACCAGTATGTCGACACGGGAGCAAATACACAGGTACTGTACTGCAGAGTGGGAAAGGCTGTTCTCAGGACATAGTGTTATCACCACTAATAAAAGCACCTGGACCACAAGCAACCAGTAGGGAAATAAAAATGAAGCACCACATAGAACACTCCAGCAAAAGTAGGATGCAGCAAGGGACAAAACACAAGGAGGGAACAAAAAGATGCCACATTTTATGGAAGTTCATACACACAAATGCCCACAGTTTGGGGAACAAGATCCCAGACCTAGTGGCTGCAATGACAGAGGCTGATCTGGACATAGTGACGATAACTGAAACATAGTACACCAACATCCATGCCCTGTTCAGAAAAGATAGGGAGGGTAAAAGTGTGTGTGTGGGGGGGTGCCCTCTGCAGCAAAAAGAGCATAAATTCAACTGAAATTCAAAACAGGCATGAAAAAACAGAGGAAGTTTAGGTCATCCTTGAGCCAGGCAATGGAACAGCCATTTGCACAAGAGTTGTTTACAGACCCACAGCTCAGGCCAAGGAAACTGACGAGCAGCAGCTAGAAAACATGCATAAAAAGGCAGCAAAGTGAGATGTACTGCTAATAGGAGACTTTAACATGCTAGAGGTAGACTAGTCCATCCCAGCAGAGGCCTCACCTAGGACACAGGACTTTGTGGACTCCCTTAAGGGGGCTAGCCATAGGCAACTGGTTCAAGAACCTACCAGGGACTGGGCAATCCTGGATCTGGTGCTGACCAATGGTGACAGGGTAGTAGATCTTAGGGTGGAAGGTCAGTTAGGGTCCAATGACCACAATATGGAAAGAAACCCTGGAAATGAGGGGGGTAGGCGTGGACGTTGAGGAGAAATGGGCACACATCAAGGAAGCTGTAGTGGGAGTATCAAAACAATGTGTTAGGTCAATAGACAAGAGTAAAAGGAAAAGAAAACCACTTTACTTCTTTGGGGGGGGGGGGCAGAAAAGTAATGGCCAAGAGGCTAGCCTTTAGAAAGTATAGGGAGACACAAAGGGATGAAGACAAGGAAATGTACCAGAAATGTCTGAGAGAGGTGGGAAAGGCAGTGAGGAGTGCTAAAGCACAAACGGAGGAGAGAATAGCTCAATCAGTTAAAAAAGGAAATAAGACATTGTTCAGGTACATCAGGAAGAGAAGGAAGACAAAGGGGGAAGTAACAAAGTTTAGATAGTCAGGGGAGAGATAGTGGAGGGAGACGGGGAAAAAGCAGTGATCCTAATGTAACCACTAGGTGACGCTATCCCAAGGGCTACTACACCTGCCTGCTTGGTTAGTAGCAGGTTAAGGGGCCTGAGTTCTGAAATGGGTGCCTCCACCTGGAGGTCAGGGTTGGTAGTGGTTAAGCAAAACCTGGGCACAGTCCTCCGGGACACTGTAACCCTCCTCTTTCCTTACTAGTGGCTGGAACAATACACAATAATCACATTCACAATACCCCTGATACACAACACAAGTACCCACACTGTTTGCACTTACCACCAGGGCTTTCCTCTGGCTTGACTCTGGGGACCCCCTGTAAAATAAGGTTATACACACCAAATAACAACAGTACAGTACTCTTGCACAAACTGAAACCACAGTCAGGGTAAATTCAAAAAAGAGTTAGATCTAATTTATTTAAGGGACTTAAACAAGGGAGGGGCGTAATTAGGTTAATTTGCTTAAAGGATGTATCAATCAAACTGTTATGCATGCACTTCAGGGTAGATAAACAGTCACACACACTCTGGGTACCCAGATGGAGAATGGTGGGCTAGCCAGGAATGTTGCAACTGGTTGGGGCCCTGTGATGGAAGAAAACAACATGCACCACACACACTAATTGTAATCCAGAGCTGGAGGGCTCAGTTTGAGAAAAGAAAACAACAAGACAATCAGATGACACATTTGTAGATTAGACTGTTGTTGCAAGGAGCTACCCTGATGATTGCTCACGATATCCAAGACTGGACATAGGCTGGACAAAAATTGAGACTGCAGGTGGTTGATCTGGAGTGCCAGGAGAAGCAGGGCCCATACGATTCACCAAGGCATCGTTCCTGTTCAAGCATGGAGCAGGGGGCTGATCCTCAGGCAGGTCTCTCGTCGATGGTTTTCTCTGTGCAGTGGGTAGTCTGGCTGGGCCAGTGTGGCAAGGCCCAGGCCAAATGGAGACAAATTCTGATACAGTCCATTTTGGGCTAGATACAGCTTCCAGCAAGCAGAACACAGTTCACACAGTGGGGAAACAAATCACGACCCACCAACAACTCACAGTACAGTTACAGTTAAGGAAATTCTACTGTACCAGGCAAACTGCTCTCCGGTCATGATCGCAAAGTCTCTGCACAAACTGGGGATTCAAAAGCAGCTGGAAATCCTGACAGGCCGATTGCATTCAGCAAAATCTTCGGTCTTCTTCAGGTATTAGCCTGGTAAAAAATCAATGGCTTACTTCGTTCTCACAAACTCAGATTTAGTCCGAAATAATTCTCTTCTCTCCGTCTCAGAGGCAGCAGGCAGACATGCAGGCCACAACTCAGGCCTTTACACAGTTCTCCCATGCAAAACTACTCAGACGGCTACTTGACTGTCTCAAGCTGTTGCTTCTTTAGCTCCCAGCTTAGATCTGACTCAACTGCCAGCAAGCCTGAGACATTCCCCAGAATCCAGATGGTTTGGTTGGCTGATCTGTCTGTCAGTTACAACAAAGGCTCCCCCTTCAGGTGCAAAAAGGTGCCAAAAGCCCAAAACTACAATTCCTACAGATTTTGACTCCGGACAGCTCCTGTAGTCCGGCTTCATTTTAGGTCCCACCAGTACTGATTGGTCCAATTCGTCAGTCCAAGACCAAGATAGTGGAGATAAACAAAACAGTCCTTGCTGCAAAGAAGGCAGGTTAGACAAACTACAGTATCATTATCACTCTAAATGATTTTCAGCAAATAGTTGCAACTTTCAACAGAGCTCCCTTTCAGATTACTTATGACTGCAATCCAGGCAGCTCTTAAAGAGATAGTACACAGAGGCTATACAGGCACTCTCTGGCAATCACATTTAAACTGCTAAAATGCAGGACACCAGCCTGGCAGTGAGCGTTTAGACAAGCTCAAGAAAGACTTTTTGGGAACCCCCATTTGTAGGGGAGTTACACTAAACAAATATTCCTATTCAGTCTTCACTGTGGAAGAGAATGGGCAGGGCCTACAGCTGGACTTCAATGGAGCTAAGGATAAGGAGATAAACACCAGTCCATTCACAGAGGAGAGGGTCCTAGAAGAACTGGCAAAGCTAAAGGTGGAAAAAGTCATGGGTTCAGATGGCAGACAACCCAGGGTCCTAAAGGAACTGAGGACTAAACTGGCAGCCCTGTTCAGTGAGTACTTAGACACTGGAGTGGTTCCAGAGGACTGGAGAAGGGCAAACTTTGTTCCTTTTCACAAGAGCAGTAGTAAAGAAGAAGCAGGCAACTACAGGCCAGTTAGTCTTTCCTCTGTATTCGGAAAGATAATGTAGGTACTCATTAAGAAAAGAATAGTAGAACACCTGGAGACAAATGGACTGGTGTGTCCCAGGCAACATGGGTTCTCTGCAGGACAATCCTGTCAAAATAATCTGATAGATTTATTTGACTGGGTGGCAAAGGCAGTAGACTGGAGGGGGTTGAGATTGCCTACCTCAATTTCAGCAAAGCCTTTGATATGGTCCCACATTGGAGACTGACGAATAAGCTAGGCATCCTAGGGTTGGGACGCAAGGTAGTGACCTGGATTGGAAACTGGTTAAGGGACAGAAATCAGAGGGTAGTTGTGAATGGAACCCAATCAGATGAAAGAGCGGTGACCAATGACATACCTCAGGGGTCAGTTCTGGGGCCAGTCCTCTTCAATATCTTCATCAGTGACATTGCAGATGGGCTGGAGGGAAAGGTTTGCCTGTTTGTGAATGACACCAAGATCTGCAACAGAGTGCATACTCCACCCTGAAAGGATGAGAAAAGACCTGGAACTGCTGGAGAGATGGTCAGTGGCATGACACCTAAGGTTTAATGCAAAGAAGTGCAAAATCATGCATGTGAGGAGCAGGAACCCTAGGTGAGCTACAGTTTGGGGGGGGGAGCTGCTGTCAGTAACTAAGGAGGATAGGGACTTGGGGGTCATAATCACAGATGGCTTGAAGGCCACTAGGCAGATGCAAAAGTGGTGGGAATGGCCAGTGTGATGTTGGGGTGCATTGGAAGGGGAATCTCAAGCCGAAGGAGGGAGGTAATAGTTCCACTGTACAAAACCCTGGTGAGACCTCACCTTGAATACTGTGTACAGTTCTGGAGACCACACCTTCGAAAGGACATTAACAAAATAGAGAAGGAGCAAAGGATGGCAATCAAAATGGTGAAGGGATTACATCACAAGCCTTACAAGGAGAAAGTGAGTGACCTCAATTTATACATGCTGGAACAAAGGAAGGAGAGAGGTAACATGATAGAAACATTCAAGTATCTCAAGGGCATTAACAAAGTGGAAGGGGACGACATATTCCAGATTAATAGTAGTGCTTGGACAAGAGGACACGACATGAGACTGAGGGGTGGCCACATAAGGGGAAATGTCAGGAAGTTCTTTTTTATGGAAAGGATGGTGGATGCATGGAATAGCCTACCACATGAGGTGGTGGCAGCCCATACAGTGGTGGACTTCAAACATGCATGGGACCAAATCAAAGGAATAATAGAGATAGGAAGAAAAAGCTAAAGCGAATGACCAGATAAGGTCACTGGACACTTTGTTAGGCAGCTTAAATGGGCAGACTGGATTGGCCTAGTGGTCCTTATGTGCTGACGGTATCTATGTATTCAGGATACTGGAGAAAAACCTTTACTCATGCCATTTTTACCATAGAATTTTAAATTTCCACCTAGACAGCCAACAGAAATAGGATGAAGGAACTGTTGTTAAATGTTTCATTTGAAGGATGCCACCTCAGCAGTGCATCTCTCCCTTTAGTGCTGAACTAAACTATCAGTATAGGGATTTAGCCCATGTTCCAGGTATGGGATCTGAACCTATGACCTTGTGAGCTTTTGGCCCTAGAAGCAAATGTGCAACCCACTGAGTCACTAGCATTGCATATTAGAGGAGAGGCTATCATATGATAAAGCTAAGGGAAGAGAGGGTAGGTGTCATTTAAACAACTGCTGTAGGTTGTTGCAAGAAAGTCATAAGTTGGAAGGGGTTAAGGAATACTGATATTAGTAATAAGATCATTCTAGACTGTCCAAGTGGCACTTGGGGTAGCGCACTGAACTACCATGCAGGAGAACAATGTTGTCATGCTGCAATGCAAGAGACCCACATTTTGCATCATGGTAAAGTGCAGGACACCCATGTTTGTGTCATGCTACAATGTATGATATTCATGTATTCATCATGGTACCATGCAAGACAATTATGTTTGCATCATGTTACAATGCAGGACAGGACATCCATGTTTGTGTCATGCTACAATGCAGGACACCCATGATTGTGTCATGTGACAGTGGGTTCTATGTGACTGGGGCGACTCAAAAAGAGCAAGCCCAAAATAGGCAAACACAAAATAGCCCAGCCACAAATGGCAATGGCTATAACTCAGCAATCACTGAAACTGTGACAAAAATGTAAAGGGCCTTTTCTGCAGCAGGCTTTGCCCCCTGCACCCCCCTCCCTTACTAAATTAATCAACTCCAAAGGGAAAGCAACTCAGGGAGGGGGGAAAAGTGGTAGGTCACCATTTCAATGATTGCTAGCTTGTACCCCTCGCCATTTGTGGTCATGCTGTTTTGTTTTCACCTATTTTGGGCTTGTTCTTTTTTGAGTCACACAAATCATAGGATACCATGACAGTACATAACATTCATTTTTGTATCATGTTACCATTCAGGACAAGCATGTTTGCAACATGCTACAATGCAGGACATTCACATTTCATAATGTGACAACACAGGACACCCATGTTTGTGTCATGCTACAAAACAGGACCCCATGTTTGCACGATGCTACCATATATGACACCCATGTTTGCATCATGATATATTGCAGGAAACATGTTTGTGTCATGCTACAGTGTTAAGATTTACTCAGGCATAGTAGGCAGAAGAAGATTATTTGGTCCATCATAGAAGCATAGAAACATAGAAGTTGGCGGCAAAAGGAGACCGCCAGGTCCATCTAGTCTGTCCAGTGTTCTAGACCTATTTTGACACTGTTAGCTGCCCTTTGGTGTGAGGGCTCCCTTATGTCAATCCCATGCATTCTTGAATCCTATTACTGTGTTGGCCCCCACCACCTCTGGAGGCAAGTTGTTCCAGGCGTCTACCACTCTCTTTGTGAAGAAAAACTTCCTGGAACTGGCAGAGAACATCCTTCCTTGCAGCCTTCATATCCCCTTGTTCTGCTGCCCTTTTTGAAGTGAAAAAGTTCCTGTGGCTGTACTTTGTTTATGCCTTTTATGCATTTGAATGTTTCGATCATGTCTCCTCTCTCCCTTCTCTGTTCATGGGAGTACATGTTCAGTACCCTCAGTCTTTCCCCATAGGGCTTATACCTGCAAACCATGAATGATTTTTGTCACCTTTCTCTGCACTGTTTCTACCCAGTCAATATCTTTTTAGAGGTGAGGCCTCCAGAACTGGACACCATACTCCAGGTGAGACATGACCAGTGATCTGTACAGCGGCAGGACCACCTCTCTCCTCCTACTTGTGATGAGAGAGGTTGTTCTGCCGCTGTACAGATCACTGGTCAGGCCTCACCTGGAGTACAGTGTCCAGCTCTGAAGGCCTCACCTCAAGGTGACTGTCCACTAAGTAATCAATGGTTGACTAGAACATGCTTCCCATCCAGTGTAAATTTACCCAGATGAGCCTTAAATATATTCTTCTTGGGTACTAAGAATACAGGCAGAGGAAGTTTATTCCAAAAATGAACAGCTCTCTGAATATAAAAGTTGTTCCTGCTGGTTGTAACTCATAGGTTGTTGATTATTGCTTCTAGTTGCTGTATCTTTTTCTCTGAATTTACATCCCATATCCTCCATATATTTAGTATTCAGATGATGTCATACAACAGATGTTTCCATGGTATCTCCTAGCCTTCAATGTCATTAAACCCAAGTGATCTAATCTTTGCTCATATGTTCTATGCTCAATTCCTGATATAAGTTTAGTGGCCATTTATTGTATGCTTTCTAGTATCATCTTTTTTTAATAGATATGGTGACTAGAATTGGGAAGCATAGTCTGTGTGAGGCCAAACCAATTTTTTACATAATAGAAGGATGAACAGTTGTGTTTATGTATCCTAATAGTTGTCCTGATTTTTGGTTTAAATTTTGCAATGTTTTGAGGATGAAAATGTTTCTGAAGTCATAATCCCTCTGTCCCTTTCATCACTGGATTCTATTATTGGGATAAAAGAGCTGTAATATTTGTGTTTGTTATTTTTACTGCCCATATGGATGATCCAGTATTTTAACTGCATTCTGTTTTTATTCACCCAAGTTACTATTAGATCAAGAGCTTTTCTTAGAATTTCAACATATTCAAGCATTGGCACTTTATAACCACCCTTACAAAAATAATTATATGAAATGTTTTCATGCTGCATGTATAAAACTACCCATGTGATATGCATGCTTCAAGCATGATTTAAATGTTAAACTGGAGCCAACTGCATGCGTGTGGCATGCGAGCAGCAAACAAGTGTGGAAAGTAAGCTTTTTATGTTAAATTGGAACAGACTGCATGCATGTGACATGTGTGCAGAAAGTTAAGTGATCACTGATAACTGCACACATAAAATTTAAATGACTTGTTCAGGATCATACCATATAAAAGTGGGGGGTTAATGAGATTCAATCCCAGGTCTTCAGGTCTGTAAGTCTCCTGGTTTGCAGTTCAGTGCCCTTTAACCACTAAGCCATACTTTCTACATACATATGGTTCGCTTGTACTTCGATACAAATCTGCATAAATTTGCATGCATGCAGTATGCTTATAGCCACTGTTATACTTTTTAGTTTTCTTGCCCCCCTCGTCTCAGCTGCACAGCTGAACTGTAGCACACATACCAATGGAAACACATGTGGTTGTTCCCACCCCCAAATACACACACTTACCCACAAAACTACTTAATTACTTATGTCTGGCCTGTACTCCTACTATTTTATATCCATAGTTTTGAATGCTTCCACACAAACAGACTTTAAGGGGCAAACACGAAAGTAGCAATATCTCGACACCCACCAACATGATCAGCACCCCCCCCAATGCACACACACTTTGGTGGGTGAGGCCATGCTTCTACAGACAACACACCAAGTATAGATATAAACTGAGAGTCTCTTACCTGAATACTAGGGAGCCAGAAGCAGGAGTCCTTAGGAGATGATATCCATGAGTCCTGGTGTGTACCCCCTTGAAATGAATGGAGTTATTTTTTTATTACTATTTTATACATTATGATGGTGAGTTGGAGAATAATGAAGACCACTGTTCTACTAATGAGGCCTTGGTTACTTGAGCGGTGGCCATCATTATTCTCCAACTCACCATCAATACTGTATGAAATAGTAATAAAAAATACCCCATTCATGTCAATGGTCTACACCCCTGCAATCTCCCTTGCCCTATGTCATAATGCACCTGAGCGTGAGGATGTGGACATCAGTTTCACTTGAGGTGGGGGCATAAGCCTGATTATAGTGATGCTCCAATAGTCTGTGCATACCATACCACTGAACTGTCCCTGAATGCAAGGGACAGCCCTCATTTTACTCCTGAAAACTGCTCTGCTCCTCATCCATACCTCATGGAAAACATACTGCACACAGAGAGGATGTCCTGTAAATTTAGACTAAATGGCAAGAGTGCCATTTCAGGTTTCAGCAGGGGGAGCCAACAGCCAGTGGAGACCAGGTGCTAACTGGCAAGCTCTAAAATGTCTGGAATGTCTCTAAAAGGTAAAACTTATTTGTTGTAACTAAAAAGTGATATGCAAATCAGGAAAAACTAAAATGTATAAGATTCATCTGTACCCTGGAGCAGTGAATCAGATTTGGGCTTAAAACCACACAATTAATAACCATTTTTTTTCCTGACTGAAGTTCTGACCCCCCACCCCCCCCCCAAAAAAAAGAAATTTGTCCTGATTTCTCTTCCCAACTCCATACCATTCAATACCAATCCCATATAGGTCATGAAGCCACACAAAGGTGCAGAAATGTGAAAAGCACATCAATATTTCAGACCTTCTTCCTTCCCCAATCCCCCTGTAAAAACAATTATGTACTTTTACTTACCAAGCAATCTGGCCATAGCCTATGGCCTGGCCCAGTATGCCACCAGCCCAGTTTTCAGTCCTCTCCGCCTCCATCCTTCAGCCAGAAGCTGGATGCTAGAACCAACCATCCCAGGTCCCCAGCGTGGTCCGCGACCAAGTCACCTTACTAATCGAACCCACCCAGTCTGTGTTGCTTGCTTCTTGCTTGGCTGCTGCCATGGCTGTTGCCACACTGCACTGACCAAGGCCTATGAAGGCTGCCCACACAGCTGTCACTACTGCTGCTAGGCCTAGCTTGCTGCTGCAGGGGGCCTGTGTTTTTTTTTTTTGTGAGTCGAGCCAAGTAGATTAAGTAGGTAGCCTAGTCTCGAGTTAGCTTCTAGCTCACCTTCTGCTTCTTCAACTACCAGGGGAGATGGATACTCACTAAGAGTACACCAACAAAAATGTATTCAGTTGTTTTGATTTTGTTTGCCTGGATTTAAATATATAAGAGTTATTTATATATATATATATATTTTTTTTCCAATTCTAGAACAAAGTTGGTTTTGGAATATATCATACGCTCAGATTCTGGTTAAGGAACATTTTTTGGTTCTGAAATGTTATAAATGAACAAAGCATTATTGGCGAGAGGCACATGTGGTACCAATCCATAAAGGGGGGTCGAGGGAAGTACCAGGTAACTATAGACCCATCAGTTTGACCTTAGTGGTGGGAAAATTAATGGAGAGTATACTAAAGGAATGATTGGGGGTGTACTTTGAGGAGGTGGGAGGTCTGGATAGTCGGCAACATGGGTTTGTGCCAGGTAGATCATGTCAAACCAACCTTGTGGAGTTCTATGAATGGGTAACATCAGAATTGGACAGGGGAAAGCCTGTGGATGTATTATTCTTGGACTTCAGCAAGGCATTTGACTCTGTCCCCCACAATGGTCTGGTGGAGAAACTGATGGGGTTAGGGTGAGGCCTTTGATGGTCAGATGGATTGAAAACTGGCTAGCTGGATGCACTCAGAGAGTAGTGGTCTGTGGGGAGCTCTCGAACCCTAGAGAAGTTGGGAGTGGGGTACCGCAGGGCTCGGTCCTGGGTCCGATCCTGTTTAATGCATACATATCGGACATCAGGGAGGGTATAGGGTGTGAAATGAGTCTCTTCGCGGATGACTCCAAGATGGGAGCAGTAGTTGAGGGAGAAGAGGGAGGTTGGCCCTGCAAGGGACCTGGACACCCTGGAAAGCTGGGCTCACACATGGAAATTAAATTTCAATATCACCAAGTGCAAGGTGTTGCATCTTGGTCGGGAAACCTAAACACAGGTACACCCTGGGAGGGAGGCCTGGAGGCCTCAATGGGGAAAAGACCTAGGGGTCATGGTGGATGCATGTATGAATAACTCTGAGCAGTGCAGGAGAGTGGCTAGCAAGGCAAACAGGATGTTGGGATGCATTGTAAGGGGGATCACCTCTAGGAGCAAGGAAGTGATTCTGCCACTGTACAATGGACTGGTTAGACCACACCTTGAGTACTGTGTACAGTACTGGAGACCACACTTAAAGAGGGACATACAGCTCATAGAGAGGGTACAGAGGAGGGCAACAAAGATGATACAAGGGCTAGGGGATTTGACGTATGAGGACAGACTTAAGGAGCTCTGCCTGTTTTCACTGGAGGAGAGGAGAGACAGGGGGGACATGATTGAGGTCTTCAAGTACCTCAAGGGAATAAATAGGGTAAACATGGAGGGGATCTTTAGACTAAAGCAGGGAGGCATCACCAGAGGGCATGGTTTGAAGTTGGAAGGTGGAAGGGGTAAGGGGGGGAAAAGAGGAGGAGGTTTTTCACTGAGCGGGTGGTGGACCCTTGGAATGCACTGCCTGGTGAGCTAGTTCAGAGATTCACAGTGGAGGGCTTCAAGAGAGGATGGGACAGACACAGAAAGTGGATGTATCATATGATGTCCTGTCCCAGGGGGGTGGGGATGGATGATACGGGTTTCTGGAGCACAAGGGATGGGAGGGTCTCGGCACCCAACTAAGGATCTAAAGTTCGAGCAGACTCGATAGACCGTAAGGCCTAATCTGGTGGCAAATAGTATGTTAGTATTATGGAGCAACAGTGAAATTATTGAGATGTGAAAATAAAGCAACACTTATTGATAAAGCAAATTGGATGGTTTATCTGTTAATTGGGTTGAGTGAAAGTATATTATGACTTTTCAACAAAAATATGCTGCCACAACACTGCTATTGAGAGTTCAGTGCTCACCGACTCCTCCAAGATGTAGTTTTCAGCCTGTCTACTCAGTGATGGGAAAGACAGTGTCACACTTGCATGACTCATGCTCTTGCTTTGCTGGAGCTCCTCCACATCATATGTGATGGTACTGCTGCTAATAGGTGGAGAGAGCTGATAACACAATACAGACACAGTTGAGTCAGGAGTGCACCATCAGCGTAAGTACACACAGGCCAGGGGAGCACATATTGTGCAAAAGACTGAATCCAAATTTGATGCCATTATTGCCACACCATAAAAACAATCTTGGCACAAATGTGGGGGGGGGGCAACTACCCACCCCACCCTACCTAAATGGCACCCCTGCTTGATGGTAGAAATTCATTCTCAGGTGCTAATATCAGTATAAGTAAATATAGTGTTTTCCACTGTGTTCTGAGAAACTGTATGTTTCAGAATGTGTCCTGATCATCGTGAGGGTCAGTGTTCCTCATTGTCTCTCATTTTGAGTGTCCATGTTCCTCATTTCAGTTACAGAATGTAAAGTATGGTGCATGCTTCCAAGAACCTAATCAGCAAAGAGAGTACTGATCATAGTTATAGTGTATATGCTTCATGCAGAATGACAAAGGGAAAGTAAGTAAGCCAAAACAGTCATGGAGAAACACATTTGTAGTGCTAACTATGCACAAGGGGATTAGCATGGCCCAAAACAAAAATGTCAGGCTTCACAATGCAGAAGTCCCTCTTTGCACATCTGGAATGGGGGTTGTTGGGTGACTATATCCTAGACATTTAATGCAGAAAGCAAACTACTTTACAAATTAATGGAAATTTAATGACAAAAATCAAAAGTCATTAAACAACTTGCAAAAGGATCAGAATTAATGAGTTTACCTGATTTTAATGGAAATCAATGAAAAATGTATTTAAATGGCTTTAATTGCTAGCAGTAGTATGAGAAACAGAAACTGATGTGTTTTTTTTTAGGTGAGATTCGCACCAACTTAGTTGCTGCACACATGGCAAGCGTGCAACATGTGAACCTGATGTGATTTTTAAATGATGTTCACACTAGCTTAACTGCTGCACTCATGTCAAGCATGCAACAGGCGGACCTGATGTGATTTTTAGAAAATGTTCACACCAGCTTACCTGCTGTACACATGTTAAGCTTGCAGCATGCAAACCTGATTTGCTTTTTAGACCTGGTTCGCTTAGATTCACTTTGTGTATGAGAACCACATGCAAACATTGCACAATTAAGCATGTGGCATGCATTCTGTATGTACACAGCACACTTAAATTTCTGTAAGGGCAAGCTTGGAGTCATCTGCAAATTTCGGAAGCCACCCACAGAAACCATCAGACATGTTCTCATTAAAGATGTTAAATAGAAGGGGAACCCAGATCTGATCCTTTGGACACACTGCTAGTGGCTTGTGTGTCACCTGAAAATAATCCCTTTAATCTAACCCTCCGAGTTCTGGACTGCAACCAATTTTTGATCCATTTAACAATGACTTAACCAATACCCATCTTAGTTAGTTTGTTTATAATTCCAATATGTGACCTGGAGATAAATGCCTTTGAGAAGTCCAGTAAAATAACACCCACTGGTGTTTTGTTGTTGAAGGCTTTACTGACTGGCTCATAAAATGCTTTTAAGTTTGTAAAACAGGAGTGATTTTATCTAAAGCAATGCTGGTTATCATCATGCAACTTATTGGTGCTTATGTAGTCAGTTATTTTATTTTTAATAATTTAAATGATTTTACCTAGGAGAGATGTTAAACTGATTTGTTTATAGTTGTCAGTTTCCTGCTTCCTTTCTTATAATTCAGGATTACTACTGCACTTTTCCAGTTGCCAGGGACCTCTTCAGTTTCTAGGGATTTATTAAAAAGAGCTGTAAGTAGATGTTGAATTTGTTTGGCCACTGCAAAGATCAATTTTGCATGCAAATCATCTGGTCCAGCAGAAGTATGTTCCCTTAATCTAGCCAATTTACTTTTAACCTCATCCTTAATAATATTTGTTACTATATCTCCAGTTAATTTATTTATCTGGAAATTGGTGACCGGGAAAGACACATTCAGACCAGACCCATTTCCGGGTGCGACCTGGGATAAAGGGTTACAGGAGGCACAGCAACATATTAAGTACATTTCTTGGTACAGAATAAAGTGCCGTACAAAATATAATTATTTGCAGGCACATATCTTGGTACAGATTAAAGTGGGGTTACATGACAGTATTTCACGCCTGTAAAGTAACAAGATAATGCCACTGTGGGTTACAATGACAAGCATAGCAATACACTAGAAACCTGGGGCACAATTTTCAAAGGATAAACTATTACACAAGGTGCCTGCACCAAATGGGTATGACGCAAGTGGCACCTTGCATTATAGTTTGTGGCAATTTCAATTTTCAAATGCAGGCTGTGTCAAAATCCAAATGTCTTGTGCCCTACCTGCCCTGTGCCACCCTTGTGACAGAAGTAGCCATGAACCAGGTTGCAAGGGGCTTGTACCATGGCAGGGCTGCAACATCCCCTTATTTGATATTTTGGTAGCCCCTCCATGGACGCAGGAAGGTGCTCAACTTAGACAAGCCAGGAGGTGGTCTAAGTGACTTGCTCAAGTGCCATACACTGTGGTGAATTGGGAGGAACTGAGAGTTGAGTCCAGGGGCAGAAGGGGCATGTGGTGCCCTAGGGGGCATACAGCAGGCATGTTAGGGAGTGATGTGGTACTTGGTGGGGTGTCTTTTGCACAGCCTGACAGCTTGTCACATGGTACTGCTTTGTGGGGCATTGCCAGGGCTTAACACTGACATGGCCCCAGGTATCCACAGCCCTGGCAGCTACATCATAGGTCCACAAAGGCAGAACCCTGTAGGTGGGAAACTAGAGCTACAGGTTGAGGGCTGCCAGTGGTGGGGAGGGAACATTATCCAGGTACTGCAATAGTTTCCTATTACCCATCCTCCTATGATGTGACAGGCTGCCTCCTGCCTACAGGGTCTGCCTTTGTAAACCTATGGGGCAGCTGCCAAGGCTGTGTTCACCTGGGGCCATGTCAATGTTTGGCCC
The DNA here is from genome assembly GCA_016271365.2 of Neoceratodus forsteri. Classification (NCBI taxonomy): domain Eukaryota; kingdom Metazoa; phylum Chordata; order Ceratodontiformes; family Ceratodontidae; genus Neoceratodus; species Neoceratodus forsteri. The sequence goes on along the minus strand of CM057458.1, from coordinate 928,026,751 downwards.
TGGCAACCCCCATGAAACAGTACCATGGGATCAGCTGTCGGGTCTGTGATGGTACCCCCATCAGGTGCCAGGTCACTCCCTAACATTCCTGCAGTATCCCTGACACCCCTGAAGGCACCCCCATGTCTGTTCTGCCTCCAGACCCCTCCTGGCATGTAGATTTACCCACAACACTTGCAGCCTTTCTAGTGTTGTGCTGGGAGAGGTGGCAGGATCCACGCAGTAATTACCACAGGTGTGCCAAATATTTGGAACTATCCTGCGGCTGCAGCAACTCCTGGGCTTTTGGCACAAGAAGCCCCTTATATAAAATTGGATGCAGGGTCCCTGACACACCCAGAGTTCACCACAGCTCTAGAGCATTGTAACTTGTGTCGCTTTAAGGGCTCTTTGAAAATCAAGGGTGTACCCATAAGACAAGCATAGCAATACACTAGAGATCTGTTATACTGGGAGTGCCACCTGCTGGAAGTAGGTGCAGGTGCAGGTTGGGGGTGAGGAGTTTCAATTGGTGTCAAAGAGAGCCTTGGGAGGTGGATTGGTGGAGTGAAGTTGGGAGCAGGTTCCATGCAGGATATTCTTGTTGATAAAATAACAAAAATATATAATAATGACAACAAAAACTAAATAAAACATAATGCTGTCCTGCATGTTTGCATCATGCTACCATACTGGACACCCATTTTTCCATCATGCTACCACACTGGAAATGAATGCTTCAATCATGTTACCATGCAGGATACCCATAATTGCATCATATTATCATTCAGGACACCCTAGTTTGCTTCATGCAACTATGCAAAATGTCCATGTTTAAATCATGTTACAATGTAGGAGACACATGTTTGCATAATAATACCACACAGGACTGCTTTATTGGCATCATGCTACCATGCTTGATATGTTTGTGTCATGTTACCATACATGACACCCATGTTTGTAACATGCTACCATGGCAGAGACCCATGTTTGCATCATGCTACCATGTTGGGCACCTATTTTTAAATCATTCTGCCTTGCAGGACACCCATATTTGTAACAGTTTACCATGCACAACACTTATGTTTACATCATGCTACTGTAGAGGATTTCCATATTGGCATCTTGGTACCATGCAGGACACCCATGTTTGTATCATGCTGCTGTAGTGGATACCCATGTCTGTATCATACTGTATTTGTATGTTGCTGTGTTTACATTATGCTACCATTTTGGACACCTATGTTTGGATTATGTTACCATGCTGAAGCTCATGTTTTCATTATGATACTATGTAGAATGCCCCTGTTTCTATTAATGCTACCATGAAGGAGATCCATTTTTCTCATCACGCTACCATGCAGGAGATTTATGTTTACATTATGCTACAATACTTGATAACCATGTTTGCATTATGCTGCCATATAGGAGACCCACATTTTCATCATGATGCCACATAGGAGACCTTTGTTGACATAGCACATCTGGTGAGTGTTGCTGCGGCATCTCGAAACTGATTACTGTAACCCTCTTTTGTCATCAGCAACATATAATTGAATACTTCAGCTGTGAGGTCCATGATTTAATTTTCCATTTGGTTTGAGGAATTTAAGAGCTGCAGTGACAGACAGATATCCTAGGTTCACATATTTAAATATGCATTATTGGCTTTAGAATAGGAGGAAGAGAAAAAAATACCCATGCTCAAGTATGAAGGTTTGATGGTAGTAATGAATGCTAATATATCTTACAGTAGCAACTAGGCTTTTTTTCTGCTGTCATTAAGCTCAAGATATGCCGGGGCCTTTGTAGCCCGTGAGCCAGCATTTAGTTCCCTAGTTTGAGCTGTTTATGTCTTTCATTATTTTCCTTCCCTTCCTACTTGTCAGACTGCAGCAGTTTTGCATATTTTGAGAGTTCAGACCTCTGCAAAATAAAGTACCTACAGTATGCCCATACGTTGTTGTTGACATAGATTATTCATAGACCATAGCTATCATTAATAGTAATAGACGTAAGGGTTTTTACATGTTTAAACCCTTTTCCCTTGACTTACTCTTAATAAAAAGAAATGTTTTACTTTTCTGCCTACCATCTTCATGGCTTTGATATATTGTTTAAAGTATAGCATAATTGTTTAGAAAATACTAAAGAAACCAAATACTGTTATGGCAGAAATGCCTTCTGGTATATCTTGTCTGTTTTCCCAAGTCTGAGTAGTGATATACATCCAGGTTGAACCACTGGAATATAGCCCTACTCATGCTCTGTATCACTTAGTGCTGTTCTCCCACAGGACACTGTTTAACCTTGCTTCGGGTCCTAACAGTGATTGTTTTAACTACCTCACCGAGTAGGCTAGTCCCCATAGTAACTCTGCTATAAACTGTGACAACCTTATGACCATGCTATAAAAACACCTGCAAGGGCCTTTTATCTCCTCAGCTGTAGCAGATTTAGTGCCACAAATCCTGTCACTCTAAACCCAGTGGAAATTTACAGTGCTACAAATTCTAGCTCAAGGCACTTCTGGCATAGGTTATTCATTGCAGTTCAGAAGCTCTAGCCCCTGGTCTCTGCTCCCTGCCCGTCAGGCACCAACTATGTTGCATTGATTAATGTTACTGTTGCACAGCCTAGGCTCCACACGTACCTGCCTCCCAACCACATTCATGAAAAATATTTTCTCTAATGTAGTACAGAGAAGTAAACTTTCTGCACCGAGCTGCCCTACCCACTGATATAACATGAGCAAAATTAAACTGCTTAGCATTAGTTCATTAATTAAAAGCAAAGAAGTCCCTGAACGTCATGGGTGGTAATGCCTCCATCATTTAGATTATGTCATCCTGTGATGGAATTAGTAACAAGTTGTCAAATTACATTGTGCTCTTCTAGCAATTTGTCATCTCCTCACTGCCTTTCTTAATTGCTCTACATCTTCAGGCTTTGTACCACAAGCATGAAAAATGGCCCAGGTGTCCTTTAATTTTAAAATTGGATCCTGTGATCTCTTAATGAAATATAAGCCAATAACTTTACTGGCTGCAGTGCCTAAAATATTAGAGCAGCTGGTTTCTAAACAGATCTCTGGCCCAGCTTTGTCTCTACCCCTTCCCCAAGTGCTTACCTTTGCTTGTTCTGAGCCACGTTCTTTATTTATTTATTTACTTCACTTAATTGTCTAGATTCCTGTTTTATTTTTGCTGCCCTCCCTTTGTACGGTCATGGTATGTTGCATTTTTATTGTGCTGTTTGAACTGCTGCTATTATTAAATCATTTTCAGCTAGTGTAAGTAATTGCTCTTGGTTGTCTGTAGCATCACTGATCTTCCATGACAGCATGCTGTTTCAGTTGTTTTCCCTTCTTATTCTCCCTCCCCCTGGTTGTGGAAACAAGCATTGGCCCAGTGTGCCTTTCACACTCGCCAATTTTCAATTGAATAAATAAAAAATAATTACTTGCCACCTAGTAGCAAATTACCTGATTAACGAACATCATTCTCCATCCCCTTCATTGCACAACTGTAGTTGCAGCTAGGGTCAGTAATGACCTCACATCAGCCACAGATAAGGCTTTACCTTTAAAAGCATTGAACATGCTTGATCACACATTATTAAATTAAAAAAATAACTTGCCTTGGTGTTAACAACAATGTTGTTCACTGGTTCAACAGCTAAATTTTTCATAGGCACTAGCTAGTGGTTTTTAAGGGTTCTAGATTTACCTTGTTACAGATGATAAAAGATGTTCCCCATTGCCTTGTTCAGGAACCACTTACCTTTTCAATCTATATATTATAAATGACCTTGATTGGTAATTACAGCACTTACATGTTCACCTGTATGCAGATTACACAGTTCTGTAGTGCAGCAGTGCTGACCTGGGCATGGATCAAGTGTCACTACAAAATGATTTCAATATCTTCCAAAGGTATCAACTCAAAAGTAACTTGATGTTTATTTATGATAAAATACATTTAAGTGGGCTCAAACTACAAAATCACCAGTTAAGAGACTAGAGCTTGGATATTCTCAGTCAGCACTATCTGTGGCACAAACTATGCAATAGTTAGCACCAGAAAGGTACTGCCAGCCCATTATGTATTATATAGTGGAATCCTCACCTACCCAACCGGTGCCCGCAAACAGTGTACCAGTATAGCATGAGATTGTTTAAAGTGCAAAATGGCTGACAAAGCACAACACAAGCCACCCACAGTAAGTGCTATGCATGTGCCAGTATATCATAGTGAGTGCAATAGAATGGCAAAGTGCAGCAGTGCCAAAACACCCCGCAATGAATAACCCTAGTGAACACATGCAGTCTGAGATGACAGATATAAGGGTGTTAAGGAAAAGCACATTAATCATGCTGCAAACAGCAAGAAGATACAACTAGCCACTGGCCAACAAATATAATGAGCAACAGCAAACTGCAGGGAAAGATTGAAACAAAGTAAAACAGCCAAATGAGAAAACAATATGGCAAATGGCCAAACATGCACAACTAAATGGCGAACTGCCAGAAAAAAAATACTAGTAACAAATGACAAAATGCCAACAACAAACTGTACATCCCAGGAACAATACAGCAGGGTTATTCTAATTTTGTCTGTGTGTTCCTCGTGGCTCCTGCTCACCATGGACACCTTCCTCAGAGGCCTCTTATGGCGCTGACCCCAGTGACTGTCGAGACTAACTGTGCCTGGCTATGTTGCCACATACAGTAGCAACTGCACAGCCTCCTTCAACAAACTGTGCATCACATGTACATGGAACAATGCACACTACAGCACAGGCAGCAGCTGTTCCTGGTGCCACTGAGCCATCTATGGTGCAGTGGTACCTGAAACAGCAAAGGAATTTATAACAGCAAATGCAGTCTTGAATGAATATGCTTTATTGATCAGCCATTTTGACCTTTTCAGTAACAAAGTACAATAATATTACACAGCTTCAAAATATAATAGTGGGCCGGCCTAGTGGCACTAAGGGCTGAGGTGCTGGACGCCTTACCTTGTACCACGCCGGTGACCCATGTTCAGGAACCAGCACGGGTCGCCGGGGGTCGGCCGGGGAGAAGGAGAAGAATAGAACACCCAATGACTGCTCTCCTTCTCTGGGGGGATAGCTGCAGGCTCCCGCTGCAATGCCACTATCTAGGGGAGCCTGGGAAGAAGACGTGGAATGGTGGAGAAGCAGTAAGGGCATTGGGTGGATGTCGGCAGAGGGGCAGAGTAGGAGGTATGTCTCAGAGTGCCTCCTAGCTCATTGCCCCTCATTGCACACCGACATCGGGGGAAGGAAAAAACAGGGAAAACACCTTGGTTCCTCCTAGGTGACGACACTTCTCTGGAGGTATCTCCCGGCTTGTTGGACAGACTCCGCTGTGCCAGCTCTACACACACAGAACACACAGAAACAGTATTCTGGTTTGGGGAGGTAAGCATGGGGGGGTCTCTCCTCACCCCCAACCGGGGTGTATACCGGGGGATTGCAGGTGTGTGTATGGAATCAGGGTACTCTTGGGGCAGATCATGATGGGAGTGGAGCCCACAGACAGAGGATGTCTGAGAGAGAGTGGAGGGAGGAGGCAGGTTGGGTGCATAAACACTAGGTTAAAAAAAAATACAATAATGGGATATAGACATATAACATGTAAAAATAGATAACACATTTAAAATACATAGATATAAAAAGCATATAAAAATAAAAATTATCTGGGGAATGGGAGCAAAAATATGCCCAGCCAGAGTTTATAAAGTAAACCAGTTCATTTTAACTTGATTCTAGATGCAGAGTAAAGCATATACTTTAGAAAATTACAGTATGCTAGTCAAATTAATTTAAGTAATACTTTCAATCCTAATACAAATTCTAGCAATGTTGACTAGATAATGAGCAACACACTTAATTATACATTTGTCATTAGTTGTAAGAAAAATATTAAGTAGTAAGGTTAGGTCATTAGTTTGAATAGTATTACAAAGTGGCATCAGCCATTTGCTTTTAGGTAAACTGTACCAGGGTATATGAAAAAAAAACACGGTATAAATCTTCGGGATTCCAGGAGGTACAGCAACAGCATTTAGCTTGAAGAGATGAAACACTATTATATCTAGCAAGGTTAATGTTATTAGGAAAAATGTCAAACCTGTATTTAGTATATTGGACTCTTAAATCAGGCTCAGCAAGGATATCAAGATATAACGTGTAATAATGTAAATTGTCATTTTGTTGTAACCATGACGCAATTCATAATCTTGAATTAAGCTCCAGATTTTTCTCCCTGTAGTGTTCAGTTATCTTGCAGGTGACAAATGCTTGGTGTTTCAAGCTGATAGAAACACTTAAAGTTCCATAAGACAATCTAGACCAATAGCATGAAGTAATTTACAGACAGTGAAAAGCCAATTAGATCGTAAATGACTTAAATTAGATCAAGTGAGTTTTCTCTAAGGCAGAGATGAGTCAGCCTGCTGGATTTATGCTGTAGGATTTTTATCCAATAATTTATTTTTCTAGCAGCAAAATTGGGCCTTAAGACTTGGAAGCCTGAGTTCTGCTCTAATCAGGGAGGATGGTATGGAGTTACTTGATCCCAGACTGGATCTGAAAAGATTATTGATAGGAATCTCAATCTTGTTAAAATTATTTGTGTCCCAGATTTCCCCACTAAAAAGTGCCTGGGCATTATATTTGGCATTAGCTGCAGTTATGAGGGGCCTAATAGAGTTACATAGAAACATAGAAATGTAGACTTTGACAGCAGATAAGGACCGCTTGGCCCACCTAGTCTGCCCATTTCCCTACCTACAGGATAGGCCGTAGATCCTAGTTAACCAACAGCCTATTTCTTCCCATATTTCTCATTAAAATGGTATAATGAAGTTACAGTCTGTTTAAGCTTTATTACAAGAGATTGTATGTGCTTGGTCTGTCTGCCATCATTTGTTAGTATAAGTCCATAATAGGTATAACTTTTTACAGACCTGAGCCTACAGTCTCCAATATTCCAGACATTTCTGATAATATTCGAACCAAAGGTTAGTGTCTAGCTCTTTTGTTCATTAACCTTAAGATTATATTTATCAGTATATTGTTTCAGAATGTTTAATTTGGCCTGTAAACCAGATTGTGTTAGTGAAAGTAACACAAGATCATCAGCATACACTAACACAGCACAATGTCTGCCCATACTTCTCAAAGAGTCAGTTCATGAATGCTCTAATTGTTTCAATAATTTATCAATGTAAATACAAAATAATAAGGGAGCCAATACACAGCCTTGTCTAATTCCTTTATTGGTTAGGAAGGTGGAGGATAACTGTATGGTTTTACCCAGTCTCACTTGTGCCCACTTGTTATTATAAAGTTCATTAATAATGGCTAGCAGTTCATGTGTAAATCCCTTTTTCTGCATAAGACACCACAGCATATTCCAAGAAACAGTGTCGAAAGCTGAGCCGAAATCAACAAAAGCTGTATACACTTTCTGTTTTCTTATTTTCACATATTTGTCAAAAAGATGTCTAATTATAAAACAATTGTCTGTTGTACAGTAACCAGGGCAGAGCTACACACCAAGTAAATGGCTACAAATGGCAGGTGTTCTGCAAGAAGCATCAGGTAGGTGTGCCCTGGACATGGCCCACAGCGCAACTGCACACATCACTCATGTGGAGACAACATGCACTTTTGCTGTGCACAGTGTCACATTTATCTGTGAGACATGTTACTGTCTGCAATGAGCAGGACACAGCAATGTCGGTGTGACTCATGTATACCTATGCCACTACCATGGCTGTTGGCATGGCTGTTGTGTGGCAGTTACAGCCATGTGGGACATCAAGGTTTGCTGCCACATGGGTAGGGCACAAAGGTAAAGCACATGACCAAGTGTGATTTGTATTGTATACTGGTGTGTTACACTGGTGATATATGTGACACATGACATGTGACACGTGAAACAGGATGGGGGTATACTGTGAGCAGCAGACACATGCATGCATGGCCTAGTATACCGTGTGTTGACTGTATTGTACTGTGTTCCATGGTGTGTGGGCACTATGACCTGTATGGGTACATCTGTAGAAGGGTATGTGGTGGTGCCATACAAGGATGTTTTACCATACAGCAATATGTATGGAGTACACACCCTATAAATCACATCACATTGGTATACACAACAGTGGTGGATGAGCACACAGACAGAGCAGTGAGACACATAGCTGTCTACACAGTAAGTACTACCGACTATGGGCCCTATTTATAAAAGGTACGGATGGGATACTCGCTGCATAGTCCAGGGATGTAGCCCATCCTCACCCGACATGGCATCCACAATGCAAGTACGCCACCCCCTCCACAGGGTTTCCTCAGCCAAGTGCAGAGCTCTTTGTGTGGGTGGGCCGGGGCCTCCGTGGGGGGGTGTTCCAATACTCCCCATGATTCACAAACGTGTGAAGTGCCATACATGGGTCCCAGTGGCTACGCGGCTGGAGGGCAGCCGTAGCGGCTAAGCACCCCCTTCGGTTGCCGCTGATGGACCCACCAGAGCAGGTGGGTGGTCTGTGGACCCCTGCTGGTGTGTGCCCCATCACCAGGGGACAGCGATCGGGTTGGGGGTGGGCGGTGAGCACATGCCCCCCAGTGGCCGCACTGGCACTCTACACACCCCCTCCAAGATGGCACCTGACCGGCAGAAGGGATCTGCTGTGGACCCAGGATGGGCAGCTGATTGGCTGTCGACCCGGGTCTGCACTTCCGCCCCCATGTAGATGCACGCCCAGGGGTGGGGACGTCGTTGGATGCTGGGTGGGGACTGCTGCTTCGTGAATGCAGTCCCCATGCAGAAAACTCCCAGGTACGGAGCTGCACGTGCCTTTACACGCCAGCTCAGCGCTGTTTTGTGAGTAGCCCCCTATGTATGCAACCATATGCTGAACATAGTCAGCAGCAAATGCAGCTAATTAAAACACAGATATGTGTAACATGTGTCTGAATGCTGTGCAATGCACATGGCACCCTGCAGTGCTGACATTAAGTTCCATGGGGCATTACCAAAGTGAGACAGTGCACCAACCACATACACAGTACAGTACTTTGACAGTGTGTGCTGCTCTGTGATTGGTAACCTGTGTGGATGGTTGGAGAGCTCCTCAACCTGACACAACAGTGGTCGCTCTTCTATAAGTAGCATGCAGGGTACCCACACCTAACCTAGATCAGCTACAGTACTTTTGTCAAAATGACTATGTCGAGTACAATAATTCATATTGGCAAACAAGAGGAAAAAAGTGTAGCATGAGGACTGGTACATATCTCTGTACTGCCTTGGGATGTGGATGAGTGTGGCTGCCCAGCGTCATCATCTCTGGGCAATGGTCCCTTCAGGTGCTTCTCATGAGGCTGTCAGCTGTCTCACTATGCTAGTTGCTGATACAGTGTGTGAAATGGCCTTGGCTGGCTCGGCTCCTTGGATTGCTTGCAGGGGTATCCGAGGTGAAACCTGTTGCAAGAGTGCAAACATAGCATCATAGGATGGTGATAACACATATCAGTGCACAACAGTTCCTGCATATGACAACTGCAATACCACCTGAATAATACATGCCTCTGCACCATAGTGCAGCACCATGCTAAATATGGGTACAGGACATGCATGCTCCATGTGGGTGCCCACCCATGCAACACATCTGCCCACAATGTGATCAGTGAACCTGTGTGTCCCTTACCCTATTCAGTATTATGATGCACAGGGCATCCATACACATATGGACATACTGCCTGCATGTTGTGGCACTGAACACATGTCAGGGATGTGTATATACAGGCTTGTGGCAATGTATGCCTCATACAGTGGATGATATACACATTGTACTTGGTCACCCTGTCACATGTGTTGTCATTTGTTTTTACCACTATTGTTGACATAGTACACAATCACATATGCTGTCAGATTCAGCCTCCATAACATCTCTGCAGTACAATACCTAAGAACTTAAAAATAACATTAGAAATAATGTACAAACACCAGTGACTGAACATTTTAGGACAGCAGGGCACATAGGTGCCTCATCACAGTTTTGGGTCTCAAGGTTTTGTCATCATCGCCCAGAGGTGGGGACTTTATAAACTTCTAGAATGTGCAGAAATGCACTGGATTTTTGAAATAGTGCCCTTAGCCCTAATATCAGTATGAACAGGGACACCAACTGGAATGCCTGTTTATAGACTTGATTATCAGACAGTAAGTTCAGTATTTTTATAGGTGTGCATGTTCTCCTTAGCCACTGTCTGTACCCATCATTTTCCACCAGGCTTCTTACATATATTCCTTCCATCATGTAATTATTCCCCCTGTCCACTCCTCAACCTGCCCTGTTACTCAGTATATTTCCCTAGTCTATTCATTATTATGATTACAAATGGCCATAAAAACTTAATATAGATTCACATATAATGGGTATTGGGAATTGTCCTGCTCATGAATATTCCTAGAATGTAAATTAGCAAAACTCTGTTATAGTCCACTGCAGGGTATTCAGTTATTCCACAAAGACTGTGGCTTTTTCTTTAAATAATTTTAAATTAATCAAACTTCAAGAGGACATTGATGGTAATAAAGAGAATGCAATTTGTGTATTTTCATTTGAAGCATATTATTGTCATTTCTTTTTAATTTTAGTTTAACAGATAAGTACATAAAGACTTGTTGTCAGGGGAAAGCTTTAAGGACTTATTACAAGGTGTTTTATACGCTCCATTATAAGCATCGTTTTTTTTTGTAAAAAGGTTTAGTAATTTTCTTAGGTCTGTGAACTTACTTCACCCTTCCACATGCCATTGTACTAAATAGTGGCTCACTGCCACAAACCTAATTTCTGATACCATAAGGAGCAGTGTTTGTGTATGGTTGCCTAGAAATACTTGCTGCTGCATTCAGGGCATCACACACTGAGTTGATGTCATAACACATGATGTCATCAACACAGGACTGTGGCAGTGAGCATAAAAAACTGAAAGAATGCTAAGCCATATCTGTTAGCCAAGAGAATATCGGAGTGCGTACAGAAGTTTATACTTTCTAATTTACAAAGTAAATGATTTCTATCCACCAGCAAACACAATATGTTTTGTGAAAAACATATTTTGGGAATAACCAGTTTCATGCAAGCCTGGGCAAAAAAAAAGGAAACATTTTACTATTACTTTTTTATTGTTCTAACAGTTCAAGCCATTTTTGAGCCAAGCAACCTTATACACACAAATCATCATGGCAGACAGGTATGACAGCATTTTGAAACACTTTCAACAAATTCATTTTCAGGACAGTATTTCTATTGTGGGGGATGGTCTCTGAGGCACTCCACTTACCTGACATCATGGGTTGTGTACACCTGATAGGCTGTCTGATGCACATGTGACTAGTTTTGTGGACGTCCCCTTCTGAGTGTCCCTGGTCACTTCTAGTCAGTTAAAATTGTGCATCTAACATAGGTTGTCGCACTTTCCAGAGCTCCAAAGCTTCAGAACCCTAAAGAACAACTACAAAGTAGGCAATAAGCTTTTACTATCTTATGTACATGCTTCCTAGTCTGTAGACAGTATAGCCTTGTGTGCGCTTTTATCCTCTTCGGGTTTCTCCAGTCTTAAAGAAATCATAGCAAGATAGGATGAAATGCAATGCTGTTTTATCTATCTATCACTACAATTACAGGCACATCCCGCTAATCAGTCACATATATAATTATGATTTTGCTCTGGGTTCCCCTCCTGGCGGCCCCAGACTCTTTTCCATGACCAATGATTATGTATTGCGTGCTCTGGGTTCCCCTGCATAGCGGTCTCAGACACTACCAATAAAATCCATTATATTGCTGACCTCCTAAGCCACACTTAATGTGCCCTTGGAATTCTCTCAGCACTATTTACTAAAAGATTTTGTGCTCTGCTACTCCTACACAGCAGTATCAGACAACACAGCAGAATCAAACAACACACAGTAATCAAGACAATCTATCCTCTTCTAGTGCTCTTCCAGCCCCTGTTCCAGCGGCTCAAGACACTAATTTCATGGTATGCACATTATGCATTGAACTTCTCTTTACCTGCTACATAACAGCTCCTTATCCAAAACGCTGGAATTGGCTATCTCTCATCCCAACATGGCGTTCCCGAACTGTTATTTTATGACCCCCCACACCCCACGCCATTCCTCGCACAGGAAACCTTCTTCTTCCTGTTTCTCCTTCTATTGCCTTGCTTTGATTGGCTCCTCTAGTCGCGAGCCTCTCTGCCATCCAGTGAGAACTCCTAGAAAGTCCCTGGCGTCAGGCCTTGCGCTTCGCTCTCGCGAGATCTCCTTCGAAATCTCGCGATACCTCCTGAGTAAACAAACCCTTGGAAACGATCGCGGGACTTCAAGAAGCCTCGCGACGTCTCCTCTACCTCCCGACTTAAAAATCTTACGATCTTCACGCTGCTACCAGGGGGAAAAAGCCCATTTGTGCCTCTGCCTACTACAAGCACTCCCCAGTACACACACGTGTCTTTAACAATTTCAAAGCAGCCCAGACTGATCTCCATGTTCAACCAGCGCTCTCACTCTTTAACACTGCCACAGCTGTCTTAAAGGCACAGCGCTGCTCCCTATTCCACCTTGACAGAGAAAGATCACACAACAGGGACAAAACTTGTGGCACTATTCTAAACAAAATGCCACTACATTTTCTCAGCATTCTGCAATAATTAATGACTTTCTGGCAGCACAATGCAATCCTTAATGTTTGCTGCTCCTTTCAATATTTCAGGCATCTGACAGCACAATTCTTCACATAAATGATATTTTTAATTTAATTGTCACCTGAGACAGCACACTCTGATATTTCTTTCTGTACTTCTCAGGTGACCATGCCCAGAACAAAAAGCTGCAAACAATGTCATGTGCCTCTGTCACACCTACACTCAGGTAGACTATGCACATCTTGCATCGAGGACACCAACACGCACACTGAGACACAAGATTCAGAGGATGATTGCTCGCCTCCATCTACTAGCCAACATAACACACAACAGATGGACGCCACTAAAGTGCTTCTTCACAATAACCAACTAATGCAGACACAACAAGAAGTCCTAACAGCCATGCTACTAAAACTTACAGAACTATCACAGAGTCAGTCTCCAACACCTAAGTCAACACGCACACATAAGCATGACTCAGAACACACCCCGACAGAACCACAGTTAGACTCCAGTGACTCCTCCGATACCGAGGACTCCACCACCGAGCAGGACCCTCAAACACTTACAGCAAAATGGTGTTTTCCAGACCAAATTCCAACACTGGTATGCCACATTATGGAAACAGTCGGATTTGAGATGGTTACACAGGCCCCTACATCAAAACTGCTTCCCTCACTGCAACCTGCGGCAAAACTAGCCGATGCATTCCCAGTATGTGAGGCAATAGACGAGATTGTCCAAAAAGAATGGTCAGCCTCAGAACCAGCCAGAATCCCAGAAAGAAAATCCTGGGACCGAATGTATCTATTACAAGCAGAGAAGCTAGCACTCTGGTGCACTCCCCCGGCAGTGGACCCTCAAATAGCCGCACTCAACAGAAAAACGGTGCTTCCCAACAAAACCGCGTCCGGTCTCAGAGACCCCATTGACAGAAAGATAGAGGAAAACCTTAAGAAGATGGCCGAGCTGGCATGCCTGGGAAGCAGAGCAGTTATCACTGCTATTTACGCGACTCGGGCACAACTCACATGGCTCCAGGACTTACAAAAAACCATTCCCTCTAAGTCTCAACAAGCCACACTATTAGAAAATGCCATGCTGTCAACAAAATACCTGGCGGACATGGCAGTAGACTCACTAAAAATAAATGCACGATCAGCAGCCATCACTAATAGATCACGTAGATCCCTCTGGATGAAACTTTGGGACGCAGATAAGGAGTCCAAGGCTACGCTACATAAGCTACCTTTCACAGGGAACATGATTTTTGGCCAGTCCCTAGAAAATATCTCAAGGGTAAGGAGGAAGGCAGATTAATGGACAGAGAACAGCCATGAACAACCTACCTCCCCTCTTACCCCAGAGGCAGACAACCGTCCTTTCGTGACAAGCGACGCGCCACCTACATTTTTCGCGGCACCTCCTTCCGACAAAACTACACCACCCCTACCACTACAACCGTTACAGAGGCAGGGCAACACTCAAGGGCAGGGCCAACTATCTCCATCGCAACAACGGAAAACCATGACTGCTTACCCACTCTTGGCAAACCTTTCCCGTGAGAGACTATCTCTATTCCTCCAACAATGGACTCAGACCACCTCAGACAAATGGGTTCTAGAAATAATAAGCCAGGGCTCATAGCATACAATTCACTACTGTTCCACGAGACAACAGAATGCTTCACTCCAACATTTCCAAACAATCATACACAACAATGCAGATTACTACAGCTATTGCAGATTTGCTACACAACAATGCCATCGCCCCGGTCCCAAAACACGAAGAAGGTACCGGCATATACTCCCGCTTTTTCTTGGTTGCAAAAAAGACCGGAGGTTTCCGACCAGTTCTCGATCTAAAACACGTCAACAAATCAGTTCTTCACATACCATTCAAAATGGAAACTACAAAATCCACTCTCCGCACCCTACGCCAGGGAGATTTCCTCCGTCCATAGATTTAAAAGCGTGTACCTACACATTCAATCGCCCTTTTCTAAATTCTCACTTCTGCACTCTGGTCAACACTACCACTACAAGGTTCTGCCCTTCGGTCTAGCATCAGTACCAAGAGTGTTCACAAAAGTGTCAGTGGTACTCTTGCACACCCTACGACAAAAGGTATACCGTCATTCCATATCTGGACGACTGGCTCATAAAACACGCACCCTTCAACAATCACTAAGGGAAACACAGCAGGTGATACAATGCCTGGAATCACAAGGATGGATTATCAACATCAAGAAAAGTCAACTAGCCCCCACACACAAACTGGAACACCTAGGAACAATGATAGACACAGACAACGGAAAAATTTTTCCTTCCGACTCCAGAATAAACACGATTATATACACTGCTCACCAGCTGCGATCCACAAAGCAAACCACACTCTGGCACGTATCCCGCATGCTAGGTCTCATGTCATCCACCATAGACACCGTCCCATGGGCACGATGGAACGCAAGACTCCTCATGCTATTCCTACTAAAACAAGGGCAGCCAGACAAAGTCAACCTTTCCAGACATGCCACTCTACCACCACGCGTAAAAGCCAGCCTAAAATGGTGGACAGACAAACACAAACTAACACTAGGTGTTCCTATGGACATTTCACACAACATCACCATCGAAACGGACGCAAGCCTCTCCGGCTGGGGAGCAGTACTCAGAACTCTCACTGCCCAGGGACAATGGTCCACACAAGACTCAAAGCTCTCAATCAATGCTCTAGAACTGAAGGCAGTATTCAAAGCACTACTGCACTTCTCGAATATCATCCTACACAAACACATACAAATCAGGTCAGACAACCAAACCATGATCGCCTATATAAACAAACAAGGCGGCACAAAAAGCAAGACCATGATGTCTCTTTGCTCCAAACTGCTCAACTGGGCACAAACAAACCTCAAATCGATATCAGCTATCCACCTGGCTGGCAAGCTCAACGTCACCGTGGACTGGCTCAGTCGCCAGATGATACACCCCGGCGAGTGGAAACTACACCCACTGATATTCCAACAATTAGACCACAGATGGGGCCCGATTGAGACAGACCTCATGGCATCTCACAAGAATCACCAATGCCCAAAATATTGGTCACGCTTCAAGGATCACACAGCGATAGGAGTCGACTCCCTATCGGCAAATTAGTACTTCAAGTGTCATACATTTTCCACCCATTCCTCTCATCCCTCAAGTCCTCGCATGAATACGACTATCGAGGCCGAGTCATTCTTGTGGCACCACACTGCCACGAAGATCATGGTTTGCGACACTCGTCTCCATGGCACTAACAGATCCTTGGCAACTACCTCTGCTTCCGGATCTCCTCACGCAAGGTCCCATTACACACCCGAACCTACGTCAATTACAGCTGACGGCATGGCTCCTGAAAGGGAGAGACTGCTAAAAGCAGGTTACCACCCCTCTGTCATTCAGACTATGGCTTCCTCACGTCAACCATACACACTTTCCACCTATTCCCGACATTGGAGCATTTTTAATACATGGTGCCGTCATCACAAAATCGATCCCAATGAATGCACCATTCCACACATACTACTATTCTTACAGGAGGGTCTACAGCTAGTACTCTCCCCCTCATCTCTCAGGGTACAGGTCACAGCCATAGGAGCCTCCCGGGGACACATCCAGGGCACCACACCAGGCTCCCACCAAGACGTCATCCACTTCTTAAAAGCAGCAAATAACCTTCGTCCTCCTCACAAACCCACAGTTGCGCCATGGGATCTACCTTCGGTGCTTACAGCCATGACAAAACCTCCATTCGAACCAATTGAATCCATACCCATTCACTGGCTTCAACTTAAGACAGTATTCCTAACAGCCATTGCCTCAGCACGGCGCATCGGAGAATTACAAGCACTATCCGACAAGGAACCCTTCCTTCAATTCTTCCCGGACAGAATCTCTATGCGACCCATTTCGGCATTCAGGCCCAAAATTGTGTCACAGTACCACATTAACCAGACTATTGAGATCCCTGCTCAACTTCCACCAGAGGACATTCAAGCAGACCCTCAGCTCGCCTACTAGGCATGACCCGACTCTCCACATACTTATCAAGGATTGCTGCCATACGCCGTCGGACAGACTTTTCATTATCACTCAAGGCCGCAGACAGGGCATGGCAGCATCCAAAGCTGCCATTGCGGGATACCTCAGAAAAGCAATAGCAGAGTCTTACAAGGCTAACAGCCTACAAATACCTCCGACAATCAAGGCACACTCCACTAGAGCCATCGCCACCTCATGGGCAGAAAGAAACATGGCCACTGCAGAGGAAATTTGCGCTGCAGCCACATGGTCAACGATACACACTTTCTTCAGACATTAGAGACTTGACGTTTCCCAACAGCACAAGACAAACTTTGCTACCGCTGTACTTCTAGCGGCAAACACAAGACATTCTACTATTGTCATGTCTAACCCACCCTAGACTTCATTCACTGCTTTTTAATAACCCATGATGTCAGGTAAGTGGAGTGCCTCAGAGACCATCCCCCACAATGGTAGTTTACTCACCTGGTAAAGGTGATTGTGGGGGAATGGCTCTCTGAGGCACTCCACGCCTCACCCTACAGCATTACGTGACAGTTAACATTGCAAACAATTTGGTCTTCTCAAAACATTCAAGCTACTTAACACATGTAGTGACACTTATTGCATTAAAAATTAGTCTCTACCATTAACCATCCATTGTCTACAGAGCAGTACATAACTGTGGTTAGAATACAGTTGGGCGGGCAAAATTACCTTTACTTGTATTTCAGACACAGCTTTGGAAAACATCTAACTGACTAGAAGTGACCAGGGACACTCAGAAGGGGACGTCCACAAAACTAGTCACATGTGCATCAGACAGCCTATCAGGTGTACACAACCCATGATGTCAGGTAAGTGGAGTGCCTCAGAGAGCCATTCCCCCACAATCACCTTTACCAGGTGAGTAAACTACCATTTTTGCACTGGGTGGTGATGGGATTCTGGTGGAGGGGAGTTCCTCACTAGTATTTTGTAACTAGAAAGCGGATTCTGGCATTTTAAATATGTAAATTTATTTCAGGTACTAATTTCAAAATTAGCATCACAAAAAACAACTTGTATGTTTAATAAGGGACTACTAACTGTGAGTAAACAGAAATATATTTTTTGGTTACATTGATTTAATCATGCAGTGTACTAATAGCTAAATGTGGTCATGAATTAATTTAAATATCATTATTAGCATATTTTTGGCTATCTACTAAGGAAGCCTGTAAATATATAGGCAAAACATTGAGGATAATATTGTGCCCGCAAGAAGTGTGAAAATAAAGTTTTGGAAGTCTTGGAAAATCAGACTGCATTGGATTTCTGTTGGATGCACCCTCACCTCCCAATATTTTGCTTATAAATACATAATCAGCATCTGGGTGTACAACTTTGAGCAAACATTCAGTCATTTCATGTGGACTTCCCTGCTTATCATGGACCCTGTTTGGATTTCACAGTACCTCCCAAGGTGTGCTGCAGAATTCCCAGTACAGTGGGAATGAACAATTTTGACACTAGTGTGACCTTGTAAGGCATACACAGGAACATGGTTGTTGCAGGATATGTACATATGCACATGGGAGCAATCATTGAACACATGTACCAAGGTGTCCTTTGGAACGGAAATGAAGCAGACACAAATGACATCATGCCCTCATGAGGGTGTCCCCTGGGTGCAGTATGGCCTATGCCACTGGAATAAAGTACAACAGCTTGTAAGATAGATATGACTGTGTTTTGTGCTCACAAGGGTAATTATACATTGTGCATAGCTCACAGATGACAATGAGTGTCAGCACATATAATATCTTAGCTGGTGGCATACAGTATGTTGCATGACCCGATGGGTATTGTCTGGTGCACATATAATATCCTAGTTGTTGGCATATGTTGCTTGACCCGATGGGTATTGTCTGGCAACCAAATGCACTTCCCATGCCATATGGGCACACTGGATGGGCCTTGCGGTCCTTATCTACTGTCAACTTCTATGCTTCTATGTTTATATATGTATTGGACATGCAAAGCATTAGTACAGCATTGTGTGTCAACACACTGATTATGTGTTCACAACAGGATGATGCCTAGCCCTTGCAGATGTTGCACTTGGCCACACTCTTCCATAACAATGACAAGAAGTGCACTGTGACCCATGACACATGCACACCCTGGACTACATCATCCTTAATGGATCACACACATGCACATGGCAATGACAAATCTGCATGCCTGGGTGTTGGGGCTGCATTTCTCTCCCATGGACCCTTCAGGCATGTGGCCTCCCAACAATACAGGTGATTCCAAATGTGGGGGCATTGTCCTGCTGTCCTGGTGTCATCTGCAGCCCGGGACATTTTCTGTGCCACTGTATCCCAAACAGCAATTCCTTTCTCTTTGGTAGACTTTTTGAACCGTGGATGCAGTAGGGAATGTGGGTGCTAGTCATACCCATATCATTCTGCACTGCAGGCATTGTTTGGGCACAGAAACCCATATATGCCATATATGCTGTATGTTTGTGTTGCTATCACAAACATATAAATACCTTCAGATTAAGGTCAGAGAAGTTGCGTTGTGAATCTGTACTACAGACTACCATACAATGGTGTGTGGATGCTAACATTGGAGGAAATGCACTATTGTGGGACCAAGAGTATGCAGATCGCACATACCCAGCCTGAATTACTCTGCAGCAGCCAATATGGTATGCATCACCACGTGTCTCTGTAGGGTGCCTGTCTACAGTCCCCCACCTGGCACACAGCTGCATAGGTGGCAGAACAAGAGACACAGGGCTGTCACCGAATTGGATGCCCATCCTCGGTCCTGAAGTGGATCATCTGCTCCATGTGAGCAGGGGATTCTAGGAAGGCACAGGAGGGTTAAATTGGCAAGGGACAGGCGAATGTCCAAATGACTGCCCCCAGCCTTCCCTTTCTAAGCAAAAGACTGAGGCAGCACTGTAGGGAATGTTTTCCCACAGACTTTGGGATTTCTCTGAGGGATGTGCAGAAGATATGGCAGCATCTCTGCCTGTGTATCCTGTGTCCCCCTTGCCACTGGGACTCCCCCGGCACACCCCCAGACAAGCCCCTGGACTGACCATACGCATAGCTGCATGACCAGTTGTGGGATCCAATGTGGAAGGATGTGCATCCCTTTTGTGAATACATCCTGTGGTCTGTATGACCCAGAGTGTGGGGCATTCAGACTTAGGGTTGCCTGTGCACTGTGGATCCATGGCACGTAGGCAATCCAAACTTAAGTATATAGACTCCACAGTGTGTGCGTCTGCAAAAGCAAATCTTTGCAGAAACTCTATAGATCATCAGTGTGGGCCATGATGTTCCTATATCATGTGTCTGCTGTTGTCACATGCATGCAATCAGCTCTGTGCTATTGTGCATAATGCACACTAATGGCATTAAAGAGTTAGTGGAGCCAAAACAAGCAGACCAACAAATAATACAAATTTTAAGAAGTAGTCAATGGTAACTTTTTATTTATGAAGTTTGTTTTCCTTTTGCTCATTACAAAATCTTCTATGTGATAATATTGTGCTGGATATGTGGAACAGCTCTTACCCCCATTAGCTGACATACTGCATCTATCTTTAATCCCCCCCACAACATCATCTGCATTATGATCTCACCGACAGCATGCTGCAGTCAGCACGGGGCAGTTGGTGGACCCCCACACAAACCTGTCCTAACCCTAGATAAGGACCTCTTAGTGGATGTACTGGAAATACAGCATGTCACCGGTATGGAGAGAGGTATAGGAACCACATAAGTTCCATGTTGGTATGGTGAGTACATCCACTGTGGAGATGTAACAGAACAATGATGAACATGGTGGAGTGTGTGTCGGGCACAATCCAACATATCTCACACAGGGGCACAGGGTGATGTTGGTGGAAGGTGTATCACCTATATACAGTATGTGTGCTGCACATGTCACTGGATGCACATACTGTAGCAGCTCTGTTAGTTATGGTCACAGGTACACATGTGTATGGCACTGTTGCACATATGAGTTGTTCTGTTACACAGCAATGTGGCTAAGCTCCACACCGTTGCTGCCATGTCTGTCTCATGTCATGAAGAGCCAGCTGAGGGTGACAGCAGTGATGATGATGCTGATGGTGAATCTGGGGAGGCATAGAAGCTGCTTCCATTGGCTGGGATAGTGGTGAAGGAAACAGAGGACTAGAGTGATGCAGCCCAGATACTGGTGATCCCCAACTCTGAGCCAGGAGTGGCGGTCCTGTGGGAGACACTGGTCAACTCAGATGAGCGTACACCACTGCCAGAGGACAGGCAGTTATGTGCCTGAACACCATTGCCTGCTGCTGGGGCTAAACAAAAGGGACAATCATCATAGTTGGGCAGTGGTGAGGAGGCATGGCTCACAATACCAGGAGAGGTCATTGCTGCCAATGCCCATCCCACCATCTGCTAGGCCATTAAACAGGTTCTGAGAATACAGTCATTTGGCATTAGGAATCTTGTATAACAAAGGCACTGTGGCACAGGAGGCAGTGGCTATGGAGGTGAGGAAACTAACTAAAGCTGTCATGTCAGAGGGGACAACTTAAAAGCAACATTTGAGCACCAGCTGTAGGCCACAAACAGCATAAATAATCAGTTTAGGAGTTACACACCATAATGCGGTGCTAGGTGCTAATGACAGTGGCATTATTATCACAGGCTACCTCACTGCTGTTAATCACAGAGGCATGTGAGTGAATGTCATGGGGCCAGTCATTGAGCCAGATGTGACTAACCATGGCCCATGTACCTGTTTGCACTCCCTACATGGCCTGGGACATGTGAATACACCAGAACATCATGCACCAGTACCTGGTGCACACTCATGTCTGTGTCCCTCACTGCAGTCACAGGTTAAGGGCATGGCTCACAGTGCACAAGTCAGGTTGGCTGGATGGCTCCACTGAGCCACACATGTAGTGGGGGTACACATGGCACTGCCATGGTAGTAGGGGAAACATGAACATAATTCTTTTTATAATAATAATAATTATTATTCATTTAATTAAGCTCCTCTCAAATTACCAAAGCGCTTTACAAAAATGGCTAAAACAGTAACATAAAGCAACAAGTTAAAAGATATAATCAATAAAATCAGTTATATATAATTAAACAATAAAATCTTGGCCCCATAAATAAGTCTTTAGTGCCTATTTAAAGCCCCTTAGGGTCAAGCACTCCCAAAGCTGATGGGGTAGAGAATTCCAGAGGGCTGGGACCCTATAGGCCCCTGAAGATTTTAATGATACCCTTGGGATCTCTAGCAACCCCTCATCAGCTGAGCAGAACCATCTCTCCGAGCAGTAGGGGGACAGAAGCTCTTTTAGGTAGTCCAGGCCAAGTCTGTGTAGGGTTTTATATGTCAGTAATCCGACTTTGAAGGTGATCCACCACTGAATTGGCAGCCAGTGCAGTTCGTGCAGCACCGGAGTAATATGACATGACTGGGAGGTCCCCGTCAACAGTCGGGCTGCAGCACTCTACACTAGCTGCAAGTGATGGATACCAACCCCTGGTAGCCCTAAATAAAGGGAGTTGCAGTAGTCAAGGCGCAAGGTCACAAAGGCATGGATCTAATTGGGAAGGTCACCAGACGAAACAAGGTGCTTGATCCTAGTGATGTTCCTTAGATGGTAAAAGGATGACTTGATGACTGCCGACACCTGAGCCTGCAGAGTCAGCCCATTGTCAAGCATCACCCCCAGGTCTCACACCCGATCAGAGGAAGGGAGCTGGGAGCCCCCCAGAAAAAGCCCCATGGGCTGACCAGCCCCTGATCCCCATATCTGGTGACCTGGATCCATGACCATCACCTCAGTCTTTCCCGAATTCAACTTTGTCCAGCTAGAATTCATCCAATCCTGGATTTCAGTGAAGCAGTTATTGAACACCGAAAATGCACTATCCTGGTCAGGTGTGAAAGACAGGTAGAGCTGGGTATCGTCAGCATAGCAATGAAACCTCAGCCCATACCATCTTACAATGTCTCCAAGGGGCAGCATACACACCACAAACAACATGGGGGATAAAACCAAGCCCTGAGGGACCCCAGATGGCAGAGGGAGAGGGAGAGAGAGAGAGCGGATAGGAAGTATAAATCCCCAACACCATCCTCTGAGTTCTGCCAGTGAGGAAATATTTAAACCATCTGAGGACTGTACCATTCAGGCCACAGATGAACCTCAGACACTCAATCAGCACCCCGTGGTCCAGTGTCAAAGACTGAGGAGAGATCAAGGAGCACCAGAATAGAACAGCTTCTCCAATATCTCGCCATCAGGAGATCACTGAGCACCCAAACCAGAGCAGTCTCAGTAATGTGCCTCTTTTAAAAAATGGATTGGAGAGGTTTGTAGATGTTATGGGTGGCCAAGTGGTCCTCCAGCTGTACAGTCACTACTTTCTCAATAACTTTCCCCACAAAGGGAAGGTTTGAGATTGGTCTATAGTTAGCAAGTGAGTCTGGGTCCAATGAAGCTTTCTTCAGGAAGGGTGTTACCACCGCCTTCTTCAGGGAGCTAGGAAACTCACCTGAGTCAAGGGAGCACCAGACTATCTGTGCCAGGATTGGGCCAATGATATCACAACAACCTATAATCAGGGAAGTTGGGCCCAGATCCAAACTACAGCACATAGGGTGCATACCCTGGACAATCCACATGACATCCGTGAACTCCAGCCGGTCAAAGGTACTCCAGGAAAAGTGAGGAACAGAGACCAAGCACCGACCAATAGCATCCCCCATAGAGCGCGAAGATTGGATCTCCACCCTGATGTCGGCCACCTCATCCACCAAGAACTGAGCAAGTTCATTGCACTCCAACAGCAAAAAGGCTCTTTGAGACTGTAGACATGCTGGGTTGCACAGCCTGTCCACTGTTCGAAAGATCTGAGCCAGCTGGTTCTGAGCAGCAGCAATCTCCCCTGACAGGAACTCTGCTTCTCACGGGCGATTGTTGATTGGTACACTTGGTAATGTTCTAACAATCTAAGGTGGTCAACCTCCAGGGTAGATTTCCACCAACAACGCTATAACCTTCATCCTTGTCATCTCAACTCCCTCAGAGTCCCATCAAACCAAGGGGACCGAGGACGAAGAGAGAGAGGGTGAATGTGGACAGGAGTGATAGGATCAAGGGCCGTGGTCACAACCTTATTATAGGCCAGTACCAAGGCTTCTGGATTTCCATTAGCCACAGAAAACTCCAATAGGTCAAGTACCACTGCTAGGCCTTCAGGGCTCACATCCCGTAAAGGGTGGTATCTGACCCATCCCCACAGGGGTGGGCCTAGAAAGGGGAGCGCAAACATTTAAACCCATGGTGTAGTGATCGGACCATCTAACAGGTTCCCCCACCAAATCTTAGGCTTTAACCCCCAGGAGGAAAACTAGGTCAAGAGAGTGACCATGTTTATGGGTAGCAGTGGTAAATATCTGTGTAAGGCCCAGTGAGGTCATCAAGTGGAGGAAGTGCTGACCAAATTGCGAGAGTTCATTATTGATCCAGGCATTGAAGTCACCCAGGACCATCAGACTGGGCGACTCAAATGCCATATCAACGACAAAGTCCACTACTTCCTGGAGGAATCGCTTCTCATCTCCGGGTGGATGGTAGATGAGGGCTATCCTACAGCCCATACCTGCTACTATGGTACACTGAAATGACCCAGCCTCCTCAACTGGTACATTCGTGAGTCCCAATTCAGTCTTGAAACAGACCATGACCCCCCCCCCAGCGGTTCAATCTCGAGCGGTGTACCACTGAGTACCCGGCTGGAATAGCAGCCTCCAATATGGGGCCAGCATTTTCATCCAGCCAGGTCTCGGTGATGCAAGCCAGATCCACTGTACCGACAAGATCTGCAATAATTGCAGTATTGTTCTTAATGAAGCTGGCATTGCATAACACCACTAGAGCTGGACGGGCCTCCAGGGCAGCCCTGACTACCTGCCCACCAATAAGTGTGGTGCCCTTGCGTATGGGGACCAGACATGGAGAACCATGTTCCAGGTTCAATTTCACCTCAGGGCGTCTTCTGGACCTAACTACACCGATGTGAGGACCCCACTCTTTCATCCTCCACTGTTCAAACCCCTCACTCCTCCCACGGGCAATACCCAGTGCTCTATAGCGCTGGTAGATTAAAAACACCAGGGGGGGAAGGATGGAGGGCACAAAGAGCGGAGGATGAATAGCGCATGACCCCGGGTGAAGGCCCATGACACATACTACAGGCACCAAAATCAGCAAAAAAAGATCAGGCCGCAAGTAAAAGAAAAAAAAAATCATTGAGGAATCACATGGTCCATTATCTCCCCAGAGTGTCTGGCCACTTATGGGTCATAGCAAATATAGTGGACCAGTGTCTGGTCCCCAGGACCTACACTGCCATCCTCATCCAGTATGTCATCCTCAGGCAGATGCAGTGGTATTCCATATTGGACTGCAAAGTTGTGGAGTATGCTGCAGTCCAGGAATACCTTGTACTCATTTGCAGGGTTATACTGTAGAACCCCACTTGATCAATCCTGGCATTGAAGCCTTATTCTGAATATTCTGAAGACCCTTTAGAGGATGTTCTTGGTGGCCTAGTAGGCCTAATTGTTATGCACCTCAACCACAGTGTCTACCACAGCACTAGACTCATTTGCTAGGGACACAAGAGTAGGCACTGTTACCTGTGTGTAGGGAGAATGCCTTTGGTTAGATGTTTGAGGACAAGACAGCAGTAACTAGGAGAGCTCATTTTCACCAAGTAGCCATCCACCTTGTATCTGCCCAGTCTTGAACATCATCTATCAAAGGGAGTTGTGTCACATGATGGCATCATGAGCTCCACCAGGGTATCTCACCACCATCTTAGTGATGTGGTAGTCTGCATCACACACCACCTGGTCATTGGAGGAGTGAAACCCTTTTGTAGGACAAAGGTCTCCTCCTCCCTCCCAGGTGGTACTTTGATGGCAATGTGTGTGCAGTCTATGATACCCAACACTCTTGGGAAGTAGACACACTGGTCGAATAAATACAAAATCACACATACCCCCAAAACGCAAAGCACCATGGGCTGTATATGCAAATCACCACAGTATATTATGCTAGTTCAACTTTAAGCAGAAATGCATGGTACCAAAAGGTCTCTCACACAGTCTGCAAAGGGTGCCAACAGAAGACACATACATGTGTTTCGTCCTACCAGGACTAATCAGTGTGCCTCGTCTGTGTGACACCCCAGTGGAATGAACCAGCTACCCTAAGATGGTCTATCTGGGTTATATTATGGTGAACCCAATAAAAACCAAAAATGAGCTAAAAGACAAGGAACCTCAGTGCACAAGCACTGAGGCAATGGTTACCCCAAAGGGCACTGGCTGGGAAGCCAAGTTTCAAAGAAATGCAAAATCACACATACCCCCATAATGCAAGACACTGGTCGAATGCCTGCATTGTTACCATTTTTCTTCTGTGACATGGAGAATATGATATACTGTAGTCATCATACCTTCTAGTCAAGACATTTAGAAACTGGGACAATGGGAGGTACATTGTTGACAGTGTTATCCCTGTGGCATCCCTTCATCACATTTGAAATGTGCCAGTTGACAGAAAGCGCAGTGCCACTGCATCTGTCAATTCCAGTGACAGTGCCTGACTCTGGAGTAGTGTTGCTTAGATGGATCCAGCCAAATCCAGATCCACAGGTATCTGTCCTTTTGTGGCAGGATGGTGGATCTGCCAGATAGTTCCACTATTTGCCTGTGGATCTGGATGTCGGATCCCTGGTCAGATCTTGCGTTATTTGACGGCCGGATCCCTGGATCCAGCACCAGGATCCAATGCCATATCTAGAGATTGGGCATCGGATCCCTGGATCTGGCATCAGATCCCTGGATGAAGTGCCAGATAACACAGGATCTGACCTGGGATCCGACCTCCATATTCAGCCAGATCCTGGGATGGATCCAACTTGAAAAGTGCTGCCATCTGACGGATCACTGGTGTATCCATGGCGGCAGTATCAGAACAGCACTACTCTGGAGTATAGGGTTCTGGAGGTCATCCCAGTGTATGTGACATGATACCTGGATGGTGTTACAGTCCAGTCTGTTCCAGTCCACTATCTGCTATTCAGATAACTCTAGGAAGCTGTGCCATTCCAAGTATGTCCTTTTAGAGGCACATGGCTGGGTGGTTCACTTGTGCCCTCATACATCATTATTATGGGCCTCATTCACCTTCTGCAGCACATCCAACATCACAATGACATATGCTGTGGTGTGTGTGTGTGTGTGTGTGTGTGTGTGTGTGTGTGTTGCCTGATGTGCCTGCACACCTGTGTTAGTTTGTGAGCAGTTTAGACAAGCTTTCCACTGGAATATATTTTTTCACTTGCAATTCAGTGATCAGCGCTCACAGTTTTTTGCAATACGTGACTGTGCCAGGTATTCATGACCATTACCCCTTATTAGCATTGCTTTAACTCAGCTGACTTTGTGCATGCACTATCATGACTGTGAGTGCTATTGCCTGTGTTTGAATTTGCACCCTGCCTAGCAATTCAGCTAGTTCCTGCTCTCTGTCACAATTTGTGAGTCACAACTCCTGTTTGTGACTCAGAAAGCTGAATATCCTGCCCATCAAGTTAGTCCTAGGTTAAATGGAATCCAAATGATTTATTACTACAAGATAAAACAGGCACATCAGGTGAGACCTGTGCAAACACTCAATATTTAGTGGATATAGGGCTAGAGTCATGACAAGAAATACTACACAGTAAATGCACACTATGTCAGGTAACATGTGCTGTTTCATACCTTTTGATTCAGGAAACAGCCCTGAAAAGAAAGAGCAGAAATTAGTGGGGACACAACAGCACTCCAGCCCAATGCTGTGGAAGCAGCACATGCTAACTGCAGGGGTCCATGAGCTGAAGGATAGCAGGGCAGGGCACTACTACCACTGAGAACAAAACCACAACCAGCAATGCAGGCACAGTAACATAACATGCACACAGTGCATGATGCAATTCATGAGGGATGCAAGCACTGCAGCACACAGAACTGATGCAAATGGAGCTGCCTTCACTAGCATAGCTATGGTTAACATACCAGTCACACCCCAGGACACTGTAGCACAGTATTCAGGATGCAAATAGCACACTGTTACTGATGTGATAAAATAAGGGGGTTCTCAATCACCCTTTAAATAGCACGTGGCCGATTTTTTTAAACAAAAGTCACCTCTGAGGCAGTGCTGCCTTGGAGGCAGGTACGCTAAGCCCGCTCACTCGCTCGTGTTGCTCATTGTTTAACTAATTCTTTGCCACAGTACATAACTCCACACTACCTCAGAAGCAGACTCTTGAAGCAACCAATCACTGTCACAACAGCAAGCAGCAGGAGGGCCAGTTAATCAGCATGCATTAACCAATCAGCAGCAAAAGCAGGCAGCTTGGTGCACCTGCCTCTGAGGCAGTGCTGCCTTGAAGGTAAGTGACTTTCATTTAAAAAACATGCCTCTTGAATTGGCAGTATCCCCTTTAAATGTTATATTGTGTGGTCTGACAAGAGCAATAGCCAGATTGACATTTTTAAAGCAAACTCATCTCCCAAGAGACATGTCTGCTGTTGCGACAAGGCGATGCATATATATACATATATATATATATATATATATATATATATATATGTGTGTATATATTGCCATTTTAGTAGTTTCAAAGCTTTGAAAGCATTGGTGTTAGTAATGCATTTAGAAATACATTTTTAATTGTCTTTACAGTTAAACATGCAGTTTCATGGTTTGGCACATTTTTGGGGGAAGGGGTTCAAATTATTTTAATCATGGGCACAGTACTTGGTAAACATAGACCTTTGATAATAAAGTGTATTTTTTCTTTTAAGTGAGAAGTATTTTATTATATATGTGTGTGTTTTTTTTTTCCTACTTTCTTTTCTTTGATGTTATAAACTGAGCCAGGAAAAAAGTAAGACTGAACAGATCAGAGCTGACATTAAAAAATGTGATGTTCCTAAGGTATGTTGCATGCACTATGCTTTCATTTTTTTTGGGAGGGGCATGAGGTGGATCTATCATGTTGGAACAAATATCAGAGCTGCCATCCCCCTGGACATGCCATGTATCACTCATTTAAAATAACACAAATATAGTTTCACATTTTTACTATGAGGGAAGCAAGAAGATGAACCAGCATGGTTAACAAATACATTGATTGACACCTGTGAATGAGTGGGGAGGGGGAGTTTTTTCTAACATTCCTGGTGGTTTTATACTCCCTGGAACCAGCTATTCAGGTTTTCTTTTATTGCATCTTGTCCCAGGCAATCCTCCCAGAGTGCAGTTTGCTCTATTGTTTAATAGCTTGGGTGGAGGCCAGTGTCTTGTTACATTGTCTTTTGTTTCAAATTAACCACAGACATCATGGCAGCCAAAGAAGACACACTTGGAGTCTTAGGGTATGTACAGCATAATTATTACGTTTTCATATGCATAATCTTACCATTCATGTTATTGCTAGACATAATGTAGCTAACTTGGCTTAAGGAAGGATTAACATGGGTTATCATGGTCAGGACTCCTTAACAATTGAGATGCATATGCAGCAAATAAGTCCAGATGCACTAACTTACCCTACAACTGTTAAGTGTCAGTCTACATTTTGTTCTTGAAATGGTTACTTTTGCATTTATGTTTATTTTAAAATATTTAATATTCTGACCATGTGGTTATGTCATGGACCATAACTGATCTCCAGCCTTGCCCCGACTTGCATAGAAGATAGTGCTTGTAGACAAATCTAATCATTTTGCCGCTGCGTTCTGGTGTGTGTGTGTGTGTGCTTTTGATTCAATTGCTTGTGTCTTGCATGGAAAACAGTGCTTGTAGACAATCTTATCATTTCTCAGCTGTGTTCTGCTGTGTGTGTATGTGTGTGTGTGCATATGTGTGTGTGTGTGTGTGTGTGTGTGTGTGTGTGTGTTCCTCTGAGGCTATTTTTGCAACCTAGGAATGGTAGAAATGATGAGGTATCTTCTCCCTATTCCTGGATGCAAGTTCCCTCCACCCTAGGAACACCTGCCTATTGAATAAGGAAGGGTTGCAGGAACCCGTGGAATGATTACGGGGGGGAAGGGCTAATAGTCATCTAAATGGAAAGGGATTTGGGGGTAATCATATTGGATGAGCTAATGATGGCTAAACAATGTACCAAAGCTGTGAAGAGAGCCAGTGGAATGCTGTGATGCATAGGGAGAGGTATTACCAGCAGAAGGAAGGAGATGGTGATGCCACTGTGTAGATCACTGGTGAGGCCTCATTTGGAATATGGTGTCCGGTTCTGGAAGCTGCGGTCTGTCATGCAACTTTAAATCACAAATGGGTATAAATGGTTCTATTTTAGATTTCTATACCTTCCCCTACTTCTCCCACTGGTTAGCCTTATGGAACGTAACCAGAACATATATTGGCTAGCATGATGAATGCACCTACACAAGCTGCTTCTCAGTCTACAGCACTGTCTTTTTAAAATGCTAACTTCTTGTTGAAAATATGGCATAATTTTTCCATCCATGTTATTGCTAGACATACTGTAGCTAGCTTGGCTTGAGGAAGGGTGAACATGGTCAGGACCCCTTAGCAATTGAGATGCATATGCAGCAAATAAGTCCAGAAGTGCTAACTTACCCTATAACTGTTAAGTGTCACAGTTTGCATTTTCTTCTTGAAATGGTTACTTTTGCATTTATGCTTATTTTAAAATATTTAATATTCTGACCATGTGGTTATGTCATGGGCCATAACTGATCTCTGGCCTTAACCCCCCCCCCCCGCACTCCAACTTGCATAGAAGATAGTGCTTGTAGACAAATCTAATCATTTTGCTGCCGTGTTGTGATGTGTTCTGGTGTGTGTGTGTGTGTGTGTGCTTTTGATTCAATTGCTTGTGTCTTGCATGGAAAACAGTGCGTGTAGACAATCTAATCATTTCACAGCTGTGTTCTGCTGAGTGTGTGTGTGTGTGTGTGTGTTCCTCTGAGGCTGTTTTTGCAATCTAGGAAAGGTACTTCCCCAGACATAGCAGCAGTACATTTCATAGCAGATATAAAATGTCAATAAGCAGGTCATGTAACAGATGTGCTGAGCAGTTACTGAAGCAAGAAATGTACAGATGTCATTTTTTACATCCTGTTCAAAATGTGTTTTTGCACCTGTGGTGCCAAATGACACAGTCACTGTGCAAAATCTCCTTTTGGCTAATGAACTGACAGTGTCACTGTTCATGCAGTGGGGTCACAAAAAGCCCATGCTGAAAACTTGGAGTGAAAATACCAAGAAATGCCCAGGGCATTAGGGTTTCTGACCATAACACCCTGCACTGTAGGGACTGACAGGCATCAGGGATGTAACTTGGGATTGTCAACAGTAATGCTCATGCCATTCCACCTCCACCCCACCCTGCAGCCAGTGACAGGTATCAAGGTGTGCCTTTGACTGTTCAGTCTGAAAGTTCACTCCATTCTCTTATACTGTACCCATTTCAGCGTACTTCCTTATGGAATGGGGTGAGTGTAAAGTTTGAAAACCCCAAGGCACACCTCGACTCTTGTCTGTGTCTGAAGGGTAGGGTGAGGTGAAATGGAATGAACATTATTGGCAATGACCCAAAGGTACACCCCAATGCCTGTCCATGTCTGCGGGGTGGAGATGAGGTTGGCATCACTTCAATACTTCACTGCCATTCCTATTCTGCCTGTCTGTCTGTGCGTGTCTCTCTCTCTATCTATATGTCTATGTAATTATCTATCTTTCTATTAATTGCATGTATCACTATTTTTACCCATTTCTAAAACAAACCTGCATATCACATTTGCCTGCACTCTGAGTACATACTTATGAAACTGTGTATATTTGTACTCCACTTCTGCGTAGACCTCATACTTTCCTAATATTCCCATTATCACAAGCATAACTACCTTGCCTTATCAAAAGCGCTTCCCTCTGAAAGTTAATATCACATTTTCTCTAAGAGTCCATTATCATTACACCTGACTTCCTGACATCAACATATTGCTTAAATATAACTTACATCACCTCATGGACAAAAACCCTGTTTCTCTTAAAAAAAAACAACCTGTGTAAATAATCCCAAGGCTGAACATATGCCAGCCATTACTTTTTTATGTACTGCCACCTTCTGTACCATCATGGGGATTTGCATATGCTTCCCTTGATGCTTTACATTATTGGGATATGTGCAATTGTGTTTTCTTTAAAATTTGGCTGTCTGGCCACTATCATCCGGGATAACACATACTTCAGTGGCATTTGCTCTGGGGTTCTTTTGTAAGCTTCCTATTCCTTCCATTAAAATGTACACCTCCATATAATTTCCTAATAATGTGTATGCATTCCTTAGAACAGAAACTAAAACAAATCATACTACTTACAAATCATTGTGTTGTTTCTCCATACCTCCTTAACAATGACACACAACTTCATTAACTTCATTATGCAGCCATGGTGGATCTGGCCAGAATTTGTTTCCTTGTAGCTGGAGGCTCTGTCAGTCTGTCTTCTCTGCTGGGGTCTAGTGGGGCTTTGCCCCCTTCCCCATGCATGCTTGGACTCTGCTTGGTTTGTGCTAGACTTTTGTTTTCTGTTATCCTGCTTTTGGTTTATATTACTGGCCTCTGGCTGCTCCATCCTTCTGTATGTGCTGGTTCCCTTCCTGCTCCTGCTTTGTGTTTGCCTTGTTTCTTTTGGGCTTCCTAGTACCTGGTATATACATTACTACTTGTGCTTCAGGTTACACTCTGTGTTTCCTTGCCTCACATTGCCCTGTACCTGTACCCCCAGGCTCCATTTCTCACCTACTATCACAGCCATCTGTCCATTGCATGGTTCTCTGTATGCTTTAGCTCAACCTGCTTCTGCCTAACAAGCCTCAGTCCCTGCTATTGTCATTGTCTGTTTCAGCTTACACTGCAATCTACTGCCTTGCTTCCCTTATTTGATTACACCTGGTTCTTAGCTTTGCTGCCTAGCTAACAACTGCTCCTTGTTTTACTGTTTCACAATAACCTAAGCAACATTGTCCATGGAACTCAATCCTGCTTCCTGAACTTATACCAAGCACATATTGCTGCTGTTTTTGGTGCATTGCCTCTCCCTACAGTTCTATGTTCATTCAGATAGCTACCCCTACAAGCTATAGTTAACTGCTGCTGGATGCTGCTCAATTACTTTTGCACACTGCTTTATTATGCTCGGGAAGTCAGCCCAGCTCCTGCTGTTGCTGTAAACTAGTTTTAAAATCTGCATGTGGGTCACAGTGCTTTCCATTTGCTTCCTTGTTTTTCCCATGATGGGGGACTGGGGGTTTTGTTGTAGAGCCATGGCCCCGTGTTGCCTAAATTACATTATGTTCATCTACTGCCTCTGCTGCTAAACACCTCTGTGTATTTGTCACCTTTATTTGGAACTCATTGATGGACTGGTTGGCTAGCCTTGTACCGCTAAATGCCCAGGTTCCTTGCACTGAATCTTGCTTTAAAACATGTCTGACCTATGTACGGTCTCCAACACTCAGCACTTCCATTGTTCCACATGCTTACCATGCTACTCATTGCTGCCTGTACCGTACCTACTGTATTTCTTTTGCTGCTTAGTACCTGATATTCTCTCTGGTGCCTTGTGTGGCCTGCTCCATTGCTATATAAGATTAGCCAACCATGCCCATCAATTTGCTTGAGCTGACTCGCAGCCAATAGTCTCGCTCTGCACCCTAGTCTGCATCCTGAGTGTGAGATGCCTGGTGTGGGGTCCTTCCATTCTGGCCCATAGTGAGAATGTCCTCACTCCAGGTGGAGTTTTAGCCATTAGGTCTGAAAGTCCATGTACAGCTGTGCCTCTTGGTGTCAAATTTTCTGAAGGGAGGATATATTACTATGCTTTAGCTGCAGCACCAGCTGCCTAAGGCACCTTCTATGGTATTCTCCCCATAACTGCTTCTGGTTTACTTGGTTTGTTTTTAGATCGGTGAGCCAGCTGAGCACCTCAGCAGTCTTCACTCTCCTCTCCCTGCCTTGGAGAAGCTGTGTTGCAGAGTTCACTCGCAACTCTTCATGACGTTCCTGTTAGAGGGATAGTGTGAGATCCTTTCTCCAAATTGAAATATTTTCCACCTCCATTTGACTGGGTTTTCAAATTGCAGCAGCATTGCTGTCACTAATCAAAAACATCCCAAGCCTGGAGGGAAGGTGACCTAGGCCTTGGAACACCAGAGATTTCCTCCTCAAAGTTTTTTTTTTCTCTCCTCCATGCCACAGATCATAATATTTAGTTAGCTTTAGAGAATAATCCCCATGTCACTTAGATAGGTTTCTACTGTTGGATGGAGTGGCTGGCCATCCCATAAGTGTCCTGTCTCCCCTTTGGCTATTCTCTCTCTCCATAGGAAGTCAGACCTCCACATCTTACAGTCAAACCTCCAAGTAGATCACTATTCACCTGTTGTTTCCTGCCTACTCTACTCAAACTTATTAACAACTGACCCATGTTACCAACGGAATCTGTGCTGCCAACCGACCTGCTTACAGGTCCTTGACCCTGATAAGCATTCACTGCCTTGTATGCTTTGCTTGACACTCTTTTTGGGCTTCTTCCTAAAGTACCTTTACAGGGTGGTATATCCCAAGGATAGAGAGGTGAACAGCCAAAGTTTATCTGTGTTTCAGAAGCACAAAACCAGTTGCACAGGCACATTGAATTTGATGGCTACAGTCTGTAATTCAAGGCGGTAGTGCAACTGGCCACACCTCCTTTTGGTCTATTTAAGGGCTGCTCTCCTCACTCCACACACAAGCATTTTTTCCTTACCCATCCATCCACCCCTCCTCTTCCAGCCACATGCCTCTCTCTCTCTCTATCCCTCTTGGGTTTCTTCCTAATTTATCTTTAGCCAAGCGAATCACTCCTGCAGCACCTCAAAGGGTGGAACCCTCCCCTAGAGTTCCTTGCCTTCATACCCCTACAGGGTAGTATATCCCATGGATAGAGAGGTGAACAGCCAAAGTTTATCTATGTTACACAAGCATGAAACCAGTTGCACAGGCACATTGAAGTTGTCTCTGCGGCAGGGTGCACAAAAAAGAGGCATGCTTTTTAAATGAAAGTCACTCCACTCGGAGGCAGCACTGTCTCGGAGGCAGGTACACTAAGCCACCTGCTTTTGCTGCTGATTAGTTAATGCATGCCGATGAACTGGCTCTCCTACTGCTCACTATCATGACAGTGACTGGTTGCTTCTGGAGTCTTCCTCTCAGGCAGTGCTAATGGATGGAGTTGCTTACTGTGGCAAAGAATTAGTTATTCAATGTACAGTGCAAGAGGGAGGGCTTACCACATCTGCCTCCGAGCAGCACTGCCTCAGAGGCGACTTTGATTTAAAAAATCTGTGACTGGCAACTTCACTAGGATGCAACAGTGCCACAAAATGGCAATTGTACTCACTGGCAGCAGTTGATGAGGAGGATGAAAGGGATGTAGAGGTTTATTTAACTATTTTTGTTTATAAGGTATTCTCCCAGAATAACCCAGTTGAGAAGAAATATTTGGGTTACAGTGGGTCCTGCCTCCACCCATTTCCACAACTGGGTGGTCTGGAACACTGGGAGGTTAAGTGACATGTGCAAGGACACACAGCGATAGTTTGACTCCAGCAGAGATTGAACCTGAGTTCTTTCGATTCCCAAGTCAAGAAGTCAAGAGACCACATAAGACATCACAGCCCTGGTCCAGGAATTAGACTGACTACTGCATTCTGAATGACTGTGCTTTTATTGGCAGATAGTGCGTGCTCTTGGCCCATTCTGAATCACATGGTGCTTGCACTACTGCAGGCTCCTTTGTAGTAGTGCCTGTGATGTCATCTTCTGCAGCCCAGATAACAAGCTAATGACATCATGAATATTAATATGCCATTTGCAAAACTGCACCACACCATGAACACAACTGCCAAGCCTGTTAGCAGTGCTCGTGATGCTTCTTGAATCTTGTGGTACCGCACAGATGGTAGTGGTCTCCTTCATTACCCACTTGTGCTTTTTTCACCTTCCTTATTTCAGTCCATTGTGTACTCTTTGTCAAGGGTAGTCTGCCCTCAGCTTAACACCATCTTCATAGCATGTAATTTAAAGTGTCTGCACTTAAATATCAAATGATGTGCAACCTAACTTACTTAAAGTGCAAAACCAATGATGACAAAAAAGTGTAAACCTGTCATAAAACTGAATCAGGAATTGTTCTTGGCTGTGTGTGTGTGTGTTGATGTGCAAAATAACTGCCACTGTATATTTACAGCTACTTCACTGCCAGATTCTTATTGCTTGTGAAGTGCTTAGGGATACAGTGCGTATGAAAAGTATTATAAATGCTGATTATTAAGTTTCAAAGAGAAATAAACTCCAACCGAAAATGGATGAGGAAAATTATTAATTTAGATCATTATTAACAAAACAATTCCAGAAAAGTGCCATTTCAGAAAAATAAAAAATTCAACACATCACATATCACAAAATTTGAGTCAAACTAAGTTGTCCGTTAAGACTTGACTATTCAGAAGGTTTGCATTGCACACAGCTAGTTTGCGCCAGCACAGAAGACTGAGTGTGCAAGAATGGAATATTTAGCCAGTTGTGCTGCACTGGGCAGGGCAGTCACCATAATGCATGAGCACAAATGTAATGTAGTCAGGCAAAAAAAGGGAGAGTGATGACATTAACATTCCACGTTGCATGATATTCAACAGTTTTGCACTGGAGAAATACCATATTTACAAATTAAGACCTATTTGTCATATTATACCTGGTACTACCCGAATACTGTAGTGTTCCATTATCCATTGTGTAACATAGCATAAATCAGCACACTGAAATACTGAATTTCTATTGGCCTAAATATAACAGGTGGTACTTCATCAGCCATGGCCTAATTCCCAAGTAGACCATGGTTTGTGATGTAGTACCTTGACAATCCACCATAGGCAAAAGCAGTATACAAATAAAAACAGTATGCAAATATATTGCTGTTTCTGCTTGCTCTAAGAATTCTTTGCTCAAGTGCAGTTCCCATGGCAGCCCAACAGATGGCTGTAAAACAGCGCTGTGCTGCTAGCATCGTTTCACAGCCATTGTAAAACAGCAGCATTCCCTGATTTTCTCACCCTCCCACCCAGTGAATCACCATTCAGAAGTGAATCACAGAAGGAAAGCAATGGATAATTTTAATGTTAGCTTTTGTGTGCATGGAGTAGTGGGCATCATTACACTGGTAAATACATACTATGGTAAAGATAAGCCTGCACCTTCTATAACAGAAAGCAAAAATAACAAAGACAGTGAGGTAAGCAAAACATTATCAAAGAAAGAGGCTACTTCAATGGGGGAAAATAAAAATAAAGAAAGTGAGAAAAACAAAAGGAAATCAAAGAAAGAGACTAACAGTACTAGTCAAAACAAGTATTTGAAAGTTGAGAGCAATAAACTTCATGTTGTTCTATCTCATGCTGAGCTAGATAATTTAGAGAGGAAAAAAAGTGAAGTTAATACTCTGAAAAATTGTACTTGGTCTATGAAAGCTTTTTCAGATTGTCTCAATTCAGTACATTTGGAAATTGATCTAAATATTGCTGTGAAAAAGTGCTGTGCTGCTAGCATTGTTTCACAGCCATCTGTTGGCCTTCCAAGGGAACTGCAGGAACAAAACATGAAAATCTACCCTAGCTCAGTTCCATCATGCAGTGCAACCCATATCTTGTAATACACATAGATAAAAATCGAAGAACCTAGCGTTGAAAGTTAACTGCAAGTTTTCAAAACATTTTAAAATATGTTTTGATGTTAGAAAGCTTAAAACTTGTAATGAAAGTTATTTTTGCAAAAGTTAAATAGCAGCCACAATATTTCCAATAGGTGTGTTCCCAATTGTTTTGTACTGTGTGTACACCATGTTTAACAGCTCAGCATAAAGCATTCCGAAACAAAATCAATCAGTCTGTTCTCATTTATTCAGAGAATATTAGTAATACAATAATTGCCATGTTACAAGAGGATTAAGCCACTCGAAAGGATGGGTCTACTGTGGAGTTAATCAATGGTTGGGTCATTGGAGGCACCTGGCCATCAGCCTCGTTCCCCAACCCCCCCAACCATGGATTAATTCCACAGTAGACCCATCCTTTTGAGTGGCTTAATCTCCTTACGTATTTACTGCCCACACTGCCTATTGTCAAGCTGATTAATTTTGCTGATCATTTAATGGATGCTGATCAATTTTGTAACTAATTTTATTATCTATAACTATTAACAGTATTTTGTGTCTTTGTACATTGAATTATTTTCAATAAAAAAGCTTTACAAAAATACAAAAAACAAAAAAATAGGTCTTAACCCCGGGCAAACCCTACAGTCAGGGAGCAGAACTGCAGAACACAAAATGGCACACATTGTGTACCTCATGCTGGCAGTCATAAAGGATGAGAAGCAGACAAATGCCCCCCTGGGCCCCAGCGCAGACCCCAGAAGCAATATGCAGCAAACAGATAGCACCATCCATGAGTCACATTTGAAGTCCTCAATGACCAACAAATCATGGGTCCATATAAGCTCAACAGGGCCATGCTCATGCTGCTGTGTGAGCTGCTGCATAAGCAGCTCCGGACAGACACCCACCCACCACAGCTATGCAATATCCATAGATCTCAAGGCCACAGGAACCTATCAGATCCCACCAGTTTCACACAGTCTTCCACCTTGCAGCTGTTAGACCAGTTCCAAGATGCCCTGGTGACTAATGTTGGGGAGTTCATCATATTCCTCACCAAACCAACAGAGCAAACAACAATCATGCAGCAATTCTGTCAGGTTGCACATCTTCTGGCTATAGTGGGTGCAACTGACTGCACCCATTTTGCCATCTGTTCACCACTAGGGGATGGCATGGAGGCCTACATGAATAGAAAAGGCTTCTTCCCTATCAACTGTCAGGTGATTAGCAATGCAATAGGGCACATCATCAATGTCCGGGTACAGTACCCTGACAGTGGCCATGATGCCTTCATTGGAACAATCTGATTCTGTGCCAGGAGTTCAAAGAAAGGGATATACCTAATGGGCACCACATTGGTGAGTACACACCCAAGGACCCCCCCGACCATAGCTGCCATTGATGTCACTAACCAATGCCCTTTTCCAACATACAGTAGGTGACAGTGCATATCTTCTGCTTTCCTTGCTGCTAACACTTGCCCTATGAGTTGCATCCATTTTATTTTCAATTTAAAATTTTTTTGAGGTTTTAAACATACATCACAGATACATAGAACCAACCAATGATGCCAACATAACTCTCTCCAAACATAATTGGAAGAAAGGTTCCATAGGATACAGGTTAAATCCAGCATTCAGAGACATATTCCCAATTAGATAGATCAGTCACATTATTATTTTATTTTTATTATTATTTAATTTTTGTTGACTGAGTAAGTACACTAGACAAATCCTGCCTATTTTCAGGCACGACCCGGGGGAGGGGGATACAGATGAATGCCAACTGATCTTGAACCAGCTTAAGCTCACATCATGACCAAATGAAGATGCAATGTCCCTTCCATCTGAGCTGGTTATAATGCTGTAGGCTTGTAATATGCCTTGACCTCTACAGTAAACAGTAAAGAAGAATTTCGAATATCATACATAAAAGCAATATCAATAATAACAACAATTACATTAAGTGGAGTCATTGAAATAACTAACAAATAGTTGTTATAAGATGGAGTGCTAGATAAAGAGAGCTCCCTCTCATGGGGTAAACTTCTAAAATTAAACAAACCCAAGGGTCACCACTGTGCTGAAGCCGGAGTGGGGGGAGGTAGGACAGCTACAGCCCATGACCTGTATCCATTGAAGAGGACGGGTACAACACAACACACATCGCTACATGCAGTGTCATCAAGCATGTCTTTGGCATGCTCAGAATGTGGTTCAGATGCCTTGCCCTTTCCACTGGTACCCAAGGATACAGTCCTCAGAAGGCCAGTGTCATATTCCTTGCCTGCTGCATACTATACAACATGGCACTCATCCGTGGACTATGTCTGCCAGTGCCAGAGGGAAACACTGCAGTGGATGCTGAGCTAGCAGACCAGGGGATGCAGGAGTAGCTCAATAGGCGTGACACCAGGATGACCAACTGGTCAAGGGAGCACCAAGACTGCCTCATTGCAGATCTCTACAAACCCAGATGATGAGTACAGATCACACAGGAGACAGTAGGGTGCAGTAAAATGTATTAGAAATGTAGCATAAAGCATGCTGAAACAATACAGATGTTAAAATATAGAAAAATATATGGGTGGGTCGGTGTAACCAGAATTTTACACACACCCAAGGTGTGGGATGCTACATAACCCCCAAGGGCGAAGCCTGAGGGGTTTATAAAAGCATCCTACATTGAGGGTGTATGTAAAATTCTGGTTTTACACACATCCACCCCATGTTATTTTATTTAATTAATGGTCATCATTTTTTTTTTCTTTACCACACTTGAGTTAGTGCAGCAGTTCTGTCAGAAACAAGCACACACACACACACACACACGCACAGCCTGTCTCACACACACAGTCTTTCACTTATTCGCTCACTCACTCACTCACCGAATCACTCACTCACTCACTCACTCACTCACTCACTCACTCACACATCAGTCGCGGTAGGTCAGGAATGCAGCTGGGGAACCCCGCTCGAGAGATAAGAATGGCAGGATCAACCAGATACATTTTTTACTCTTTGAAGGCAGAATCAAGCAGATATATTGAACAGTGCATAAAAAAATTACCTGGTATGAAGTAAAACAGAACAGAAAAGTTCCCATGGAAACTTAACGGGAAACCGAGCCACCGTGTTTGGAGAGATGGTTATCCCGCCCAGTTGGAGAGTTGCAGGCAATGAGCTGCATAGCTCTTGTTTGAGTGGCAGACACTGATTACAACCTCCCATGCTGTAACAGAAAATATCCACTGGGAGGTTGTAACCGAGAATAAAACCACATTTATACGTGGATAAAAAATGATGACCATTAAAAATATCCATCCAGGCAAGGGTGAGAAGGAGGATTCAACATAAATACATACCATCTGGAGGGAGGGGGGAATCAGCATTCATATAAGCCATCCAGGCAGGGAGAGGGGGATTCAAATGACATAGAAGCCATCCAGCTGAGGGGGAATTCAAA
The DNA here is from genome assembly GCA_016271365.2 of Neoceratodus forsteri. Classification (NCBI taxonomy): domain Eukaryota; kingdom Metazoa; phylum Chordata; order Ceratodontiformes; family Ceratodontidae; genus Neoceratodus; species Neoceratodus forsteri. Next base: position 927,985,597 of record CM057458.1, on the reverse strand, counting down.
GTAAATACATGCCATCCAGACAGGGAGAGAGGCGATTCAAATGAAAAAGGAGCCATCCGGGGGGGAAGGATTTAAAGTAAATACATGCCATCTGGTGGGAGAGGATTCCAAAAAGTACAAAGCATCGAGGTGGGGGAGAGGGGAGTTGAATTAATATAAGCTATACAAGTGGGGGGAGGGGGATTCAAAGTAAATATAAGCCACTCAGGCAGAATTGGAAGGGGGCTTCAAAATAAATGTAAGTAATCCAGGCTGGGGGGATAAGGGTGGATTCTAAAAATATAAGTCATCTGGCCATGAGGGAGAGGGAAACATAATTAGTGGCAAGGGGTGCATGAGGTGGCAAATCTAGGGTAGGGCGCAAGTGTCACAAGCACCTGTATGTGTGGCCTGTACCCCAACCATGGACATGGAGCAGGCATGTGTGATGTGCCCTGCTGGGCAGCAGGAACTCAATCATCCAGAATATGAGAGAAGGGTGTGGGAATGGTGTGAACTGAGCACAGCTTCTGTCCCTCAGGATACCGAACCTTCTGAAGAGCAGCCTATGGCCAGGGATGCACATCATCTAGCCACCATAGGCTGGCATGTGAAGTGTGTTCAGTGTCCTGGTTATCTGTGCGGCCCCACTGCAGGTGGGGGGGGTGGCCAGATGCTGAGGTGTCTGTTGGGGGATGAAAGCACACACAGGCCTCCATGTGCTCAATTCCAGTCTGGTGGGGGTGCAAATCAAAACTGCCAAATTGCACCAAACGCCAAATACAGTTGCTCACCACTGGAATAAATTGAAGTGCAAGGATTAATTATATATGAAGACTCATGGTTTATTTAGAATTCTGCATAGAAAAGAGTGTGGCACTGAAATCTGGCACTTTGGGTCTTTCATTTGACCCTTCACCAGGGGTGACGGGGGGTCACAATCCCCTCACTGTAATGGCCAGCAGTGTGAATGGCACCTACAGTTCCAACCACCAGGGACTGTTCCAGTCTCCTGAACCTAGTGTCGAAGCAGGCTGACATGGACTGCTCCAGTCTGTTGAAGCTGGCACCAAAACAAATCAGAATTTTTACTGTACTGTAAAAGGTTCTCAATGAATGAAGACATACGGTACCTTGTAGATGCTCCTGTGGGTTCTTTATTGTAAAGTGCTCAGGTGCAAAGAAGTAGCAGGTACTTCACAGTAAACATTCGTAACAACAACAGCACTAAGTAACTACAGCATAGCAGATCCCCCTTCTTCACAATGGTTTCTTTATATTTTGCACAGATTGCAGTTTTCCAAAGTCATTACAATAGAGAACATCACAGGAGCATCTACAAAGTACCACATATCATCATTTATTGTGAAACTCTTACAGTACTGTAAAACTTCCAGTTTGTTTTCATGACGACTTCAATTGTCATACTGCATTTACTTCCACAAGCCATGGTAGAACAGTCTCAGGTGTATTTTTCCAGACCAAACTTGCAATCCAGTCTATTGAAGCCTGATTCCAATGATGCCATGTGCTCCGCAGGGTGAACTTGTGCTTGCTGCTCATGGTCCTGCATCATTGCCTGTATATGGTCCATCTCAGTCTGCAGGACCTCCTGAGCCCCCATGATGCCCTGCAGCAACTGCCTGTTGGCTGTCACTTTCTGCTGGCATGTAATGTCCTGGGGGACAGGGTCAGGCTGCACCCTTGCCCACTGTGTGGGCTGGGGCAGCACTGCGGTCAGTACTGTGCCTTGAATATTGAGCCATAGTGGTACAACAGTGGTTGGGCCAGGAAAATTGGCCTGGGGTGGCACAGTTGTGACTTGGCAGGAGGCATGGGCATGGGGCTGCATGGTGTTGGCCTGGCCAGGGGCATTGGCCTGGGGAAGCACAGCAGTGACTGAGCCAAGGGCATGAACCTGGGAGGGCACAGCCATGGCTGATCCAGGGACGGGGGGGGCTACAGGGCCCCATTAGCAAAGGGTCTAGTAGGAACAGTGAACTCGTTGGGGTCCAAGCTGGACCCAGAGACATCCTGGTGCTGCCATTCCTCTGTGCATGTCTTCACATGGCTGTCTGATTCTAGGTGTGCCCAAGCAGGAGTCAACAGCAGGGGCAGAAACTCTCTTTATGGTCTCAGTCATTTGTAGTCCACCATATCCTCAGCCGTGGGCAAGGCTATTGAAAGAAGAGACTAACATTGCTGGGTAATGCACATAACTGTGACTTGACCATGGCATCCCAGAGTACTGTTTATAGATACACAGACACACATGCCATTTGTGCAGTGCAGTGCCCATATGTTGTACACATTGCGCACCTCCCATCACCAGTGATCACTCAGCATATGACACCCATGTGACATAGAAGGGGATTTCTTTGCAGAAGTCCACACCATTAGGATACCTGAATAACACCATGTGGCCTACATCCATTGTGTAACCCATCCAGCAGATACACCATTACTGACAGTGCATGCAGCAGTGATGACCCACTTACATGGCGTACCAAAACCCATGCAAGATGCATGCATAGGACTGTGATAGAAAGTACCTGCAGAACACAGATCTGTGCAGTACATCCTGTGCTTGCCCTCTGTGCTTGGGCATCTGTGGCCCTTGTTTCCATGGCATATCCTCCCCCCGGGTAGGACTGGGGTACAGGGGCCCCATCTGGAAAGCTGACACAGAGGCCCCCCTGAAAAATCACTAGTGGAGTGCCCAAGGTGACACACTCATATCAGTATTCCACTTCTACATGATACACTAGCTCTGTGTTTCCATCTTACATTTACTTCCAGGGCCCGTTTACTTAAAAAATAGATGCTAAAACTACAGTTCTCAGAGTTTAGAAGGTGGCCAGGTACCCAATAGAGGGGGCCCACCTGGAAATTTTCAGGTATCCTGGTGAGCCAGTCTGACTCTGCCCCCCCCTCGCAAGAATGTAAAGCCCAACACCACTTGTTCATGTGCAGACTCAATCTTAAAGTGATAGGGCTACTGCAGTCACATACATAGCAGGGCTGGTCCAACTTGACTTTCATAAACACCTCCGGTCATAACCCACTATGGCTACTGGCTGAAACATGCCAGCCATCACCATCTTTGCATGGGCTAGGGGCTCAGTAGTGCTGGGTCCACCACCTGTGGCCTGGAGGTCAGACTTGGCCCTGGCCATGATCTCCTTAGTCTGCCTCTTGAGGGTAGTAGCCCTTTTTTTGACCTCCTCTAGCATTCGTCCCCTTTCTCCAAAAGCATTTATGTCTGGCCTATTTCTGACCTTGTTTGTCTGTGACTGCCCACCTGGTCCTCCCTGGCTATGTACTCATGGGCACAACAAAAGAAAAGAGCACTCCAAAATGTAGTAAATACATGATATAATAGCATGTTATTGTTGCCAAAAATTTCAACAGGAACCCCTGCGCTTCGGCATTTGTGACTTCAAAGGGGGTATAACTAGCAAGGGATACAAAAGGCTTTTATATACACAATTGATGACCTCATCAAAGTGAGACATAAGAAACGCTTATATACTGCACCTGTGCTTGTATTTAATTAACAAAAACTAAGTGAAACCCAATTTCTGTCATAACATATATAAAAGATTCCTATTTTTTATCCTCTTTCTTTTATATATTAAAAAACAAATCAAATAATTACATCTCACCTTTCTAAACATCAACATATATACATTCTCTATCTATTATAGTTAGATAAACACCAGTTTTTTCTTTCACTAGAAACAGGTCATATATTCATTAATAATATTTAACATATAATGTAGACCAAATCTTAATAAGTAAAGAGGTGTTTTCCAACCACAATGAATAATTTTCTGGAGACCTACAAAGACATAAATACAAGGCTTAAGACAACCAGACGTGACAATTATATGAGAAATAGACATATAGAAAATATGATTAAATATCTACACCAAGAAAAAGTAAAGGAGAAAGGAAAAAGGGGAAAAGAAGGAAGAGAGGAAGGAAGAGGGACAAAAGGAAAGAGGGAAAGGAAGGAAGGAAATGGGGAAAGGAAAAAAGGGAAAGAAAGGGGATGGGGATAGGAGGAAAGAGGAAGGGAAATGGGGAAGGGAAAAAGGGAGGGAAGGAGGGATAGGGTGAAAAGAGCAGGAGGGAGGAAGAGAAAGAGGGAAGAAAAAGAAGGGAAGAAAAGGAAGGGGGAGGGAAAAGGAGAAAAGAGAAAAGGACTGGGGAGATGTCTTAATGTGATTACTCACACAACTTCCATCCTCAGAATGGAAGTATGGCCTTCCATTTTGTGGGGATCTACAGGCATACATTCTCCATTGAACCTATATGGGGAAGAAAGCAGAAGAAAAAATATGTAAGTATTAACAAAACATTTAACATTAACATAAAAATGCCATATGCTACTTCCGCATTTTCTTTTTGTCTTTCAAGAATGACTTTAGATCCCATTGATCATTAAGTCCATCTGGTTTAACAGTACCTAGTCTGTAAATCCATTTACTTTCCTGTTTCAACAGTTCATTGGTTCTATTCCCTCCAAATCTAAGAGGCTGTTGCCAGTTTATACCCATAAACTTCATAGGTTTAGGGTCAGAGTTGTGTTTCTGAAAAAAATGTAATCGTGCTGGAGTATCAGTCCTGGCATAATTATGTTTCTCACATGTTCCTGTATTCTCTGTTTTAATGCCTTGGTAGTTCTATCTATACAGAGCTGGCCACATTCATACCACAAAGCATAGATCACAAAAGAGGTGTCACAATTGATAAAATCTTTCATCATATAACTATTTCCTGTTACAGGATATACAAATTCAGACCCTATTTTGCAATAACTGCAGATGTTACATCTTTGACATTTATAACTCCCTATGGGTTTATTACCCAACCAGGTACTCTTTTCTAATAGTAAGATCTAAAAATTCTATAGTAGTAGAGTCTACTCTATATGTAAATTTCATGTTAATATCATTTGCATTTAGCCATTCTATAAATGACTCCACCTCTACTTGATTACCATCCCAAATATACAAAATGTCATCAATAAAATGGGTCCAGAAAACTAACTTTCCCAGGTATGAATTAACATTTTGAAGTACACACAGTTCTTCCCATTTTCCTAGAAAAAGGTTAGCACAGGATGGTGCCATACATGCTTCCATAGCTGTCCCACATATTTGTCTATAATTCTCTCCTAAAAATTCAAAATGAGTATAGAATTTTTAGATGTTACTTTTAGAAAAGAGTACCTGGTTGGGTAATAAACCCATAGGGAGTTATAAATGTAAAAGAAGTAACATCTGTAGTTATTGCAAAATAGGGTCTGAATTTGTACATCCTGTAACAGGGAATAACTATGTGATGAAAGATTTTATCAATTGTGACACCTCTTTTGTGATCTATGCTTTGTGGTGTGAATGTTGCCAGCTCTATATAGGTAGAACTACTAGGGCATTAAAACAGAGAATACAGGAACATGTGAGAAACATAATTAATGCCAGGACTGATACTCAGCAGGATTACATTTTTTTCAGAAACACAACTCTGACCCTAAACATATGAAGTTTATGGGTATAGACTGGCAACAGCCACTTAGATTTGGAGGAAATAGAACCAATGAACTGTTGAAACAGGAAAGTAAATGGATTTACAGACTAGGTACTGTTAAACCAGATGGACTTAATGATCAATGGGATCTAAAGCCATTCTTGAAAGACAAAAAAAAAATGCGTAAGTAGCATATGGCATTTTTATGTTACTGTTAAATGTTTTGTTAAAACATATATTTTTTCTTCTGCTTTCTTCCCCATATAGGTTCAATGGAGAATGTATGCCTGTAGATCCCAGCCTGAAATGGAAGGCCATACTCCCATTCTGATGATGGAAGTTGTGTGAGGGTGATCACATTGAGACATCTCTCAGTCCTTTTTCTCTTTTTCTCCTTTTCCTCCCCTTCCTTTTCTTCCCTTCTTTTTCCCCTCTTCTCTTTCCCTTCCTCCTGCTCTTTCCCTATCCCTCCTTCCTCCCTTTCCTTCCCTCTTCCTCCTATCCCCATCCCCTTTCCTTCCTTTTTTCCTTTTTACCTTCCCCATTTTCCTTTCCCACTTCCTGTCCCTCTTTTCTTTCCCCTTCTCTTCCCCTTCTCCCTTCTTTTCACCCTTTTTTTCCTTTCTCCTTTACTTTTTCTTGGTGTAGATATTTAATAATATTTTCTATATGTCTATTTCTCATATAATTTTCAAGTCTGGTTGTCTTAAGCCTTGTATTTATGTATTTGTAGGTCTCCAGAAAATGATTCATTGTGGTTGGAAAACACCTCTTTACTTGTTGAGATTTAGTCTACATTATATGTTAAATATTACTAATGGATATATGACCTGTTTCTAGTAAAAGAAAAAAACTGGTGTTTATCTAACTATAATATATAGAGAATGTATATATGTTGATGTTTAGAAAGGTGAGATGTAATTATTTGATTTGTTTTTTAATATATAAAAGAAAGAGGATAAAAAATAGGAATCTTTTATATATGTTATGACAGAAATTGGGTTTCACTTAGTTTTTGTTAATTAAATACAAGCACAGGTGTAGTATATAAGTGTTTCTTATGTCTCACTTTGATGAGGTCATCAGTTGTGCATATAAAAGCCTTTTGTATCCCTTGCTAGTTATACCCCCTTTGAAGGCACGAATGCCGGAGCGCAGGGGTGCCTGTTGAAATTTTTGGCAACAATAAAATGCTATTATAGCATATATTTACTACGTTTTGGAGTGCTCCTTTCTTTAGCAACCACTGTCAGCAGCACCTCCTCGCTAACTGAGTGCTGCTCAAAAAACTATGTTTTGACTTTGACCACGTACTCATGGGCCAGGGCCATGACCTCCTCCTCTGAAAATCTCCTCTTTCATATATGCTCTTCCTCCTCTATTATGATGAGTGCTGGAAATGGGAGGATGGACAGCACTTAGCATTGTATATACAGCAGAACACAGAGCACAGGTATAGTAGCATGCAGGTCTCATTGCCCCTGACCAGGACACATATGTCACAGTGAGCTACCTGCTTATCACAGACCTGAGGGCATGTGCAGATACAGCAAAAGTACAGTCCTGATATAGCATAAACACATTGCTATGATCACCTCTGTCCCTGTTGTAGGCCATTTCAAACTAGACTTACCTCTAGCCACCTGCAGTACCTCTGTGGAAGATGTGTGGTATTGTCAGCTCATTTTATTTGCTCCAGTGTCAATTAGGCATGCAAATGACTGAATACATTCTACTAATAACATGCAAATGTGGATTTAGGGAACTGACTGCAAAATTATCTAATTTGCATACAGTTTTTGAATATTGCATATTTGCGCCTAATGCTAGCACTGTGGTCAGGTGGGTGCAGACGTGTCACATGTCATCTGTCAATGTCATAGTGCTGCACAGGTGTGCACACTATGATGTTGTTCTATGGCATTGTCTATGTGCAGCATGGTGCTGCACATTTGTACCTTGCACCTGGGAATCACACTGCCATCTGAATGCTGACAGCCATCCCCCTCCCAGAAACATGCACAGCACTACACAAATTGACATTAACACTGCACAAACACCAAACATACAGTGCTAATGCCCAGCCTACTGAGTAGAGCCCAGGCAGTCCTGAGAGCATCTGGAGGAGTATGAAGGAGCTACCAGGCAACAAAAGCAATATGTCTGATAGACAAATGAGGGTTCCGGAGGCACACGAGATGGACACCAGGTGGTCATCTGTGGTGCTGGCTAGCCTGGTCAACCTTGTGTTTGACCATGAGTAGCTGCTGCTTGGTGGTAGGGAGGCAACAGACAGGCCCAGATGTAAGGTCTGGGTATCTGTGGGGTGGCATCTGGCCTGTAGGATGGGCATTGCACATATGGGTGACCAGTGTCACCACAGATACAGTGGCCTGTACCAGAGGAAGCCACGATGCCTGCAACAGCTGAGGGTAATGGTGGATAATGGCACTGTGCCATGCCCAGGTGAGTATAGCCAGTTGTATGTATGGTTGCTGTGGTATGTGGTGCACAATACTGTTTCAGTGCTCAAAGACTGCTTTGTTACTTTCTCAGAGACTCCATGGCAATGTACCTGTGTTCACCTGTTGAGTACACTGTTTCCTATGGAAAGCTATTTGTTGTATTGTCATATATATCCAATACAAGCTTATAGGACCACTGTTTCTGTAGATGCCCCCTTTGGCCTGTACAATACAGGATTTGCTGTTGAGCTATGAGTCATGCTGTCTGTCATAACACTAATGGTGTGTGATACCACATTGATATGCGATCACTGTATGTTCCTAAACGATGTGTCTTGTACGAATATGTCATGTGACTTGGGGGATACTGACAGCCAGGATGTTAGATGTACCAGACAGCATGTTGTCCCAACCAATGTCAGTTCTGTATACACTGTCTATGGTATGAAGCATGGGTGCAGGTATACATGTGCCATGTAATGTATGGTTTACAATTGTACTGGACTGAGTGTGCTAATCTAGGAACTTCTATTGCAGCTGGTCACACCTACGGTATGATATCCACCCCTACTGTTGTAAAAGTATGATTCTTGTGCCCTTGTACATGACCGTAGGCTACATTCATTATACTAAGTAGTATGAGGTGTACATGGCATGTAGCTGACATGTATGGGAATGTTGGACAACGGTGGCAAGGAAAATGGAAACTGGACACCACACAGGCCTTGGGTACGAATTGCTAGTTCCTAGCTACAACACTGGCATTTAGTGTGAAGGTTGTGCCCATTCCATTGTCTCACCTGCCAGTGTGTGGTAGCATAGCTGTGCATATCAGTACAACCTGTCCGTGCATGGTCCTATCTCTCCCTGCCATGCACATGTGGCTGCAGTGGCACAGTTCTAGTATTTAGGAGTGTGTACTGTTTAGGGTGTGTGGTCATGTGCCATGTGTTCTGCTGCAGACTATTGATCACATGTCACCTTTGTTCCCCTCTACAGAGGTATGTCTCTCTGATGGTGGCACGAACACAGTGACCTAACTCACTGTTGACAAAATCGACAGTTCGCTGACAGGTCGCTGTGCTGGTGTGCCTGAGACAGGGGCACACTGTCTCCCAGTCCTACACCTCCTCCCCAAATCAACTCTGACTCAGAGTTGATAATCATTAGTATGGCAGGTATGGGGGCAGAGCCCCCCATATAGGAGGTTCAGGGGACAACCTCCCAAAAAAAAAATGGACCAGGAGACAATCGGGATGTATGTCAACCACAACTTGCAGTTGACATAAATCCCATTGCTGTGATGCTGGTCAAAGAAAGTGTTGTCGAACTGGCATTGTAGAACCCTCTACAGATAACGGGACCCAGCCAGGGCAACCCTGGGCCAGACAGGAGAAGTGAGACCAGCAGGAAGACAGATGGTGGGAGATTGTGCCCAGACATGAAGGGGTATGGCAAGAGTCAAGGGAGGCCTGGCAGTGTTCAGTCAAGTGTCCGTGTAAGTACTCTATTGTGTGTTTCGCAGCCTAGATTGCATGTCTGCACCACGCCACATGCTTCTGCTGTTGGAGGGAGATGTCCATGTGTTTGCCTTGGCAGATTGCACCCATGCCTGTGGGGCAGTACCTAGGCGGTTGTGGTTCTGGCATCTCACCTAGCCCTTGGGGCATAGTCCTACCACTGACACTGTGGTGTGTCAGGGTCTGTGCCATCCACTGGTCTGATTGTCATTGCAACAGGCATACTGTTCTGTGTGTGTACTGTGCCTTGGTATGCATTACACCATGCAGTCGTATGTCCCCTGTGCCACAACATTGTTACACCAGTGCATTAACAGTAATGCTCACTGGCCCAAGTGGTACGCCTGCCATTATTAGTCAGGTCTGTTGTTCCACATGGTCAATCCTAGGTATGAGTACTTATCTAGTGGTGGGAGGCACTAGCCACTGTTGTGCCATTACATTGCTGTGACATGCTGTGTGCAGCATACAGTACCATTGCAGCATTGATGCCATCTCTAGTGCCCATATGCATTTGGTGCCACACCATTGCATATCACCATAGCAAGCCATATGTGGCATGGTGTCAAAGACAGGGATAGTCATTAATGGGCCTTAAACAGAAATACAGAAAAATAGAATTTTTTGGTAGAAAAAGACTACTTGGCCCACCCAGTATGTCTGGATGGTTCCTGACTAGTCTGTCTCCACAGACCCTAGATTGTCTTTGGTGACCCTCCCGCCTCCCTGTCAATTTCCTAATATTCCTCTATGTTTATCCCATGCACAATAAAAGTCCCCCTACTGTTTTTGCTTTCACCATGTTCTCTGGCCTAGCAGTCTATTCCAGGCATTCACCACTCTTTCAAGTAGTACTTTCTCACATCCCTCCAAAACTCCTCTCCCCTCCACCATTCCATCACGTACCCTCTAGTTCTGGTGCGTTTCCTCATTTGAAACAGACTCCCTTACTGTACCTTGTTTAGGCACATGTAGGTATCTATCATCTCCCCTCTCGCTCTCATGTCTTCCAGGGTGTACGTGTTGACATCCTTCAGTCTCTACTCATAAGGTGTTTGGTGCACCCCCAACAACATTTTTGTTGCCCTTGTCTATACCGCCTCCACCCTATGTTCTTCCTGAGGTGTGGCCTCCAGAACAAGATGCAGTACTCCAGATGGGGTCTCACCAGCACAAAATACAGTGCCAACACCTGCCTCCTGCTGGAGATACCTCTCCCTATGCATCCCAGCATCCCACTGGCCCTACATACTGCTTTGTCACAGCTTTTCCACACTGCCCAGAATGTACCTTACCATGTGCCATTTTTCGGGCAGACTAGATGGGCCAGCCAGTTCTTTTCTGCCTGCTGGATTCTATGATTCTATGATGTATTTGTCTGACATTCTGATGCATAGTTGGTAGTGTCTACCCAACACAGTGATGTCCATAGTGTGATCATTCCATGGTACTGGGGGAGTACCATGCATACATTACAACACAGCTGGGTCATCACAGAACTAATGTCCTGCACAACCTCTGTATGGGGGGACCCCTATAATTAGAGTGAGAACAGCATAGGCTGGGACGGAGGTGCCTACAGGCGACTCTGCATCTCTCACCGGTGTTATGATGATTTTGATACAGTGTGTCAGGTGCTCACTCACCTACCACACTGCTGCATTTGTGTGTTACCCTGCATGACAGTCACAGTGATACACAGCTGTGCTGTGTGTATCACTGGTATGTGTGCCTGGGGCCCATCCCTGCTGCTGACTAGAGTGGCCTATGTATGTCTGTTGTCCTGAACACCTTTGTGAGCCTGTGTGCTGGCTGCATAGTGTGCATGGTTCTGGGTGTGTGGGAGCAACTCATAGCCACCCGGGCTGTTAACACTGCCTATTATCTATCTATCTATCTATCTATCTATCTATCTATCTATCTATCTATCTATCTATCTATCTATCTATCTATCTGTCTGTCTGTCTGTCTGTCTGTCTATCTATCTATCTATCTATCTATCTATCTATCTATCTATCTATCTATCTATCTATCTGTCTGTCTAAACTATTTCAAAAGTTTAAGCAGGAAAGACATACTGAGGTGCTAACAGCTAATTTCCAAATGCGTCAGGAGGATCAGGGGAAGTGGAAAATCATATGCTGCAAATACAGTATATCAAGGAGCCTAATCCAAAAATTGAAGACAAATCCGTATAACAACAATGTGTAGTAGGAGAAAAGTGAGATAATTTAAGTGATGAAGGTACTTTTACAGAGCAATGAACAGATAATGAAGGAAACCGACTGCCAGGGAAAAGCTAGTGTGTATAAGGGAGGGGGGGGGGTTCATGGACAGTTGCATGAGGGGGAAGAATAGTCATGAAGGAGAGACTTTAAGGAGAAAGCAGAAGAGGCAGATCAAATTGAAAAGGAAAGGGAGGACCAGAGTTTATTGCACTCTGGCTTGGTGCTGCTATGGCCTGTGTTGTGTTTTCATAGTCAGCATGCCTGCCAGTGTCAAGCTTCCCTTGCCTGGCTCTGTCCAGCTCTGTTCAGCATGGCACACTCATTGTATGTGCAGTCCTCTACTGTTCTGGTACACAGTGTTGTCTCTGGTATGCCATGCACATTCAGTTGCGAGCTTCTAACTCAGTTCCCCTGCGTGTGGCATGTTGGCTCTTGTGTTGTCTGGTTGCATATCTGTTATAATAATAATAATAAAATTTATTTAATTAAGTGCCTTTCAAATTTTCAAGGCGCTATACAAACAGCATAAAACACCAAGCATCAAAAACACAATAAAACAGTACAACAATTATAACAGATAAAAAGCCGATTACAATGTAGCAGGTGAAGCCTTATCCCATAAAAAGGACTTTAAGGCTTTTTTAAAACTATCCACTGTTGTACTTTCTCGGAGCGGATGGGGTAGAGAATTTCAGAGGGATGGAGCCACGAAACCAAAGGCACAGGCTCCAGAAGACTTCAAATTAACCCTCGGAATCTCCAGCAACCCCTCGTCAGCCGAGCGAAGCTGTCTCAAAGGGGTGTAAGGTAACAGAAGCTCTTTCAAGTAGTCAGGACCATACACATGTAGGACTTTGTAGGTCAAAAGACCCACTTTAAAGGTGATCTGCCACTGTATTGGCAGCCAGTGCAGAAAGCGCAACACTGGGGTAATATGAGATCGTCTTGAAACCCCAGTCAACAAACGTGCTGCTGCATTCTGCACTAGGTGCAAGTGGCGGATATCAACCCCAGCAAGCCCTAGGTACAGGGAGTTACAGCAATCCAAGTGAGATGTCACAAAGGCGTGGACCAAAACCGGCAAATCACCAGGAGGAACCAGGTGCCTAATCCTAGTGATGTTTCTAAGATGGAAAAATGCAGTCCTGACAACAGTAGACACCTGATAACGGAGGGTCAAATCAGTGTCAAGCTCTACACCCAGGTTACGCACCCGTTCAGAAATGGGGATCTGGTCCCCCCCCCAGAATTATTCCGGAGGGGGACCCCACCCCCAAACCCCCAACCCTGTGGCAGGGGTCCACTACCATAACCTCAGTCTTTCCCGGATTCAACTTTAAACTGCTGGTATTTATCCAGTCTTGGATATCTATGAGGCAATTATTCAGCACCGAGACAGCACTAACCTGGTCAGGTGCAAAAGACAGGTAGAGCTAGGTATCATCAGCGTAGCAGTGAAACCTCAGCTCATACCGTCTTACAATGTCTCCGAAGGGTAGCATGTATACTGCGAATAACATGGGGAAAGCACCAAACCCTATGGTACCCCGCAGGGCAGGGAGAAAGCCCCGGAAGAATATAATCCCGAGACCACTCTCTGCATTCTCCCCTCGAGGTAAGATGAAAACCGTCTGAGGACCATACCTGAAAGTCCACAAATGGACCTCAGACGTTCGAACAAAACCCCATGATCCACAGTATCAAAAGCTGATGACAGATCAAGGAGAACCAGAATAGAACGGTGTCTCTGATCTCTCGCCATCAGGAGATCATTGAGCACCCGAACCAGAGCAGTCTTGGTGCTATGCCTTTTACGAAAACCAGACTGGAGAGGTTCGTATAAACTATGGATGGTCAAATGGTTATCCAATTGGGCCGCCACGACTTTTTCAATAACCTTCCCCACAAAAGGAAGGTTAGAGATCGAAGGGTAGTTAGCTAGGTCATCGGGTCAAAGCTTTCTTCAGAAGGGAGTCACCACCCCTTCCTTCAGAGAGCTAGGGAAAACTCCCGTCTCTAAAGAACACCGGATAATCCGAGCAAGGACCGGGCCGATAGACTCACTACATCCCATAATCAGAGAAGTAGGACCCGGATCCAAACTACAGCATGTTGGGCACATCTCACGGACAATCCTTGTAGTGTCTACGAAATCCAGCAGATTAAAGGAACTCCAGGAAATTCCAGGCTCTGTGACAAAACACTGATCCACTGCATCAACCTTAGAGTGGGGTCGAGGACACTGTCTCCGAATGTCTTCCACCTTATTCACAAAGAATCGAGCGATCTCCTCACAGCCATTCTGTGTAAAAACTCGACGGATCTGCTGACAGACTGGGTTGCACAGTCTGTCGACAGTTCTGAAGAGCTGAGCCGGTCGATTCTGAGCAACAGAAATTTCCCTGGACAGGAATTCTGCCTTGTTACGGGAAATTTCTGTTTGATAGAGCTTATAATGCTCTAGCAAAATGAGATGGTCGGCCTCAGAGGCAGTCTTCCTCCAACGGCACTCCAACCTACGCCCCAACCTCCGCAGCCCTCTCAGTGACTCATCAAACCAAGGAGCAAAGGGACGGCGCGGGAGGGGGTGAACACGGGTTGGTGCAATCTGATCAAGAGCAGCCGAGATGGTCTCATTATAGGCCACCACTAGCTGCTCAGGATCAGAGCACAAATCGTCAAACAACAAGAAGTCAATAACCCCCATCAGGTCTTCAGGGACAACGTCCCGCAATGGGTGGTACTTGACCAACTCCACAGGGGCCGACCTACCCAGGGGGGCCTCAAAATTGAACCCAACTGAGTAATGATCAGACCAACCGACTGGTTCCACCACCAAATCGGATGCCTCAATCCCCAAGAGAAAAACCAGATCAAGAGAGTGACCACCTTTATGGGTGGCTGTGGAAACAACCTGTGTGAAGCCCAGCGATGTCATCACCTGGAGGAAATGTTGACCAAAAAGCGAAGATTCGTCATCGACCCACGCATCGAAATCACCCAGCACCATCAATCTGGACGATTCCAAGGCCATGTCGGTGGCAAAATCTGCTATTTCCTGCAGGAAAAGCTTCTCATCACCTGGTGGACGGTAAATGAGAGCAATCCTGCAGCCCACACCAACTACCACAGTACACTCAAATGATCTTGCCTCCTCAACTGGAACACCAGTTAGGCCCAATCTGGTCTTAAAACAGATCCCACCCCACGATCCAATCTCGGGCGATGTGTAACCGAGAACCTGGTAGGAACAGCGGCCTCTAAAAACGGGGCTGCATTCCCGTCCAACCAGGTCTCGATAATGCATGCCAGATCTGCCCCTGTGACAAAGTCTGCAATAAGACCTGTCTTATTGCAGACAGATCTGGCATTGCACAACAACGCCCGGGTTGGACAAGGTTGACGAGTTGTCCCAACCACTTGCCCTCCAGAACTGGAGGTGCCCTTGGGTATGGGAACCAGAACGGGACTACCATGCTCCAGAAGCCATTTCGCCCCAGGGCGTCTTCGAGACTTAACCACCCCTATGGGAAGCACCGCTCCCTCTACTGTCCCACCCCCCACCCCCTCAATCTCCTCACGCACAATCCCTAATGCTCGACACTGATGGTAGACATGGGCTGGCAAGGGGGACAAAAAAAAGGGGCGGAGGGCATGGAGGGCGGAGGCCGAGTAACGAACAACAGGTGGAACTGGCCAACACATCAGACTGCTCAAAAATTAAAACCACAAATAAAATAAATAAACAACACCACCACCCACCACAAGAAAGAATAAAATAAACCAATAATCTAATACAACAACTAGTGAACTCAATTAAACTATTTCATATCCACAGGCCCTCTCACGGCCAGGGGACAATAATATAATAACACAAAACTAAGACTAATGACAAAAATAAAAATAGTAATTAAGTAAAATACAAAGAGGGAATAATTTAAAGACCACCCTCCAGGACACTCTCACTGAACCAGGGAGAGTGGACTATAAGCTGGAAACAAGCACTCTCACTGCTAAATTATCCCTCTAAGCAAATAAAGTTCGAAATACAAAAAACTATGTTCATCAACCGCCTAAGCTGGACAGAAAATAAAACCCCCAGCAGGCCGCAGGAACCGACCAGTCCAAAAGGATCGGTGACCCTCTACTTCTACCCCGGGGGCGGGCAGCCCCCCGGCCAGCCGCCCCAGGAGTATAGAGGAGGGAAAATGAAGGACCGGCCTTCCAGCCAACCCCACTCCCCCCCACTGAATGGGACACCAGCCCAGGACCACCGGACCAATGCAAGCCAACTAATAAATAAAATCAATTTCTCAAAAATATTTATATAAACAATTGATGTTTCCACAGTCACATATCTTGCGGAAACTTCTCCAAGTCACTAAGGAATCCAATGATACCGGTCCCAAGTCCTTAATATATCCAGTAAGCCAGAAATTCCAAATGGGATTCAGGGTTCAAGAACTCCAAATTTCCAAGGGGAGCCACACATCAAGCCGCAGGTTCCACCAAATTATTTAAGCGGCAACTACCGGGCTGTGATGGTGACCCAACACCACGACTCCAGGCTAAATCAGCCCCCCAACCGACTCCACCAGGAGTCTAGGGGAATAGAATCAAAAGGCCAGCCCTCCAACAGGCCCCGATGCCAACCCCTGTTATGCACATTCTGACACTCTTGTGCCCCTAATCCTGTGGACACATCTAGCTGTGTTCAGTGTATTTCTTTCCATTGGTGCCCAGAGGGATTTCGGAAGCCAAAGAGATCACAGGGATGCCATGATGAACGAGGAATAGGCTGACCTGCTGCACAGGTAGAGCCACCTGCTGTGAATCCTGATCAAGGAGGGTGTTGCAGAACATACAGGCCTTTCAGAAACTGATCAGAGCAGTCCAGCAGTAGCTGCTACCACCACTACTACCACTGCCACTACCATGTGCTGCAGCTTCTTGAGTAAGGACTTGATTGTGACTGGTGTTTGCCCCATTTGTTTATGTTCTCCCTACTTTTTACAGGCAGTTAGAAACACAGAAATATAGAATTTTTTGACAGAAAAGGACAGGGTAGGCCTATTTAGTCTGCCCTATTTTTCCCTGCTTGTTACTACACCCGTGACCTTATTTGATTGCCTGTGTCCCTCCTGCCTCCCTTCCCTCTGTTTATCATGCCTATGTGCCTATTCCCCCATATGCTTGAAGATCCCCACATGTTCATCCCCACCACCACTTCTTGCAGGCTGTTCCAGGCATCCACTACCCTTTCTTTGAAAAAGTATTTCTGAGCCGGACCAATGGCACAGAGAGTAGAGGTGCTGGATGCCACACCTCATGCCACGCCGGCGACCCGGGTTTGGGAACGAGCCAGGGTCATCGAAGGTCAGTGGGGGGGGGCGAGAGGATGTGAGTCAAGGTGCCGGCTGGCAGCTCTCTGCCTCAGGAGGGAGTTTCTCTACTCTCTCGGAGCTTGGCCACCCCCTGGTGGAGGTCAGAAGGATGGTGCCACTCCTAGAAGTGCTTGCGCTAGGCCAAAAGGGGCAGGCAGAAGACACCTGGCACTGGAGCTGCGGTGCGCATGTGCGCCTCCACACGCATACGCCACTGCTTCCGGGGATCTCGGAAACGGATCACTCAGGAAGAAAATGGAGGAAATACAGGATTCACCTGTGGATGAAGCCTCCAGGCTGGGCTCTGGAGATCTGCTGGGGCACTCAAGGCGCTATAAGACCCCAAAAGACTCCGAGCTCCGGTAGAGTGGCAGACAATTGCGGTAGCCCGCTGTCGGAGGATACAAATAGTTAAAAAAAATGAAAAAGTATTTCCTCACATTCTTCTTAAATTCCTCCCCTATCTATCTTCATTGCATGCCCCATGTTCTGGTGCTCTTCCTTCTCTGAAAGAGACTTCCCACCTGCAACTTGTTCACCTCCATAAACTACTTAATGGTTTCGATCATATCCCCTCTCACTTTCTTTTCCTCTAGGGAGTACATGTTGAGCTCCCACAGCCTCTCCTCAAATGGCTTCCTGTCAGTCCGCACACCATTTAGGTAGCCCTCATATGAGCTACTTCCACCCTGCCCATGTCTTTGCCGAGGTGCAGCCTTCAGAACTGGGCACAGTATTCTAGGTGGGGTCTCACTAATGAGCAATACAGTGGCAACACCACCTTCTTTCTCCTGCTAGAAAACCCCTCCCTATGGACCCCAGCATTCCACTAGCCTTGCCTACTGTCTTGTCGCACTGCTCTCCCACCATGAGGTCATCAGATATGATTACCCCAAGGTCCCTTCCTTGCTTGGTGTCTGTCAGTTACCCAGCTTGCTTTGCCCCCCCTTTTTATTGGTGGTTGACCCATTTGTTCTGATTCCCATCTATCTGTTGTAGTTATCCCTTATTTATAAGGGCAGTTGCCCCCTTTGTTTTCTCCCTCCCTTGTTACAGGCAGTTGCTCCTACTTCTTTGTCCCCACCACCTGTTATGGGCAGTTGCCCTTTTTCTTTTGTTTCCCTCACCTTGTTACAGGTGGTTGCCCATTTTCCTTTATCCCCCCCCCCACACACACACTTGTTATGGGTGGTTGCCTTTTTTTGTTGTTGTTGGTATTGTTGCTTTTGTTTTTGAGCCATTGCCCATTCGGTTCATTAAATTTTTTTTGATATCCATGCTGCTGTATTGTGTATCATTTTTTGGTGATTGCTTATCCCATCTCCACACCCATACCCTCCCTTGTGCTGTTCTCTGTGCTACTTGCACTGTGGCTGTGTGCAGCACTACATTCAGTGCTCCGCTTGTACCCAGCTCTGTGCTGTTGTACTGCACTATGCTGTTACACTGTGCATATGCACTGCAGTCCAATATTCAGAGGGTTTAGTGTGAGCGCACTACTTCTGAATATCTCTGTTGGCATGAGCAGCCACTATTGCAGGCCTAGTGCTAGCATGTCTGGCTGAATATGAAGGCCTTGATGATTTCAATGCTCAAAGGCATGTCCAGTGTGCCTCTCTCCTAAGGAAGAGATTCACAGAACTAAGACTGAAGGTCGGCCTTGGGACAGGACCTGTGAGTGGATATTATAGTTAATACATGGGGCAGGGCTGCATATCATATGGTCTCCTGTGCTAATGCAAACAGATTGCACCAGATCCAGTAAAACATAATGTATAGAATGTACTTTCCCCTGCAAAACTGCACAGACTGAAGCTGGATGTGAGTGATATTTGCCCTAAATGTCAAAGTGTAACCGGTACATTTGGGCGCATGATACTGTCTTGTGCCAAAATTCTTTAATTCGTATGCACAATCCACAACATTATGGGGGAGATCTTAAAGTCCAAACTACCATACAATCCCCTGAAGTGACTGCAGGGAGCTGATGCACAAAACAGAGGGAGGATTGGTGACCTTCTGTGTCAGCATTAGTAAATGCAAAGAAAACTCTTGGGTCAGTGCACGGGATACACCCAATCATCAACCATAGCTCATTGGTTGACTAATTTGACAGACTGCATGAAGCTAGAGAAAGCATAAATGAGGGCAAATTGACAGGGAGAAAGGTTCAATGCTATATGACAACCTATGGTGCAAGCACTAGTGGCTGGTACCATCTCACTGTAAGAGAACCTTGGGACCCCTCTTCGGCTCAAGCCAATCAGGGATACTTAAGACAGTAGGTTGAACCGCTGACCGTTGAAGGAGCATTTATATTGGTAATCCACAGTCAAGTGGCTTATCAATAGCAAAGAAGGATCACATATATCTTTTTGACCTCTGTACATATCAAGCTGGATAGCAACATGTGGTCCCAGTAATGTTAAAGCATGTACAGATACTCTTTGTTGAAATGTGTTTACTGCCTGAAACTACCACGAAACTTCAAAATAAAGTTTACAAAAAAAAAAAAAAGAAAGATTCCTTCCTGAATTATCCCAACTGAAAATTCCAATCCCTGTAGCAGGAAAGTGATGACAATCACCCAGATTCAAAATATGCTTGGTCAAAGCATTATCTGAATACCCTTTCTCAATAGCCCATACATGTTCCGCTACCCTCACCTTTAGCTGTTGTATAGTTTTTCTGTATAAAAGATATTGCAGATACATGTACAGTAGCTAGATATAGAATTGCTGTAGCATTAGCATACAGTCAATAGATCTCTTGATTTCAAAACACTCTCCTTGAGAAGATGTGTAAAATGGCACCCACATTCAATCACCTCACATTGGGGTCTGTGCACTATTACGAGCCAGGTACGCATGAGAGGCACATACCGAACCCACACAGCTCCACAGCCATGAACAGGCATGTGGTGGCCAGTATTCACAGTCATTGGATGCCTGTCTGTGTTCCCCCTCCCCTACAGCACAGGATCGCGAGGGCAGATTGGTGCAGATCAGAGAACACAGGTGGGCATCCAATCAGATATCAAACTGGTTCTGCAATAGATCCGCTGCTCTGCACAGAGCAGGGGATTGTGGGACAACATGGGTCCCAAATTTGTAAACTGTTAGTCAAGTGCCTGAATGACTATCCCCAGCCCTCACTGCTTGACCAGAGGGCTGGGGCAGCATGGTGAGGAGGCTACAAGTTCCTGTGGCTGGCTGTGGTATGCTGTGGGGGGCATGCAACAGTTACAGCAGGGTCCCTTCTGCTATATATTGTGCCCCCTTACCAGGCACTCCATGCCTTTGTGAATGGTGCAGAATGTGGGTATGCCACCTGACTATCCAGTGGACCATCTGCATGCACAGCCGTGCAACTGGCTGGGGGATGCAGTATGGAATGGATGCACATCTCTTCTTTGCATGCACACAGGGATTTGCAGGAACCCAGGGGCACATAAATGTTACTCAGAATGTCCTATGCAGCATGGATCTGCAGCACGTATGCAATCTGCTTCATAGTGCATAGAGCCCAATATTTGCAATTCCCAAAATGATGACTACTTAGGATGAGAGGAAACCAAGTTGATTTGCGTTGGCACCTGACGTTGACTGTGTACCACATAGTCACCAGTATTGGTGCCCTTTCTAAATAACATTCCAGACTTCCTTACTGTATAGTCCCTTAATAGAATATCTGTACCAAAAACATACCTGGACTGTCAATTATTGTCTTTTCTTGCTGCGATTGCACTGAGGCACAAGTACTGCTATTCACTAGTGAGCTGACACTTATATACTGTGATACTAGAATGGAAATCAAAACATCTGGAGCCAGATATTCAAAAGTGTGCACAAGTGCAATGTTTATGCTGTGCCTGCCCTGGTTCCTTAGCCTGCCATATTCAGGGGCATTGCACTGGTGCTAAACCCTCTGAATATAGGGCAGACTGTGTGCCATGCAAGTGACAGGCTATTGCATGCAGTACAGATATCAAGCAAGTGCATTACTCACTGCAGCAGTGCAGCTCTGAATATAGCACTAAGGATAGTGTGGATCATAAAAGGGCAAGCCATAGTGCAGTCCTGACCAGAGCATTGGATATGGAGCTGAACACTGGGGGTGGTTGTGGGGGTGTGAGGAAGGCACCAATGACAGAAACATAACACAGCCAATTTGGTATCAAAAATAAACTTTAATACAACAAAATGGCAACAGGCTGTAGAAACTGACAAAAAAAAACAATAAATAGATTGGGGAAGTGAGAAAAAACAACTGGAGCAACTGTCCACAAATGGGGGGGGGGGACAAAATTCATGGGGACAACTGAAACTCCTCTGATACAGTCCCATCCTCAAGGGGCCCCTGCTGCTGCCAGTGGTGGTGGTGGTGGCTGTTGCTGCCACCAGACAGGGCCCAGGTCCTGCATGGCCTCTGTGGTTTCCACCTCCCAGCGGAAAAGAAGCCACTGCAGGCAGATGATCCCTCCCTTCCCAGTCCTTGAGATGGCCTTGATGGTCAACACTCCTTGAGGCATCTATGGACAGAAAGACAATGAACTCAGCCAGCTGTGTACACAGGATGGTAAAAGCAGGTGTTGCCTACTGGATGCAACCAAGGTATAACCAGCTGACACATGCACCACCATGCCACACATGGATGACGGGCGACTAAAATCCACAATGGTCCAATCGTGACATACCAGTGACAGCAATGTAATGGTTGTGCCATGCTGCACCAGATAATTCCTGGCTATGGAATAGACACACACCATCCACAGGAATGCCAGAGGTATGCATGCAGCACATGCAACAGCGATGCCAACCCAGAGTCTGACAGGCGGTGTCATGTCTGGAGTGGCAAGGAGGTGTACCCATGCACCCTGTGGCCACTGGCCAAGCATCCTGCACACTGGAAAACCCTGGTGTGTAGAACATAGATATCCAGGTGCCTCCTTGGGTCACAGCCAGGGTGGGGATCAGGCACACATACTTGATGGACACAACACAACTGTGCATGACTGGAACCATCAGGCAGCACTATGTGCAGCAAGCACAGTAACACGTGACTGCAGTGGTGGTGTATGTGGGAGGGCACGTGGCACACTATGCCCCAGTCACCACAATAGTCATGTATGATGCAGAGTATTCTAGAGGCAGCTATTGTAGAGAAGGTTCAGAGGAGGCCAACAAAGATGGTACAGGGATTGTATCACAAGTCCTATGAGGACGGGCTGAAGGACTTGTATATGTACTCCATGGAGGAGAGGAGGGAGAGAGGGGATATGATAGAGACATACAGGTACCATACAGGGAGGAACAGGGTGCAGGAATGCACTATTTTCCAGCAAAAAAGATGTTCCAGGACTAGAGGGCATGGGATGAAGTTGGAGGGAGGGCAATACAGAGGAAATGTGAGGAAGAATTTCTTCACAGAAAGGGTGGTGAACAAGTGGAACTCCCTGCCAGAGGAGGAGGAGATGGGGGCAGAAAAAATCACAGAATTTAAGAATGCATGGGATAGACATAAGGGAATTCTGGGGGTCAGGGTTAAGGAGCAACAGATTTCTAGAATAATGTAAAGGGAACTTACAGGCTCAAATGGGCAGACTGTGTGGGCCATAGGCCCTTATCTGCCGACACTGTCTATGTATCTATGTACCTATGTACCATCCCAGTGGACGCAGGTGCAACCCTACATAGAGTGTGGCCAGAGTCAGAGTAGGCTACCAATATACCTGGAAATGTCTAGGTGGGCTCCCTCTGCTGGGTACATGGCCACCTTCTAAACCCTGACAGTCTCTGTATGTGTCATCTCTCTCTTCTACTTAAATGGGGTATATGGGCCACTGTAGGTAAATGTAAGATTCAAACAAAGAAATACTGTATCACATGGACATGGAATACTGACATTGGTGTGTCACCCTGGGCTCACTCCTATTGATTTCCCAGCTGGAACCCTGTAGTCACTGTCCAGGTGGGTCCCCTTTACCCCAGTCTAACCTTGAGTGTGTCCCCAATACAGGGCTTGCAGTGGTCACTGGCATTGCACAGCCCCATCATGTCTGACTGTATGGCTAGCCAAATCCATGTACAGTGGAGTCATCATATCCTAGTCAGCACTATACCAGTTAGTTACCACTGCATCTGCATAACAATGTGACTCATATTTGGTTCCCTTCATGCCCCGACCCACCAATGGTCCGACTGTCCACCGACCTCATACCACAACTGCGGGCACTGCTTGAGCCACTGAGGCATGCCACACAATACATATGGCCAGGATATAGCACCAGCACAGGGAATTACCACGGTGGCTGTCCGATGCACATGGCTAGGCTAGGTAGTGTCCCACAACCACAGTGGCCAATGCCAACCTCCTGCTGACAGCCATGCATTCACAGTCCCAAACACATGGCAGTATAGACCTAATCAATTGGGGTGGGCACAGCTGGAGCTGTGTGTACCACCTAAACCCTCTGCCTGGTGGTACAGAGTGCTCTGACTACCATGTGGTGGAGGGCTTTCATGGCATGGTAGACAGACAAAGGGTGTCATGCCAGTAGTAAGTATGTGCACTACGGTAGACTGCACAGACCATGACACATGACAGCAGCACTGGTGGGCCAACACCCTATGTGCAGGTAGAGTGCCCCCCACACCTGAGGTTATGCCCCACAGGCATGAATCTTGCATGGCATCCAACACAGAGGCATCTGTCACCAGCCACAGAGACATGTAGGATAGTGTAGATTGGTGGTGGACGGGTCTGCACAGTGGTGGGCCAGGGATGTACGGGGTGAATACCCCCCATCTGGGGTCAGCAACAGCCATAGAACCACACCAGGCAGTTGTACAATGTTGGTGTATCACCCCACACCCACCGACAGTGTCACCCTGTGTTTTGTATACCCCAAAGACAGGCACATCATTTGCACTGGTAATGTCTGCCTACTGTGCCATGACCTAGCAAGACAGGATCCCAGCCCAGCCACAAAATCAGGGGCATCCCTGTCCCCAGTACTGTTGACACCCATCATGTCATGCAAACAGTGCTATATAGGTAACCATCTGGACAGCATGCATTGTGGTGTCAAGTCACACTCCACCTCAGTCATATATAGCCATGAGCACAACAGCAGATAGGTCCAGTCCTTAACACCTATGAAAGTGGTAAGGCCTGGCCACAGCAGTGCCACCTGTCCTGACACCTACATGTGTATACATGCAACCATGGGTGTGTCACACACTGAAGGGTACTTATTGTACCTGGATGGTCCTCTTGTGTGGAGCTGCCATTGGCCTCATGACAGCCCAGTGACCCTGTGCAGTCCTTCTTCCAGTGCAGCTGCTCGTGCTGGTGTTGGCTCCTGTCCACAGACAGTTGGCTGCTGAGATCTGTAGAACAGGAAGAGGGAGGTGTGATCAGTATCCTTCAGTGGTACGACGTGCACAGATCTGTACATTATACATGCCCATATGCCTGTACCATGCACCAGTCAACACATATACATGATACAGATGGACTGGCAGAGCAGAGCTACAAGGAACCCATAGCACCACTTGTGGCACCACACACGTGTGCCCTAGCATAAGAGCAGAAGGTATGGTACCTCCTTCTGTCTTAGGTAGGGCCTACCACAGAGTAAACCAGCCGTACAGTGGCCGCATCCAGCCATACCCCCTGGTCCCTGTACCACATGCTATACATGTCAGCTCCAGACCCTGTTCAGGCCCAGTATTCATGGTTATACATGGTGCACCAAGTAACACATGACAAGGGCAAGCACAGCATACCAGTGCAATGGCTAGGCAGCCAGGAAACAGTAGGTATGGGCCTGCACAGTGGCCAGTACATGTGCAGACACCAGTGCAGTACTGTAGCACCTCATGCTGTGCCTGACAGATGCATACCTGTGGCCATGCAATGTAGTATAGACAGTGCATACAACACTGACAGTGGCCACATCCATGTTCTGCTGGAGATGCTTCCCAGGACAGCTACACATAGGACACATGTAACACGCTCCCTGGTCATAAGTGACAAGGGGCACTGACACGTCTAGGTCATCGTACATGCTACATAGTCCCTGCTCACCATGCCATGCCATTATACATGATCCTGTTATGCCCCTGACACTGTCACTATGTCACTGTGGTGGCTCACAGCTGTGAAGCCTAGGCAGGTGAATGCCTAAGGCCACAATGGTGGGTCCAGCCATGAACAGGGCAGATAGACATCCAGTGGGACAGGGGCCCAGACAGGTGCATACATCCTGGTAGACCTTGTGGTGGGGCATGTCCCATAGCACACAGAGGAACATGGAGGGCACACAGGTGATATTCAGTGAAGCCCACCAGGATGAATCGCAGCACTGCAGAATTCTGCAGTAGAGTTACTGCATCAAACAATGCAATTTAAATGGGAGTTAATCCCTTGTGTCATGCAGTAAACCTATCATACTGCACTTCATCCTGGTGAGCTTCACTGTACACAGTGCCTCGGGGGTGTAGAACTATCATAGATTACCATTCCACAGGCCTGCACAACAGGCCAGTGCAAATACCATACACACAGCCATCTGTACTCACCTGGCCTGGACGAGGTGATACCATCTATCGTGGACCAGAGTTCCTGCAGGCTACACACCTCTGTCCTATGCTATGTCACATTGCGCAGTGCAACATGCATGTCAAGGGGTGGGGGCTGGCCAGGGGCATGCAGAAGACATGGTGGGGCATGTGTGCAGTATGCACATGTTTCATGCTGGCAGTGCTGCAGAACATGCTTGTGCACTGGTGTGCCTGCCCATGCAGCACAATACAATGATGTCAGAAGCAGTACATGACATCATGCCTGCGTCATGGCCCTAAGATGCACAACCACAGGCATGGTGCAATGGTGGTATGCTGGAGCAAACTGAGACTGCATGCAGGGCAAAACTGCAGTATTCAACCAGGGTATGCATTTTGTACTGTTTGGTAACCGGGTAAGGTTCTCTAGGCACAAGTGCCTGTTTTCAGGGGTGACCTGGGAGCACTGGGTGGTTAAGTGAGTTGCTCACAGTCACACAGTATGCAAGTGGAAGTTGTGAGGATCAAACCCAGGTCTGGTCTGCTGGATGTACCAAGCTTGTTCATACAGTAGCTCATTACTCCAACCTCTAGGCTATACTGCCAGCCAATGCTGCATATGAGGTTATTTTACAGTGAGTGGGCAAACAACCACATTTACATGACATTACTGGAAGGTATGCATACATTAGCATGCCTGATTGAACCTGGAGTATGTAAAGGAGCACAGTGCAACACCTAGATACCACAGCTGAACTTCAGGTGAACAAAGTTAGGCGTCTTGTGGAATGGCCTAGAAATGGATGGTTGTGCAGTGGACTCTGTGTATGCATGGCTTCAGCATGGCCACCACCAGACTCATGTGGCATGGGCAAGGCTGGGCTCACAGATATACAGGGAGACATGTACTTTACAGGAAAATGTAGTCATTTAAAGGACTGTGTACCCATGGCCATGCAATGGTTATATGGGAAAACAGAGCCATTTTGCTTCCATACCATAGGACATATTGTATGCTACCACAAAACCTAGGAAACATGCCATGGAGCCACATGGAACATGCCACAGCAATCCAGACACTGTCACTGTGCCTCCTGGGCATGTTCCACAGTGTTCCAGAACCTTCCATTGTGGGATATGGATGAAAGAGTAGTCATTTGTCCTGTGTACCCAACATAACATCATGAACACATTGCCCATGTCCGCATACATATTCCCCTTGCTCTGTACAGCTGGGGCCATGCTACATAGGTAATGCTTAGGTGGGGGACCTATCATACTGATTTCTAGGTGGCAAACATGTACTGTATAGGTGGTGATAGTTGTCACGAATCCACTCCTGGGGGCTGGGTCCACTGAGCTCACAGTGCCCTCCCCTAAGTGCAATCCATGACAGAGGGGGAACAGGAATACCCTTCACGTGTCATTTTAGAGTGCTCACTGAGTTCACAACTGAACACTCACCATGAGGGCCCAGGGCATCCTCTCAAATAGAAACATAGAAACATAGAATTTGATGGCAGATAAGGACCACTTGGCCCACCTAGTCTGCCCATTTACCTACCTAATGGATAAGCTGCAGATCCTAGTTAACCAACAGCTTACTTCCTCCTACTCCCACCCCCTAGAATTGCCTTATGTCTGTCCCATGCATTCTTGAATTCCCCCACAGTTTTTGACTCCACGACCTCCTCAGGAAGGCTGTTCCAAGCATCTACAACCCTCTCCATGAAAAAATACTTCCTCACATTACCTCTGAGCTATCACCCCTCTATTTTCAGATTGTGCCCCCTTGTTCTTGCACATCTCTTTTTCTGAAAGATGCTACCCTCTTGGATTTTGTTGATTCTCTTGAACGTTTCTATCATGTCTTCTCTCTCCCTCCTTTCCTCTAGGACATACATATTAAGCTCCTTTAGTCTCTCTTCATATGTCTTCTGGTGCAGACCTGCCCCATTTTGGTTGCCCTCCTCTGGACAGCCTCCACCCTGTTGAAGTCTTTGAGGAAATGGGGTCTCCAGAACTGCACACAGTACTCCAGATGGGGTCTCACCAGCTGTCTGTACAGAGGGATAACAACTTCCTGTTTTCTACTGGTGATGCCTTTCCCTATGCATCTCAGTATCCCCCCCAGTCCTCCTTACTGCCTTCCCACATTGCTTGCCCACCTTTAAGTCATCTGATACAACTACCCCAGGCCCCTTTCAATTTTTGTTGTTGTCAGAATCTCACCCCCACTGTGTACTCTTCCCCTGGGTTTTTGTTTCCCAGGTGCATTACTTTGCACTTCTTTGCATTAAATCTAAGATGCCATACATTTGACTATTCCTCCAACCTTGCCAAGTCTCTTCTCATCCTTTCCACCCCACCTTGTGTATCAACCCTGTTGCAGATGTTTGTGTCGTCTGCAAAGAGGCATGCTTTTCTTTCCTGTCCCTCTGCCATGTCACTTATAAAGACATTAAAAAGGACCAGACCCAGTAATGAACCCTGAGGTACCCCACTAGTAACCCCCCTTTCTTCACTGTGGACTCTGTTTACTATTACCCTCTGCGTCCTATTGTCCAGCCAGTGTTTTACCCAGACTACCACCCTGGGACCAACTCACAGGCTGGCTAATTTGTTTATTAATCTTTTGTGTGGGACTGTGCAAATGCCTTGCTAAAGTCTAGGTAGGCCATGTCCTCAGCCACTCCCTGATCTGCTACTTTGGTCACCCAGTCAAAGAAATCTATTAGATTCGTCTGACATGACCTTCCTGCTGTGAATGCATGCTGCCTTGGGTCCAGTGCCCCACTGGCCTCTAGGTACTCAACAATTCTTTCCTTCAGAAGTGATTTCATCATTTTTCCTACCACTGAGGTCAAACTGATAGGTCTGTAGTTTCCTGCCTCTGTCTTGCTCCCACTTTTGTGAAGGAGAATCACATCCGCCCTCCTCCAGTCCTCAGGTAGTACACCATCCTTTGTTAAAAAGGGCAGTCAGTGGTGTTACTAGTTCTCCCCTTAGTTCTTTTCGAATTCTGGGGTGAATCCCATCAGGCCCCATTGCTTTGCCCACCTTCAGTTTTAGAAGTACTTTCAGAACCCTTTCTTCTGTGAAAGGACTGATGTTGACCCCCCTATCCAGAGTGTCTCTTTTGAATGGATTAAGTACTTCCCACTCCTTTTCCTTTGTGAATACTGAGCAGAAGTATTAGTTCAGTTTCCTGCTTTTTCACTGTCGCTCTCTGCCCACCCACCACCCTCCTCTTTATTCAGCCTCAGTATCCCTCTCTTTGTCTTTCCTTGCTCCCTAGTGTACCTATAAAAGGTTTTATCCCCCTTCTTAACAGAGTTGGCTATCTTTTCCTCAGTTTGGGTTTTTGCTATTCTGACTGTCTTCCCTACTTTCTTCTGCTTTAACTGGTACAGTTCTCTGTCCTACTCCTTCTGTGTTTCCATATACTTCCTGAATGCTGTCTTTTTCTACTTAACCTTCCTCACCACCTCTTTTGAGAACCATAGTGTTTTTTTCTTTTGTTTTGATTTTTTTATTTGCTTCACACAAAGGCTTGTTGCCTCTGTGATGACAGTTTTGATGTTTCCCCATTGTTCCTCCACCACTCCTTCTTGCCTGTTTGCTAGTGCTTTTCTGAGACACTCTCCCATTTTGACAAAATCAGCCCTCCTGAAGTCCAGTACCTTCACTTTTGTATGGCTTGAATCTACAGCTGAGTTTATTTTGAACCACACTGTTTGGTGGTCACTTGTTCCCAGATGGCTACCCACTTCTAGATCTGAAATCCTCTCTCCATCTTCATTTGAGATTACCAGGTCTAAGACTGCTCCCTCCTGAGTGGGTTCCAACACTGGCTGTCTGAGGCATCCCCCTGTAGGGCATCGAGAATGGCCTTGCTCTTGGATGTGGCTGCAGCAAAGGTGCTGCAGTTAACATTCGGCATATTCAGGTCCCCCATCAGCAATATCTCCCCTTTCTCTGCCATCCTAAGGATGCCTTCTATCATTTCCTAAACCATAAAAAAACAGTCTCACTAATTTTCAGCTCACAGCCACTGCTATCCCGACTTGCTTCTTGCTCCTCATTCCTAATCCCGGACCTATCTCCCCTGGAATCTTGCACCTCATTCAGATATCTGGGTGTCTTGCTCGACCAATACCTAGACTTCTCCACACACATTGAATCACTACACAAGAAATTGCATCCTAAACTGGGGGCCCTTTATCGTAACAAAGGCTGCATGTCCACCCCAGTCCGGCGGGAACTTGTACAAAAGATGATACTCTCGATATTTGATTATGGGGACATGGTCTATGATGCCGCCTCACCGTCAAACCTGGCCAGCCTGGACACACTCTTCCACTCTTTCTGCTGTCTCATACTGGAGTGCCCAAAACTAACACACCACTGCGACCTATACAGCTCCCTGGCCCTTCCCTCACTCACTGCCTGCAGACAAATCCACTGCACTAGAGTTGCTGCTAAATTCTGGACCCAAACCCTTCCACCTTACCTGGGTGCCACCTTAATGGCTCAACCCCCATCTGCCTACTCACTAAGACACTCGGATACCAGGCTCTTCCAAATCCCACTCATGCGCACCTCTATGGGCCAGTCAGCGTTCAAATACCAATTGCCAAAACTCTGGAATGACCTGCCTGCTGATATCCGCCACTCCACCAACCATAGCCCCTCAACTCATGCCTCCTTGAACATTTCCTTACGGCTTGCTCTTGCTCCCAGCCTACACAAGCTTAAGCCCTCCTGACCTATGGCTTCCTCCACCTGGTAATTAATAATCTATGCACTGGCTAATTGGGTTCTTAATCTAGCTTGTTCCTCTCTCAAAGCTGTCAACTTGTAGGTGATATAAATTCCCAATGCAACGAATGGTAATCACTGTGAATGTTATAAACATGTATTGCATGCCTGCCCTAGCTACCTATTGTATAATGCTGTATCATGAACTACTATGTACCACGTGCTCATATATGTATGTTTCCTTTCACTTATGCCCCCTCCCCTGATTTCCCCAGGTCGCATCTGGAAACGAGTGGTTCTCCACTCAGTATGCCTGCCTGGTTAAACTCTTAAACAAATAAATAAATAAATGTCCTTGTCCATTTCCTCCCCCTGTGACAAGGGTCTGTATTCAACCCCTGTGCAGATTGTGGTACCATTTCCAGTCTCCAGGGTGACCCACAGTGCCTCCTCTCCTCCCTGTTTACCATTTAGTTCCATTGCTTTGACCCCTTCCCTTACATAGAGAGGTCCTCCTCCTCCTCCTTTTCTACCCTCCCTATCCCTCCTATAGATTGTGTACCCTGGTATGTTGACATCCCATTCATGGTTCTCTGTGCACCATGTTTCTGTGACTGCCACGATATCCAGGCATCTCTTTTCCATCAAGGCTACCAGTTCAGGGAGCTTGTTACCTAGACTACGGGCACTGGTACTCATTACCCTGCATTTTTTTATGGGCCTACCCCTTTTTGCCTTATCCCTGTCCTTACTGCTTTTGTCTTTTTCTCAATTTACCCTTGCCCTTCTCCCTATCGACTTCTCTATCTTGGTGTTTACCTCACTAACTACCCTGATTTTTTTGGGGGTGGCTAGGAATTATTTTCTCCTTTTCAGTGCCCCCCCTTGGCTAATTTAAATGCTTGCCAATGAAGCATTTAAACCTGTCACCTAGAATCCTGGTTCCCCTCCTGGACAGATGTAGACCATCGCACCAGTATAGGCCTGCATCCCTCCAGTTGGACCCCCGGTCCCCAATGAAGTCAAAGCCCTGAGCTCTGCACCAGTTTTTCAACCACTGATTGAATCCCATGGTGCAGAGCACCCTAGCCTCACCTATGCCATAGACAGGCAGCACCTCCAAAAAGGTTACCATATGTGCTAATTGTGTCAGGCCCTTCCCCAACTCCACAAACTCCTCTTGCACTGCTCTGATCCCTTTCCCAGCCAGGTCATTTGTCCCTAGGTGGACAATGACATCCAGCTCCCAACCCCGTGCAGCTGCTACAGTAATCCTGAGACTTTGCTCCCTGTCCCTCCAAGCCATGGTGGCAGGCAGGCACCTTACATCCCTCTCCCCTTCCCTCTCCTCCCTCCCCCATTTCTACCCTCCTAACAATGGAGTCCCCCACCAGGAGTTGTTTCCTTCCCCTGTGGGGTCCCACGACACCCTTCTGTAGGTCTCCATTGTGCAGTTCCCAACATCATCCTTGGTCTCTACTGCAGGTGCCTCCATAGAGGAACCACACTCTGCCAGAACGGCATATGAATTGTGGAGAGGTACAACTTGAGGGATGCGCCTGTGTTCCACCACCCTCACCCTCCCTGAGCCTCTGTGGTCCAACCGATCTTCTTTCTTGGCAACCTCTGAGGTAGCAACTGTGGCCCTGTTGGTCCCTGGGTGGTAAATGAGGTCCCCTGAATCCTGGCCAACTCAGCCTGGAGGTGAGCAACCTTCTCCCTCAGCCCAGAGAGGTGCCTGCAGATGGAACAACACTGCATCCTTCAGAACGTCTCCCAGAAGACTGCTGCTCCACAGTTACTGCACTGCACCACTCCCATCATGTCTTATTTGTGGCCCCTTAACTGTTGTTTTGCATACTTACTCTTTCTTCTCTCTGTTTTTTTTATATAATTTTTTTTTCTCCCTACTTTCCTACTGCCTCAGTGCCCTTAAAGATCCTGATCTTCCTGTTCTGTTACAGGTAGTTCCTATATTCCTCAGTAGTCTCCTTCTTAGTTGCTCAGAGTCAGACCTAAAGACCTCCTTGAACTAGGTAATCTGGGTAAGGGTAAAATACAGTCTTGAGTCTGTAGCAAGGTGCAAACCCTAATTGGTTGTTGTACTGGGGGGAGAAGCCAGGTGTTATGAGTTCTTCAGTGATGTCCTGATTGTATCTTCTACCACAGGCGGTGCAGGAACATAGTTCAAATGGTATAGACCCCTCCCAAAACCTTGAGTATTTCCCCTCCTTAGGCCCCCAGATTCCCTTCCAGGATCCTAGTCTTTGGCAGCTATGGTGACAACTTAGCACTAAACAGGTTGATCACAGATTGAATAAACCTTTCCACCTTCATGCACACTCAAATCACTCCCACAAAGTTTTTAAAATCAAGTGCTTTTACTAGTTACTTAAATAATTACCATACAAGACTTACAAACAAAAGATTCAGACATTTGGTTACAGGATAACAAACAAAAGTTTAAAAAAATACATACACAATGCACTGTGATCTTTAACTGTCTAATTTTTACCTTCTCTATGGAGAATCAAAAGTCCAGAAAATAAATGAGTTCTGCTGAGTTTCCAAATCCCAGTTCTTCTTGCAACCACTGGTCCTCAGTGTCCGTGTATAGCAGTCTTGCTCTTTGAGTGTCAGGAAATGTTTTGCTTGTGCTGTGTGTGAGGAAATGTGTTTTCTCCCTCTGTTTTGAGAGGACTTTTATAGTCCTGGGTCTGCAGTCTGTAAAATGCCTTTTGGTTAGCTGGTGGTCTTATCTTCAAGCCAGCAGAGGTCTATCTTGTGCTTTTCCAATATCTCAAGTGAACTAATGTTTATTAATTATTTAGATTTTCTCATCACCCCCAACTTCCTGGCTGGCCTTTTTATATCTAGTATTCTTCCTGCCGCTTATAAAAATGTAAAAAAAAATGATGCAGTTCCCAAAGTTTGACAAAAGGTTCACATATTGGCCATTTGCATAACCCCTGCTCTAAAAAACATTTTCTCTTTGATTTAAAGTTTTCTGACCATAGGAGATGCTTTCCATCTCCTGACATTTTATGACACCATTTTCCCTTTGATCAGCTTACCAGGATACAACCAACTACATACAGGAAGGCTACAGACAACTTTTGGACAACACCTTCTACAGGAAGCTAACCGCAGACCCCACAAAGAAATTCATGAAAGAATTGAAACAACTAATCAGCATTCATGAAAGAATTGAAACAACTAATCAGCACATTTCCAGAACATACACATACAGAACTGGAAAATCTGATACCAAAAAGGCCAGCATTAGGAATCTTCTACACATTACCAAAAATTCACAAATCTGGAAACCCTGGCAGACCAATTATATCTGAAATTAACACATTAACTGAGGGGATCTCTGGACTAATAGAAGGTATACTCAAACCACTGGTGCAAAACACAAACAGCTTCATACAAGATATTACAGACTTTCTAAACAAACTGCACAGTATAGACCAGTTACCATCTGACACTGTTTTGGTCACAATGGATGTTGAATCCTTTTATAGCAACATCCCTCACAGAGATGGCATAATGGCATGCTACGAATACCTGAAAAAAGCCACCACAGAGAGCAAATATCCACCAGATGTGATAGCCAAACTTATGGAATACACCCTTACACACAATTATTTCAGCTTCAACACCGACATTTACCTTCAAAATATGGGAATGGCTATGGGCACCAGGATGGCACCACAGTACGCCAGTCTGTTCATCGCAAATCTAGAAGAAAAATACCTCAGCATGCAACATCATAAACCATTAAAATGCTATAGATATATTGATGATATCTTTATCATATGGACAACAGGAGAGGAAAACTTAAAACATTGTTTTGACAGCTTCAGTAACTTCCATCCTTCCATTAAATTCCAGATAAATTACTGTAAGTGTGTGCATTTCATGGATACCAAAGTCACACTAAAAAATGGAACACTGCAAACATCTGTGTACAGAAAACCTACAGACAAATGCAATTACCTGCACAGCTCGAGCTACCATCCCTCTCATACCAAAACATCCATTATACACAGCCAGGCCATCTGGTACCACCACATTTGCTCTAATCAAGACGACAGGGACAGACACCTTATTATACTAAAAGAAGCTTTGAGACAGAAGGGATATAAAACCAGCTCCGTTGACAGGAATATCCATTCTGCACTCTGTAGGCCTAAGGAAGAACTACTACGGTACAAGCCACAGAGAGCATCTGATTGCACACCTCTGGTAGTAACCTACCATGCAGAACTGGAAAAACTATGGAAAATAATTAAAGATCTACAGCCTCTATTGTCTGAAGATGAAACTCCAAAAAATATATTTCCCACTCCACCAGTGCTTACCTTCCGCCAGCCACCAAACCTGAAGCAGAAACTGGTGCGAAGCAAACTTCCTTCTGAGCTCCAACTAGGTGACAAAGGTGCAAAACCATGCAAAGCACCTCGCTGCAAACTATGTACACATATCTCTCCTGAGACATGTGTCAGTCACAAGGAAAAAACATTTACAATCCAAAACTCGTATACCTGTTCTTCTATCAATGTAGCATACATGATAGAATGTAGAAAATGTGAGGAAGGCTGCTATATTGGTGAAACTGGACAGGAACTCAAAACAAGAATGAATCACCACAGATTCACAGTTACCCATAAAAATTTAAATACGCCAGTAGGGGAACATTTTGCTAGACCAGATCACTCCACCAGTGATTTTACTGTCAGAGTGTTAAAAGGGAACTTCAAAAACAGCCAGAATCAGCAAACATTTGAAATAAAAATGATACAATATTTTGATACTAAAGAAAAATGACTTAATAAAGATGTTGGTTTTTTAATATCATCATCAAGATGGCTGCCACATCTTTTTCGAATATTCCAGTTACGTCACCTAGTAATAAAATACTTTGGTAACACGCCACCAACATCTCTGAGCCTACCCTTGCTGGAATTAATCCCTCAAGTGGGTCTCCCGCACGCTGTTTCCAAATTGTATGAGGTACTGTACAATTGGAAGTGGCCTGACTGTCTCAGTGCGTCCCCTTATTGGACCACACTTTTTCCTGAATATGATTTGCATTGACCCTCTTTATGGAAGGCCTGTCACAAGTTTGTAACACAAGACAGACTTTGTCTGGTACAGTTTAAATTACTGCACAATCTTTATTATTCACCCCCAGAAGATGGCGAAATTAGGCTTGCTCTCCTCGTCCGTATGTACCAGGTGCCGGCGGAGTGAGGGTAACCTTTTGCACATCTTTTGGGAATGCCCCAAATTAGCCTCCCTTTGGACCACCATTAAACAAAAGGTTGATCCCCTTCTGGGCCTATCAGAGCTTTTTACTGTGGAAATTTGTATCCTGGGAGATCTCTCTTCAGTTACTATTACCAACAGAAAATACCACATAACCCTTATAGCGTTGTCCGTCAAGAGACTGCTCTTGCGGCATTGGAAGGATGAGATGGAAATTTCTTACAGTGAATAGTTGCAGGAACTGTTGGCCAACCTTCATTTAGAGAAGACTATTGCTAGTTTAAATGACCAGTCGCAGAAATTTCTCAAACATTGGGGTCCTCTGGTTACTCTATACTCACTTCAGAGTGCGTAGAAGTTTCTGCATCTGGTAATAGGGACTTTGTTACTAGCAAGACTCTCCTGTGTGAGCGGAGGGTGGGGGGGTGGGGAGGGTGAGAGGATCCATTTTCTAGTTTATACGTCACTTTGTACACTGGTTATATGAGTGTAATAGGAGATCCTCTCTGTATTTGAATAATATTGAATAAACTTTCAATTGAAAAAAAAAGATGGCGGCCACATTGGGCCAGACATCGTTTTAGCTGTACATCATTTTAGCTCTGCAGTTACTATTTTAAATCTGTTTTAATTTTTTATTTTTTTTTATTTTTATTCAGTGAATCTGTGGAGTTTGTGGAGTTCTGGAGTTGGGGTTGTGAGCGTCAGACGGCAGTAGTGGGACTAACTTTGGGGTTGATTTACTTCTAACTTGATTGTCAGCTGGTAAATGTTTTCATTTGTTATTTTTATCAGTTGGGCCTACACGCACTGGCGTCTGCAAGTAGTGTGGTTGCGGTGTGTGGACTGTGGTGCTCGCATATGACACCGAGGTGGTTTACAGCCGTCTAACCTTGGGAGCTAGTGGAGAGAGCTGGCTGCTGCGGAGACTGACTCCAGGAGTGACTGTCGGACCGTGTTTGGGAGTGAGAGGGCTGTGGACCAGTCACAATTGGGGTGATCTGTCTGGCCTCTTGGGTCTGGAGTGCTGGCCTGGAGTGGAGCGGGAGGTGGCCGCATGAGTGGGACCATTGGGCCACCTTTTGAAGTGATCTTTGCTGGATTCTGGGAGCTGTGCTGAGAAGGGTTGCCGTTGTGGAGTTCAGAGGATGAGGTTAGCTGGACTGGCTCACCCTGGGGGTTTAATCGGGACCTGTTGTTTATGAAGGAGGTGTCTTGGACAGGATCGATCCTACATCTTTCTGCACTTTTTGTTGACCTTGGCATTGTGTTTGTGGCATTTATTCTACCTGTACTGAGTGAGCTGGTCCTGTTTGCTGCTGGAACTGTGGGCTCCTTCGGGGATCTTGGGGTTTTTGGCACTCACAGGGCTGGGGAGTGGGGCCAGTCAGAGGATCTGTGTTCTGTTTCCCTCTCCTACATTTGTGGGGTGGTCAACCGGAGGACTGGCTTGGCCCATGGTTGCAGAGATGTGCCATTGATCCTCTGAGATATTTTCTCCTATAAGCAGCTGAAGAAATCTGTGGCCCTGGGAGGATCTTTGTTGGAAATTTCTGAAATTGAGAATCTGGGATTTGTCGATTCCCTGGCCCTGTTGGATATTTGTTCTGGCACTATGAACTCCATGAACGATTGACTGAAATCAGAGTGTCTGATGCTTTTGCTCCTTGAACTCTTCTGGACAGCAAGTATTTTTTAATCTCTGTGTATTACCAGCCTGAGTTTCTCCTGTCGTTAAGTTTTTGTATTTTATTTTTGGAAATCAGTTTGAGCAGTGAGAGGGCTCAGTAAAAACCTTCAATCTCACCCTCATATTGATTAATGTGAGACGTTTATCTGGAGGGTGGATTGTTAAACTTTGTTTTTTTTTTTTTTGGAAATTAGCTGAGCAGTGAGAGGACTCAGTAAAAATCTTTAATTCTACCCTCTTATTGATAAGTGTGAGAGACTAATCTGGGGGGTTGACTATGAAACTATTTTCCTTATATTTATTGCGGTTTGTTAAGTTTATTACTTTGTATTTCATGTGTATTTATTTATTTGTTTCTTATCTGTAATGATCATCCCCCCATTGATAGTTGTGAGAGATTTCTCTGGAGGGTGATCTTTCAGATTATTTTTATTTTTTATGTGTTATGTTTTTATAGTATTACCAGGAAGTGAGACTCCTGGGTGTGTTAAAACCAGTTCTTTTATATTTTGTTTCCCAGGTAGTGAGAGGACCTGTGGGCGGAATTTAGGCTATGATAGGAAGTTAGGTGTTACATCTTAAGTTATTTAAGTTAGTTATTTAGTATTTTTGTAGTAGACATAGTTATTTAGTTGAGGGTCTGGAGGTGAAACTCAAGATTGATCGAATTTCAGGGGTATTATATTATTGTTTTTAGATTGTTTAGTTTGATTCTGAGTGTAGGGTTAGGTTGTGGACCTGGGATATGTGTTTGCCTGTTACCCCCCCGGTCATGTGCTATTCAGCCTCTGCTCTACACGCCCTCCACCCTTTTCACCACCCCTCCTCTGGCTTTTTCCACCTATCAACATTGTCGGGCCTTGGGTATTGGCCATGGGGGGAGAGGCGGGGGGAGTGAACAGTGGAGGCTGGAAGAGTGGGATGCTCCCATTAGGGTGGTTAAGCCCAGGAGACACCCTGGGGCGAAGTGGAGCTTGGAGCATGGGCCATCTTGTTTGGTCCCCATACCCAAGGGCACCATCGTTGGTGATGGGCAGGTAGCCGGGGGGACCCCAGGAGTTCTGTCCAACCTGGGCGTTGTTGTGCAATGCCAGATCTGTCCGGAACAAGACCGCTGTGATTTCCGATCTTGTTGGCTCGACAGATCTGGCTTGTACCACCCAAACCTGGCAGGATGATAATATGGGACCAATACTTGAGGCCGCAATTCCAGCTGGGTATACAATGATACACCACCCGAGGTTGGACCGTGGGGGGGGGGTTGCGGTCTGTTTCAAGACCGAATTTGAACTCACTAGTGTTCCAGATGAGGAGGCCACTTCTTTTGAATGTGCTGTAGTAGCAGGTGTGGGCTATCAAATTGCTCTCATCTACTGTCCACCTGGAGATGGGAAGCAATTCCTTAAGGAAGTGGCGGACATCGTCATTGACGTGGCATTTGAGTCACCCAGGCTGATGGTCCTGTGTGATTTTAATGCCTGGATCGATGACAAACTCTCACAATTTGAATAACACTTCCTCCAGTTAATGGATTCACTGGGCCTAACACAGGTGGTTACCACTGCTACACATAAATGTGGCCATTCTCTTGATTTGGTCTTCCTCCTGGGGATAGAGGCTTCTGACGTGGGGGGGGAACCAGTCGGTTGGTCGATCACTACCTGTGAGATTCAATTTTGGCACCCCACCTTGTAGGCCAACCCCTGTGGAGATGGTCAAGTACCGCCCTTTACGGAATATTACCTCCGATGGCCTTGCTGCGGTCCTTGACCTATCACAATTTCCTGTGCATTGCAATGATCCAGAGGCATTGGTTTTGGCTTATAATAATGCCATTACCTCTGTCCAGGATTTTATTGCTCCAGTACATGTGCATCCTCTCTCCCTTCGACCTTGGGCTCCGTGGTTTGATGAAGCCTTGAGGGAGTTGCGGTGACTAGGACGCAGGTTACGACATTGTTGGAGGAAATCTGGCTTGTATGCTGACCATCTTAGACTGTTAGAACATTATCGATTCTATCAGTCAGAAATCTCTTGTAAGAAGGCAGAGCTCCTGTCTGGAGAAATTTCTGTCACTCAAAATTGACCAGATCAGCTTTTCAGAACTGTGGATAGATTGTGCAACCCAACCTGTCTACAGCTCCGAAGAGCATTTTCACAATTATAGTATGATGAGCTTGCTCGATTCTTTTCTGATAAGGTGGCTGACATTAGGTCAGAGATCCACTTGACACATCCTATGAGAGTTGCTAGAGAGCAGGGCTTGGTCACCACCCATCCATTTTCCTGGAGTACCTTCGACCACCTGGAAATCGTGGATGTTATGCAGATTGTCCAAGGGATGTGCCCTACATGCTGTAGTTTAGATTCGGGCTCTGCATCCCTGATTATGGGGTGTAGTGATTCTATCACCCCGGTTCTGGCAAGGATAGTCTGGTGCTCCCTCGACTCTGGTGAATATCCCTATTCCTTAAAAGAGGAGGTGGTGACACCCTTGTTGAAGAAAGCTTCTCTGGACCCAGACTCTCTTGCAAACTACAGGCCTATCTCAAATCTCCCCTTTGTGGGGAAGGTGATCAAGAAAGTAGTGGTGGCCCAACTGGAGAACCATCTGACCATCCATAGCATCTATGAACATCTCCAAACAGGTTTTCGAAAGAGACATAGTACTGAGACTGCGCTGGTTCGGGTGCTCAATGATATCTTGATGGCGAGAGACCAGAAAAAAATGGTCCAGTTTGGTACTATTAGATCTGTCCTCAGTGTTTGACACCATTTACCACGGGGTTCTGCTTGAGCACCTGAGATGTATTTTTGGACTTTCTGGGGTGGTCCTCAGATGATTCACTTCATACCTCACCGGAAGAACTCAGAGGGTGGTTTCAGGGGTCTTTTCCTCTGATCCCATCTCTCTGTTTTGTGGGGTTCCTCAGGGCTCAATATTGTCCCCCATGTTGTTTGTGGTGTACATGCTTCCCCTCTTAGACATTGTAAGATGGTATGGGCTGAGGTTTCATTGCTATGCCTATGACACCCAGCTATACATGCCTTTTGGCCCCGACCAGGAAGGAGCAGACTCGGTATTTAATAACTGCCTCAATGAAATCCAGGATTGGATGAGGTCCAGTTGGCTGAAGTTGAATTCTGGGAAGATGGAGGTGTTGGTTTTGGATCCTGATCGCAGGATAGGGGGACTTGGGGCTGGCTCCCCATCAGGATTGTTTCTTGGGGGTGTCGAGCTACAGGTCTCTGAACAGGTGTGAGACCTAGGGGTGATGTTGTATGCGGGGCTGACACTTCGGACTCAGGTGTCAGCTGTGGTTAAGTCATCTTTCTATCACCTAAGAAACATCACTAGGATCAAGCACCTTGTTCCGTCCAGTGATCTGCCAACTTTGATCCATGCCTTTGTAACCTCGCATCTAGATTACTGCAACTCGCTATACTTCGGGCTTCCGGGGGTTGATATCCACCGCTTGCAGCTGGTGCAGAATTCTGCAGCCCGGTTGTTGGTGGGAACTTCCAGATCTTCCCATATTACACCAGTGCTGTGGGAACTGCGCTGGCTGCTGGTCCAGTGGTGGATCATCTTCAAAGTCAGATTACTGACTTATAAAGCCCTGCACGAACCGGGCCTTGATTACCTGAAAGAGCTCCTGATCCCTTAGCACCCTGTGAGACCGCTCTACTCAGCCGACGTGAGGTTGCTAGAGATTCCAAGGGTGACTTTAAAATCTGCCGGGGCCCACGCTTTTATGTTTGCGGCCCCTTCCCTCTGGAATTCTCTACCCCATCGAATTAGGGAGTGCACGACCATGGGGAGTTTTAAATAGGCCCTAAAATTTTTTCTCTAGGTGAAAGCATATGGTTGTGTTGACTGCTGATCTGTATTGCTATTTTTGATGATGATTCTGTTTTTATGGTATTTTTATTGTCTTATTGTATTGCGCCTTGATATGTGAAAGGCGCACAATAAATAAAGCATTATTATTTATTATTATTAATACACTACCAGTAATTATGCTTAAAGCAGTGCTTTTGAGTTTCTTTTTAAACCCTCATGTCAGCACCCTCTGGCTGTTTTAATGGGTACCTTCTTAAGACAATTGTATGCATTTTCTTTATGCCTTGACTTTTTAGAAATGTTAATTAATGGTCCAGAGTCAGAGTAAAATTAGGCAGCCTTTTGATCTTACAAGTTGATCTCTCCAACAGACACACTCCATTGAAAATTGGTCTTCCTGTTTGTAAGAGATGCAAATGGACTGTAATGCTTTGATTTGTAACCTTGTAACCTGCTAGTCTAGTCTTCGAATCCACATCCAACCTTTGTATCTGTCAGACTGCTCAGCTGTTTTCACTTTTGACCTGAGGAAGAGAGTTTCACCTCTCGAAAGCTAGTCTTAAAAATAGTTTTGTTAGTCCAATAAAAGGTATCACCTGCAACATATTTGTTGTATTTTTTCTCTA
This sequence comes from Neoceratodus forsteri, assembly GCA_016271365.2. Taxonomy (NCBI): domain Eukaryota; kingdom Metazoa; phylum Chordata; order Ceratodontiformes; family Ceratodontidae; genus Neoceratodus; species Neoceratodus forsteri. Next base: position 927,943,724 of record CM057458.1, on the reverse strand, counting down.
CATTAGCTCAGCAGGAAATTCCAGTTCTCTTTTGAAATGCAAGAGGGTAACACAAAGGAAGTAACTCTTAGGAAATTTCAATTCCCTATTGAAATTTACCCCCTGTTTATCTCTAACCACCCTTTGTCTCAGGTACAGGGGATGTCAAACATTTGCAATATGTATTCTCTCTTCTCATGTAACCTTGGCAGTAACAACTGGGCATTCCTTTGACAACCCTTAGGTTTTGGCCTTTCTGGGAAATTAAACATAAGGAAAAATGCAGAACAATTATGACTGTAATAAAACAGCAATGGCCAAACCACCACATCCTTCCCTCCTAAGACTGAATCTGTGAGAACACACCTTTATTGTATGGCAGGGTTCTCACAATTCAGTTACTGTTCTAATTGACGAGATAGGCCATCTGCATTCACATTGGCAGACCCTGACCTGTGCGTAATGATCATGTCATAGGCCTGCAGGGCAATATTCCATCTGAGGAGCTGTGAATTTTTTTTGCCCATCTGCTTTAACCTTACCAGAGGGTTGTGATTGGTGTGTGCCTCAAAGCACCTCCCATAGAGGTAAGGCTCTAATTTCTTCAGGGCCCATACCAGTGCAAGGCATTCCTTTTCAACCGTGGAATATGCCTGCTCCCAGAGAAGCAACTTCATACTAAGGTACACTATCGGGTGATGTTTTCCCTGATTAGATGTCTGGCTGAGGACTGCTCCAATCCCCACATTTGAGGGGAGGTGAAGAAGTGGCAAAAGTCATGGAGTGGAAAGGAGAGAACAGGTTAATATGAAGAGAGACGGAGCGGGCATTTGTGAAGGGTCTTCAGAAAATAGTTTTGCACTGCTAGAGAGGAAGAAGGTGGAGGAGGAAATGATGAAATTAGAGGAGTAATTGATAAATGCCTGGACCAAACTGGAGCAGGGGAAATTCTGCTCAGAGAATTGCAAAGGGATAAAAGGAAATAATGTGCAGGAGGAAGAAGAGGAGCTGGAAATGAGAGAGGAGATGAATGGAAGCAAGCAGGGAGTAAGAGGGGTGGAATCTTAGTGCTGGGGGACTCAATACTAAGAGGAGTCAGGTGGGGTAGCAAGGGGGAGAGGCATAGTCACATTTGGGTGGAGGCCATGCCAGGAATGACAACGGAAAGGGTGGGACAATCTGTTCTGAAATATGCTAGAAGGGTAGGGACAAGCCTCATTTAATTATACATCTTGGGACAAATGACCTGGCTGACAAGACAGTAGATATAGTCAGAGGAGGTTTGAGGAACTAGCACAATTATGTGAGGGGCAGGAAGATCAGTAACTTTTCAGATATACTTCCAGTGCCAAAAGCAAGCACAACAAGAAAGCTGAGAATAGAGAAATTTAATGGATGGCTAAGAACCTGGTGTTGTGCTAAAGGGTATGGGCTGTTGGGGGTGGGAGGGACCTGGGAGGACAGTAGTCTCTATGTCAAGGACAGACTACACTTGAGTGAGGAGGGAAAGAAAGTGTTGAAACAGAGGATGGAGGAGTACATAGGGAAGTTGGGAAATTAAACTAGGAGTGGGGATGGCAATTGGGGAAGAGATATGCAGAGACCACAGGTTGGGAATCCATATGAGCTTACCCCCCATAACAGTGACAAAGGACAAATGGTAAGTACTATTGGTGATGCTAGGAAAGGGGGGCAGGATGGGAGGGGGGGAAAGGGTGGAAGGTGGTTACCCTTAATGCTAGGAGCCTTGGGAGGAAAACTGCAAAGTTACAGGTTCCCATGGCAGAGGGAGAGGTGGACATTGCAGCCATCACAGAAACATGGGCTGCCCAATACAATGACTGGGACCTGTCTGTACCAGGGTACACATTATTTCGTAGGGACAGGGTGATTGGGAAAGGAGGGGGGGTGGCACTATATGTGAAGGAAGGACTGAAGTGTGTAAGGGAGGAAGGGGAGGAGGGTAGTACAGAGTCACTTTGGATGCAAATCCAGGATTCCAAGAATAGGATTCTTAGAATGGGAGAGGTGTACAGGCCACCATCTCAGACGGAGGAGTTAGACAGGGAACTAGCGGGACAGATCAGCAGGACCTGCGAGAAGGGTAGTGTGGTGATTGTGGGGGACTTCAACATGCCAGGAGTGGACTGGAGTACCTCAACAACCAGGAATGGAAGGGAGCAGGTACTGCTGGATGCCTTCCAGGGCAGCTTCCTGCTGCAAATCGTAAGTGAACCAACCAGGTTAGGGAATACCCTTGACCTTGTGCTGGCAAATGGGGAGTTTGTGAGAGAACTTGCAGTGGAGGAACCGCTGTCAAGGAGTGACCACCACTCAGTATGGCTCACATTGGATATGGGCAAGGAAGGAGTGGAATCTGGCACAAGAGTGCTGGACTTCAGGAGGGATGACTTTGGGAGGATGGGGGAAGTGGTAAAAGGGTACCTGGCCAGAATTCAATCTAGTATGGACACTAACCAGAGGTGGGAGCTCATGAAGCTGGGGATAGTGGAGGCAACCAAAACCTGCTGCAAAGCCCAGACAAGAAGGCTGAGACTAAGAAACCGAGCTGGTTTAGCAAGGAGGTCATGGAAAGTAAGGAAGAAAAAGCTGCCTTTAGTAAGAAAACAGGGAGGGGAGGACAGGAGGAGTACTTGACAGAATCGAAGGAGGTGACAAGGGCAGTAAGGGGAGCCAAAGCATCTATGGAACTCAGGCTGGCACAAGGCATTAAGAAGGGGAGAAGGACTTCTTTAAATATAAATCAGGAGAAAAGGGAGCTGTAAGGCCACCATAGTAAGGATTAGGAAGGAGGGGGCTAGTGGGCTAGGTAGATAAGGCAGAAGCACTAAATGAGTACTTCTGCTCAGTATTTACTAAAGAGAAGGGGGTGACACCAGGCTGGGAGAAATGGCAGAAACAGGGGGAAGGGGTGACAGATGGGAAATCATGAAGGGTAGAGTTCAAGAGGGTTTGAAGGCACTGAGGGTGGACAAGGCACAGGCCAGATGGCATCCACCCAGGGTACTGAAGGAGCTGGCAGAGGTCCTTGCAGGACCTTGGCAGACCTATTTAATGCCTCACCACATCTGGGTGTACCTCAGACTGAGGATGGCTCATGTGGTGCCCCTCCACAAGAGTGGCCCCAAGGATGAACCGGGAAACTACAGACCAGTGAGCCTCACATCCATTGTGGGTAAGCTAATGGAGACTATCCTGAAGGAGAGGCTGGTATCCCTCCTAGAGGCCAAAGGACTACAGGACAGCAGACAGCATGGCTTCATACGTGGCAGATCCTGCCAAACCAACCTGGTGGAGTTCTATGACTGGGTAACTAGGCAACTGGACAGGGGCCATGCAGTGGATGTCCTGTATCCAGACTTCAGTAAGGCATTCGACTCTGTGCTGCATGGAAGGCTGGGAAGGAAGTTAGTAGGCAGAGGGGCGGGCAAAGCTGGTGAGATGGGTAGGAACCGGCTTCAGGGAAGGCAACAGAGGTGGTGGTGGGTGGAGCTCACACCCAAGGGAAGTGATGAGTGGTGCTCCACAGGGCTCGGTGTTGGGACCAGTGTTGTTTGGGATATTCATTGCAGACATATCATGGGACATCAAGAGCAAGATCAGTCTGTTTGCTGATGATACCAAGGCAGGCACGGTGGTGGATGACCTAGGGGGATGGCAGGCATTGCAGGATGATCTGGCAAAGTTTGAAACCTGGTCAGACACCTGGCAACTGGGGTTTAATGCCAAAAAGTGCAAGGTGCTGCATTTTGGGATGAAGAACCCAAGGAGGAGTTACCAGCTGGGGAGTGCAGCTAGCCCAGACAGGAGGAGAAGGATCTGGGTGTGCTCATTACAGGGTCAATGAACAACTCAGCACAATGTGGGAGGGCAGCTGCAGGAAAGCAAAATGCTGGGTTGTATTAGGGGTATATCCTCGAGGAGGGAGGAGGTGATTCTGCCACTGTATAGGTCATTGGTTAGACCGCACCTGGAGTACTGTGTGCAGTACTGGCGCCCATATCTGAGGAGGGACATTAGGTTACTGGAGGGGGTGCAGCGAAGGGCGACAAAGATGATCAAGGGGCTGGGGGACTTATCATATGAGAGGAGGTTGAAGGAGTTGAACATGTACTCACTGGAGGAGAGGAAGGACAGGGGTGACATGATTGAAACCTTTAAATACATGAAAGGAATAAACAAGACGGGTACAGAGGGGCTGTTCAAAGTAAGGGAGGGGAGGGCCACCAGAGGCCATGATATGAGACTGGAGGGAGGAAGGTTCAGGAGGGAGATGAGGAGGCACTTTTTTACAGAGAGGGTGGTGGCTGGGTGGAATGTGTTACCTGCAGAAGTGGTATCCAGTAGAACAGTAGACTGCTTCAAAAGGGGATGGGACAGGACAAGGGGGAGGGTTAATGAAGGGGAAGGGTGGAAGGGAGGGGCAGCTGCAGAATAAGGGTGCTAGCTGCACATTCGAGCAGACTTGATAGACCTCTAGGCCTGTATCTGCTGGCAAATTTCGCATGTTCGTAGTACCACAGACTGCCTAGTATAATCCAGACTGGCCATCACAGGGGAACTGCACAGTGTCACTTTTAGCCATGTGAAGGCACATTAACAGGCTGGATAACAGTTTACCTTTTTGGGCTGTCTTTTCTTTAGCAAGCCAGATGGGGAGCTGCCAGGGTACTGTATCTGGGCACAAACATTTGGTAGTACCCTGTGATCCCTAGGAAGCTCCTAACTTGCTTCTGGATTTCAGGCAAGGGCCACACCTCTATTGCCTCAATCATTGCTTGATCAGGATAAAGCTGCCCCGCCCCACTTCATGGCCTAGGTATGCCACCTCTACCATAGCCACCTGGCACTTTTGGGCCTTTACAGTGAGCCCTGCTGCCTGTATCCTGCCCAACACTTCCTTCAGATGGGACAGGTGTTCATTCCAGCTGGTACAGAAGATGGCAGCATCATCCAGATAAGCCACTGCATACTCTTCAGTACCCTGTAACACTTGGTTGACCAACCTTTGGAATGCTGAATGAGTGTTTTTCATTCCAAAAGGCATTACCCAGAATTTGAATAATTCTGTTGGAGTGATGAAGGCAGACCATTCTCTAACTCTAGTGGTTAACTCCACCTGCCAGTATCCTTTGTCAAGTCAGTTGCGGTAAGGCATATTGCCCCTCTCAACTTGTCTAATAGCTTGTCCATCTGTGGCATTGGGTGGGGGTCAGACTTTGTGACTGCGTTGAGTCCACAATAGTCCATACAAAAGTGAGTAGACCTATCTGGCTTGGGAACGAGGATTATGGATGATGCCTCAGGACTGTGGGATTTCTAGATGACACCTAAATCCAGCATTAACTCTACCTCCCTACTAATGTCTTTTATTAGAACAGCCTCAGATGCCCAATAGGCTGTCCGCCATATGGGCACTTCCATTCCTGTGTCTATGTCATGGGTCGCTAAGGGGGTTCGTCTACGCTTGGCTGTAAATAAAAGGGCAAACTCCACTAAAACCTCCCTCACTTCCTTGGTCTGTTCCAGCATCAACTGGGGCAACAGCTTGATTGCCTCCACAGATGACTTCCACTTGCATTCCTCTAGCAAGTCCAGTAGGAGGTCTTCCTCATCATCCCATCCTCAGAACTACAGACTGCAAACACCATGTCAGCCCTATTTGCAAATTACTTCATCATATTGACATGGTACATCCTATGGATATGTCTCCTGTCAGGCAGTTCCACAATATAGTTCACATCATTTACCTGTCAGACTATCTTGTATGGTCCTGCCCACTCAACCTGCAGCTTGTCCTTCTGGACAGGAATTAGGACCATAACTTCCTGGTCCATGTTCTACCAGCGAGCTCTGGCTCTATGGTTGTACCAGACTTTTTGTTTCTGTTGGGCAGCTGAGAGGTTACTTTGGGCCACCCCATAAGCTCCTTCAGGTTCTCCCTGAACTTAAGGACATACTTCACTATGGGAATTCCCTGGATGGCATGCTTGCCTTTCCAGTCTTCCTGGATCAAGTCTAGGGGCCCATGCACCCTATGTCCATATAAGAGTTCAAAGTGGGAAAACCCTGTCGACTCTTGGGGCACCTCCCTGTATGCAAACAACAGGTGGGGAAGGTATTTCTCCCAGTCCCTCCCATGCTGTTCAGCAAACGCTTGGAACACCGATTTTAGGGTATCATTAAATCTTTCCATGATCCCATCGGTTAGTGGGTGATAAGGTGTGGTGCATCTCTCCACCACCCCACACTTCTCCCACGAACACTTTATCAGGACCAACATGAAGTTACCCCCTTGATCATAGATAATCTTCTGCAGAAACCTAATGTAAGAAAGAATCATTAGCAAGGCATTTGACACTTTGTCTGTCTTAATTGAGGAGAAGGTGACCACCTCTGGGTATTGGGTGGCACAATTGACCACCTTCAGGACTAACTTTTTCCCAGAGGAGCTTGGAGTATTCAAGGGTCCCACAATATCCATTACTGCCCTCTGGAATGGCTCCTCCACAATGGGCAAGGGAACTGGGCAGCTGTTGTTTTACTACCTGCCTTCCCTATCAGTTGGCACTGTTGACAAGACCTGAAATATTCCTTCTCTTGCTGGGAGAAGTTGGGCCAATAGAAATTTTGGGCCAATCGCTATATGGTGTGAGCAATGCACAGATGTATGGACATCAGGATATCATGACCAATCTTGAGGAACTGCTCATGATACCCCTGGGAAATGACAAATAACTGCCTGCCCATCGCCCCTCCCTGTGACCTCACATCCTGTGTATACAACGGTCTGTCATCCCAAAATACCTTATGGCTCATGTCACCTCCCTGTGTCCCATCAGATTCTGCACAATTCCTCAACCTCTCCAAACTATGGTCAATCCTCTGAGTGGCGGCAAAATATTCACATTTTCCCAAAACATGGGACATGTCCCCCTCAGTTCCTGAATTGGGGTCCATAGCTCTAGCGTCAGGGCATTCAGAGTCACTGCCATTAATAAGCTTATGACCAATTGTTACCCCTCCCTCCTCAGAATACCCTTCTGTAGCTGTTTGGTGAATGGCTACTTGGGGAAGTCCTACATCCCTTTCACTAGTCTCCTTTTCAGAAGACACAGACTGGGGAACCAGCCTCCTATTCTTTTCCAGAGGGGCTTCTGTGGTTTTCAGGGAATTACAAGCAGCCTTTGCCATCTGACTATGGGTAACAGCACACACCTCCCCTGCATTAGAGTATTCCCTATAATCACATCCAAGGCAAGGTTGACTGCCACTGCCACTTTTTGCACTTTTTCTCTTGTCTCACCCCAATCTACAAGAACACTATCTAGTGGCAGGGTTTCCTCCTCCCCAGTGAATCCCCTCACAGTTACAAATTGATTAGGTGTAAGCTGTTCAGGCCCAACCACATCCTCTCTTACTAGGGTAAGAAACACCCCTGTGTCCTGTAACCCATGGGTCTGCACCCCATTTACGGTAACCGGGTGTATGTGCTCTCTCATGTTTACAGGCATGCTTTCAAAGATACACAGTGCACCCATCTCCTTTTGAGGGACACTTTGCCCACTCTGTACCTTCTTAGGACACTGTCTAATGAGATGCCTTGGCTGCTTACAAAACCAACATTTATCAATTATTGTATCCAACTTGGGGCTTCCTCCTTTCTACAGAGGCAGTGAGAGTTTTAGCTACCCTGAAGGTGCACTTTTCCCTTTTTTTCCCTGCAGCACCTGCACCCCCACTTCTTTTCAGAGGAGGCCTGCTCCTGGCATAGTGATCTGAGAGCTCAGCAGCATGCTGTACTGCTTTTGGATCCCCAACCTCTAGCCAGGTTTTCAACTCTACTGGGCAAGCCCAAAAGAACTGCTCTAGTAACACAACCCCCTCAATTTTTCCCATTGAGTTTGCTTCCATCCCCTCCTAACAATGTTTCAAAAATTGATTTTGCATTGTGGCGAGTTCCTCAAAGCTCATGTCAGGGCTATGCCTGAGTTTATGGACTTTAACCCTGAAGGCCTCAGGAGTTAGTTCATACTTTTTAAGTAAAGCAGTTTTGAGTTTCTCAAAGTCTTTACTGTCCTCATTGTCCATTTGGCCTAGCGCCTCACACCCTTTGCCAGTTAGTGGAGGGGATAGCTGAAAGCTACAGGCCTCCTTGGATATCTTGGCCAGGATATAGAACTTCTCAAATGAATTCAAAAATGCATCCATATCCTCTTCCACTTTAAATTCAGCTATTTGATTTAAAGTTTTCTGATCATAGGAGATGCTTTCCATCTCCTGACATTTTATGACATCTTTTTCCTTTTGATCAGCTTACCAGGAAATTCTAGTTCCCTTTTGAAATGTAAGAGGTTAACACAAAGGAGATAGCTCTCAGGAAATTTCAATTCACTATTGAAATGTAACCCTTGTTCATCTCTAACCAGCCTTTGTCTCAGGCACAGGGGATGTCAGACATTTGCAATATGCATTCTCTCTTCTCATATAACCTTGGCAGTGAAAACTGGGCATTCCTTTGACAACCCTTAGGTTTTTAGCCTTTTTGGGGAATTAAATATAAGTAAAAAAAACAGAAAAATTATGACAGTAATATGGGAATAGTGGCCAAATCACCACAGTAGTCACTAACAGTACTCAGTGGGACAAGTTAATAGTGGTGCTGGACCTGTCAGACATGTGCTGGGGATGTGCTTGGATGGCGGTCCTGTGACCTGCCCAATGTAATCCTTGTGTGCATGCTGTGTTCAACAGCACCCAGGACATATGTCGGTGGTAGCTGATGGCATCCACATTGAGTGGTAGATGTGCTGCCATTTCTGGGAGCAGACACCCTCCTCCCGGATTCCATGGTGCTCACTGTCAGCAGAGTCACCTCCTCACAGGCATGCATACATGGTGGTAGCCCTGGGGGCCTGTGGACACCTGGCCTAGTCCATCCTGTCTGTCTGTGACCATCACAATGGCTAGGGGCATGCATGGGCAGCTTAGTGTCAGGCAACTGAGGGCTGTGAGATGGCAGGCATTGCTGGGACATTTATGTGGTCAAGGGTCGGGAGGCTACAACACTGTCCCGTTCATCTGTGTGCCATTATGTGTACTCCCCAGTCACCTGTATTGCACTGTCCTGTCCAGCAGGTACCATAGAGGATACTGACCAAGCTCCAGCCCACCACTTCATGGCAGAGAAGTTACATGTGCTGGCACACGCATACAAGACCAGAGAGGAGATCCTCTCCCTGAACAAGAGCACGAATGTCCAGGTATGGTGAGCCTGGAACTTGATAACAGAAAAGGTCAGTGCTGTCAATGGCTGCAAAAGGCCTTTGGAAGCTGTAAGAAAGAGCTTCAGAGACATAGGTAGCTGCACAAATGAGGTCATGGGAAAGCACAGGGAGCTGCATACCACAGATAGTGGTCCACTGGCATTGGTGGCTGCACATACCCTAGATCCTGCAGAGGAGGCCATAGCATCCACTCTGTGTTCTGTGGATGTGATGGGAGTGCCAGGTGGTGACTAGTAAAGCCAAGTGGGATCTGCCCAGCATGTGAGTGATTGCCAGCGTGATGTCCTCTAGGCCATATGTGTATGTCTGGGTATATAGATGTATGGGTGCATTCATATGCCAGTCCTGGGTAACACATTGTTTGTGGGCCACACTACTGTTTACCTGTCACAGTCCACAATGTAGAGCCGCTCAGCAAGAGTGTGGCTCAGCATGACACCATGTAGCCATCAGGCCAAAGCCAACTATTTCAAAGCCACCGTCCATTCCAATGTAGATCACCCAGCAAAATTCTGGAAAGTGGTCAAATCACTCTTCTCCCCTCTCACCCAGCCTCCATCCCCTTTTTGAAATGTAGGCAACACCTCCATAACTGATCTGCTTGAAGTGGCATCCACATTTAACACATTTTTCTCAAACTGCACCTCCTCACTTCTGTTTGCACTTCCTCCCTCCCATGAAAATACCACCCACTTTTCTGCCAGTGCACAGGCCACTTCTCCTGCCCTCTCCTCCTTTCATCAGGTCACCCCCTTAGAGTTATTCAATGCCTTGTCTGCCCTCAACCCATCTAAGGGCAAATAACCCTCAGGGCTGGATGCCAAAATGCTATACCTGGCTGCTCCTGCCATCGCCTTCCCCTTGGCTGCTCTCTTCAACCTATCTTTCTCCCTAGCTTCTATACCATCTGAATGGAAGCATGCGACAGTCATCCCTCTTTCAAAGGATGGCGATACCTCCACCCCCGGTAACTATGGCCCAGTCTCTCTTCTCCCTATTCTGTCTAAACTCCAGGAACACCTTGTTCTGGCACAACTCTCCACATTTCTAAACTCCACCTCCTTCTTCTCATCCTACTAGTCTGGCTTCAGGAAATCCCACTTCCCTGCCACATCCCTTCTATGGGTCACAGATTCCATCCTTGCCGATATGGATGTAGGCCACATCACCTCAGACATCTTCAGTTATCTGGCCATGGCTTTCGATGCCGTCTCCCATGCCCTCATCCTAGACAAGCTGTCCCTTGCAAGGCTCTCTACTGTGGCTATGAGCTGGTTCCACTCCTACCTGATAGGCAGGTCCCAATCTGTTAGGATTGGGTGCTCCACATCTACACCCCCCCTTCCAGTCAATGCTGGTTCCCCAAAGGCTCAGTCCTTGGCCCACTCCTTTTCTCCATCTTCCTAAATGATCTGCCTACTGTCTGCCCACATCCATCCATCCACATGTATATAGACAATATGGTTCTGTATACATCAGGTTCCTCTACCACTGATGTGGCAACTAGACTTCAGCAGGACTTCAATGATGTTCAGCTCTGGTTTCATGCAAATCAGCTTTTTCTTAATGCTAAGAAGACAGTCTCCATGACCTTCAGCATGAGGCAGAGACTCTCTTGACTCCCAACTAGCCCCTCCTTCCATACTCTGGATGGGGCTTCTCTGGAGGTTTGCTTCTCCTTTAGATACCTCGGGGTCTGGCTCAACCAGCACCTCAACTTTTCTGTACACGTCGATGCCATCCACAAAAAGCTTCACCCCAAACTGGGCCCTTTATATCGCAGTCATGGTTGCATCCCTCTGTCTGCGCGCCTCTCACTTGTACAGAAAATGATTCTCTCTATCTTTGACTACAGGAATGTAGTCTACAGTGCTACCCCAAAGTCCACCTTAGCCAGACTGGACACACTTTTCCACTCATTCTGCCGTTTCGCTCTTGATTAGCCACCCTCTATTCATCACTGCTCCCTTTACTGATCACTCGACTTCCCCTCGCTTTATGATTGTAGATTATCCCATTATGCGAGTCTCATGGTCAAGTTCTGGTCTCAGTCCCTACTACCCTACCTCACTTCAGCCCTATCAGCCCAGACCAGTCCAGCATACTGCCTTAGAAACTTAAACACCTGTCTCCTGGCAATGCCATGCATGTCTTCCTCTGTTGCTCAGGCTGCCGTCAGACATAGAATGCCTAAATTATGGAACTCCCTCCCTGCTGACATCCAGCTCATGCATTCATCCCAACTCAACCTACTTATCAAAGCGCGCTTCTCCTCCTCCTCCTCCTCCCCATGTGTCTGCAATGACCGATAAATAGGTGTGCCCAACTCTGCTGACCTCATTCTGCTTAAATGACAAATCCAACATCCTACCATCTTACTGGAGGTCTAGTTTAATTAGTTTAATTATTGCTCATGCTGTCTCTTTACTCTATTCAATATGCATTTGTACTGATTGTAATGCTCTGTTCCTGGTATATGAACTTTGTATTATGAAGTTCCTGTGTTAGTGTGTTGACTATATTTTAATTTTTGTATCTCCACTGGCTCCCCCTTCCCCAGAATGCACCTGGAATCGAGCAGTACTCTGCTCAGTGTGTCTTCCTGGTAAAACTGTTAAAAAAATAAATAAAATAGAAAGAAGTCATGGAACTTACTCAGCTCTAGAAATAACTGTTGTCCGCACCATAAGTATGTTGCAAAAGAAACAGCAATTTACTGAAAGCCAGTAAGGTAAACCACCTCTAATGGATGGTGCTTTCTGATTCTGGGATGTGTGCTCCCTTGGGAGAGGTTCTGTGCTCACTGCTTGGGGATTGTGTCTACTGGTACTGAGTTATTCCCTGGTGTTGGTGTGTGTGTGTCCACTGGTTTTGGGTGGATGTTCACTGTGGTGGTGTGTGCATTCACTGGTGCTGGGTACATGTACACTGGTGTGGAGGTGTGAGCACACTGGCACTAGGATACAAGCACACTGGTGCTGGGTTGTGTGCCCTGTGGTAATAGAGTGTGTGCTCATCTGTGTAGGGGTGTGTAGGTACCTGAGAGGTACAGGTAGTGCACTGCACATGCAGCTTGGATAAAGTGGCATGTACGATGGGCATACATGCTGGCATGGCCTGCACACTGCTCTGTATGGGCCAGAACTTTACAACTCACCACTCCTCTCCTAGCAACACTTCACATTAGATTGGACATAGCAGAGAATGCCCATGGACCATCTTGGTGTCTTCAGTTCCTGCTGCCCCCAGTCTGCACCTGCCAGCAGACTACAGTGAGCAGGATATGGAAAAGGACGATGATGAGACCTACATTGACAGCTTGAAACTGGTGGACTCCACCCCTGACAAGGAGGGGTCCTCCCCACCAGCCCCTATATCAGTGGGGCCCAGCTGCTGTCCCCAATCCACCTACCAGTCACAGGGGGGTGCAACCCACCACCATCCCTACCACAGCACTTCTGTGCCACCCCAGGACCCCAACCATGGCATGGCCATTGCCCTACCACCCCCTGCCAATACTGCAGGGTCAGCCACTGATGTATCTCCCCATGATGCATCCTCCAGCACAGCCACATTCCTGCCACCCTGGGCCCACCTCACTGTCCTGACCACAGCTGACCTACAGCTCCCAGAATGGACCACATCACCTACCACAGTGCAGCCCCAGCCCATACCATGGCCAAGGGTGCAGCATGACCCTATCCCAATGGATAATCCCTGGTAACAGTGAGATTCAGTCAACAACTGACAGCTTCTGAGGTCTGCCATGAAGGCAAAGAGTGTTGTGCAACAGGGTCAACATGTCTCCACCACATGCTGCATAAGAACATACAGCATGCTGAGCAGCGGGTGGAGATAAGCCATACAGAGCACGTGGCATCCCTATGCAACCTGCACTAGGCTGTGGATGCTAGCATGACCAGCTTCATGGATCACCTATGTGCCACTGTGCTGGAGACTGCGGCAATGGTGGCAGGCATTGTAAGGGCCGGACATAGCCCTGGCTTGTCTAGTGGGAGTAGAAATACCCAGGATTCCCAAGTCAACAAGAACATCATGTACATCAGGTCACAACCTGCCCCTCTCCAGGGGTAGTACCCTGTAGGGCCATGCTGTAGCCAGGGCAGTTAACACTGTCCCCACGCTCATCCTCATACTGTGAACGAGGTCCCTCCCAACCATACCAGGGACAGTGCAGCCATACTGTCCATACCCAGAGTAGTGGTAGGGGATACAAGTAGGCTCACATGACCACCCCTCACCAACATGTTTCCTGTCCCTCCCTATGGTGCGCCTGTGACACTACCATTTACCCCTGTGACCTAGCCTAGATTGCCCTATCCCTGGCATGGATGGCCTATACTACAGCCCCACACCTCTTAGTTGATGGGTATTACTGTGTACAGCCCTGTGGCCCCCCATATGGCCTGTCACTGGGCCCTATGCATGAATGTGTGGAGTGCCTACGTGCTGTGTATCCATGGCACGTAGCCACTTTGCAACCATTGCACCCCTCGAGTGGGATGCACAAAATGTGATGTACAGCCCCTATGCACCTGATCCCCCATCTGCGCAGAGAGCAATGCACCAGGGGGAAGGCGAGGGCATGTCTGCATTACATGCCATGCACAAAGGCATGTAGTGCTGTGCACTGGGTGCCGTAGGAGGGCACCGGCTATGCCAGGTGGACCCTGCTGTAACCCACTGCATGCTCCCACAGACTACACTAGTTGCAGTGGCTGCAGGACCTGACAATCTGAGCCACCCCAGGCCACTAGATTGATAGGGAGGGATGGGAAGTGGAATGGGTGAGTGCCCATACATATAGCATGTGTGACACTAATGCCATCCAACCCCCCCAAAAGCTGCCTGCCTTGACCCAGTGAATGCCATGCATCCCCCCGGGCACACATGGGAGCTCCATCCTGTACATGCGCCCCCCTACACACACACATGACAGCCCCTGCATACAGCAAATCATCCCTCCACCCAACATATGGCTGCACCGGCCCCGTAGGGTCACAACATACCTACCCCCACACATGTCCACCCAAATCCTGTAGTGTAGACAATACCACACAACACATCACAGGCCAGTAGTGCAACATATATATCCCCCCAACACATGGTCGCCCTAACCTGGTGATGACATAGACAACCTCTACACACAAACACAAACAACAGAGCCCCATCTCAAACATTAGATCCGGACCCAGTATCCCCGCTGAAGCATTGGTGGCTGGTGATCCACTCCACCCACCACCCACAGCACCGGCTACTTCACCCTCATCATTAACATACTGCGATCAGTGCTGTGTGCTGAGGACCAGTTGCATATTCTCATACCTCTTCGGCTGCCTGTTCATTCGATGCTGGGAGCACGCTGCTATAAATAGGCAGCATGCCCCAGCATCGGTTAGATGGCCGCGGCCGAGGAGGTGTGTGGAGGGATGTGCCACTGGCTCACTATGCCCACAGCACTGACTGGCAGGTATGTTGTTGGTGGAGGGGCGGCGTTGGTACTGTATGTGGGTAGGGGGGCCACTGGCCACCAATGCTTCCGCGGGAATACTGGGTTCAGGGGTCGAGGTTATTGATGTGGGGTGCCTGTGTGTGAGTGTGTGTGAGTGTGTGTGGGAGTGAGTTGTTCATGTCATCACTGGGTTGGGGTTGCCATGTGTTGAGGGGGAAGGCATGTGTTGCACTACTGGCTAGTGATGTGTCGGGGGGGTATTGGTCTACACTACGGGATTGGGGCAGATGTGGCAGAGGGCTGACATATGGGCCTAGCTTGAGGGTCCTGCAGCCATCGATCCTGATGTTTGGCAGAGGCCGCGGTGCCACTGATGCTCCAGCAGGGGTCCTCTGGCCAAAGGGGCCTGGCTGCATGGGTCCAGGTGCCTGCGGCCGGTATTCATGTACCCGGACCCACTCCATCTTGTGCATGGGATCCGCTCTGGGACCCAGGACAGGCATCCGATTGGATGTCTGCCTGGGTCCACTACTCTGCTTCCTCAGCAGCCCTGCGCTGACCTGCATGTCGGGGGTGGTGCCATGGACAGGTGCCCTGCGGGTGCATGTGGTAGTGAATACCGCACACCCTGCACCTGTCTGGAGCATTGGAGGTATGCGAGCAGGATACGCATTTCTGGAGTGTAATTCCCACCCCTTCATGCATAGGCCCCATGTGTACACCTTTTGCCACCCCATGACTGATGGACCTGTAATGCCATGCACCACCCTGTACCCCTAGACTGGATGGCATGTATCTCTGTTGACACCCCTTTAGTCTCCATGCTAACACAGATCTCTTTATGTGAGTGCCCTATTTGCAACCACCCCACCTGGTAGCAATGCATTTGTGTATCCCCCATTTTGTTAACCTCCTGCCTAGCATGATGCACTGTATGCACAGCTCTTGTCTGATAATATATCACTTAACAATATTACAGTATCCTGCATGGTCTATACTCACCCACCATGTCTGAAGATGTCTGTTATGATTTGGGCTCTGTACTCCTTGGCCCTGCTGGCCATTCTGGGATCACGTCTGTCAAGCTGCTTCAGTATCTCCATGTCTTCTGACTCTGACTCCGATGCAGGGTGTTCCTCTTGGATGGGATACATATCCCACAGTTGAGTGCCATGTTGTGTAGTATACAACAGGCAAAGAACATGGCAAAGGCCATCAGAAGGATATATTTTAGGGCACCATGGAATGGTCAAGGCACTGGAACCACAACCTGAGCATTCCAAACATGTGCTTGATGATGTCGGGTGTGGCAGGATGTGCCCCATTGTACCTGTTCTCTGCAACGGATGTGGGGTGTAGGATGGGTGTGAGCAGCCAGGGATGCAGGGGATAGACACAGTCACTTATGCAGGTAAAGGGCATAGGTTAGTGTTACATACAAAAATAGACAGTGATGGAAGAAAAAGACCACTGGTCCATCCAGTCTGCGCATAAACCCTAACAAACCCTGGACCTATTTTCCATACAGGGTTCTATCCCATCATGTACCATAAGGAGTAGCAGGAGGAGCCTGCGGGGAATACTCACTGACAAGGTGGCCACTAGGATGTCGCCACGTTCAAACGTTTGTCTCAGGATTCAGCTGTGCTGTATGAAAGCATCATGGGTGCTGTCAGGGTACTGTACCAGGACACTGATAATGCACCCTGTTACATCACACACCACCTGACAACTGAAGGAGAAGTACCCCTTCCTATTGAGA
The DNA here is from genome assembly GCA_016271365.2 of Neoceratodus forsteri. Lineage (NCBI taxonomy): Eukaryota > Metazoa > Chordata > Ceratodontiformes > Ceratodontidae > Neoceratodus > Neoceratodus forsteri. Next base: position 927,927,202 of record CM057458.1, on the reverse strand, counting down.
TAGGCCTCCAGTCCATCACTGGTGGGTGCCTGGAAGCAACACAAGTGCAGTCAATGGCACCAAGTATAGATGGTAGGTGCGCATGGTTGCTGTTCATTCTGCTGGTGTGCTGGGGAATACATTGACCTCACCAGCATGGTCCAGCAGAGCGTCTAGGAATTGGCCCAACAGGAGAGAGGTAGCCGACTGCGAGATACCGATGGTCTCCTCCACCAGTATCTGGAATGTGCCCATGGCCAGGAAACACATTGCAGCTGTCACCTTGAGCTCTACGGCCAATGCATTGCTGCACTGGGTGACTTGCAAGAGCTGGTCATGCAGCAGCTCACACAGCTGCCTGAGCATGGGCCTGTTGAGCCTGTACCGGCCCACAATATTGTCACTGAGGACTTCACATGCGACTCATGGATGGTACTGTCTGTGTATAGCATAGCACCTCAATGGCCTACATTTAGTCCAGGGTGGGCATTGGCCTTCTCTTCATTCTCTAAGACTGCTGCATGATGTGGACTATGCGTGCTTCCCTAATTGCCATCTTGCACTGTGGCCTGCTGTGTCTCCGCTTGCCTCTGGGATTTGTCCTAGTTTAAGACAGCCTTTTTACAAGTGGTAATTATCTGGGGCTAAGTAACCTGTACAAACCCATTTGCACAGCACCAACATGTTGAATATTGCATTGCGCCAGTATGCATGGTCCCACTCCCACCTTTGTGTGCCTGCATGCATTATTTCTGTACAACGGCATGAATGAGTTTAGCATGTGCAGGGGTCCCCTTTGAATATTGGAGTCTGGTGCAAAGCTGGTACAATGCAGGTGCAAGTTTTGAATATATGGGCCCTGATGGTAAAGTTTTGAAGCAGGTGTCAAACTTTGAGTACTTTGGCATTTCATTTTACACAAATTTAAAATTTAAGGTGCAATGTTGTCTAATTATTAATACCTTGACTCAGGAACCAGAGCAGCACAAGTTCAAATCCCATTAGATTCAAAACCTAGTGTGTGTGATCTTGGACAAGTCATAGAACCTTACAGTGCTTCAGTCCACCTAGCTGTGAAAATAGGTAGAAGCAGGACCCCACTGAAAATGAAATGTTGCATCTCAGCTGGGGTATTCTGGTTAATAAATTGTAAAACAAATGACATATCCATATTCAAAATTGTTTTGGGAAATTGATTTCCAGGCTTTGGATTTTGTTTAACCACAGAGACTATCTTACCAAATTTGACTATTTTGCCTCTTTTAGATTATGGTAACTTTATCTATAGAAACAATATTGTGGTTTAATGAGACTAAAGCTGATGTCATCTGTAATAGACTAATACACTTTACATTATCAGTCTCTGTAGGTATTCACCATTGCTATCTGTACACCAGACTGGGAAAGATTTCCCTTAGCAACTTAAAGGAATTACATCTAGTCCAATTCATGTATGCATGTGTTAGGCACAACGTTCCAGTTATATATCTAATTTTCTTCAGCCAAGACAGGGTTTTAAATAATTGATTAGCAGTTTTTTTCTTGGGACACTACTAACTGTACAGAAAGCATTTATATAGGTTTTCTAGAAGTGTTATGTTTGTTAAACACAGTAAGGCAAGTGCTGTGCATTTTCACAATGTTTTAGCACTTTCATGAGCAAACGCTAATCAGTTTTCAGAGTTAAATAAAACCCTGCAAGATCTAGTGGACTTAATTTACAGTAAGATCATTAACTACAGTGGCAATGAATGTTTTACCTGTAGTCAGACCTAGCACCGGCAGTTAGAATTTTGCTTTCAGTGGGCCCTGATTGCCTATCAGTTGGAGACCATATTATGGTCACCTACCATCTTGGAAATTGCTGTTCACTCTGGTGTTTAATAGGATTTTAGCACAATGTATGTCATACAATGGTATTTAAAAAAACTGTTTACATTTTTACAGCTTTATTATATTTAACTTGTTTTGTACATCGTGCTGGCATATTGAATGTTTATTGCCATAAGATGTAACTTTAGTATTGCATTATGGTACTGTATAACACTTTATAGTTTGCTTGTTTTTAAAGTGTATGTCTGAGGTCACCATTAATGATGAGTTTTTTCTCAGTGGTCTTTTTAGTCATTATTTGAATAACAAGATTAATGGAGGGAGAGAGGGAGTCAGGGATAGAGGGATAAATGGATGGATGGATTAACTTATGGTGCTGTTTCTGATACTGTTTCCTCCTTTATGTCTTGGGGTCTGGTTGGACCATCATCTTAATTTCTCTCTCCATGTGGATGCCACTCATCAGAAGCTTCACCCCAAACTTGGAGCTCTGTACAGAAAAAAAGTTGTGTATCCCACTTCTTGTATGCAACAAAATTGTGGTGTGGAGGATCCTCCCTATCTTCGACAACAGTGACATTGTACAGCACTGCTTCGTAATCCACCCTGGCCAGAATGGACCACCTATTTCACTTGTTCTCCTGCTTCACCCTAGACTGTCCCACCTGCATGCATTACTATTCCCTCTATACTTTCCTTTCTCTCCCCATCTCAAAGCTAGATACCTCTCCCATTGGGCTTCCTTTATTTCTAACTTCTGGCTTCACTCACTCTCACCTTACCTGAGTTTCTCATCTCTCACATCACTCCTCCCTCATATATTCTCTTTATAACACTGGCTCTTGTTCACTCACGCTTCCTCCCATGATATCATCTATAGGTCAGCAACTTTCTCTGTCTGATTCCTTAAGCTCTGGTCTACTCTTCCCTTGTTTCTTACTTCACCCCCAAACTCTCCTTTCTTCAATTGTCTACTCCTCTGTTCCACTGCACCATGGGTCTCCCTTTCCATGACTTTATCCTTAAGCTTGTTAGTGTATTTGTACTGCTGCATCTGCATCATTGAAACTGTAGCTATCACTATGGTGAGGTTGTACTAATTATTGCATTTTTTATAACTAGTTATACCCCTGTTCCTCTGTACAGATACTATGCTATGCTTTACATTAAGTGTGCACCTTATTAATGTAGTGCTGTTTTGCAGTGTTTGCTCCCTTGTCACCTACTCCCAGGATGCATCTGGAAATGAACTGTTACCAGCTCAGTATGTCCTTTGTGGTTAAACACTGATTGATTTATACATTTGTTGTTCATCTGCATATTTACAGTTACATTTGGAGCAACTCTAAACCAGCTATGGTAAAAGCCTACAAGGCCAAGATTGTATCACAAGTAGAGATGTAGAGAATTTAAATTTTGCCAGTGAAGTGAACGTGAAATAGGAACTTCGTGTTATCACTCCGCTATGCGGAGTGGCCAATACAAAAGGCTCACTTCACCTTGCAATTATTACTTCACGTTGACATTCCACCTTAATGCGAAGTAAGGAAAAGTAACAACAATATTGGGAGACCCCTCACACAGTCACCAGATTTAATGTGCATCCCCAAAATGGTACTGTCTTGTGTCCAGAAAAATCCCCAGCGCTGACGAAGTGAAATGAGAGCCTAACAAGAAATGCAAAGTCTCCCAGAATTAATGGTGTACTGCAAATGCACAGACAGATTAAGATTGCATTGCACACTCATGACATGCAGATGCAAAGGCACAACAATACCTAACCAGTGCTCACAAGTCACAAATCCAGATCTGGAAAATAATACCTTTTGCTGGTTGGGGGGGGGTGGTGCATGGCAGTAACAGTCCACTACCAGTAAAGATACTACAAAGCAGTATAAAAAAATGCATGCAGGTGCGGTGGATAGCGGGTTCACAGTGCTGCAATTACTGTGTGGCACAATAAAAGCTGTCTGATTTAATGGCATGCATTGTACACACACTCATGCACACACTACAAATAATGCATAGCAAATTGAAAACCTTTAGTAATATAAGCAAATGTTTTAAACAAACTGAAACTATACACTGCTGCACCACAACACTCAGCAAACATGTGTCAAGAATTAGTGAAACTATTACTGTGTATACATTAACACAGTTATACAAGAAAAATATAACCAAAACAGAAAGACTGCCTTTTTCTCCCAGTTAATCTACCTACACCACAGACACGCCCCTCCCCCAAAGCACACTTCACAGTACACAGACGGACTGTTCTAAATTAACATTCAAAATCCATACACAAACAATAAACACTCGATGATATGAGCACAGGAGGGTTTCCTACAATCAATGTATTAAATTTTGAACAAACAAAATGGCTTTTTTAAAAGCTTTTAGAGGATTTGGATCACAGAGCTCTGAGAGGAAACTGTCTCCGTCTTCCACTACATACACACGACACAGAACTGAGGCTGTGCAGAACAATCTAGAACCATGTGACCTGCAATCCCATGAAGCACTGCAAATTCACCTTGGAGCTCAATAACAAGGAGAAGTGATACAAAGTACATTGATTTCAATGTATTTTGTTTTAAAATTGGTGGAGAATGGTTAACAGAGATACTCTTCGCCTTACAGGTGGAAAACACCATCGTTCACAAGGTCAAAAGGCCACATTACTACCAAAAAGCATGGACACCTCTACACATTTTATTAACCATCTAATGAACAGAGCCCAGATCATACTAATCTTTAGGCAGTTACTGCAATAAAAACCAATACTATCTCCAGGCTCTTCCCTGTAATCACATCCAGGGCTAATAATCCTTCAGAATCATTTCCACTGCGTACCTGGGGGTGTGGGGAAGGAATGGGTAGTAAAATTAGTGGAGGGGGGGATGTTCCTTATTTTGTGGTGAGATATGTAGTGAAGGTATAACCCTATCCATTAATTACTAGACTCATATGTACATTTATGCTAATGTGAGAGACTCTCCATTCTGTTTATTTATATAGTATAACAATGAGACATGTACTGATGTTTTCTTTATGTCTGTAACAAATTATACAAACATTCTTCCTACTAATAAAGTATACGCATTTTGAAAAAAAAATTGGTGACAAAGTAGTTTGGGAAAGGCAGAATGACACAAAGTCATTGGTTTCAATGGACTTCGGGTTCCTCATCATGATGCGAAGTACTCCGTCAATTGAGGAGCACTTCGCGGATTCTGCATTACTCCATGAATCACTTCGCGGAGTAAATCTCGTCCACATGGCCCACCACTACTCCCCCCTTCAGATGCCTTTAACATAGAGCAACAAATAGCAAATATCAAGGGGGGTGCACTACTTAGCAGCTGTGGAGGAATACATACACATGGCAAAAAAATAAAATTCTAAGAAAAGTTGTTTTAGAGCTTTAGATGACAGAAGGGCTATAGGCTCCACCCACAACCCTAAAAAGAATAGACTTGGTATCCCAGATAAGATAAGCAAGCTGAAGATTAAAATGTTAGAGTAGATACCCAGGCATGGAGTTCACTTTGCCATTGTTGGTTGGGCTCATTCACATCTCAGCTGACATCTGATAAATAAATAAATGAATAAAATCATGAACTGAAGAGAAAAGGGAGTAAGAAAGTAAAATCTAACAGAAAAACATGTCTACAGGAAATCACCAAAAATATGTAAATTTTATGCTGTAGTTTACTGGAGATGGCCCATGCATATACTATATATAGTAGCCTACAAATCAAATAAATAGGCCACTCAGGACTGAAAGCTGCCAGCACACTTAACATTCATATCAAAGGTTTTCATTATTTGTACAAAACTTAAGCATTTTGTCTCTTAAAGCTTCTTCTGAGGATGCTATTTGCTTACTTTTTTTAAAAAAACATGTTGGAACTATTATTGTGAATGGTGTGAAAATTACACATCAATTACAGGTACATCATCTTGCACATTCCGTATTAAGCAACAGCCAAAAAGTGCATCAGAGCATGAGGTACAGTTATAATAGAAACCAGGCTATTATTTTTATATATATAGGTGTTTGACATCTGATTGTATAGACATATATTAATAACAGGCATTGACACGTCACAGTTCACCCAATATGCGGTATCCTACCACATGATTGTACCCTACCCACTTTTAGTGAATTTATTACAAATTAACTGTCATTTACTTGGGTGTTGCAATGCCAGTTAGGGTCATATAGTGTTAGGGTATACCAAGAGGGACAAATGCCATATTCAGTTGCTCACACTAGGGGGTCCCATATTGTTTGGAACATTTATTTGTGGCCATTAGCCAAGAGTTGGGTACTCTCCATTTTTTGGCAACTGCCCACATTACTTGCCCACTGTGCCACAGTGGAAGAGGCCATAGAATGCCATTACTGGGTTATAGTTTTATGGGCATTTACAAGTGCTATGGACCATGGCATGGATGTACTACCAATCCGATTATGTTTCTGATCATCACCCAGCAGTAACTCCAGGGGGGATTTAGGGAGTTTAATCTGAAGAACTTGCTCCACTATGCTGTGGATTGCATGCAGAAATTGAGGTATCCTGTGGCAGGTTAAGGTCATTTGTATAAATGTGCCATCATCTACCTGACACTTAAAGCAGCTATGAGGTTTCTTGGGGCATCTGCTATGCACTCTAACAGGGATGAAGTAGGCTTGTTAAAGGAAATGTAACTATGTGCCAAAGCTTTTTGCTTCTGGAGCAGTTTGCCAGGTATACTGCTGCCCTTTCAGATGTCTCATCAGAAAGTGCGATACCCTGGTCCTTCTTCCAGCAGCTTTGAATGTTATTGGTAGAGGGGGTGACCCCTTCAAAATGCCATAGTACACAGAGAGGGGTTTTAGGAGAGGGGGGGAAGGGAAGGGGAAATTGTTTAATCAAGAAAGGCACAGTTTCCAGGTGTGATCTGGGAGCACAAGGAAGTTAAGTGACCTGCTTAGGGTCATGCAGTATGCAAGTGGGGGCCAATGGGATTCAAACCCAGGTGTCCAGGTGTTCAGCTCAAGTCCCTTCACCACTGTGCTATACTGCCTCCAATAGGATAGGCTGAGGCTTATCAAGTTCCTCCATCAGCAGAGATGAAGAAGCAATTGGGGTGATGTTTTTCTGCTTCCACAGCCCGCCCCCAAGTTAGCATTTGTCTTATTCTTGAGAGTGCCAAGAGACCACCAGCAGGGAGAGCAGATTCTCCTCAGACACTATCAAAGTCCTGCAGAAGGTATCCTCAAATAATTGATTGAGATTATTCAGACCTAGCTTCTCTCATTTGAGAAATATCTGGTGCAGAAAGACTTTGTACTGAGGCATACCTTTCAGGACCACTTAGTTGTGTCTGCCCCAAAGTGTCATATATCTTGTGTCTGCCCTAAAGTGCCATGTATCCAGGCCAGTAGGCTAAGTGCAACAAACCAAACCCCTGCCAGGATTCTGTTGAAAGGATCTGAGATATAGGGAAGTGTCATATGTTTCAGAGCTGCAGACAGTAGACCTCTTCTCTAGTCAAACCCCAACTCCTCCTTCCCAATAGTTACCCATGCCTGTTTCAGTGGGAGGTCTCCTGTAGGAAGATAGCTGAGCTGTGAGACCAAATATTATTTTTTTTTTAAATTAGGTAGGGCACACCCCCCCCCCATAGGCAGGGAGCTATAGAACAGCTATTTTTATTCTGGCATGCTTGCTGCACCACAAGAACCTATGCACTACACTATTCAACTGTGCGAAGAAAACTTGTTGGATGTGGATAGGAAGGGACTGAAACAAATATAGGCACTTAAGCAGGGTGAATATTTTGATAACATTCACCCTGCTGATAACAAATAGTGGCAGTGACTCCCATCTCTTGGATTCTGCATTTATGCCTGCAGTTGGAGGAGAGAAATTCAGCTTGTATAACTGAGACAGATGGGCCAGTATTTTCACCCATAAGTTAATAACTGTGATCACCTGAAACCCTATGGAGTTGCAACCAACACTCTCTTTCTTTAAGGGCTGGATGAAATTAGCAATTTCTGATTATGTGGAATTTTCATGAAATTCTACAACTTTTAGTGACATTTTGCAATATTTTCTGAAATTCTTTAATTGGTCATAACTTAGTCAATACAAGTAGAGATCTGAAGTTTGCCATGCACATCACTTGGCTGGTGCCCTTAAAGAATACTAAGTTTATGATATTTGACTAAAGGGCTGGGAACTTATAGGGGCTCAAAGTCTGGCAATTTTTTTTATGTGAAAATTTCTGAAAATATTTCCTTGATTCCTTGCTACAACATAGCCACCTTTGGAGCTAGATAACTGAATATTTATGTTCATGCTTTCTTGAAAGAGTCATAGAAACTGCTAAATAGAGAGGTAATTGGTTGTGTAAATTGTAAGTTACAGGAGTTCATAGTTTCACAATTTAATTATATGTTAAATTATGTGAACATTTTCAAAATATTTGGATGTTCATAGCTTCACTGCTATTGTAGGTATACACTAAATATTTGGCATGCGTACCAAAGTAAATATATCCTGGAATCCAGTTAAGTTGGATAAATGTGGTTTAGTATATTAAAATTTATTGTGGATACTTTAGAAATTGTTAATTGGCAACATTAGTGCAAAACTTTATGGATGTTTAATAGGTAATTACACTAGAATTCTACTTGTGCACTTTAACTTTCAAAAAGTGCTTCTCAACTCTGAATTACCTTATCTGCACTAGCATCATAACATTGCAATACCCCTCCAAAACTCCTGTGATTGTGATGTCCAGTATCATTCTCCATCATGACTAAAGATATCCAGATACATCTGTCATAGTGGCCTAAATCACAACTAGTTGCAAGGCTTGAGGCTTGGCATCACTTGGTGCCACTGCTTTCAAATAGTTAAAGTATACATTGTTAGGGGTAGACATACTGAAATGTATATCTCGGGTGGCAAGGATTATGGCTAAATTAAGCTTACAAGGAGCTAAATCTAATGGAATATGGCTTCCATTTATGTACCTGATTGAGGATCTAGAAGGTATCCCCATCCTGTCCCAGCAGGCATTTGCTCATTGATTTAATGTAGAAGAAGTACAAAGAGCACAGAACATATGGTTTATCCCCCCCAGTAGACATAAAATATAAAAAAGAAAATGAGTACATATTCCAATAACCAACCATGTAATGAGTTTATGGTTTAATTGTTTGATATAAAGTTTTATTATTTTTAGAGTTTTTTATTGAATTTTATACAAGTGGTTTGACACATAATTTATCAGAAAGACATTTTACAAAAATGTGCTTTACTAGATTACTTAAGAAATGAGAAAATGCAGTAGTGCTGTGATGCTCTGACAAATCCTCTTCGGTCTTGCTGCGATAATGGAGCAGAGTACACAGAGATTACCTAAAAGAGACAGAGAAGCAGAATCTGTTTTTTATTGATAAACTCTTTCAGCAGCACAAAATGGATTACATATATTTTTCTTTTGTATGATGTTTCTATAGAGCTATATGATATGAATTTGTATCTGTCCAGTATGAATAAATTTGAAGTTAAAAAATATATATATACATTGTTATCTACAGGGTTGTAAAAGAGTCAGCAGGTGGCATTGCGCAGAAACAATGCTGCATGTGCATGTGCTTCTACAAGTATTAAGTCAGTGAGCTCTAGTGGTTATCTGGCATACTGCAAGAATTTAGGCTAGTGCACAGCGATGTCCATGATTATTCTTTATGGATCGTCACTCAAGATAGTGACCTGACACTTGGTACCACTATACTTTTACTATGGTACCTCATATGAATACTACCTTATTGCCACTTTACCCAGCCTTTACCTTCCTCTACAACAGCAACTCAAGTGTAAGACTGGGCAAAATGTATTAACATGGCTTTGACAAAAGTATTGCAGTGTTCAACAATTTCTCAAAAACTCATTAAATTCAGCTTTATTGATGCTATTTTAGAATCTGGCTGCTGATAACTTGGACAGCCACTGAGCAAGTTATTACAGTTGACACACACAGCTTCTTTTTTTCCATATTGTTCTTTTCTCCAGGCTGGCAGTTTATGTCTCAGTACAAAATAGAAGGAACAAATGCTCAAAACACCACTGCCAATTGTGTGAAATGTCTTAAAGTGTTTTTATTGATATTTCCTCAGCTTAATCTCAATGTTTCACCAGAATGGCTTCTTCTGGGGAGCTGTTAACAATATAAAAAGTTTTATTATATAATAAATGATTAGAAAATTGTCTTTATCACACATTTTATCCTAAAATACATAATTAGTGTACTGTCTCTAATAATGTAATGGAACTGCACATGAATATCTGGTATGGTCAAATGGCATAAATATATGGTGCCTAAATGCCCAACTAATGTGAAAATGTGCTCAAAGGTGACCTGGTGTTAACTGCTTGAGATGCGTCTTGTTGCTGCCATAACAATATTCAAATAAATCTACAAAATACAAAATTCAGATCTTACTACAAACTGGTATAAATGTTACTAACAAAATACAATCAACAAAGTATAATAGCGTCTACCTACTGTAGATAAAGAGCTTATTGAATATTAATTGAATAAATATAAACATGAAAAAAGTCTGTAAATCCAACAACGTAAAAAAAAAAAAAAAAGGCTGACAAAGGTACACTGAAAAGTACAGAAATATGTGTCTAAAATTACTGACAGTTAAAGAGAATTATAAATTACTTCAGTCTGATCCCACAAGTAACATACAACAAAAGATATCTGAGAGATTAGAAAAATATGAGGCTGTCAGTTGGCTACAACTGTGGGAAAAAGAACTACTATTAAATGAACATCCAGTTATACCAGTTTTTTATGCATTACCTAAAATGCATAAAAACATGATTGATCCACCAGGTAGGCCAATAGTCCCCAGCATTGGCTCTGTGTTAGAGCCTATAGCGAAATACGTTGACTTCCATATTCAGGGTTTAGTCCAGAAAACATGCACGTACATTAAAGACACCACACAAGTACTTCAGTTTATTCAAGAACTCATGAAAAAATAAGTTTTGATTCCAGTATATTTCTGTTAACTATCAATGTGAAGGACCTTTACATCTCCATTCCCCACGATGCGGGTGTGGCACTGTTGGGTGATCTCTTCAGCATGACGCCTCAAACACAGAAACCTTGCACAAGTTTAATTATGGAATTGGCTAATTTAGTTTTGGAACACAATTATCATCAGTTTGAAAATAATTTTTATGGACAACTTAAAGGGACAGCAATGGGGAGCATGATGGCTCAGGGTACGCCAACTCTTACATGTTTCAGTTTGAAACCAATTTTATTTTACATTTACAAAGTAATATATTTTTTGAAAACATTATTTTTTGGAGGAGATATATAGATAGATAACATTTTATTGGTATGGAAAGGGAACGAAGATACCTTAAAAATTTTAGACCATTTAAATACATGCGATAAAAAACTATTTTTTTCAGCTGAATATAGTCAGAACTCAGTTAACTTTTTAGCTATTTTGATTTTCATGAATAAGGGAAAATTAGAGACTAAAATCTATAGGAAAGATACGGATCATAATACTACATTACACTACAGAAGTTTTCATCCAGATCGTTTGAAAGAAAGTATCCCATATTCTCAATTCCTTAGGATTAAACGAAATTGCAGTCACACTGAAGACTTCAAGAAGGAACAGAAAATTATGGTTGACAGGTTTATACAGCGATGATATCACCATGATTTACTCTCTAAAATACAGGAAAGAGTATTTAGACTTAATAAAAATACTCTCATTCAAGAAAAATTAGTTTGTCCAAGTGTTAGGATGCAGGGAGGCATTACTTTTAGCACTACACACTGGCATGAAATACCACAGTTGAGACACATTATTTTGGATCACTGGAAAATTTTACAGGTGCACCCATTGACATCTTCTGTATTCTCCATAAAAACATGTGTTACCTCCAGAAAGGCTCTTAACATCCAAATATCAGGGTACTTAGTGAGGTAACCACCAAGATAGAGCAGTCAATAGGGAGAAGGGCAGGGGTAAATGGAGAAAAAGACAAAGGCTATAAGGACAGGGATGGGACAAAAAGAAATAAAGCCATAAAAAAATGGAAGGTAATGAGTACCAATGCCCATAGTCTAGGTAAAAAGCTCCCTTAAATGGTGGCTTTGATGGAAGAGGGATGCCTGGATATTGTGGCAGTCACAGAAACATGGTACACAGAGAACCATGACTGGGATGTCAACATAATAGGGTACACAATCTACAGGAGGGGCAGGGAAGGAAGAAGAGGAGGAGTAGTAGCTCTCTATGTAAGGGAAGGGATCCAAGCAACAGAGCTAAAGGGTAAACAGGGAG